>OX422216.1:335624174-336824174 GCA_949130495.1 Sambucus nigra
AGGATTAGGCGAGATTTCAATAGGTAGAACTGGCGTAGCATGCTAGTTGACGAGAGGTGTATCAGCAGCTTTAATCAGGTGGGATGGATTCAGTGATGTAGTGCTTAAATGAACCATGCAGAGTGTCAGCCCGGTGTTTGTAAGTTAAACGAATCCTTGGCGTCACTTCCCTCGAAATCGTCGGTATCTTTGATGATCGTTTGTACATGGTGTTGGGAAATTTTAGCCCATGGGTAGCTGTCTTGGAAAAATATCTCCATTCCAGGTTCATCTTCTATTTTATATGGTCATACCATGGTTCCGAAAAGCCTCAAAAGGGTAAGTCTTAGCCCTCTTTAATGAATCGTCCATTCAAGGAGTCACTTGGAATAGTTTGGATACAGTCTAACCTTCTCTTTGGTCGAGACTGGCGGATCATCCTGAGCTCTTGTTCTGATGGTTGATACCCCAAACCACAAGTAAGGAAAGCTATTTTCAGCACAATGGGCTCAATTATCCCTTGTTATCTTTATCCTAGCCCCAGTCCGGGCATTAAGTGCATGTTTCTGAATATTTGAATTACATTGATGTTGCCAAGAGTGTCGTATTCTGGACAAACCCTTTCTCTGAAATTGTCCCTGCGGGGAGTAGAAGTGTCTCCACTCAGAATCCAGATAGGAGCATGTCATTTGACCCGTGTTGTATCTCAAGGATTGGAGTGCTGTTACTTGCACTCTCGGCATTATCGTCATCGTCCATAATGGTGATGACTCGTTCGTCGGGAAAGAACTTCAATTTCTAATGGAGCGAGGAAGACACACCCTTGATATTATGGAGCTACTGTCATCCAAGCAATAGGTTGAAACAAGTTGGGATGTCAATAACTTTGAATTAACTGATAGGGTTTATAGGGCCATCCCCTATTACAAGTTTTATGGATCCCATCACTTCCCGGCGAGTATTATCGTAGGCACGTACAGCAGAGGAGGTTGGATCGAGGTCACTTTCCTTCAGTCCTAAGCATTTGAAGGTTCTTAAGAGGCATACATTCAAGGCAGATCCATTATCAACAAGAGGGAAAGGTATGGTCTGTAACACTCCACCCTCCCGGGGAGAGCGGAGCGGAGTGCCACTATCGATAAAACTAACAAAATCCGCAAATAACAAGGTATAGAACATCTAAAAAAATCCCACAATATAAACGAAACCACTAATCTCAATTCTTCAAATTCAATACAACAAAGTCTCTCGAAATAATATAAATCACCAATGCTCTATACAACACAATAAAATAATACAAATTTTAAAAATATTCTTCTCAAAATAATCCACGCTAAAATCATCCCAATTGGTCCATAGCGCTCAAATCCACGCTAACCTGCCAACTAAAAGAAAATATGGGGAGGTACGCAACACGATAGGAAAGATGCTCAACAAATATATTAGCGGTGAATAAAACGTAACAACACGAGTATGAATATTCAAATTAATCTCATAAGCATTTATCAATAAATTTCTCAACAACACATCAATGGGTCATCAGGCCTCACCCCATTCACATATGATTTATCAAGCCATACCCCGGGAAGCAGGAATTTTGGCGGGTACCCAACATCCGTACCATATTAAAATCTCATGACAACGTTCTCAACAACAATATAATGATGCCATATGAATCAAAATAATTCAACAATTATTTCACCAGATTTCAAAGAATTTAACAATTCAAATATGAGTTCACTTAAACATAAAATCAACGGAATAAACTCTCGAGAGATTTAAAGAGCATATTACGTAAAACCCCATACCTCAAAATCATCGCATGAATCACCACATAAATTCAGCCTCAAAATATGATCGCACCATCACGTTCCTCTCGCAAAAATAATCAAATTATGTTCTAGCTCCAACACGAGATAACATCAAATAGTCCTATTTTAAAAACTCACAAAAAATCATATCAAAAAATTATTTGAATCGCTAATACGACTTCAGATTTGGATTCTATACGAAAAATTGAGTCAGGTATGTGCTTTGAGTTTTTTCTCAAATCTCATTCGAAGGCACTCAAAATGAATATATAAAACACTCTAAAATGGCTATTCTCATTCCACTCGTTTTTGCCTCTTTGGATTTCGTTTTTGGCCTCTCTTTTTCATCTCCCTTTCCTTATAATCACCCAAAATATTCCTTATATAGTCTCTCTCTCAAACCCTAGCTTGGAGCCTAAGCTAACACATATTACTATATTGCCCTTTAATTCAAAATTGTCAACTTTACATATTTCAGCCATTACAAAATGTCCAAAAGCCAATTAAATTGGAACTTAAATATTCGATTCATTTCAAATAAAAATAAATATAATATCAACATCCCGATTAATAAAATAATAATATTATCAAAATTATATACCATATTCATAAATAAAACCCTCAAAATTGTGGGGTATTACATACTCGTCCCCAAAACTTCGACGGAGATGTTAAGTGCATGATTGTGGTTTGGCCCAATTCTGGGGATTTCTTCTTCGGAAAAGGATAGCATTCAGGTAGAGGTCAAGTATCCGACTAAATTTATCACTTCTTCTGGTGTGGTAGAAGGAGGAACTGTGGGTCCAGTGAGCAACTTGATCAAAACATTTATGTGCAGCTGGGAAGACATGAAAAGTCCCCATAAAGTGATGTTAGCTTGATTTTTTTTCAGTTGATCGAGGATCTTTCTTTCCTCGAGGGTCATCTCTGGCATAGGAAGGTTTTCAATACCCTTCCCTTTGTCATTGGCTGGTAATGAGCTTGGGATCTGGCAATGCCTCCCTGATCTGGTTATGTGATTACTGAAGAAGGGAAGAACATGAATCGTGCTTCCTCGTCGATCTCGGGTTGTTCTGCTATCTTGTTTATTTCTTTGAGGAGTTCTTCAATTGATATCATCCCACACATATCGGCTACCGGGCGAGTTCTTTATGAAACTTTCTCTCTATTTGAATCTTCGAATCCTTCCCCCCATCCGATGGCAATAATTCTATCATTCCATGTAAAATTAATGCATTCTACGACTTCAATGGATTGTTCGTATAGGTCATCCCATTCTGCGAGGAGATGTAAGGGTGAAGGAACCAGGCGCCCTCATAACTTCAGAGTATTAAGTAACTCAATTATACTGTAAATATTGGTGGTTTGTCTGAATAATTCTTCCATGATCTAGACAACGTCATCTAGGCTGACTTCATCGGTTGGTACCACCAAACTGTCTGACTCTCGGGCCCATTTTCATGCTTCTAAGAATAGTGTATTGAACCTCTAGCAATCAATGATCATCTGCGAGGGCAGTTTCACCCTGAACTCTGAGATTTTGTTTAATACTTCTGATAATTCTATACTTCCATTTTCAGAACGGGTATGGACAGCGATGCATGCTCTGGTAAGAAGTGATAGTGCTTGATCAGCGAGGCTAGTAGGGTGTAGGAGGAGATATGGGCAAGTTTGGAGAGGTTTGGGAGAGTATATGGGTGTGATTTTAGTGGAGAGATCAAATTATGGGTTCTCTTGTAGTAAGATGGCATTGGCATGACTTGGGAGTGGGTTGTGAGTAGTGTTTGGCTTAGGATTGGTGGGTGGGGCAATGGCACCCCGGTCAATCCACTACAGGAATATTGAATTTTCCCGACATAAATTAAATGTCGAGAAAAGCACTAAAAATGCCGGTAACACTTTTTGCGGCACTTTTGGCGGCATTTCCAGAAGTGCGGTAATAGCCAATGTGGTAAAAGAACAACGGCATTTTAAAAAATGTCGCGAAAATTTTGCAGCTCTTTTGGCGGCATTTCCACAAGTTCGGTAGCCAATGTGGTAAAAGAACAACAGCATTTTAAAAAATGCCGCAAAAAGTTAGTGGCACTTTTGTTGGCATTTCGACAAGTGCGGTAGCCAATGTGGTAAAAGAACAACGACATTTTAAAAAATGTCTGAGAGTGCAGCTACAGCGGAAATATTGCGACTTCTCAAATAAAAAACCAATTTTAATTAATCCCAAATTTTAGTTAAAACTCTAAGACATGCATCTAGATGATTTATCAAATAAAATATAGCATGCATGATAAAAACAAACAATTTCAGGAAAAATCCCCCAAAGGGGCAAAACCTTTTATTTTCATTATAATATTGTAACATACAATTTCGGATTACAATGAAAATACAATGACTAAGAATTACCCTCAGGTATCGGATTCTATAGTCGGCGGCTGGAAATATCCCTTTCTAGGAGGGCAGCAATGAATCCACACGAAGTGAACCCACAAGAACCTCAGTCCAATCAACAAAGGAAGAACCGCAGCACTCCTCAATGACACGCAGCCACGAAACTTTGTAGAGACTCCCTCAACAATGACACGCAGCCCTCGGTTGCAAAGATCTCTCCATAAAGGTTTGAACAAACTAAAAAGTTGTGTTCTTGGGTTACCAAAAAGATTCACAAAGGATTGGAAATTGTGTGAATCAAAACATGAGTCTTGGGACTCAAAAAATATGAAGACTAGAGTAATTTGGACTCTCAAAAACGTCTTCTAAAGTCTTGCAAAACAGCTCCCCCGAAGTTGGCTTTTATAAGGAAACCAAAAGAGTTTTAAAATTTGGGGACTCTTGCAGCGTCAGGTACCCCGAACCGGTTCTGGGGTACCCCAAACCGGTTCGCCCCCCCGAACCGGTTCCCCATGCGGTTTGGGGTACCATTCTGGTATGGGGTAAAAAAAACAGCATTCTTTAAGGAATTTTCTCCAACTTCAAAAGGTCATAACTCCTTCACCGTAGCTCGGATTGAGGTGCCGTTTCTTCCAGTATCTTCGTTGCGGCGAGTTCTTCAACTTTAAAGTTGACCAGACCTCCGGACTATGGATGTGAAATTATGAAAGTTCCCTTGAACTCTCCTATCGTGCCTTTTTTCACTGTTTTGACTTCCCTTGCGTGCCACTTGCATTAAGTCCCTAAAATCTTGGAACGTGAAGTCGTTGAGGCAGATGTGGGACACATTAATGGAGATGTTGAATGCTTGATTCCCGGAATTCAGATAGAGGCCGTCATGTGAGATCGTGAGGTGACGTGCCAAATGTAGCGGCATACGACATACATAAATGTAACATGTTGGACATGAGAAAAATGTCCTTACAAATCTCCCCCTATGTCTATGCCGGTACATACATAAAAAATCCAAATTATCAAATAACAAAATTGCCTATACAAATCTACCCTTCCATGAACCCAAAACTGGAAAGATATAAATGAATAAGTCTTCATCGTTTGTTCTTCAAATCTTCAAAACTTCAAATCTTCAATCTTCAAAATCTAAAATCTTTTTTCATCAGGGTGTGCAATTCAGTGATCATCAATGTAGTACCTACACACATGAGATAAAGAAAAAAATACCAAGTGACGTATCGAGTTTGAAATGAGATAAACATAGATACCAATATATGATAAGCATAAGTCAAATCTCAAAAATCCCCCAAAATAAGATAATTCTTTCTCCCCCTTTTTATGATGTCCCCAAATAGACAAATAAGAAGAATGAATCAAACAATCAAAATCGGGGTGTCACGGTATTCAAAACAAAGGATCAATCAAATGGCAAACGTGCTCTTGCAAGGAGATGCTCAAACAAATCTTCACAAACTATTTTTTGAGTTTTCAACCTTTTTGTACAAAAAAATAGATACCATTTGAAAAAAATATATGCTACAAAAATCACACCATGGATTTAAACTCAAACAACCAAGTCATGGAAATGGAATGAACGGGTGTGAAGACATTCGATAGGTAAATCAATTCAATCAATCATATGTTCACGATGCATATGTGTACTCCTAACGAATGAACATCAAAAGTATCCTTAGGTGAAAAGATTGTTGAATTTAGATGACATCGTCTTATGCAAATCAACAAATCAAAGTCAAAATGATTTCCACACCAATAACGTCCAAAACTATGTAGCGCATTTTCAAGTATTTCAAGGACGTGCAAACCCGTTTTAAATTCTCCAACCAAACTCCCTCATATATATATTCTTTTAGAGGTAATCTAAATTCTCAAACATTGGAGAATTGGTGCAAAAACCTAAATGGCCCCTTTTTGGCATGAATATCTTTTTATTGCCTTTCAATTTTTTCGGGCTCTTTTAACCTCTTTGGACCTCGGATAATAAAATTCCTCAATTTTTTAGGTCCTTTTTAATGGTGGCTTAGTATTCGCAAAGGCAAAATGAATCTTTCGCAACCCTTCCCCGTTTTCAAACAAAGCACACAAACTCACAAAACGGTTCTTATATGCACAATTTCCTTATAAAAATTATCGCGCTTGGTTCGTTTTAAAGACAGGATTGAAGTGAAAACACCCAACCAACATGTGATAATACAAGAACAATAATCAAACAAATCCGTGCATGTGTGAAATAAAGGAAACATGAGTCAAACATGTAGGAAGTAACACTTAATTACATCTTAATGACTCCAAACATTATAAAGCACAAGGATGAATTGACATATTATCTCAAAACACTATCAAATAGTCACATGAAAAAATGGAATGATGTTGTGACTTGGTCATCCAAAGTGTTCATCCATAAACTGTGCAATACAAAAATCTTTTTGGATTTTCTCAAAATTTTATCAAAATAAAATCTTTTTCTATTTTTCAAAAAAAATTCAAAAACAAGAATTTATACAAAAAGTACAAGTCATCACACTAGTAAAAATATATCATGAAACCACAACTAGTGTATGACAAACATGCAACCACAATCAACCAAAAGATTTCACATGGGGTGAATCACGTGCAAGCAAACGGGAATCGTGGACAAATAAACCATAAGCCTCTAAATCCGATTTTCTAACCCAAATTGATGTGTAACAAAGTGTGGGGGTTTTGGGAATCGAATTTATTCTTTCATTAACCTTCCTAGGTCCATTTAAAAGCTTGTAACAAAATCGCCTAAGATGACCTTGCCTACCGCAATGTGTGCAAGTGTAAATCGGGCGGTGTGTGTTACCTAAAGGTGGCCCTCTCCTCAAATTTATCGGTTGCTCTTTCCGAATTTGCCTAGGTGGGTCTCTCCTAATGATCCTAGAAGGTTCTCTCACATTGTTCTTAAGGGGTGCTTTCCTAACAACTTTAGGTGCCTCTTTCTTAACAAACCTAGGAGGCTCTCTCACACGTGTGGGAATGGGTGCAACATAGTTTTCAAGACCAATCCCACCCCTATCCGTTTTGATCTCGACTGTGCCTAAAATCTTATCAAGTTTTTCAGAACTAGACTCCAAATCAAATTTCACTTTACTTGTATCTTTCAATTTCACCTCAAGTTCACCTATCCTAGATTCAAGTACTCGTTTAGAATCCTCAAACTCTAAAAGCTCCTTTTTCATAGTCTCCATCAACCCTCTAAGACTATCTCTCTCACCCTCGACGTACTCAAGCTTCTCTTTCAAAATTTTCACATGAGCCCTAAGTTCTTCAACTAAAAAATCATTATTTTTTATGGCACACTCTTTCAACTGAGCTTTTAATTTCAAATTTGTTTTCTTTATTTTCAAAGTTTCAGCATAAAGTTCATTGAAAGCAGTTTGCAAGTCATGCTCATCTACACTTTCCTCCTCACTTTCATCCACACTCCCATCACCTTCACTATCATCACTAATCACATGGATGGGAAACTCTCACCTAGAAGCATAAAACACTTCTTCTTCCGAATCACAATCACTAAGGGTAGAAACATGAGAAATAGGTTTATTCAATTTCTTCTTTAAATTTGTGGTACACTCATGTAACGTGTGACCAACACCCTCACAACAAGGACACTTCTCAGATTCGTTTTCAACAGAAGGTTTAAAGCAAGAGGTCGTGTGAATTTTCCAATTAATTTTTTCAAAAATTTGACATCGAAGATCATCAAAACCATCAAAAGCCATTTTTGTGCAAAATCAGAATCAAATCACAATAACTTAGTGCAACAGGCTCTGATACCAATTTGACGACGTGAGAGGTCAAATTGTATAAAAAAAATCCTTTAAAAATCAGGATCACACAATAAATTAGCGTAACCCGCTCTGATACCAATTTGAGAGTGCAGCTACAGCGAAAATATTGCGACTTCTCAAATAAAAAACCAATTTTAATTAATCCCAAATTTTAGTTAAAACCCTAAGACATGCATCTAGATGATTTATCAAATAAAATATAGCATGCATGATAAAAACAAACAATTTCAGGAAAAATCCCCCAAAGGGGCAAAACCTTTTATTTTCATTATAATATTATAACATACAGTTTCGGATTACAATGAAAATACAGTGACTAAGAATTACCCTCAGGTATCGGATTCTGTAGTCGGCGGCTGGAAATATCCCTTTTCAGGAGGGCAGAAATGAATCCACACGCAGTGAACCCACATGAACCTCAGTCCAATCAACAAAGGAAGAACTGCATCACTCCTCAATGACACGCAGCCATGAAACTTTGTAGAGACTCCCTCAGCAATGACACGCAGCCCTCGGTTGCAAAGATCTCTCCACAAAGGTTTGAACAAACTAAAAAGTTGTGTTCTTGGGTTACCAAAAAGATTCACAAAGGATTGGCAATTGTGTGAATCAAAACATGAGTCTTGGGACTCAAAAAATATGAAGACTAGAGTAATTTGGACTCTCAAAAACGTCTTCTAAAGTCTTGCAAAACAGCTCCCCCGAAGTTGGCTTTTATAAGGAAACCAAAAGAGTTTTAAAACTTGGGGACTCTTGCAGCGTCAGGTACCCCGAACAAATTCTGGGGTACCCCGAACCGGTTCTCCCCCCCCGAACCGGTTCCCCATGCGGTTTGGGGTACCATTCTGGTATGGGGTAAAAAAAATAGCATTCTTCAAGGAATTTTCTCCAACTTCGAAAGGTCATAACTCCTTCACTGTAGCTCGGATTGAGGTGCCGTTTCTTCCAGTATCTTCATTGAGGTGAGATCTTCAACTTTAAAGTTGACCAGACCCCCGGACTATGGATGTGAAATTACGAAAGTGCCCTTGAACTCTCCTATCGTGCCTTTTTTCACTGTTTTGACTTCCCTTGCGTACCACTTGCATTAAGTCCCTAAAATCTTGGAACGTGAAGTCGTTGAGGCAGATGTGGGACACATTAATGGAGATGTTGAATGCTTGATTCCCGGAATTCGGATAGAGGCCGTTATGTGAGATCGTGAGGTGACGTGCCAAATATAGCGGCGTACGACATACATAAATGTAACATGTTGAACATGAGAAAAATGTCCTTACAATGTCGCAAAACGTTAGCGGCGTTTTTAATCATTTATATTAATGTTGGAAATAACCTTTTAGCGGCATTAAAAAAATATTGATAATAACCGTTTGCAACACCTATTAAATGTTCAACACACTTTTAGCGACACTCAAAAAATGTCGAGAATGATAATAGCAATATTAAACAAAATGTTGATATTATTTTGCAATATATGACTAGGAACAACTGTTAAAAAAATCATTTATAAGAAGTATTGTACTTATGTACAAATATATTACCATAACATTAAATTAAGAGGGCGGTAATCAAATTAAAATATCATTAAATTAAAATCAAAAGCATTCGTCGTAAATAAACATAATTGTGCGTGGAACAATTATCCATCCACAAAATAAAATGTATCACATGTCCAATAAGAAAAGGCTGGGAAATATGAAGCTAAACAAAATTTTATATAATGTACAATCCTTCTTCATCAAAGTCAAAGATCCTCTTCGACCTATAAATAAAAAAGTCAACTGTTAGTCATTGATACTTATTCTTTAGTATTTTAATTAAAAAAATTAAAATTAAAAATTAGTACATTAGAAATATGTCACGCTACAGTTGAATGATATACATCTTCAATTGTGGACTTGTTTCCATAAGGTCTTGGCAATGGTTCCTTTGTTACAAAATTTTTTTCAATATATACTTACCAAAAGTCTTCACCCAGTGGCGTACCCCCTACTTTTGTTGAAGGGTTTTTGCTCACAATGAATCCACGTGCCACAACCACTTTTGGAAGTCCGGAAGTAATAATGTCTACAATTTTTGGAAGTGCTTTATTTGAGACCATTTGTCGTGGTTGATGGTTCTTCTTCTTCTTCTTTGATGGTTCTTTCGATGAACAAGATGAATATGTCATCAACCTTATATTTTTGGGAAAAAATCGACAAAGTTTTATTTGTTTTTAAGACATCCCAAAAATTTTAGGACTATATACAACCAAATACCAACAACCCAATATCAAGTATACATAAACTCCCTAATAAAGAGATGATATATTGTGCCCTTTAAGATCCATGCATATCAATTGGAGATGGTCCATGCCAATAAGCTCGACAATGATAGTGTTTATTATGTCCCAAGACTTCATAAAATTTCTCTTCTTTATGACTAACTGATACATTACAATCTGACGGAAGTTGATCTACTTTTTACCTCATTTTTTATTGAAATGAAATGATTCTTATTATATAAAACAAAAATTATATTCATTCATTCACAAATCAAAATAGAATAAAGATCCCACTATCTCCCCACCACTAATTTTAAATGCTTCACATAATAATTTCATGCATAATTTTAACTTTCATAAACAATAAAATTATTTAATTGTTAATTTAATCCCCATTCGTGTATGATATATAGTATGCTTTTAACGATATGACACAATCTCCTGCATGTTTCCTTTTATAATGGTTGATAAATAGAATAAGAATTTCGATTAATAGGCCAAATGATGTCATTGAGATTTTCAAAGAAAGAATGGAAGGAACATGGATGATATTTTTGTACCATTGATTCAGCGGAATCCTTATAAATGGCTGAGCCATCGCTCCTCTCATGTGTTTTGATGTAAACATCAACCAACGAAACCTTTTTCCCTTGATCAGCCTCCATCTGGATAAACCCAATGACTCGTAAGTCGTTACATATATAAGTTTTATAACATAAAATAATATTCACAATCAAAATCTATCATAAAACACCTTATGAGCAACATTCGCACGACTCTTTCTTCAGAAAGTATGCGATGTTCTTTGCTTCTTACGAGTGTGACGATTTATTCGACTCATTTTCTGTTACAAAAATATATTTAAAATACATGTTTAACTTGAATTTATAAAACTTTACTGCTAGTAATACATTCATACCCTTTCCTCACGACTTTCCCAATACTTAACAAGTTGGGACCACTGCTCTAGCTTTACTTTAGGTGGACAATATTTCAATCTTTCTTCGTTGGTATCAAATGCACGATAATGTTTCTTCACCTCTTCTTTCCAATTATTCCATATCTTTCCAACCTTCTTCATGCAAATTTTTTTGAATTCATCTGGGGCATCAGTGTTCTCCTATATAATTACAATGTATAGAAGAAGAAGAAAAGTTATCTACTACACATGGTTTTAGCTTAAATTATGTTTTATCATTTTCAAAGTTATGATTGACTTTGTTGTGATTGACAAGACAGTCCATACATAGTGACTTGTACCTAAAGAATTCAAATTTTCAATTCATTTGCCACAAATCACGGTATCATTTGATTTTACCTTCACCTCTCGCCAAACATGTTCCTTGTATGGGTATAAGTCCTTGGATCGCCAATATTTGAAAGCCAACGATAACCTATTAATAAGACAGTCCATACATAGTGAGTGGGAATGTGCTTGTGAGAAGGATTTACTCTGTCGTTGCGATGACATAGAAACCTGTAATAATAAAAATTCACCCCTGAGTTTACAAGAGTAATGTGTGATTTTAAAATACAGTGTGCGGAGGAAAATATGTATAACTGAAATCATATGATGGTTCTAATACCATTGTCAAAACAAAACTTGGTAAAAAAATGTAAAGAAGGCTCAACTATTCAGAAAAGAACGTTTCACTGTCTAGAAACAAGCAAAGCAGTGTCAACTTTATACATCAATGCAAATTGAGAGTGTTCAAGTGTTCATATGTTTTATTTATAATAATTCTTTTTTCTAGATTTATTGTTAGTAAGTTTAATATAATATTACATTGGATTTTATTAGAGCTTTCAATATGAATCATTTGGAGCAAACTCAGAAGCCAAAAGCACCACCATTATATGTTTTACAACCACTGGAACATACTATTCTCAGGCATATGGGGTCACTCTCAAACTAACCCTCTACTAAAATCCAAAAACTGATGCTACTTGAGAGTGATTTATCTTATAACTGTATCTTTATATAATAAGAGTAAGAGATGGACTTATAGTTACTAAACCTTAATGTGGAGAAAGAAATGGTGGATGGACATAGTATCTATGAAGAAGAAAGGAAGTTATTTATTTATAATTTTTTCACTATGGTGGTTTAGACATTAATGGAGAGGAGACATGTAAGGGACACCTTTCCTCTTGTGCAATTGCTTCTAGGGATTTAATGTGGAGCTCACCCAACCTTGAATCTCCTCAGAGGACTCTGTGAAAGATAGAGAAAAATATTTTTCACTAAAACTCCCTTATGGATCACTATATTCCTTCAAAGACAGCTGATCAAATTCAGAAAATGGGATGGGAATAATCTTATCCGTCTCATTTTTAAGCGTATCCACCACTACAGATACCTGAAAATTCATAAAATTCAAACATTATAATTGCGAATTCTTACAAATTAATTATATACATATATAAGGTGAGTTAAAAATAACCAATGAACTATACAATAACTGCAATTAAGTTCCAAAATTATGAACTATTTTCTTTACCCATGCAGATGAACTAATTTGAACCTTGTTGAGATATTTGACAGATTTTTTTACCGAGGCGTAACCCGTTTAAGGAGTACTAATAACACAATACAATAGATATTATGATGTACTTAATTCCAACATCCTTGCATTTTATGTAACAAATCTTTTATTGAAGACCACACAATTGTTATTCTTTGTACTGAATTCTTCTGTGACAAAAGTCCCCACATGAACCAAAATGTGTGAAAGGAAAAAATAATACAAAACCAAAAAGACAAAATGAAAGGAAGAGGGGAGTAAAAGTGCACTTCTAAGCAACTATATCAAGTAGAATGCTAGCGTATACCACTATAGTTTTCAATACTGTATTACATTCCTTATTTTAAGTAAATCCAATTCAAAGAAATATATAAATAATAAGTATATGTTGGGTGGGTGAGTGGTTGGGTGGGGGATTACATTTTTGCAGCACTGAAAGTAGAATATCTCCTGTTTGGATCACCCTGCCTAACCTAGACATTCATTTCTTTGATAAAAACTCCCTATTTTCTATTGCCCAAGTTGTAGGCCAACCGCTCAAGCTTGATAGTTAATAACCCCATCACTCATGCCTCCTACTTCACTGATCTTGGTCCTGAAGACAATCAGCCGGATGTGGATAATGCGTTGAATCAAGTGTTAGATAAAAGATACAGATGTTCAAGAGGAGGAACATGAGACTTTAGTAAGCTCCAAATTGTAGGATATGATTCTTTTGATAAACAATCAAGGTTAAATAATTCACTTTGCAAATGATAGAGAAATAAATAGATCAACCGACATCCCTCCAAAGAAGATTTTAAAACAGTTTGATAGAATCAAAAGAGGAGATTTATCAAGCAATGAAGTTATGGTGGTAGACTATGTGATGCTCTCCCCGCGAGGCTACTCTATTCTGGATTACAAAAAGAAAAAATGCATCGAAGTTTTCTCAATGTCTGATTCTGATGATGTAGACAGTGGTCATATTCTGCTTGAAGAGCTAAAATTATTCTCTTTAAAACTAGGCAAGAAGCTAGATAGTGATAAGGAGAGAAGAGAAAAACAAAAGAAGAAAGTCTTTTTTCAGTCTCCTCTAAATTTTCAAATTCCTTTTCTGGGAATAGCAGCAAGACTTTTTCTAAGAAAACTGATCATCTCTTTACTAGACTCACTAGATCCTCCAGTAAAGCCCTCAAGCAATCTGCATTTTTCACCTCTCAATGATAGATTTTTTATGCTGGAATGCTAAAGGATTGTCAAAAAATCCTACTGTTAAAAAACTTAAAAGCCTGATGAAAGGCTATAAAATTCCTCTTTTAGCAGTTCTTGAACCTATGGCCAATAATAAGAAGTTAAGACAGTATCAAACTTAAGGTGCTATGTGATTATGGCTACAACAACATCTCTAATAAGATATGGGTATTCTATAGATTTGATTTATCTCTGAATTTCATTAGAGATGAAGACAGTATCAAACTTAAGGTGCTATGTGATGTTTATGACTCTCTGCCTCATCTGATCATATGAGATTTTAATATTATCTCTAATGATGCTGAAAAATATGATGGTAATATGCCAGATTATATGGCTATAGATGATTTCAACCAAATGATCTCTAGAAATTCCCTTTTTGACATGGGCTACTCCGGCTCTAAATTTACATGGTGGAATAGTAGGATTGGTCTTGATTTAATATTTGAAAGATTAGACAGAGGCCTTTGTAATTCCTTGTGGAGACGGGTTTATCCTTATTCTTCTATTACTCATCTTAACAGGACATGTTCAGATCTAAAGTCTAATGGATGAAATTATATCTTAGACGAATTGAATAACTCTATTAAACTACGAATAAGATAAGTTACATTTATGCATCATTGGTACAACTAACGACATGACGTTATTTGTTAAAATCGATGAAGATAAACTATCCAGCCTTACTATGTCATCTGATGGAATAAATTATAATAAATTCGGGCAGAGGTCGTACATTTGTTCAGCTAAGTATATATATTAACGATCGACACATCACACAAGTGCGAGCCATCGACGTTTTTAGAAAATTGAACACTGCCAGTCCATTTGGCAGGTGTATACTAATGACACGTTCAGACAGTGCAATGCCAATACTTCATTAAACATTACCGGGTTTGGCTTCAAAATCAAACTCTAAATATTTATTTGGGATTCATCTTCAATCACCTCAGTGCAAACATCATCATAACGAAGTCTACCCCTAACACACTATATACGTAGCAGAGACATACCACGTACCCATACCCTTTCAAACACCGTAGTGATCTACATTCCAAGTAACAGTGCCACGATATCAGAGTCTATTGTTTATTTTCTACACCAATGAAGTCATGTGCTATATACAGTTAATGTAACATTTGGCATATCCACCAAATTAACTTTTTGAGCAATTTTATATAAAGGGAGTAATTGAACATTGAAAATTAGTAATATAAAATGGATAGTTAGAGGAGTAATTTCTCTCTTAACCTTTGATAGTTTTCAAAATTAGTAATATGAAATGGAATGTTTTGAAAGAAAATGGGGTAACTTTAAAAAAATATAACATGTTGCCTCACTTAATTTTGGATAAAGTGTTAATATTAGGCTTTGCTAACCTTAACCAAAAATTCTTCCCCTACCCCAGCCAAAGTCGGATTTCAAGTCTTGCCAAGAGCTTGAACACTATCCTCATCACTAGCTTCATTAACCGCCATCCCCGAAAGCAAGTACCAGAAATGAACTAGCCAGCATCTTAAGGAAGATAAATATAAAAAGAGCTAGGGGGATGTAAGAAAATATTATTAGTCCCACAAAAGATGTCATTTACTTTTGCAATTTTTTTTACTTAAGATGTGTTAGGATTTTCAATTACATGATTTAGAATTGGAATTGGATCAAAGTCGGGTCAAATTTAAAACTAATTTTGTTCCAATTCCAATTCTTACTGAACCTTGGAACTGGAGTTTTCAATCACACCCTTATAATACCTTGTGACAAGGCCAATCATATGACCATCTGAATTGGTAACATCACCGCCACTACCACCCGGATGCACCAGAGTTGTAGTTTCAACCATTGCAAGAAATTGAAGTGACTCTGACCATAGTAGTAATTTCCAACCTCTAAATCATAAAATTAAGATACTTTTCTCTTCACACCATTAGATCCAGATGCACGAGAATTTCCTCCAGTATCCATTGCCCTATTATGTTCAACCTAAATTTAAGATGAAATAAAAATAAGTAAAAAAATTCAATAATTAAAAGAGAAAGGTTTAAGTTTTACATCCTGTTGATTCGTCTATTTGACAATAGTCATGTGATATTGAACAAAACTTATTGTAGATCTTAAGCCTCTACTGAGCAGATGTAATTGCACCTAGAATAGCCTGACGATTCACCCTAATTTTTATATTTAAAGCACTTCCAAATTCATCTCCCGGCATCTTAGTGAAAGGAGAGATTTGATCTGGTGGATGCATAATAAGGGAAATCATGTTGGTTCTATTACCTCTAAAAACTTTGAGTGCCTTGATGAGCTTCTTGATTTTTAATATTTCAATGTTCTTGTCGATTTCATGATCATCTGACACCGTAAGGCAACAAAGAGTGCCGAAACAGTAACGAAATTACCCGCAATCATACCATCATAAAATCATCCCACACTTTGAATCTAAATAGGAAAAATGCATTATGCTAAAGAATCAAAACGAGGACAATGATATAAATACTATAAATTACAAGCAATTATATGGTCTTCCTTAGTTGTTGTCCAATATAGGGTCAACTTGTTTTTACAGTTTGATAGTCTTAACCAGTAGAATTTAATGATGCTTTGGCACTTAACTTGTAGGATCAATCAAAGACTAGTATTTCATAACATTTGAACAAAATAAGAAATATAAATAATCCAATGAAGTGGAAGACACAAATTTTAAAATTGAATGACATCTAGAATAGACTGATAAGCTTGATTCTTCGTTAGCAAAAAAAGGAGCACAACCGAGCTTACTCATTACTGAAACCAACCATTTTAAAGGCTTAACTGATAAAGAAATGATGGATGACAGAGAAATTGGTGGTTGTAATCCTCGAGATAGATCTGTAACTATGGGGAATTTCTGAACTCTTGTGACAGCTCTTAGGGATGCGCTTTATAAGCATCCTTACCTGATAGTGACCCCTGCATAACCTTGCTAAAACACTTTATGAAACTGCCTTTAGATATCCTCAAGGACATACCAGAAGCAGAGTTCATGGCATTGCATAACAACTTAATCAAGGCTCAGAAGCATTTTAAGAGTTGAACCAGACATAAGGGTAAAAGTTAAATTCATTTTTAATTTGAGGGATAACAGGGCACGATTTACTTTGGGACTACTATGGTATAATTTGCAAAATGGAAATTTCTAAGAAATCTGTCAGTCTCAGAAGTAGTATCTTTGGACTTGCTCTTCTTTTTCCCATTATGCTTCTTTAATAAAAATTTATATCCATCATCTTCTTGAGATGATTTATTTTTTTCCCCATTTTAAACATGTTATCATTTTTTCTAAAGTAATGCTATCATGTGTAAAATATACCTCAAAATTTTTGCCTCTGTCTTTTTTTCATAAGTAATGTTATAATGTGTTAAATATACCTCATACTATAACCAAAAAGGTTGAAAAATTAGTATAATTTCTAAACCTTACAAATTGAGGAGTTCATATCATTCATCATATAAGCGCGAGAAAATGTAAAGTTGCATTGAGCTTCAATGGAACTTTAAGAATGAGCAATAGATATACACCACATAAATACACACACACAGTACATACACACAGCACAGAAAATAGGGGAAGTTACCTCAGATTAAAGAGAGTCGTGAGTGAGGTTGTTCCCCCAATTAGGCAACTTCTCAAGCTTATCACAATCATATATTATGAGTTCTTCAATACATGGAGGCCGTGTGTGCTCTTCTTTTGCTATGGATACAAGATGGGGATAATGACTAACTCTTAAATATTTCAGATTTATAAGATTTCGACACAAAGATTCTTCTTATAACAAATGACTCAGTTCATTACAGTATTCAATAGCTAAACGTTCAAGTGATGCCAAAGATTGCACAACCCTTCACGTAGGTTAATAAGCCTAGTGATACCCAAAATCTCCAAGGTTTTTACTGATGAGGTGACACTAACCATACTTCTCAGCACCACCTTATAGCATTGTTTTATTTTTAATACCCTTAGAGATGGAATCATTAAAACTATAACCTTGACCAATTTGGGGTAATTATGTAGAGTAAGCTCGAGAAGGCGAGGATACAATCCTCTAACACTTCCATCAACATTTGTTAAACAAGAAAGCTATTCCTCCCAACACTTCGTATTCTCAAACCTGACAATATCAAGTGACAAGAAAGAAAGAACCTGTGAAGGACAAGCTCCATACAACTCAACACCAATGTTTTTTACCCCAGATATATTTTGAATGCACAACTCCCTGGGTGAGAGTAGTTGTTTACCTGGATATAAATACGTACATCATTCACACTGACCAAGTGTTAGGTGTGTTATATTTCAGAATGAAGGATCCCCGACCCAACTAGTAAACTCTATGCCTCCATAGAATTCAATTTCGAGATTGGTCAAGCTTGTATGTGGTTTTAGTTCTTCAAGTACTTCATTCTCAAGCAATTAGCTTTGAGAACCATTGAATTCACTACTCCATATCAACATTAATTCTTTAAAGCCTTTCTTACACGATATATTAGCCTCCCTTGAATCTTATACATTCTTCACATGCTGCAACCCTATACTGGAAAAATTTCCCTCTGAGATTAGATAGCCCCCTCAACTCGGTTAGTTGCAACATCTTACTCTTATCAAGAATAATCTTCAACAATGTTTGCAAACTAGTCAACGTACCAATCCCTGAGGACATATCTTGTAATTCTTTGGTAACGGAGACATCAAGATGCAGCAAATTAAATAGATTACCAATTTTTTCAGGTAACTTACTTAGTTTTCTGCAACTCTGTAACAATAACGTCTCTGAATTATAAAGATCACTCACTGACTCAGGTAATTGTTTGATGAGAGTCTTCGATAAATTAAGATACCGAAGGTGTATTAAATCACCAATTAAATTTGGTAGCTCATTTATGCAATAAGAACTCAAATTTAACACTCTTAAGCACCGCAGATTCGGTAACAATTCATGGAGAACCTTATTTCTCTAATGGAATTCTTCCCGATATCTCGAATTATAAACTGGTAGCGTCAAAAAATTTCTCACACTCCAAGCCTTAGAAAAGGATTTCAATTTATTATAGGCAGATGGAAGATGAGTGACGAGCCTTTTCTGAAATTGTTTGTTTCTCATTACTTATCATCTTATCATCCATCGTAAAGGTCGATTTAAATTACTCTCAACATCACCCAGGTACCTCACACAGAATGTCGTGCATTCCTCTACTAGGTATCCTGTAGCGATTGAACCTTCTGGATGACTTCGATTACGAACATATTCTTTTAGTGTGAATAAAAACATGTTCATCGTTGTACAAAAATTAACATAGTATTCATATGCATTAATTTAGGTGACACAAACATAATGCATACACAAAAAGTACCTCTCGATGGGATACATCCATCGAAAATATATTGGTCCATCAATCATTGCCTCCTCAGCTAAATGGATTGAAAAATGCTCCATAACATCGAAAAAATTTGAAGGGAGGATTTTCTCAAGATGACAGAGTGTAAGAGAAACATGGTCTGGCAAATATTTATAGTCTTTGAAGGTCATTGTCTTTGAACAGAGCTGCCGATAGAAATTACATAATCCAATCAAAGACCTTGCTACATTCGTAGGCAATGATTTTTGTACTGTTAGCGGGAGTATTTGTTGCATTATGATACGATTATCGTGGATCTTAAGTCCAAAAATATTTCGCTCTCTAATGTTTACACGTCGTGAAATATCATATGCATAACCATCTGGGACTTTGATATTCTTTAAAACCTTACAAAATGTGTCTTTATCACTTTTACTCATTATGAAGCATGCTGGTGGTAAATATACTCAATTAATTGGCAAGCTCTTAGGGTGCAATGCTTTTTGAATACCCATATTATCAAGGTCTCGAGTATGTGAATCGGGGACAACAATCAATTAAAAGAGACGTGTATAATAAAATTTCAAGTACATATCAATCAAAAATTAGACAACACACATTTGGTATCCGATCTGGCATCAACACAGTTGAGTATTCAATTTCCATGATATATATAAAGAGAAAGTGAGAACTGGTTTAATTTTTATATCTGGCATCAAAACAGTTTAATTTTTTCACATTTTAATTTGTGTTTTTGATTCATAATATATATATATATATATATATATATATATATATATATATATGTGTGTGTGTGGCATCAACACAGTTAATTTTTAAACAATAAACAATAACAGAAGAAAAAAGATGTCAAAACATTATTGATTCATGATATATATAATCGAAGATGAACAGGTCCAATATATATTATTGATTCATGATATATATACACGCACATATAAATAAATAAATAAAACAGCAATGATTCCAAGAAAGTGACGCAGGTCTAAGAAAGTCATACAGGTCCAAGAAAAGAAAAAAGAAAATGCAGATGAACAGTTCCAATAAAACAAAGACGAATAACTCCAATAAAAATTAAAAAAAACAAAGAAAAAATTCAACTTACTCGAGAAGAACATGTCCAAAAAAGTCTTCAAAGAACAAAATGCAACAGCAATGGTCCCAACCAAAAAAGTGACACACTAGTAGAGAGGATTGAGGATTGAGGATTATTAGGTCAAATCAATTGAGTGGAGATAGGTTTGGGAAAGATGAGTCATGATGGGAGAGAGCATTGACGTGGTAGCCTAGAAGAGGAAACGTGGGTATTTTTTTTAAGAAAAAATAAACACCCGCCAAATAGTAAGGGGAGGCTATTTTTTCTCAATTTTAGTGGCATTAGTTATCAAATGCCAAAAAAATACCACATTTATTTTATCATTACTTAAAAATGTTTATTTTAGCAGCACGTCAATATAAATGCTGTGAATTTTCAATACTTATAAATAAATGCTGGTGAAAAAAAAATTCTCATCATTTTTAAATAATATCGAGAAAAAAGTGCCGGAAAAAATTAGTTTTCTTATAGTGATCAGACCTTAGATTATGTTTCGAAGGTGGAAGCATTGGTCGGTGGTATGGCCAGTAGTTTGGTGAAAGGCGCAATGGGCATCTGCCTTGAAGTTTTTTGAAAGCGGGTTTGGCAATGGACGGGGGTCCAAGGGTTTGATAAGGTTTCGACTTAATAGGGCCTGATAAACTTTGGAGAGGGGAGCATGAAGCTCAGTGTATTCCTTTTGGACTGGGACAGGGCGGCTTTCTGGTGCCCACGAGGTGGTTGGTTGAGAGATGTTGTTGATGGTTGAGACTGCAGCACTGGCAGGCTTATCATATTTTCTGGGAGTGAACTGTCTGGACACTTTCTTTGGTTCAATTTTTATTTTAGCAAGACCTTCCTCGATTTTTACTCCTGCTTCTCTGAGAGCTCGAAAGTGGGGATAGTATTTTCCTGCCATTATTGCTCGGACATGGGGTAAGAAGTTCTTATTCACTCTGCTGACTTGTTCTTCTTCGGGTGGACGATTGGTCATCGTGGTTGTTGTTTCCCTCCATCGGGCTATGAAGTTACTGAATGATTCCCCAGATTTCTATTTGAGCAGATCTAAATCAAGATGGGTGACCTCATCCTTTTTGTTGTATTTGTACTGAGACATGAACCCAGCTACGGATTCTGGACTCCTCAAGAGATAAAAACCATCGGAGGGTGCTATCCTTCAAAGTTTGCTGAAATAATTGGGCCGTCACTTCTTCAGAATCCCCTAGGAGAGTCATAGAACGGTGATAACTGCAAAGATGAACAATCGAGGGTCCACTTCCTCTGAATTTCTCGATATTTGGCATCTTGAACTTCTCGAGTAACCTCACTTTAGGATAAGGAGACATGTGAGTGTAGTCCATGTAATTCTTGGAGATTCTGACCTGGTCGAACTTCTTAGTTAGTATCTTGAGATCTTCTTTGCCCTTGTTCAACTTTTCTTCTTTTGGATCCATTATCATAGGCAAGTTAGCCCCAGGTTGGGCAAGGTTTGGTATAGGAAGCTAGACAGGCGGAGGCCCATTTACAGGAGGGGCACGTGGATTATGATGATATTCTTCTGGAACCCAGATAGGCTCGAGTGGAACCATTGAGCGAGGGAATAGGGGGGCCTCGGGCTCTTGAGGAATAGGAACCTAATTTCGTTGCATTTTGCGAACTTTAATCTGGAGGTTGTCAATCTTGGATATGAGCTGAGGTAAGACTGCCATCAGATTTGGCTGCACAAGTGGTACTTGATATGTGTTCTCCATAGAAAGCGGGTGGATTCCTGACTTGAAAGAAGTAGCCGAGGAAAGGACGGAACTTCGGGGCGATTTAACTGAAGACTAAAGCCCATAAGGAGCTAGACCAAGGGCGTGTAATCGACCTGAGAAGGTGAAAAAATGAGATTTATTTTTGAAAGAAAAAGAATGAAAATATTTTTGACATTTTTTCTTTTTGACATTGAAAGACAAAATATTTTTTTGGATTTTTGATTAAGAGAGGAGAAATATTTTTGGATTTTTGATAAAGAAAGGAGAAATATTTTTGTATTTTTGATAAAGAAAGGAGAAATGTTTTTGGATTTTTGATAAACAAAGGAGAAATGTTTTTTGGGAGATGGGTCTCAGCATGATTATTATAGTTATTATGTTATCACTTGTATTAAATTCTCCTAAATGCAAAATGAAATACCGGACGGGAATCGAGCTTGGAAAACTTGGATTTGGAACCTATGCAAAGCTATGGTTGGACTTGTAACCAGGCTTATGGGCAGGGTCCCATTTTAAAAATGTGCAAAAAATTTGGGCGACAGGTTGATCTGGAAATTCGGCAGATTTTTAGGTCGAAACCGACAATCTAATATGTGTGTCCTAGGCTTGATACCTATATATGGGTATGCAGTTGGTTGGGTAAATTGGAAAGGGTTCCCCTCTTTGGCGTGACTTACACAATATACGTCTTGCTTTTAAGGGCAATCGGTACGTGTGGACAAGCCATTTGATATACCTGAGTGTACGTGAATTTCTTCACTATATACCGAGTGGGGATGGTACATGTGAGAGTGAATTCAATATACTCGACATACATGAATGAGTTCCTTGCAATATACCTCCTGTCATAACTTCGAGCAAGCGGTACGATGTGGGGGAACCGTTCGATATACATCGAAGGTACTGTAACACCCCGCCTAATTAAATACCAGGTGGCCAGTTCCATACCAAATTAAAACAGAATATACAGTTGGCTCATTCTTAGCATCACTGTCGAAAACATTTACAACTCACCCAATACTCAATTAAACTGGTGTTAAAAACTTTTCAAATTTAAATTTCAACAAAACCATTTTCATTTTAAGAATAACACTACACATTTTATTCTACAAAACTGGTAACACAATAAATAACTCAAAAGAATATAAATGCAATTGGAATAAACATTGCCAAATAATATAAATCCTTTACAGTAATCCCAACAATGTTAAATGTATTAAAAGTCCCGAATACAATAGTATTTGTCCTCGATAGAAAAGATAACTGAAATCCTTTGGGCGACATGCCCTAACTAAGAATACTGTGAATCAAAAAGATGATAAGCATCTAAGAAAAACTCCTTAGCTCCATAGCTCGTCATAATCAACTATGGTTGGTGTCCCTGTTGCTGGACACCTGATATAGAGATACAATAGAAGAGAAAATATGCAAGGAAACGGGTCAGAGCCCGAATGTGTAGATGATTTTTAAAACAGCAAGTATTTAACAAGTGCAATAAAGCATTTATTATGTACATGTTATATCCAACTCTCACTTGCAATTCTCACCTCTCAACTAGAGTGCACACTTAACGTTTCCTATTAACTTCCTAGTTAATGGTTCATCTTTTCTAGTCTCCATATTATAATTCCATTCCCATATCATAATCCCCGTATGTCCCATACCATACGTCACATTATTATTCATTTACATTTCTCCTTTATATGATTTGTATCTCATTAACATGAATCATTACTCATTAATATGAATCGTTTCTCATTAACATGAATCATTATTCATTAATATAAATCTTTTCTCATTAACATGAGTTAAGCTTTTCAATTCTATAAGCATAAACATTCATTAACTTAATTCCATTATCTTTCTCTATTCACCGTTATCTACAATTATCACCGTAGATAAATTTAACCACAATATAGATATCCATTCAACCATTTAATCCATTATATATATATTCATATATAATACGGCACCACGAGTCACAGCTGTGGTGCAATGCATTACTTTGTTATCATGTCCGATCATCGCAGGTCGCCGAATAGGGGACTACAGGTTCGGTAAGATTCCACGAATCACAAACAACAACAAACAAATTGGAGGCGAACATAGTTCTCGTATCCATGGGTCACGCACATACCTACGTACCCACAGTCAGCGGACTTATCAACTCCCCGATAAGTCTTTCATAGACCTATGTTCTCGAGCGACAAATCAAAGATCCAATGGATTCATCAGGATATGACTGCCCTCACGCGCAAACCTCCCACCGATAGCAAGTAAGCTAGGTATGTCATACACATAAATCATCAATCAACCAAATAGGTATTATCATACATATAACATAATATAAATAAGGTAATATCACTACCCTAAGATATTTCCCATACGTGGCATTTTATCTCTTTTAAATTCCACGTATTAAAATATCATATCCTTACTTCATAATTTAATTATCCTCGCATCCTATAACATCTCTCCACTCCCGACGTCGTTAAGGTTCATGCGCGGAGCGTCTCGCAAAGCGAAATCCAAACAAGGAACCCCTCCAATACACTACTACTTAACTTTGTCGATCGAGGAGGTCCGACAACTACAACTATGCGATCGGGATAACCTCATACCTCTTTCAAACAAAAGTGTTATAAACTCCCATCTCTATCCAGGAGTCAGTCCACTACGCTCTTGTACTACACTCAGTCCTTACGGAATCAATAATGAGTTTAAACTCAGTCCTTGATGTTCAAATTGTAACCCTAAGGCTACCCTCACTCAATACACAAGATTCAAATAGGTTTTTCTTCAACATATATTCACTAAGAAGTCACTAATATCCTACTGGTCCATAACATTATTTCTCCCGAATTATTACGAATTAAACTCTCCTTTCAATTAGGGTTAAAACCGATAGTTTCAAATCTCTTATAAACATATATTCTTTCACTTAGGATTAAACCCTCTTGTAAACTTAAGGATACCTAGGTGTTATATTCAATCACCCCTACTGGTCCTATCTTTAATCCTCATACATCTCCATTTAGAATTTAACAAATGAATCTAGCACCCGAAATTCCATTCGATATAATTTTCAACATTTTAATCACTTGAATCCAAATCATATTAATTCCAATCATATCAAGGGTTTACTGATATTACCTAAGTCCCATAATATCCAAATAATAATCACCAAAGATCCACAAAAGTTTTGGGATAAGAATCAACATTTAAAAATAAACAACTTTACATATTCTGGGGAGGTCGATCGATCGAAGGCAGGGGTCGATCGATCGATCCCTCAGGTCACAGCCTGGTTTTTCTGCACTTCAACAACTACGGGTTTCACCATTTTTACTCATTCAAGCCTTCATATTAACCTCCAAAATGAGTTATAATTATTACTACATGATATGTCAACATATATGAACGATTTCCAGTACTCTAAACATCTTAGGATCATCAAGGGATTGGATTAAAAAGCATGTTTATCTCCTTATTTCCAGAAAATTAACAACATATCATCTTCAAGAACACATCAATGGTTTTCATAATTTCTTTAACAGATTCATGACTATTTCGTGGATTAATATCAACCTAAAACATGAGTTTAATTCCTATATCATTTCAGTTTCCAGAAATCCATTTAATACTCCATTATTTCTTCCAAACATAAATAATCTTCTCTTTTCATACTATTCTAGCATGGACAATATACAAACTTAAATTGCCATTATCAAACACTTGCCTTTACTGTAGGTCTGACCCTTTGGTGTAGTATATCTCAGTTGGTTGACCCTTCTCCGGTCAAACTCCGGTGGTGGTTGATGGTGGTGAACCTTGGTTCTTGTTCCTCTCCTTCCCAAGTGGCTTTTCCCTTCCCAGGCACTCTTTCACTCTCTCTAGGAGATGGATTCTCTAATTTGTGAAGAGGAGATGAATAACCCCCATACACTTAATCTACCAATACTTATAATAGTTCCAAATCCGAAGTCACTATTCATCCCCCCTAGAAAAATGACCAAAATGCCCTTTCGGGTTGTCTATTCATTTGCAAATGACCCGAGACTCAAAATTAACATCCAAATAGACTTTTCTGACTATTTCGAACCTTCCGGACGCAACTACGCAGTCGAAATGACTATAAGGTCGATAGAAAATAAATTTCCTTTTTAATTTAATAAACTAGTCCCGACACGTCCCATACCGCGTCTGACTAAAACATATAAATTATCTAATTTATATCATACAGTCATATCAATGACATCACATTCATATATTACCTAAATATCTTTAAGTAATATTCAGAATCATCCATTTTAATATTCACCGTCTGGATAAAACCCGAATGAATTAATTAATAATAAAATTTAATTAATCCATTAAGTTAAAGTATAACCCATTTTAAGAGTCATTTAAAATTACGGGGTATTACATACTTCCCCCCTTATAACAGAATTTCATCTCGAAATTCAGGAATATAAGTCATACCGGTAAGTTCAACTCCGAGTATAAATCTCACATCGCAAGAAATCCAAGATGTACCGCCCATACAGTACATTAACAAAGTCCCTATCGATGTTATACACCAAGCCTCACCATATAGTTTCAACTAAATCAAATTTAAACTTTACCCAATCTTCCCTATACCGTCCTCGTGACAACTTTGGGAAAAATGTTCCTCTCGTAGTGAACAAATAAATCCTTAAGTCTCAATTACTTACCTTTTTCACAATTATGAAAAATACTACAATTCAATCATCCAAGGCGCCCATACACCCTCTCGTACCTCTTTCAATATTAAAAGTTTTCGCAAAGGTTATAAAACTCGTTTCCCAAAGACCTAACTTATTTCGACTCCCAACAGTTATTAGTTTCATGCGTGGGGTGTCTCGCAAGCGAAATCCAAACAAGGAACCACCCCGATACACTACTTCCTATAGTAGTCGGTCATCGAAACTCCTAAGGTCCTTAGTCAATAATATATAAAAATTTGTTTTATAAAAAAAATCAGGTTTATCGATTTAAAACAAAAAATTTGGTGTTTTGATTTCAAATAGAGTCTACGCATCTACTCTCTTATAGAATAAAAGATGCAGACATATTCTCTCATATACCACGAGTCAATGCATGCCGATAGTCATAACACGCTCGGACATGCCCAAGGTAAGTAATCCCATAAAAATCAAACCCACGTGATAACAAGTAATATATAGGTGTCCCACACCCCTCAGTGAGTCTACGTAAATAACGATGACATAGGCTAAGTTTAACAACCCTTTTGCCCACACAATATCAATCACTACAAAAACCAATACGCCTCATACTTCCTTAGATAGGAAACATACCCTCATTTGCGGGTGATGGTTGTTGAATTCCAATATTATAACTTTCCTCCGATGAGTCAATAAAAATTTTATGCCAAATTTTCAGTTCTAGTTAACCACACTCCACTATATACCCAAGCCTTTCAATATATTGCCACAATTCACACATTTCAAGATCTTCCACTGATGACTCTCCTCAATTTTTCCATAATAGGGGTGACCTTGACTACGGTCATCATACTCGATCATACTTCATAACCTCCTAAATACGATTTCCGCTATCCGTCCAATGGCCCTCATCTGCCATAAGTACGTAATGAAAGATTCCCCAATAAATGTTGTCGAATTTTATAGTTCCACCCATCAGTGAACATTAGGACTCTTCTCTCCTCAGTAGGTACTTCAGCTGGTACCAAATTAGTTAATCTCGTAAACTCTTCCTCAAATTCCGCCACAGTTTTCTCTCCGTGTTTCAAATCAAATAGCTTCCTCCTCATCTCTGTCTAGATGGCGGAAGGAAAATACTTCCCATCAAACCGTATCCAAAAGTCTTGGATAGTCATTATGTCCCTCTCCTCCATAGTGGTCGTAGCTTCCCACCATTGCAAAGCTGCCCCTACTAGCTTGAATGTGGCTAGTATTTGACGTTGAACCTCAGTGCATTCGATCATTCTCAAGTGCCGTTGGATATCTTTCTTCCATTGGCTAGCAGTCACAACTTTTGATCCTCCCTGAAACTCAGGTGGGTGTGCTTTCTGAAAGGCACCCCTCGCTCGTTCCCATGCAGTAGGAATCACTTGCCCTTGCGTGGGTGGTACAACCGGTACCGGTGCGGGAGCCTGCTAAACAGCAGTTACAGCAGCATTGACTGCCTGAGCGACAATTGCAGCAACTTCGGCTGCAGTCATTGTACCCTGAGCTAGGGCGGGCTGAGGTGCACGTCGAGGAGGCATCTGAAACGAGAGAACACTATCAGTATTTGATATCTCAAAATAGCTGAAGATCGTAAGCGTAAATGGAAAAGAAATAATCCTACTCATAGGGCTCTACATCAAAGAACGCTAAGCTGAAGACACAATAAGTCGTACAGATCCTAAAGGACACTAGAACCTGATGCTCTGATACCACCTGTAACACTCCGCCTAATTAAATACCGGGTGGCCAGTCCCATACCAAATTAAAACAGAATATACAGTTGGCTCATTCTTAGCATCACTGTCGAAAACATTTACAACTCACCCAATACTCAATTAAACTGGTGTTAAAAACTTTTCAAATTTAAATTTCAACAAAACCATTTTCATTTTAAGAATAACACTACACATTTTATTCTACAAAACTGGAAACACAATAAATAACTCAAAAGAATTTAAATGCAATTGGAATAAACATTCCCAAATAATTTAAATCCTTTACAGTAATCCCAACAATGTTAAATGTATTAAAAGTCCCGAATACAATAGTATTTGTCCTCGATAGAAAAGATAACTGAAATCCTTTGGGCGACATGCCCTAACTAAGAATACTGTGAATCAAAAAGATGATAAGCATCTAAGCAAAACTCCTTAGCTCCATAGCTCGTCATAATCAACTATGGTTGGCGTCCCTGTTGCTGGACACCTGATATAGAGATACAATAGAAGAGAAAGTATGCAAGGAAACGGGTCAGAGCCCGAATGTGTAGATGATTTTTAAAACAGCAAGTATTTAACAAGTGCAATAAATCATTTATTATGTACATGTTAGATCCAACTCTCACTTGCAATTCTCACCTCTCAACTAGAGTGCACACTTAACGCTTCCTATTAACTTCCTAGTTAATGGTTCCTCTTTTCTAGTCTCCATATTATAATTCCATTCCCATATCATAATCCCCGTATGTCCCATACCATACGTCACATTATTATTTATTTACATTTCTCCTTTATATGATTTGTTTCTCATTAACATGAATCATTACTCATTAATATGAATCGTTTCTCATTAACATGAATCATTATTCATTAATATAAATCTTTTCTCATTAACATGAGTTAAGCTTTTCAATTCTATAAGCATAAACATTCATTAACTTAATTCCATTATCTTTCTCTATTCACCGTTATCAACAATTATCACCGTAGATAAATTTAACCACAATATACATATCCATTTAATCATTTAATCCATTATATATATATATATATTCATATATAATACGGCACCTCGAGTCACAGCTGTGGTGAAATGCATTACTCTGCTATCATGTCCCATCATCGCAGGTCGCTGAATAGGGAACTACAGGTTCGGTAAGATTCCACGAACCACAAACAATAACAAACAAATTGGAGGCGAACATAGTTCTCGTATCCATGGGTCATGCACATACCTACGTACCCACAGTCAGCGGACTTATCAACTCCACGATAAGTCTTTCATAGACCTATGTTCTCGAGCGACAAATCAAAGATCCCACGGATTCATCAGGATATGACTTCCCTCACGCGCAAACCTCCCACCGATAGCAAGTAAGCTAGGTATGTCATACACATAAATCATCAATCAATCAAATAGGTATTATCATACATATAACATAATATCAATAAGGTAATATCACTACCCTAAGATATTTCCCATACGTAGCAATTTATCTCTTTTAAATTCCACGTATTAAAATATTATATCCTTACTTCATAATTTAATTATCCTCGCATCCTATAACATCTCTCCACTCCCGAAGTCATTAAGGTTAATGCGCGGAGCGTCTCGCAAAGCGAAATCCAAACAAGGAACCCCTCCAATACACTACTACTTAACTTTGTCGATCGAGGAGGTCCGACAACTACAACTATGCGATCGGGATAACCTCATACCTCTTTCAACCAAAAGTGTTCTAAACTCCCATCTCTATCCAGCAGTCATACCACTACGCTCTTGTACTACACTCAGTCCTTACGGAATCAATAATGAGTTTAAACTCAGTCCTTGATGTTCAAATTGTAACCCTAAGGCTACCCTCACTTAATACACAAGATTTAAATAGGTTTTTCCTCAACATATATTCAGTAAGAAGTCACTAATATCCTACTGGTCCATAACATTATTTCTCCCGAATTATTACGAATTAAACTCTCCTTTCAATTAGGGTTAAAACCGATAGTTTCAAATCTCTTATAAACACATATTCTTTCACTTAGGATTAAACCCTCTTGTAAACTTAAGGATACCTAGGTGTTATATTCAATCACCCCTACTGGTCCTATCTTTAATCCTCATACATCTCCATTTAGAATTTAACAAATGAATCTAGCAGCCGAAATTCCATTCAATATAATTTTCAACATTTTAATCACTTGAATCCAAATCATACTAATTCCAATCATATCAAGGGTTTACTGATATTATCTAAGTCCCATAATATCCAAATAATAATCACCAAAGATCCACAAAAGTTTTGGGATAAGAATCAACATTTAAAAAGAAGCAACTTTACATATTCTGGGGAGGGTGATCGATCGAAGGCAGGGGTCGATCGATCGATCTCTCAGGTCACAGCCTGGTTTTTCCGCATTTCAGCAACTACGGGTTTCACCATTTTTACTCATTCAAACCTTCATATTAACCTCCAAAATGAGTTGTAATTATTACTACATGATATGTCAACATATATGAACGATTTCCAGTACTCTAAACATCTTAGGATCATCAAGGGATTGGATTAAAAACCATGTTTATCTCCTTATTTCCAGAAAATTAACAACATATCATCTTCAAGAACACATCAATGGCTTTCATAATTTCTTTAACAGATTCATGACTATTTCGTGGATTAATATCAACCTAAAACATGAGTTTAATTCCTATGTCATTTCAGTTTCCATAAATCCATTTAATACTCCATTATTTCTTCCAAACATAAATAATCTTCTCTTTTCATACTATTCTAACATGGACAATATACAAACTTAAATTGCCATTATCAAACACTTGCCTCTACTGTAGGTCTAATCCTTTGGTGTAGTATATCTCAGTTGGTTGTCCCTTCTCCGGTCAAACTCCGGTGGTGGTTGATGGTGGTGAACCTTGGTTCTTGTTCCTCTCCTTCCCAAGTGGCTTTTCCCTTCCCAAGCACTCTTTCACTCTCTCTAGGAGATGGCTTCTCTAATTTGTGAAGAGGAGATGAATAACCCCCATACACTTAATCTACCAATACTTATAATAGTTCCAAATCTGAAATCACTCTTCACCCCCCTAGAAAAATGACCAAAATGCCCTTTCGGGTTGTCTATTCATTTCCAAATGACCCGAGACTCAAAATTAACATCCAAATAGACTTTTCTGACTATTTCGAACCTTCCAGACGCAACTACACAGTCGAAATGACTATAAGGTCGATAGAAAATAAATTTCCATTTTAATTTAATAAACTAGTCCCGACACGTCCCTTACCGCGTCTGACTAAAACATTTAAATTACCAAATTTATATCATACAGTCATATCAATGACATCACATTCATATATTACCTAAATATCTTTAAGTAATATTCAGAATCATCCATTTTAATATCCACCGTCCGGATAAAACCCGAATGAATTAATTAATAATAAAATCTAATAAATCCATTAAGTTAAAATATAACCCATTTTATGAGTCATTTAAAATTACGGGGTGTTACATACTTCCCCCCTTATAACAGAATTTCGTCCCGAAATTGAGGAATATAAGTCATACCGGTAAGGTCAACTCTTAGTATAAATCTCACATCGCAAGAAATCCAAGATGTACCGCCCATACAGTACATTAACAAAGTCCCTATCGATGTTATACACCAAGCCTCACCATATAGTTTCAACTAAATCGAATTTAAACTTTACCCAATCTTCCCTATACCGTCCTCGTGACAACTTTGGGAAAAATGTTCCTCTCGTAGTGAACACATAAATCCTTAAGTCTCATTACTTACCTTTTTCACAATTATGAAAAATACTACAATTCAATCATCCAAGGCGCCCATACACCCTCTCGTACCGCTTTCAATATTAAAAGTTTTCGCAAAGGTTATAAAACTCGTTTCCCAAAGACCTAACTTATTTTGACTCCCAACAGTTATTAGTTTCATGCGTGGGGTGTCTCGCAAGCGAAATCCAAACAAGGAACCACCCCGATACACTACTTCCTACAGTAGTCGATCATCGAAACTCCTAAGGTCCTTAGTCAATAATATATAAAAATTTGGTTAATAAAAAAAAATCAGGTTTATCGATTTAAAACAAAAAATTTGGTGTTTCGATTTCAAATAGAGTCTATGCATCTACTCTCTTATAGAAGACAAGATGCAAACATATGCTCTCATATACCACGAGTCAATACATGCTGATAGTCATAACACGCTCGGACATGCACAAGGTAAGTAATCCCATAAAAATCAAACCCACATGATAACAAGTAATATATAGGTGTCCCACACCCCTCAGTGAGTCTACGTAAATAACGATGACATATGCTAAGTTTAACAACCCTTTTGCCCACACCATATCAATCACTACAAAAATCAATACGCCTCATACTTCCTTAGATAGGAAACATACCCTCATTTGCGGGTGATGGTTGTTGAATTCCAATATTATAACTTTGCTCCGATGAGTCAATAAAAAATTTACCCCAAATTTTCAGTTCTAGTTAACCACACTCCACTATATACCCAAGCCTTTCAATATATTGCCACAATTCACACATTTCAAGATCTTCTACTGATGACTCTCCTTAATTTTTCCATAATAGGGGTGACCTTGACTACGGTCATCATACTCGATCATACTTCATAACCTCCTAAATACGATTTCCGTTATCCGTCCAATGGCCCTCATCTGCCATAAGTACGTAATGAAAGATTCCCCAATAAATGTTGTCGAATTTTATAGTTCCACCCATCAGTGAACATTAGGACTCTTCTCTCCTCAGTAGGTACTTCAGCTGGTACCAAATTAGTTAATCTCGTAAACTCTTCCTCAAATTCCGCCACAGTTTTCTCTCCGTGTTTCAAATCAAATAGCTTCCTCCTCATCTCTGTCTAGATGGCGGAAGGAAAATACTTCCCATCAAACCGTATCCAAAAGTCTTGGATAGTCATTATGTCCCTCTCCTCCATAGTGGTCGTAGCTTCCCACCATTGCAAATATGCCCCTACTAGCTTGAATGTGACTAGTATTTGATGTTGAACCTCAGTGCATTCGATCATTTTCAAGTGTCGTTGGATATCTTTATTCCATTGGCTAGCAGTCACAACATCTGATCCTCCCTGAAACTCAGGTGGGTGTTCTTTCTGAAAGGCATCCCTCGCTCGTTCCCATGCAGTAGGAAACACTTTCCCTTGCGCGGGTGGCACAACCGGTACCAGTGCGGGAGCCTGCTGAACAGCAGCTATAGCAGCATTGACTGCCTGAGCGACAATTGCAGCAACTTCGGCTGCAGTCATTGTACCCTGAGCTGGGGTGGGCTGAGGTGCACGTCGAGGAGGCATCTGAAACGAGAGACCACTATCAGTATTCGATATCTCAAAATATCTGAAGATCGTAAGCGAAAATGGAAAAGCAATAATCCTACTCATAGGGCTCTACATCAAAGAACTCTAAGCTGAAGACACAATAAGTCGTACAGATCCTAAAGGACACTAGAACCTGATGCTCTGATACCACCTGTAACACCCTGCCTAATTAAATACCGGGTGGACAGTCCCATACCAAATTAAAACAGAATATACAGTTGGCTCATTCTTAGCATCACTGTCGAAAACATTTACAACTCACCCAATACTCAATTAAACTGGTGTTAAAAACTTTTCAAATTTAAATTTCAACAAAACCATTTTCATTTTAAGAATAACACTACACATTTTATTCTACAAAACTGGTGACACAATAAATAACTCAAAATAATATAAATGCAATTGGAATAAACATTACCAAATAATATAAATCCTTTACAGTAATCCCAACAATGTTAAATGTATTAAAAGTCCCGAATACAATAGTATTTGTCCTCGATAGAAAAGATAACTGAAATCCTTTGGGCGACATGCCCTAACTAAGAATATTGTGAATCAAAAAGATGATAAGCGTCTAAGAAAAACTCCTTAGCTCCATAGCTCGTCATAATCAACTATGGTTGGCGTCCCTGTTGCTGGACACATGATACAGAGATACAATAGAAGAGAAAATATGCAAGGAAACGGGTCAGAGCCCGAATGTGTAGATGATTTTTAAAACAGCAAGTATTTAACAAGTGCAATAAAGCATTTATTATGTACATGTTAGATCCAACTCTCACTTGCAATTCTCACCTCTCAACTAGAGTGCACACTTAACGTTTCCTATTAACTTCCTAGTTAATGGTTCCTCTTTTCTAGTCTCCAAATTATAATTCCATTCCCATATCATAATCCCCGTATGTTCCATACCATACGTCACATTATTATTCATTTACATTTCTCCTTTATATGATTTGTTTCTCATTAACATGAATCATTACTCATTAATACGAATTGTTTCTCATTAACATGAATCATTATTCATTAATATAAATCTTTTCTCATTAACATGAGTTAAGCTTTTCAATTCTATAAGCATAAAAATTCATTAACTTAATTCCATTATCTTTCTCTATTCACCGTTATCTACAATTATCATCGTAGATAAATTTAACCACAATATAGATATCCTTTCAATCATTTAATCCATTATATATATATTCATATATAATACGGCACCCCGACTCATAGCTGTGGTGCAATGCATTACTCTGCTATCATGTCCGATCATCGCAGGTCTCCGAATAGGGGACTACGGGTTCGGTAAGATTCCACGAACCACAAACAACAACAAACAAATTGGAGGCGAACATAGTTCTCGTATCCATGGGTCACGTACATACCTACGTATCCACAGTCAGCGGACTTATCAACTCCCCGATAAGTCTTTCATTGACCTATGTTCTCGAGCGACAAATCAAAGATGTCATGGATTCATCAGGATATGACTTCCCTCACGCGCAAACCTCCCACCGATAGCAAGTAAGTTAGGTATGTCATACACATAAATCATCAATAAATCAAATAGGTATTATCATACCTATAACATAATATCAATAAGGTAATATCACTACCCTAAGATATTTCCCATACGTAGCATTTTATCTCTTCTAAATTCCACGTATTAAAATATCATATCTTTACTTCATAATTTAATTATCCTCGCATCATATAACATCTCTCCACTCCCGACGTCGTTAAGGTTCATGCGCGGAGCGTCTCGCAAAGTGAAATCCAAACAAGGAACCCTTCCAATACACTACTACTTAACTTTGTCGATCGAGGAGGTCCGATAACTACAACTATGCGAACGGGATAACCTCATACCTCTTTCAACCAAAAGTGTTCTAAACTCCCATCTCTATCCAGGAGTCATACCACTACGCTCTTGTACTACACTCAGTCCTTACGGAATCAATAATGAGTTTAAACTCAGTCCTTGATGTTCAAATTATAACCCTAAGGCTACCCTCACTCAATACACAAGATTCAAATAGGTTTTTCCTCAACATATATTCAGTAAGAAGTCACTAATATCCTACTGGTCCATAACATTATTTCTCCCGAATTATTACGAATTAAACTCTCCTTTCAATTAGGGTTAAAACCGATAGTTTCAAATCTCTTCTAAACACATATTCTTTCACTTAGGATTAAACCCTCTTGTAAACTTAAGGATACCTAGGTGTTATATTCAATCACCCCTACTGGTCCTATATTTAATCCTCATACATCTCCATTTAGAATTTAACAAATGAATCTAGCACCCGAAATTCCATTCGATATAATTTTCAACATTTTAATCACTTGAATCCAAATCATATTAATTCCAATCATATCAAGGGTTTACTGATATTATCTATGTCCCATAATATCCAAATAATAATCACCAAAGATCCACAAAATTTTTGGGATAAGAAGCAACATTTAAAAAGAAACAACTTTACATATTCTGGGGAGGTCGATCGATCGAAGGCAGGGGTCGATCGATCGATCCCTCAGGTCACAGCCTGGTTTTTCTGCATTTCAGCAACTACGGGTTTCACCATTTTTACTCATTCAAACCTTTATATTAACCTCCAAAATGGGTTATAATTATTACTACATGATATGTCAACATATATGAACGATTTCCAGTACTCTAAACATCTTAGGATCATCAAGGGATTGGATTAAAAAGCATGTTTATCTCCTTATTTCCAGAAAATTAACAACATATCATCTTCAAGAACACATCAATGGTTTTCATAATTTCTTCAACAGATTCATGACTATTTCATGGATTAATATCAACCTAAAACATGAGTTTAATTCCTATATCATTTCAGTTTCCAGAAATCCATTTAATACTCCATTATTTCTTCCAAACATAAATAATCTTCTATTTTCATACTATTCTAACATGAACAATATACAAACTTAAATTGCCATTATCAAACACTTGCCTTTATTGTAGGTCTGATCCTTTGGTGTAGTATATCTCAGTTGGTTGTCATTTCTCCGGTTAAACTCCGGTGGTGGTTGATGGTGGTGAACCTTGGTTCTTGTTCCTCTCCTTCCCAAGTGGCTTTTCCCTTCCCAATCACTCTTTCACTCTCTCTAGGAGATGGCTTCTCTAATTTGTGAAGAGGAGATGAATAACCCCCATACACTTAATCTACCAATACTTATAATAGTTCCAAATCCGAAATCACTATTCATCCCCCCTAGAAAAATGACCAAAATGCCCTTTCGAGTTGTCTATTCATTTCCAAATGACCCGAGACTCAAAATTAACATCCAAATAGAATTTTCTGACTATTTCGAACCTTCCGGACGTAACAACGTAGTCGAAATGACTATAAGGTCGAAAGAAAATAAATTTCCATTTTAATTTAATAAACTAGTCCCGACACGTCCCATACCGCGTCTGACTAAAACATATAAATTACCGAATTTACATCATACAGTCATATCAATGACATCACATTCATATATTACCTAAATATCTTTAAGTAATATTCAGAATCATCCATTTTAATATCCACCGTCCGGATAAAACCCGAATGAATTAATTAATAATAAAATCTAATTAATCCATTAAGTTAAAATATAACCCATTTTAAGAGTCATTTAAAATTACGGGGTATTACAGGTACTTGGACAATGGAAGGTGAGAGTCATATCTCTTAGGCTAGCTATGCCCTTCGGGACCAGCACCCATCACGAAGTGACCCTCCAGTTACTGGAAAAATTTGGTATATAACAATGCTCTTTGGTGATATCGTGTGAATCATGCATGATTCTCTTATTAGTATTTTATGATGAGAGTATCCTTCTTGATCATGTCAAACAGGGAGCAAAGTTCAAGTACCAATAGTATACCAAGCATGGATAAGTGATGCATGAAACATGTGGATACACGTGATCCTAGGTGAATGTGGTGTGAAGTGTACATGGAGAATCTTCTACAAGTGTGTGAATAGAAGCATAAGCATGAGGTACACATGAATAATAAAGGGGAACATGCAAATAGGGGAATATAAAAGAAAATAAAACACCCATGTAAATAGAGTCTAGCCCTCATAAAATCCCCAGTAGAGTCGCCACTGTGGCCATCCCCGATCCTCGCGGAACAGCGGGCATGCCCCTTTATCCTCTTGTCCTCGCGGAGGGAGAGAGAGAGAGAGAGAAAGGGTATATGGTGAGAGGATCTTGGTCCCGCGCGTCCCTCTCGGGAGCACTTCGGCTATCATTGGTGATGTGTGAGGTGAAAAATGTATAGAGATAGAATCGCCAGCTTATTTTACTCAAAACAGACAAAAGAAGGTGGATCCATCCCGAAGGACAGCCTCAAAGACATACTGATACATACGAAACCAAAATTTATTTGAGTAGGGTTTGGAGGCTAAGTTACTGAATGGGAAGGTGTTAGGCTCCCATTCCTCCCTTGCGGTCTCTCTTGGATGGTTGTTATTTTCCTCTATTTCCCCTTGGTGTGTGTGCATGTGTATACGTAGTGGATATTGGAATCATCGACTTGTATCGTGGAAGAGATAAAGCGAGTCATCCATAGGAATGTTCCTAAAAGTAATATTAGAAAACATGATTTACGCGATTATTCTTGTGTTGATAGCTATAATGGAACGATAATGCGTATGGAATAATACGCCACTAAGAACAAATATATATATACATAAATATATAGAATTTAAGAGAATTAAGTTAAAGAATTAGAAAAATAGAAAAATTGGAAAAGTAGGAATCGACTCTCGGGTTTTACCCCGAGACGCCTACATAGCCTATAAAGGCATCAAAGTTCATGTAGTTTGCATGCAAAATGAGGGGTGGGGTTTATCCCATAAATCCAATCGGGGACTTCTCTTATATGTGTGTGCGTGTAAAAAAGGTGTTTTAGTTGTGAGAAAAGTATGAGAATTCCCATTGGAATTTATGAGAATTCCCATTGGTTTTATTTACACGAAAAATAAGAGATGTGTAATAATACTAAAACAAAAAAAAGTGTATTAGGATATGTGAGATGGAGAGAAAAAGGGCTAAGTAATAAAACAAGTTAATGCGAATTTAGGAGAATTTGAGAAAGTTGAACCTTCTTGAAGATCTTGATCTTGAGATTAAATGTTGGAGGGAAACTCTTGCACTTGGGTGATGATGAAGGGTAGTTAATTCACCAAGTTTGATGAAGAAGATGATGAAAAGTGAGGGTTGAAAATGGATTTGGATGTAGAAATCACGCTAACTTCGAGGGAGATTTTCTGAGTTCACTGAGAGTGATGGATCTCAGATCTTGGATTTTTTTGCAATGAGGTCAGGCCCTTATTTTTATAGGCCCAGGGTATTACCGATCGGTATAGGTCTGGTCCTGCCAATCGACAGGTGCCTTTAGTCACACTGCCGGTAGGCAGGATTTTGAACCTGTAGTTTGGGGGTCTCGTTCAGGTTCCCTCAGAAAAATGGTCGTAAAACGCAATTAGTTGATCCGAATCGCGCACAGGGCATATCGCTGGAAAGGTACTTTGGAGACTTCAAAAGTCCTTTGGACTGCTCCCGGATCTGAGAGATGTCTTTGGGACAAATGTGGCTCGAAAATGCTCGTCAGTCCTTTGGACGGGGGATCGTCAAACGCAAATAGATCGTTCGTCCATTTAGTAAGTCAGAATCGCACACGGGGCAGACCGTTGGAAAGGTTATGAAATGTACCTCAACATTCCAAAGAGTTTGTCCCAATTTGGTGAGTTGACTTTGGTCAATCGGGGCCTGGAAGCATTCGATGACCTTTCGGAGTAAAACGGATCGTTCGTCCGTACCGTAAGTCAGAATCGCGCATGAGATGGACCGTTGGAAAGGGGTTTCAGTTCCCTTTGAATATTCATTCAGTCTCGATCAAGCTGAAGAATTGATTTTGGTCAAATGGAGACCGGGAGAGTCCGGTGGCCTCTTGATCAAGTTTCAGGGGAAAATGGATCGTTTCGTCCGCACCGTAAGTCAGAATCGCGCACGGGGTGGACCGTTGGAAAGGGGTTTCAGTGCCCTTTGAAGATTTATTCTGTCTCAGTTGAGCTGAAGATTTTGACTTTTGGTCAAATGGAGCCTGGGAGTGTCCGATGGCCTATAGGTCAGTACTCGAGTGATGCAGGGGGAGCTAGGGACCTAAGGAGAGATTAGGGGGTGATAGAATGGGGTGTCTGCAGTTCACTGACTGTAAAGCGAATTAAAATTAAAAGTAAAATATGAAATGTGAAAATAAAGCTGAGAAGATACTTGCACTTACCCTCAACAGACTGTGGAGACCATAATCCTCCAAGTCACCGTGGTCTTCATCCTGCGAATAACCCTTACAGTTGTGTCCCAAGAGGATTTTGGGTTGGGTTGTCTAAGTTGTGGCCGCGAACGACCCTCAAGACCAACACTGGCATGGCACTAAGGAGGCGTCAGGTTGGCATTAATGGCAATAATTATGGGAGGTGGTGAATTTGAATGGGCTGGACTCTAAGACGTTGACATTAGCCCCATCACGGCTAGATTAGCTCCAATATTGTCATTAAAAAGTACCCTCGAGCCTCTCGTGAGGGGTCAACTCCTCAACTTGATTTTGAGGCGCGGCAGGGATAGTTTGTTCCGTAGTAGGAAGATTTTGGTTACTTTAAGGGACTGTGATAGGGACCTTAGACTTTGTCCTCTTTATCTTCCTCTGCCTAGCAGTGTTGTTGGGGACAGTTGCATCATCATCCATTTCTTCTAATTGGGCAGCCAAAAGCTCCCTATCAACTTCCTCATCTGAAAGAAGATAATGCAGCAATGAAAATTTAAAGTTTAAAAATAATTGTCACGGTATTAATAAATGAAAGGGTTATTACCTTATGCGGCCATCTCATTGGGAATAAATTTGTTGGGGAAGTAGCGTGCTTCAAAAATGGAGGCAGAGGTTACAAGTGTGCTGAACTTCTTCTCCTCAGTAGGAACTGCCGCAGCCTTGCCAACTCTCTTCTCTTGCCGCTTGCTCAGCTACAAATTGTCAATAACAACAAAAAACTTTAAAGGTTAGTACAAAAGCAAAGTGTGGAGAATAATATGCAACTATAAAGAGGGGACGCGGCTGTAATTGCAAAAGTACCAAGTTTGGAGGGACACCCCCATTACCGCGGCATCCTAAACGTTCTCTCCATCTCACTCTCTTCAGGGTGGATCTCCCACCCTTATCTAGAAATGTAAAAGTATTTTTCCTTCCAGTTCTTTACACTGGTAGGCCTCCCATAGTAAAGGGTCTCATCTCTGTCACGGACATAAAAGTAATAGTACCCTACAAACTTCACAGAATTTTCCTTTGGGCGGTAGAAGTGGAAAAACTCCGTAGGAGTAATATCTCCCTTGAATTTATTCCCCTATAATACGATAGCTGCGATAATGGCCCTCCAGTCATTGGGATCTAATTGGGCTGGGGTTAACCTCATTTTTTGGAAAATTCTCCTAATGGGATCAGGGACAGGCAGCCGTAACCCATTAATGAAAGTGTGCAAAGGGAAGCAGACCCCATCGTCAGCAAGTGTCGTGCATGGCCTTTGCTTCGCGGCAGGTGCTGAGCATATCAAACCCTCAGGGAACTCGAAGGCCTCAGCTACCTAGCCAACCCATTCTTGGGTCATAGTACTACGGATACCAAGTGCAGCAGGAGATCTCTCAGCTCTCCCAGATGTAGTAGCAGGTGTTTCCCTAACCTCATACAGACCCCCTCCCGTGGAATTCTCATCTATGTCCATTGGTTGGTTGCTAGAATTGGCCTCTTCCTCCATAGCCACAGAATTTGAGTCTGAATCTAGCACCACACAGTTGGGCAATCTCTCAATTGGCACGGCCCTATTGTTCTCAAAGGGCGCACTAAAGGAAGTTCGGGAGGAGAGGCTCCAAAATTCTTGTTCCAAAAACCTCTCAGAAATTCTTCTGGGTCAAGGTTTATATGGCTGCAGCAATACCTGAAAAGTAGAGAGTTCACAGTTAGGTGTCGCAACCAATATGGTCCTAAAGCCTCTCATAGGCCGTAGCAGGTGTAATGATATATCAAGATTGAGGATGAACAAGAAATGTTAGGCCAAATTGGCTAAGTATGCCAATTGTTGGGTTCTAAAGCCCTAGAAGTTAATTATCGTCGCGGCATATTATTTTGGGGGAAGGTGTATTATCCTCTTACATGTCATAGTCATTAAACTATGGGTTAAATGTTGAAGACTCTAATCTGAAGACCCAATGAAAGCAAGAGTTGCTATAGGCCGCAGCAAATATTTACATGTCGCAGACAGGACAACCTTAATTTTACTAAAGGGATATTTAATCATTTGGGGCCACTCATGATTAAAGGCCCTAAAATGTGAAACGTCTCTCTCAAGAACATCAAAAACAAAGGAGGAAACCTAAAAGTCTACAATCATATTCAAGAGCAATTTTGCAACAGTTATTTTGCAATTTGAAGTTATAATGAGTAATCATTCGAGCTAGCCTAAAGGAGTGCTCAATTCATGGAGAGATTGACAGCTGAGTTTAATTCTTGGAGAAGTCACAGTTATATTACAAACATGAGTTTGTATCAATTAAAGTAATTCTTGGAGAAGATGACGTAGTTCGCGGCCTATTATTTTAGAGTGCTATAGGTCGCAGTCAAATATGCACATGCCACAAACAATTCTTAAACAACTCAATATTTCAAGGTTGCAGACATCGGCTCAACGCAACCCTAAAAGTGCTAAGGGATTATATTATGCTGCAACCATGAGTTCCTTATGTCGCGACGATATACTCAAACAGGTTAGTATTTATTGATGATAAATTTGATGATTGAAGACATAGAATGTGAAGGGTTTGTTCAAGAACATCAAGAACAGTTGTACAATTCAATGGTCTATTTTTACTCTGTCTCTACGAACTGGGAATTCAAAAATCCTAAGGATCAACAATGGAAGATTAAGAGGCTTTATTCATTGGCTTAACGGGGATGTTAGCAGCATATCTTATCAAGTAAGGGTTATTTTAGCAATTCAATTTCAAATCAGTCATCCACTACAACCCAAGCAGTCACAGATTTAGATGAGGGATAAATGTGATTGCAGTAATTATTTCGCAAGATATGAATTCGAATAGACCGCCTAACAAGCATAAATCAGAAGCAAACAACAAAAGTTGAACCACAAGAAGTTTTTGTTTGGAAAATTCCCTGAAAATGGGTGAAATCCGGTCGCTCCGCTTCAAACCACCTCAACACCATGACACACTGGCTTGAAAGGTCATCGAAAAACTCAAGATGAAGTATGAACAAGGATTTGCTTTCTATATGCTCTCAAAGATTTGGAGAACGTAATGAAGTCTACGGCCGGTACAATTTATATAAGAGGGGGCGGGAAGACGAAGTGTCGGCTTGGAAGTACCGCGGCATCTTGAGAAGACTTGACTACTCAACCGCAGCCCCCAATCACAATATCTTGGCACCATGAATTGGGGTCTTATTGATAGTACAGATATAGTACCTTACCACGGAACGTATACAATGGGCTAGTGCCGAAGATTGATGTCGCGACTTATAACTTACAGGCTGCGGCCTTATCCATATCCGCCTCACTAGTAATTGTCGCAACCTCACCTGCACAGGGCACAACCCTACTTGATACAGGGTGCAACCCAACTTACTATAGGGTGCGGCCCTAGTCCTATCATATTAACTGGTCTCACCACTAATTCATCCACCAGTAATACAACATCACCTACAAATAGCGGCCAAAACCTCGGGATAAGAGGGGTGGGATTCATTTTCCTACATCAGGGTCAAGCCTAGTGGTGCTTACTCTCTCTACGCCACTGAGCGTGGCTTGGGGGTTACTCGTCGACATCGCAGCCATCTCTCCGGCACATCGAAATCCTCATAACTACCATGTATTCTCCTTTATTCTCACACTTGTACGCCTCTTTAGGCTTGATTATATTGTACTATGCAATGCATATAATGAGAATGGAGAAACACAGTGGACGTAGGCCTATTTTCGAGGCTGAATCACTCTATATCTTGTCTTTTATCTCTCCGTATTTGCTCTATTTTCTTATTATGCACTTTACACTTGATTTGTTTACAAGAACGACTAGTGGACGATTTCTCGTATCATCAAGAAGCACTGAGAACGATTAACGACAACTAACTTGGCCACTTGCTACTTGGCAATGAATCATCCTGCATGCTAATCTCCTTGAACCCATTGTCGATAACACGAACCAAAATCATCACATATATTGCGTGATCGGACCAATAATAACATCAACATCAAAGATCTGCTAACGACCTCAAAACGTCACTCCCAAAAGAAACATTGAACCTAATGCTCTAATACCATTTGTAACACCTTGACCTAGATTTATAGGCTACATGTGGGTCAACCCGGTCCATCCCGAACGTTAGGTGTGAAGTTCAATGAGACAAATTAAAAAAATCTTTCTCGTCCAGTTTTATTTAATTAATATTTCATTTGTTTAGCATGCGATTTCAATTCATATCAAGCTACGTGTGGGACCCATGGAAAGCGTCCTCGGAATCCAAGCATTTAGAGAAACTAACATAAAATAAAAGGATACTTACATGTATAATGCTCTCAAAATACCGAATCGCGTACAAACTGCCATAGTAAAGGAAGGGAATGAACCGTATGCTTAGTGGAAAATAAAAAAAATGCAACATAGAATTGAATAGTAGAAAAGAGACCTTATAACGTACCGCATACGTGCACATGCAAATACCATATAGATATATACATATACATATACTAGTGCATGAATCCGTTTATTCCAAAACATTACTTGAAATTATTAAATCACATTAATATAAATTGGAGCCCCTTTTTTCCCCTTTCAATTTGACTTGACATTTATTTTCTGATTTAATGCACCCGGTTAAATACTTAAACAAAATAGTATTTGTCTAGGCATAAACACATTATTTATCGAAATTCCCCATTTCACTCACAGCAACTCCCCTTTAGTACTTTCCTTGAAAACCACCCTTTAACACATGCACTTGGTGTTAGAAAGTACTTGTTTTCCCTTTGAAAACACTCACAACACACACTTGTTTTAATTATGGATTAAAACCACCATAGGGTGGTTGATTACCCGTTAACCACTTCACTTGTGTCATTAAGTCATGCTTTACTTTGACTTTGTCATTTTCACATTTCCTGTCCACATTACCCTTTTAAAACGGGAAAATTTATCGATTTCCTTTCACAAAGTTTTTGTTTTCTCACTTTCTTAGCTCAACCAATTTCTTTATCATGTTTGGATTTTTACTCATTATCTTTTCTTGGATTTTACTACATAACCTCTTACTTTAATGGGCTCCGCACCGTAGAATAAACTACCATATGCTTTGGCCAGTGATTTTGGATCTTTCATCCCGAGCTCCGAGCCCTTATTAATTATTCGCTATCACATCCGAGTTCTTTTTTAATGTGTTAACACTTTTTAAATGTCCACATTATTCCACTTTTACCGGCCGAAGCCAAAATCCAGGGAACTTCGCCACATATTTGTGTTACACTTGAAAATCACCATTTCTTATCCTTTACACACATTTATATTGATTTCGTCCTAAAAATCACATTCTTTTGGGATCATTTTGTGTAACATTTTTCCAACATTTTATTTCATAAAATGTTCCACTTTGCGTAAAATTACCATTTCACCCATTTGTTTCCAAACTTGTATTTTCCTTCATTTTCATAAGTGTTATTTACCACAAACATTACTAAGTTATACATACCAACTTCTTGAATGTTTTACTCATTAACACTTATTATACAGTTTGGATATAACACACTTTTCAAGTTGAAAAACTCTTTATATCATTTCTTTCTTTATCAAGGAAATCATTTGGCACTCTGAAGACTACCTTACAAGAAAGCAGCATTTTTTCATTATTAACACATGTAGTCTTAAAACATTTATTTATCACATTTTCTACACTTATTAACACACTTTAAGGGATAGAATTTCTATTTTCTTTATTTGATGTTAAATTTAAACCTTCACTAAACTCATTATCAAATTACTACAAGTTTGTATACATGGGATGTAATGCCCTGACCCGATTTTGGGTCACTGTTGGTTCAACCCGCACTGAGCCAAGGGGTTAAAATGGTTGAGGGGGAGATTTAGCCATTTTATTTAAGAAAAAACTTTAAATTTGACTCATAAGTTTGGTGCGTGAAGTTCTTGTTTATATTTTAACAAAAAGGTGGTCACTATGGGATTAGTTATTTAGCATGATATATTTCTGAACAATCGAGTTTATCCAAAATGCAAATTAAACTGAAAATAAGTCACACCATCCGGTATTATTACAAATTATGGCGAAGGCCCAAATAAAGTCCAAATGTCCAAAGTGAAAATACCAAAAGTCCATTGTTCGAAAATTAGTATAGAGCATTCTAACGACGTTGGTCGCCCCCTAGGCCTTAATCGTATCATGTTCGACATTCCTACTCGCGATACCTGGGGTGGGGTGGGTGTTTTAACATAAAGAAAAATAGGTGTAAGCGAATGCTCAGCAAGGGGTTAATACTAAGCAATACTTTTTCTAATAATTACTAAACATATAATGAGTATTTCATTCAGTTACGAAAAACCTAGACAATTTAATTACTCTTAATGCAACCACAAGCAATGCACCCGAGCGATGAGCTCATACTCACACTTAGCCCAGTTTTTCCACCCTTTATCGGGTTTAGAGACTAATTATTCACCTTTTATCCTTTAGTCTCAATTATTACTTTAATTGGGTTGCTTACTTAAATCATCAATACAACTTCTTAGTTTTCCTTTATTTATTACTTCTCGGAATCTTCCGAATAGTGCACACTTTTAACGGGCTCCTCGTCGTCGACAACGCCGCCATATGCTCTGGCCAGTGGTTTTAGGATTTTCACCCCAGGGCTCCATCCCTCCTTAGTTTTCCCGGTGTCATCCGAGTGAGACTTTTTATGTGTTTAACATATATTCAATGTGCACATTATTATAATTCTCCTTTAATCATTTTCATCATCCATGGTTTTGAAGTATCATAACTTTAACAATCGTGCCAAAACTTATCTTTGATTCATTTTTCACCCAAAAATTAAACCGATGAGGTTTCGAGAGGAAACCAAACACTTAGGACCCTCAAGTTTGTCAAAATCCCTTTTTTACCCCTCGTTGTTATATTTTGTGAAAAATATTTATTTGTTTCTATTCCTTAATGGCACAAAGTTAAATATTTTTACAATACGAAGTTTATCATTTCATATTCAAAACCATATCCTTCCATTTTATGTTTTACCAAATAAAATAATGTTCAACATTCCTAAGACCATTTCACCAAAGTTCATAGTCATATCTTGTAGTCTCATGTAAACTTAACATGTATTTCATATCCATTATATCAAGTCCTAACAAGTTTGGGATTGTTTTTCTTTACTTGCTAGTTTGGAGATAAAACTCATCGTAACATGCTTGTTTAAATCTACATTATCACATGCTAGCATACTATATAATCCTACATGTTTAACTGAGGTTTTCAACCTAGAAATACCCCAATCAAGCATTTTTCTACATAACTTGTGGCTTTATAATTTCACATGCTTTCTTATAATTATCAAGGTAGAAAATACCATTTTCTTTATATATGAAAATACCCATTCAAGATTTGTTTGAAGAAAGTCCCATTTTGACAAGACCAAACTTTCTATGAATAAAATATTATATTTTTGACATAAAAATCTATCTATCATATCCTACACCAATTTCATAGCTAGAGGAACCTTGAAAGTTTGGAAAGAAACCTTATCTTTATTTTTGAAGAGGAGAACTACCACTGGGTGACTTGAAAGATCCTATATCCCTAAGCTCTAAGACTCCAGCTCCACAATACCTTAGCTTCTTCAAAGCTCCACCAAAGTTTCTCCTCAAGGTTGCTCCACTACCTCCTTATTCAAGAAGAGAGCTTGGAAAGTAGTGAAAATGTGTAGAGATGGGTATTTTATGGTGTAAGAGTGGTTGGCAATACTCAAAAATGGAGGAAAATGACTTTGGGAAGGGAGATGAGTGTTGTGAGCTCTTAAGAGAGATGAAGAAGATGACAATGGAGGTGGGATTTCACCATCCCACATCCATATTGTATAACCAACACAAAACCCAATTAAAACATATAAAATACCCAAAAAAACATCATATTCGTCAGGCTCCAAGAAGCTAACACGTATTCCAGATCTAGGGCCCAAATGGTGATAGAAAAATTTCTAAATTCTCACATTGTCAGGTCGCTCGAACGAGGTCGACCTCGTTCGAGCGACGATAGTCCCTCATTCGATGTTTCCCTCTCGCGACCTTCTGACGACATGATACTACAATCTTTTCAATGGGTCGTTTGAAGTTCTTTTCTAATGAGTCAACCTCTCTTTCGTGCGAGACAGGAATCTCATTTGAACCCTCTCAGTCTCGTTTGAAGAAATAAGTTTCTAAGTTATTTGCAAATTAGCCCCAACAACATCCTTAGTTCATAAAAGATTCATCAACCCAAACCGGATGAAAGGACGGAAGGTCGCTAAATAATAATCCGCTTTATTTATATTTACAAATTACACGAAAAGAGATACAACATAAGGTCAGGGTATTAACATTCTCCCCTCCTTGGGGGATTTCATCCGGGAAATCAAACAAGTGGATAAGGGAAGAGTTTCAAATGTTTCTCTTGTATCTCTGACTCATATTCCCAAGTAGCACCGTCAACACCTTGAAATTCCCAAATGACCATTACTAATGGAATCACTTTACTATGGAGGACCCTCTTTTCACAGCCTAAGAGGGATATTAGACTAACGGGGAACGTGACGTCTTTCTAGAACTCAATAAGGTTCCAATCAATAACATGACATGGATCATGGAGATACTTCTTCAGCATGGGCACGTGGAACACATTGTGTACCTGGGATATCTATGGGGGCAATGCTAAGCGATATGACACATCTCTAATCCGCTCTAGAATCTTAAAGGGGATATATCATCGGGCTATCTTTCCCTTCTGCCTAAACCATTTGCTCCTGATTCTAGCTCTCACTTTCAACATCACATGATCACCCACCCATAATTCTAAATGTGTTCAGTGATTGCCGGCATAATTCTTTTGTCGGCTCTTTACCGTCATTATTCTCTGGCAAATTATGTGTACCTTATTCATTATCTCCTGAATCAAATCTGAATTGGTGAGGTGTTTCTCTCCAACTTTCGCCCAACAAATTGGCGAGCGACACGACCTCTCGTAGAGGGCCTCAAAGGGTTCCATCTCAATTCTTGTGTGATAGTTATTGTAGGCGCACTCTGCTAGATGCAAGTTTTTCGCCCAACTCCCCTGGAAGTCAAATACGCAAGCTCTCAGCATGTCCTCTAGGATTTGTATTGTCTCACTGCCCATCGGTCTCAGGGTGGAATGGCGTACTCATGTTCAGTTTCATACCCAACTTCTGTTGAAACTTCTTCCAGAATAAGCAAACAAACTAGGCATCCCTGTCTGAAACCGGATGAAAGAACTTCTGTTGAAACTTCTTCCAGAATGGCGTACTCATGTTCAGGTCCCTCGAACGAGGTCGACCTCGTTCGAGCGACGATAGTCCCTCATTCGATGTTTCCCTCTCGCGACCTTCTGACGACATGATACTACAATCTTTTCAATGGGTCGTTTGAAGTTCTTTTCTAATGAGTCAACCTCTCTTTCGTGCGAGACAGGAATCTCATTTGAACCCTCTCAGTCTGGTTTGAAGAAATAAGTTTCTAAGTTATTTGCAAATTAGCCCCAACAACATCCTTAGTTCATAAAAGATTCATCAACCCAAACCGGATGAAAGGACGGAAGGTCGCTAAATAATAATCCGCTTTATTTATATTTACAAATTACACGAAAAGAGATACAACATAAGGTCAGGGTATTAACATTCTCCCCTCCTTGGGGGATTTCATCCGGGAAATCAAACAAGTGGATAAGGGAAGAGTTTCAAATGTTTCTCTTGTATCTCTGACTCATATTCCCAAGTAGCACCGTCAACACCTTGAAATTCCCAAATGACCATTACTAATGGAATCACTTTACTATGGAGGACCCTCTTTTCACAGCCTAAGAGGGATATTAGGCTAACGGGGAACGTGACGTCTTTCTAGAACTCAATAAGGTTCCAATCAATAACATGACATGGATCATGGAGATACTTCTTCAGCATGGGCACGTGGAACACATTGTGTACCTGGGATATCTATGGGGGCAATGCTAAGCGATATGACACATCTCTAATCCGCTCTAGAATCTTAAAGGGGATATATCATCGGGCTATCTTTCCCTTTTGCCTAAACCATTTGCTCCTGATTCTAGCTCTCACTTTCAACATCACATGATCACCCACCCATAATTCTAAATGTGTTCAGTGATTGTCGGCATAATTCTTTTGTCGGCTCTTTACCGTCATTATTCTCTGGCAAATTATGTGTACCTTATTCATCATCTCCTGAATCAAATCTGAATTGGTGAGGTGTTTCTCTCCAACTTTCGCCCAACAAATTGGCGAGCGACACGACCTCTCGTAGAGGGCCTCAAAGGGTTCCATCTCAATTCTTGTGTGATAGTTATTGTAGGCGCACTCTGCTAGATGCAAGTTTTTCGCCCAACTCCCCTGGAAGTCAAATACGCAAGCTCTCAGCATGTCCTCCAGGATTTGTATTGTCTCACTGCCCATCGGTCTCAGGGTGGAATGGCGTACTCATGTTCAGTTTCATACCCAACTTCTGTTGAAACTTCTTCCAGAATAAGCAAACAAACTAGGCATCCCTGTCTGATATGATTGATAGCGAAACACCATGCAGCCTGACTATCTCCCGAACATATGGTCCTTTTAATTTAATTACACTGTCTGTCACCTTGATTGGCAAAAAGTGGGAAGACTTGGTGAGCCAATTTATTATAACCCATACTGTGTCGGATCCGTGCTTTGATCGTGGTAAGGCTGTAATGAAATCCATCATTATGTGTTCCCACTTCCATTCAGCCACGGGTAGTGGTTATATCAGCCTTGCCGATTTCTTGTGTTTAACCTTTACTTATTGGCATGTGTTGCACTTGGTCACATAAGTTGCCACATCTCTCTTCATGCTGGACCACCAGAAATCTCTACATAGGTCATTATACATCTTGGTGGTGTCAGAGTGTATACTGAAATGCAAGTGATGGGTTTCTGCCATCACCTCGTCCTGTAGCTCTTTAATAATCGGGACAATTAACCTCCCTTTGTGTCTCTCCCCGCCGTCTTTGTCTACGGTGAGGGTGTCGAACACTTACCCATAATTATCATTTCTTTACTCCATAATAAACTCAACAATCTTGTTCTTACAAAATGATATGAACCCAAATACAAAATAAAGTACGTTACGTTTGCAAAATAATAGATAATATCTTGTTTTTAGGATTTTGGGGTTTAAATGTTGATAAAGTGTCTAGTTGAAACTCTAGATATGTTAACTGAGAATGACAAAGTGAGATCTATTGCATAGTCCATAAGCAACTTATCTGATCAGGCCTTTTTGTTTCACCCGGTGTTAGCATAACTCTGATCTTTAGTTTCCGATGTTATGAATCGAGTAAAATTGAGGAGAACTGGACAGACGAAGAAATAAAATGTCCAACAATAAATTCTCTCTTATTGAGAGAGGATGTTCAGAAAAAGGCGTGGCGAAAAAAATTTAGGAATTGCCATGGTGACGCTCTAATAACAAAGGAGAATTCGGTGTCATTGTGCGTTTTATAATACCCAATATATATTATAAAATGCACTATAGCATTTACTACTACGAATCACGTATCTTATCCACGTGGCAGTAATCCTTTTTGCTTTTCATTCACTTTAACTGTCACTTCACATCCCCCACATTTACAATTTTTCTGTTCATTTCATCTGCCCAAATGAGATCATTTATGTCCCCACCAACTCAACTTTTCTCTCCACTCTTACCCAACATTTGGGCTTCTATCCACCTAATAAAGGATTTGTTTTTGTTATGTCCTTTTGGCTTGCCCCTTCATTTTTTTTCTCCAAATTCTTTTTAGATTAGTGAAATACATCAAATATCTTAAGCAAGTGATAAAGATCGTTAATACTTGTCAGTGCCATCGACTTCATAAAAAAACATCATTTTCTTGTCAGCACTATCGATTTCATAAAACAAACCGTTTTCTCAAAACAAAGCATTCACCCGGGAAGACAGATTGTTGGAGGATATTGATGAAGAATTACGGACTTATTTTTTAGTTTAGCCATGTGAACCACTGTCATTTACCAGCATGAACCACCGTTTACCACCGAATATGTAAGTTCTTTGGCTTTTCAAATTTTCAATTAGGTATTGTTTTGTGTTGTAAATTGTCCAGATTTTTTTTGTTTCAAGTAGCTTATATAGTAAATTTTTGTTTCAAATAGCTTGTTTTTTCAATTTCATTTGGAGTTTCCATGTATTTTAATGTTGTATTTTGTTCTAATATTTTATATTTTATTTTGTTTTGGAGATAGACTCGTCTTTTAAAGCTCTTCCACCACCCACTAGCTCTCCTTTGTTATTTCCATGCATGATTTTTTACTATAGCAATGGGAGAATGCTATTACTTACTAATTTTATATTTTATCTTAATTGGAGTCTTTGTAGGATTTCATCCATTGTTAAAAAAGGAAGAATCAAACTGACCTTTCGAATAAGGAAGATTCATATATTGTGTAATGAGGTCTTTGTAGTGTTGATACAATTCATATTTTCGGGAAATTTAGCGGCATAAATAATTATATTCGTTTTTTTGGGCTTAGTCTCATGTCCAAAGTTTTGTTGGTCTCCCCTTCCATGTATTTTTTTTATATTGTATTAAGTCCCATAACCAGCCAAAACCTCCATCAACCACCTTGTAACCGTCTTTTGTCCTTTCCGCAAAAAGTGATACGCGTCCCATAGTTGTTATAACAAGACCGACTAAAAAATAAAAACATTGAAGTGGATGCAAATGAATCTTTTAAAGTGGGACTAACTACCTGTAATTCCTAATTATATTCTCCTAGCATCATTTTTGTTATTACTTACTTTATATGTTATTTGCTTATTCCTTCATTATTTTAATTTGGGAATTCAATGTATATATATATATATATATATATATATATATGTTACCCACATGTTTGTTCATCAATTTGATATTTATAGTTATATTAAAACTGGTTTGTTATATCCAAAAGATGTTGATACTGTTCACAATATTTTTATTTTCATGACAAGAATCACTTAATTCAATTTATTTTATGTTTTTGATGGGTTTTCATCTATTCTCTTCATAGTTTATTTTCTTCAATCAATGATTTGGGTTTATCGTGGTTTTGTGCAGGTGGGAGGTGCTGGTGTGCAGATTAAGGTGGTGGTGGTGAGAAGGCTTTCGTGGTGGTGCATTTGAGAATGGAGAGTTTTCAAAGCTTTTTCCCCCATAAATAGGTTGCAATGAATTTACCAAGAGTTCTCATCTCACTTTCAATTTTTTAGTTCATTAATGCCTTATTATTGATAATATATGGTTAGAATGTTCTATTGAATCTATTGAAGAATGTTACTCATTTGCCAGCTTTTTGCCTTGCTGCTGTAAGCAAGCTGCACTCTTTGTAATTTGTTGGATAAAAAAAATTTGTAAATTTTAAAACAAGGATTGATAAATTTAATTCACAGGTTAGTTTGTGAAGACATGTAATTAGTAATAATGGTATTTGGTGTTTACTTTTTGGGTACATCATATTTTATTGTCTATATGTTTCGAAAAACTTATTGGACAATTCACATCTTTTATGTATGTAAAAAGATAATACATCAAAATCTTTAGAGATAGGTATTCATTGTAAAAATTAAACACTTCTATACAAGTACAATGTATTCAAAAGAACCCCTATTGGCATGGGTATTGCCTAGTCCCACCTAGTTAGTTATACAAATTTAGTCATGTCATTATTAGATTTTATTAGTATTTGTCATTAACCCGCATTTATTAGTTATACAAATTTGGATTTTATTAGCATGTGTTGTCATTTTTCGATTTGTCACTTGTAAGAATGGTTAATGTAAGAATGACTAAGGCAGATAGAACACACAAACCCAAAAAAAAAAACTTTAACCACTTTTCCAAATCAGCCCATTTTCCCCCAAAACCTATGAATTCATGAATATTCAATGCAGGCAAAATGGCCGAGTATAAACAAAGAAAAAGTTATTTTTTTCATCTTTACAAGAAAAAAAAGAAGTGAAAGCAAAATTCTGAAGCTGAGTTTGCTACAGATTAGCAAGATGTAAACCTGCATACAAATTTTTGTTGTTGCTGGTTTTGGCACTGTATATGGCACAATCTTGCTTTATCTCTCAGCTCTTGGAATGCCTTCATTGTTTCCGCATCAAAACCACCCGCAAACTGGAAACAAAAGATACCACCATTAGAATGAATCTTTATAATCACATTAAGTTTAAGGTTTTATTTTGACTTTGTCCCCTATTTAGTTTATAACCTCATCTGGTCCAAAAGTTTTCAATTTTTTGGGCCATTGACTTCCCATAAAAAAGGTCTTTTTGCCACATTGTAGCCAAAAAACAAAATTTCACCCAAAGATTGTGCCACAAAAAGTAATTTTGGAGGCTCAAAGATCAATAAGTGAAATTTCAGAGGCCAGACTGGGTTGTCACAAATAAATGAGGGCTAAAGTTAAAATAACCATTTTTTAATATATACTTGTACTACTAAATAGAGGACAGAATTATACCTGATGTACCCGAAAAGCAAACCTTACGCCTTGGACAATCAGCTCTTCTTCTTCAGGACCACCTCCGACTGTTTCAAGCTCTGCAGACACTCTCTTCATGTACTTCATGGCCAATTTCACAGATGCCAGCTTCATCTATGCATAACATTTTTACACCAAGTCTTTCATTTATATCGTTTTCAAAAGGTACGAACACAATGGCAACAAATGTACACAACAATAAGAATTTAACTCAGTTGAAATTTGGTCCCTTACAATTCTAATTTAAACATTTTTCAATCCTGAACAATAATGTGTACCATAATTAGGTAAATTTTGTTCTTGATTTTGTTGGAAAAATGGGATTAATGTGAATACTTAAAAAGTCGTCCAGAATTTCCTCGACAGAATTTTGAGCAACTTTGAGCTCAAATTTTGGTGGGACCCACACTACGATAATTGTGGGACCATATATGAACTCGTTCTCCTTCGCAACGAAGATTAACGTAATATATTCACATGTCCAATTTTATCAAGTTATGAATGATAAATATGTCCCCAAAGTGACTCACAAAGTAATGAAAGTTAATGAATTGGGTACGGTACGTTTTAAGTCTTGTCCCGAATTGAAAGAGTAGTGAAAAAATGATGAGTTAATAAAACTCAAATGATGGATGGACTAAGGTTTGAATGTCTTGGGGTATCCTAACTCTTTGAAGGAGAGATGTCCTACACTATACATGTGTTGGGTTTGGGCTAAAAGCCCACGCGCGCGCACACCGTCTGCCAGTCGGGCTCTGGCTTATAAAAATCTCTTAAATTTTTTATCCGATGTGAATTAACTTTCTGGGCTTTATTAATTAATTAATAAACTCGTTTAACTGTTTTGACAGTTATTTTGAACAGTCACTTGCTTTACTATAAATACAAATGCTTTCCACTGTTTTTATACTAATGAAAAATTTCCCTCTCAAATTTCTTCCAACCCGAAATGCTGTTATTCCCAGGAAATAAATTCTGCATTCCTGCATTCATTTGATTACCATTTGACATACTGTGTCTGGTTGAGTAAACACACAGAATTGTGTTCAATGGGATTTTACGTTGTTGTGCTACTTGTTTAATCCGAAAATTCATTCTATCTTGGGAGATAACCTTAAGCACTTGGAGGGAATAAATTTGTCTCAAGGACACAAGGCTCGGATTTCTTGTCTATTTTATTATTTTTCAGCAAATTCAAGTAAGTTCTTTTATTTTCTGTAAGTTCATTTTAATTCTGTAATTATTGTTTTATTATTAATTCTGTACTGTTTTGATAAATAAATAGTAGAATTAACAGATTTTAATTTGAGAGGAGCCATGTGGTCGAAACTCTACTGGCACAAATGGTGATTAAGTCCTTAAGGTTAAATTGATGTTATGTATGTAATGATCGCATTACAGGTGCAGATTAAAGTCATTCGAAACAGAATGTATCGTCATATTAATAAGGAGGTTAGGGGAGGAGAAGAAATTTCAATGACCAAGTAAGATGTATGTAAACACTGCATGTACGATATTAAATCATCATATGTTCGAGTGTCACCAGGGAAAGAACATCCACCTAACCCAATTTTATAGTATCACAATCCGTTCTTGGGTGATAGAGTTCGCTTTGACTGCTATATCAAAGTGGGTTGAAATGCAAAAGAAAATATCGAAAAATGGAAAAGCACCTTATCTTTTTTATAACAAAAGGAACATAAAGAGGGATGAAGACAAGCATGTATATTTAGGAGACCTGGGACCGCACATGTGCATGCAGGCGTGTGCATTGTGATATGGGAAAAGGAGAATGATAGAGTACCAATTTCATCCACCAATTTATCGCCAACTTTGAGGTCAGTTGAGGGATGAAGTTGGTATAGCATGGGAAATGGTTCCATTCACTTGGCTTCCAGTGCCCATTGGGAACCCCATCTGAAAATACCACACGACTAAATAAAGGGTTTTTGTGCACGATGGTTTTATTTGTAAGATTTACGAGTACGACACCATGTCTTGGACATATTTGTACCTCCCTATTCAACCATAATCCCTAATGAATGTCACCAAATGAGAGAGACTACATTCATATTAACTAAAATTGCAGGGAAGATGATATTTACCTGATTTACAAATCCAGTATCTAGCATCCAATCTATTGGAATTTGAAATACTTTATATCGCTTTGTGGCCGACTCTCTCATTCTAGAGAGATTGTAAACTCCATGTTCTAATCTGCTTCATTCACAACCAAAATCTAGATTAGGAAACAGGCATAAAATGAAACCAAGTAGTTTATATGCAACTATATTGATGTTCACATATTAAAAAGTCCACTCGTTTTTTGTTTCCTTTTTTATGAGCACAACTTAATTCAGAGAATCAAAAACCATAAAAACTACTTCAAAAAAGGCAGCGTTATTAAAATTGTTTTTGTTTTTTGTTAATTAAAACGATTATCAATTAGAAAACCTAATGAATAATGTTATTTACAATTTTATATACTACTAATTTTGGGTCTCATATATAATTAAGAATAAATCTTCGTACTTTTCAAATATAACTTGCATTTTCTTGAGAGCTGAGGCACAAGGTTGTCTAGGATCATCCCGGAAAGACGATGTTTCGCATTCAAGCTTCTTCAAATCACAATACCCAAATGCAGCTTCCCTTAGCGTGTCTGCTTTTTGTTCCGGCCATTGGAAGTGTTTAAGCACTGCCCTTTCATCAACCTATGCCCCAGAAAAATAAAAAATAAAATATAAATAAGGAAAATGATGTTTTAAAGTGATACTACACAAAACAAAAGGTAAAAAGCAAGATATCCATTAAAATGATAGTTCACTGATGAGTATTGTTGGGCAGTGTTTTAAAAAGCACACGATTGCGCTTTTTCGTGCAAAAACGCGACGCAGACCATTCTAATTTGCGAAGGCACATATAGCATGCGCAATGGATAATGTGGCTATTAGAAATGGGTTTGAAAAACAGCAACTGAGCAACTTTCGGCTCAATTTGATGTGGGACCCACACTCCGATTTACTCGAGACCATGCATAAATACGTTCTTCTCCGTGAGGAGTATAACGTAATATATTTGTTTATCCAAAATCATTAAATAATGAACGAGAAATTTGTCTTAAAAGTAACCATTTGAATGAATGAAACTTAGTAAATTGGGTGTATAAACCACTTATCTCAAATTGGAACTTTTTTGGAAATGTGAAGTGTTTATGTATACAAAATATTTAGTTTTAAAGGTTGGGCACAAAGGGCACCCCACTTAGATTTATGTGGGTTAACCCCACACGCGCGCGCCGTCCGGCCGACTCGGCTCAGTCCGGTCTCTGGCTTCTAGAATCCTTCCTTTTTGGACCACATAAATTTAGCTTCTAGGTCGATTTTAACCCAACATTTTATCCGTTTAGTTTGCTATTTTGAACACGATAGTTACAACTATTCGTAAGTATTTTGCCTGAACAGTCACCAAGAAATTTATAAATAGAATAGGTTTCTTCATTTGTTATCACGAAAAATATAAAATTTTGTCCTCCTTTTTCCTTTGCATTGCCTAAAGGTCAGTTCGAGTATTGCACAAAAGTTCGAGTATTGCACAAAAATTGCGTTCGCTGAGGTTTGAAGATTGAAGTGCTTCCTCTTTAACCTGAAATTCTATCTTGGGAAATGATAATTCACCACCTTAAATAATGTGGAGGAAATTATTTTGTCTTAAGGACGCTTTGGGTATCACAGGGTTCGGATTCTTTTCTAAATTATTTTCTGATTATTATCACGACAAGTTTTTTTGTTCATAATATATTTTGTTTATTCTCTACAGAATTCTTAAGAAGAAATACTATTTTCATTTTTTATATAGCACAGATTAAATATGTTTGTTTCGGTAATAAAATTGCATTTTCTATTTTTACAGTCCTACAGTATTTCTTTTGAAATACTAGGAAATAATTTGATTACTGTTATCACTTACATTTAAACTAAATTTCTATTTTTGTAATAGAAATGGCATCAACTAGTATTGTTCATACACCCGCACCCGTGACTGTGTCTCGTGGAGAGAAGCTCGAAAAGTTTAATGGCGGAATTCAAGCGATGGCGACAAAATATGTTCTTCTATATCACTACTTTGAACTTGGCAAGGTTCACTCAAGAGGAATAACCTAAGGGGAAATCAATAAAGTAAGTTTTGCTACCGTGGATGCATGAAAACTTTCTTGTGTAGAAATTATGTTCTTAACCAATTGGACAATTCACAATACAACATGTATTGTACCATTATAACGGCAAATGAATTATGGGAATCTTTAGACAAGAAATGCAAAACAGAAGATGCGAGTATGAAGAAATTCATAGCCGGCGGATTTGTTGACTAAAAAATGGTGGATTCTAAGGCAGTAATTCTTTAGGTTCAAGAATTACAAGTGATTATTCATAACATTTATATTGAAGGGAAGTGTCTAAACGACTCCTTCCAAGTGGATGCAATGATTGAATAATTGTCACCTTCTTGGAAAGATCTCAAGAATTATCTAATATTGTGGAACAATGGTCCCAAGATCTCAAGAAATACACCATGGAAGTCGAGGCTAATATTGTGGAACAATGGTCAAAAATCAATAAAAGGAAACATGAAGGCAAATCCACTTCAGAACCTAAAAAGAAGTTCGAAGGCAAATGTTATAACTATGTCAAACCTGGACATTAATCGAATTAAGTCGTAAGCCGAAGTATTTCAAGAAACAAAATGCTCAAGTTAACACGACAAAATGTGAAAAGCTTCCAGACGGCATGACCGACATCAATCTCTCCGCTGTTGTATTCGAATGCAATTTGGTGGAAACTACAGAGAATAGAGGGTGGATACCGATGCTAACGTCACGCATATTTTAATAAATGAATGTTCTCTACCTACAAGCGTATGGAAAATGAAGGGAATCTATTTATGGGTAATTCGTCAAGTTCCAAATTTGAGGGCGTGGGAAGATTGTGCTGAAAATAATATTCGAAAAGGAACTCACTCAAAATGATGTGCTTTATGTTTCAGATATTCGCAAGAATCTGATTTCGGGTTCCTTACTTAGCGAAAATGGTTTCAAGTTGATTTTGTATCTAATAAATTTGTACTCTCTAAGAATGATATGTATGTGGGAAAGGGCTACATGACTGAAGGGCTCTTTAAAATGAATGTAATGACTGTTGTACCAAAATCTGTTAATAATAATATTAATTCCTCTTGTTTGCTTGAATCTTCAAATATGTGGCATGCTAGGTTAGGGCATGTTAATTATGATACTACTTTACATAGATTAATTAATTTAGAATTTCTGTCAAAATTTGATATTGACAAAAATTAAAAATGTGATGCGTGTGTGAAATCAAAATTAACACAAGGTTGTAAAAAACGCGGGGGGTGATCGAGGCGTGTAGGCCAAGCCTTAAGCCTTAGAAGCCTAGGCGAGCCTTAGGCGTGAAAAGGCGTTTAGGCCTTCTTAATATATTTTAATATTTTTTAACCATAACAAGGAAATTAAAATACTAAAATTGTACATATCATAAAAATATATCTGGATATATGCAACTTAAAATACTATTTGATTATTTTGGATGAAATAATGGTCCGGTTTGTAAAAAAAATCTTGAAAAGGCAATATCGTTTCACTAAAGTATTGTTGTTTTTAGAAAAAAGTGCGCCGTAAGGGTTTTACCAAGAATAAGGTGTAAAAAGCGTAAGGCGGGACATTTCTCCCAAGCCTCAAGCCTAGGCGTGCCTACGCGGAGCCTAGGCGGGTTTTTTAGAACAGTGAATTAACAAGATTACCATTTCATTCTATTGAAAGGAAAAATGTACCTTTAGACCTAATTCATATTGATATATGTTATCTAAAGTTTTTACAAACTAAAGGAGGTAAAAAAATGTTTTATTACCATTATTGATGATTGTACAAAATATTGTTGTGTATTTGCTAAGAAGTAAAGATGAGGAGGCTATAGATGTGTTTAAACAATACAAAAATGAAGTTGAGAATCAACTTAGCAAAAAGATAAAGACAATGAGAAGCGATAGAGGTGGTGAATATGAGTCACCTTTGAAGAAGTTTGTATAGAAAATGGTATTATTCACCAAACTACCACTCTATACTCGCCTCAATCGAGCGGTGTTGCAGAACGCAAAAATCATTTATTGAAAGGAAAGATGAATGCTATGCTTATAAGTTTTGGAGAACCACAGAATTTGTGGAAGGAAGCTTTATTCTCTGCCAATTATATTCTCAACAATGTGCCTCACAAGAAAACTCACAAAACACCCTATAAATTATTGAAGGGTGGAAGACCTTTCTATAAATATTTAAAATAGACCAAAAATTGTTGATTGTATGTTCATCAGCTATGCAAATAATAGGAGTGCCTATCGGTTTTAATGGCGGACTTCAAGCGATGGCGACAAAAGATGTTCTTCTATATCACTACTTTGAACTTGGCAAGGTTCACTCAAGAGGAATAACCTAAGGGGAAATCAATAAAGTAAGTTTTGCTACCATGGATGCATGAAAACTTTCTTGTGTAGAAATTATGTTCTTAACCAATTGGACAATTCACAATACAACATGTATTGTACCATTATAACGGCAAATGAATTATGGGAATCTTTAGACAAGAAATACAAAACAGAAGATGCGAGTATGAAGAAATTCATAGCCGGCGGATTTGTTGACTACAAAATGGTGGATTTGCAGTAATTCTTTAGGTTCAAGAATTACAAGTGATTATTCATAACATTTATATTGAAGGGAAGTGTCTAAACGACTCCTTCCAAGTGGATGCAATGATTGAATAATTGTCACCTTCTTGGAAAGATCTCAAGAATTATCTAATATTGTGGAACAATGGTCCCAAGATCTCAAGAAATACACCATGGAAGTCGAGGCTAATATTGTGGAACAATGGTCAAAAATCAATAAAAGGAAACATGAAGGCAAATCCACTTCAGAACCTAAAAAGAAGTTCGAAGGCAAATGTTATAACTATGTCAAACCTGGACATTAATCGAATTAAGTCGTAAGCCGAAGTATTTCAAGAAACAAAATGCTCAAGTTAACACGACAAAATGTGAAAAGCTTCCAGACGGCATGACCGACATCAATCTCTCCGCTGTTGTATTCGAATGCAATTTGGTGGAAACTACAGAGAATAGAGGGTGGATACCGATGCTAACGTCACGCATATTTTAATAAATGAATGTTCTCTACCTACAAGCGTATGGAAAATGAAGGGAATCTATTTATGGGTAATTCGTCAAGTTCCAAATTTGAGGGCGTGGGAAGATTGTGCTGAAAATAATATTCGAAAAGGAACTCACTCAAAATGATGTGCTTTATGTTTCAGATATTCGCAAGAATCTGATTTCGGGTTCCTTACTTAGCGAAAATGGTTTCAAGTTGATTTTGTATCTAATAAATTTGTACTCTCTAAGAATGTATGTGGGAAAGGGCTACATGACTGAAGGGCTCTTTAAAATGAATGTAATGACTGTTGTACCAAAATCTGTTAATAATAATATTAATTCCTCTTGTTTGCTTGAATCTTCAAATATGTGGCATGCTAGGTTAGGGCATGTTAATTATGATACTACTTTACATAGATTAATTAATTTAGAATTTCTGTCAAAATTTGATATTGACAAAAATTAAAAATGTGATGCGTGTGTGAAATCAAAATTAACACATGGTTGTAAAAAACGCGGAGGGTGATCGAGGCGTGTAGGCCAAGCCTTAAGCCTTAGAAGCCTAGGCGAGCCTTAGGCGTGAAAAGGCGTTTAGGCCTTCTTAATATATTTTAATATTTTTTAACCATAACAAGGATATTAAAATACTAAAATTGTACATATCATAAAAATATATCTGGATATATGCAACTTAAAATACTATTTGATTATTTTGGATGAAATAATGGTCCGGTTTGTAAAAAAAATCTTTAAAAGGCAATATCGTTTCACTAAAGTATTGTTGTTTTTAGAAAAAAGTGCGCCGTAAGGGTTTTACCAAGAATAAGGCGTAAAAAGCTTAAGGCGGGACATTTCTCCCAAGCCTCAAGCCTAGGCGGAGCCTAGGCGGGTTTTTTAGAACAGTGAATTAACAAGATTACCATTTCATTCTATTGAAAGGAAAAATGTACCTTTAGACCTAATTCATATTGATATATGTTATCTAAAGTTTTTACAAACTAAAGGAGGTAAAAAATATTTTATTACCATTATTGATGATTGTACAAAATATTGTTGTGTATTTGCTAAGAAGTAAAGATGAGGAGGCTATAGATGTGTTTAAACAATACAAAAATGAAGTTGAGAATCAACTTAGCAAAAAGATAAAGACAATGAGAAGCGATAGAGGTGGTGAATATGAGTCACCTTTGAAGAAGTTTGTATAGAAAATGGTATTATTCACCAAACTACCACTCTATACTCGCCTCAATCGAGCGGTGTTGCAGAACGCAAAAATCATTTATTGAAAGGAAAGATGAATGCTATGCTTATAAGTTTTGGAGAACCACAGAATTTGTGGAAGGAAGCTTTATTCTCTGCCAATTATATTCTCAACAATGTGCCTCACAAGAAAACTCACAAAACACCCTATAAATTATTGAAGGGTGGAAGACCTTTCTATAAATATTTAAAATAGACCAAAAATTGTTGATTGTATGTTCATCAGCTATGCAAATAATAGGAGTGCCTATCGGTTTTAATGGCGGACTTCAAGCGATGGCGACAAAAGATGTTCTTCTATATCACTACTTTGAACTTGGCAAGGTTCACTCAAGAGGAATAACCTAAGGGGAAATCAATAAAGTAAGTTTTGCTACCATGGATGCATGAAAACTTTCTTGTGTAGAAATTATGTTCTTAACCAATTGGACAATTCACAATACAACATGTATTGTACCATTATAACGGCAAATGAATTATGGGAATCTTTAGACAAGAAATACAAAACAGAAGATGCGAGTATGAAGAAATTCATAGCCGGCGGATTTGTTGACTACAAAATGGTGGATTTGCAGTAATTCTTTAGGTTCAAGAATTACAAGTGATTATTCATAACATTTATATTGAAGGGAAGTGTCTAAACGACTCCTTCCAAGTGGATGCAATGATTGAATAATTGTCACCTTCTTGGAAAGATCTCAAGAATTATCTAATATTGTGGAACAATGGTCCCAAGATCTCAAGAAATACACCATGGAAGTCGAGGCTAATATTGTGGAACAATGGTCAAAAATCAATAAAAGGAAACATGAAGGCAAATCCACTTCAGAACCTAAAAAGAAGTTCGAAGGCAAATGTTATAACTATGTCAAACCTGGACATTAATCGAATTAAGTCGTAAGCCGAAGTATTTCAAGAAACAAAATGCTCAAGTTAACACGACAAAATGTGAAAAGCTTCCAGACGGCATGACCGACATCAATCTCTCCGCTGTTGTATTCGAATGCAATTTGGTGGAAACTACAGAGAATAGAGGGTGGATACCGATGCTAACGTCACGCATATTTTAATAAATGAATGTTCTCTACCTACAAGCGTATGGAAAATGAAGGGAATCTATTTATGGGTAATTCGTCAAGTTCCAAATTTGAGGGCGTGGGAAGATTGTGCTGAAAATAATATTCGAAAAGGAACTCACTCAAAATAATGTGCTTTATGTTTCAGATATTCGCAAGAATCTGATTTCGGGTTCCTTACTTAGCGAAAATGGTTTCAAGTTGATTTTGTATCTAATAAATTTGTACTCTCTAAGAATGTATGTGGGAAAGGGCTACATGACTGAAGGGCTCTTTAAAATGAATGTAATGACTGTTGTACCAAAATCTGTTAATAATAATATTAATTCCTCTTGTTTGCTTGAATCTTCAAATATGTGGCATGCTAGGTTAGGGCATGTTAATTATGATACTACTTTACATAGATTAATTAATTTAGAATTTCTGTCAAAATTTGATATTGACAAAAATTAAAAATGTGATGCGTGTGTGAAATCAAAATTAACACAAGGTTGTAAAAAACGCGGAGGGTGATCGAGGCGTGTAGGCCAAGCCTTAAGCCTTAGAAGCCTAGGCGAGCCTTAGGCGTGAAAAGGCGTTTAGGCCTTCTTAATATATTTTAATATTTTTTAACCATAACAAGGATATTAAAATACTAAAATTGTACATATCATAAAAATATATCTGGATATATGCAACTTAAAATACTATTTGATTATTTTGGATGAAATAATGGTCCGGTTTGTAAAAAAAATCTTTAAAAGGCAATATCGTTTCACTAAAGTATTGTTGTTTTTAGAAAAAAGTGCGCCGTAAGGGTTTTACCAAGAATAAGGCGTAAAAAGCTTAAGGCGGGACATTTCTCCCAAGCCTCAAGCCTAGGCGGAGCCTAGGCGGGTTTTTTAGAACAGTGAATTAACAAGATTACCATTTCATTCTATTGAAAGGAAAAATGTACCTTTAGACCTAATTCATATTGATATATGTTATCTAAAGTTTTTACAAACTAAAGGAGGTAAAAAATATTTTATTACCATTATTGATGATTGTACAAAATATTGTTGTGTATTTGCTAAGAAGTAAAGATGAGGAGGCTATAGATGTGTTTAAACAATACAAAAATGAAGTTGAGAATCAACTTAGCAAAAAGATAAAGACAATGAGAAGCGATAGAGGTGGTGAATATGAGTCACCTTTGAAGAAGTTTGTATAGAAAATGGTATTATTCACCAAACTACCACTCTATACTCGCCTCAATCGAGCGGTGTTGCAGAACGCAAAAATCATTTATTGAAAGGAAAGATGAATGCTATGCTTATAAGTTTTGGAGAACCACAGAATTTGTGGAAGGAAGCTTTACTCTCCGCCAATTATATTCTCAACAATGTGCCTCACAAGAAAACTCACAAAACACCCTATAAATTATTGAAGGGTGGAAGACCTTTCTATAAATATTTAAAATAGACCAAAAATTGTTGATTGTATGTTCATCGGCTATGCAAATAATAGGAGTGCATATCGGTTTCTTGTTTTAATATGAGATTTTGGATATTTATGTTAATACGATTAATGAATCAAGGGATGCTTTATTTTTTAAAATTGAATTTTACATATAATATGGCTCGAGAATACTTGAAAATTTTAAGAAGTATAATATTAGTCCTAAAAGGACACTAGTGGATATAAATCTTCATCTAACCAATAATAATGGAAACATCATATCTCAACTAGAGTACTCTCGTATAATAAGCAGTCTAATGTATGTCATGAATTACCCTGGACTTGATATAGCATACTCAACAAGTAAACTAAGTCGTTATACGAGTAATAATGAGCGTTTTAGGTTATTTCAACCACACTCAAAATTATGGACTGCACTATTCAAGATATCCAGTTGTACTTGAAGGTCATTACGATGTAAATTGGATATTTAATACAAAAGATTAGGTCCACGAGTGGATACATCTTTACCCTTAGAAGTGTAGTTGTGTTTTGGAAATCCTCTAAACAAACGTGTATTGCAAGGTCTACAATGGATACTAAATTCATTGCATTAGACAAATCTGAAGAAGAAGCAGAATGGCTTCGAAACTTCTTGGAGGATGTTCTAGATTAAACATAAAACCTGTGTCCGCTATATGTTCTACCTTAAGCAAAATGGAGGGAATTATATCGTCTTAAAGGACACTTCGGGTATCACAAGACTCGAATTCTTTTCTAAATTATTTTCTGATTATTATCGCAACAAGTAAGTTTTCTGTTCATATTCTATTTTTTTTTATTATGTATGGATATAGATAAATATGTAAAGGGAAAAACAGCGGCACAAAATTGTAATGCATTTTTGCGCTAATAACGCTATTTATTGCTATTTGGGCGCGATTTGGATACAAGGCTAAAAGCCTTGTATCCAAAACTATATCCAAAACTATTTTTTTTTAATACACCAATTAAAAAACTATATCGTTTTGTTTACTTTTTTCATTATATTTTTTAAACCTACAGAAAATACAAACCTATATCCGCTTGTTTAGTTGTAGAAAATAAGAGAAGAAATTTAAAACTTTTCCATAGAAATGATTTTCTGGAAAATGTGATCTAATTTTTTCTACAACTAAGCTCGAACATATTTTTTCACATAAAAAACTCGAACATTGTTTTTATGATGTTTCAACAAATTTTCAAAACATTAATGATTTCCTAAATTACATTTAGACCCCTGACTTTTTTGCAAATTACATTTTGACCACTAAACTTTAAAAAATTAAATTTCAACGAATTTTCAAAACATAAATAATTTTTTAAAATTACATTTAGATCCCTAACTGTTTTGCAATTACATGTTGACCACTAAAATTTTAAAAAATTTAATTTCATACCTAAATTAAAAAAAAAAATAACTAGTCCAACCCTCTCTGTGAATTACATTTTGGCCCCTCAAATTTCTGTAATATACATTATAGTCCCTAAAGTTTGTAAATTAAATTTTGAACATTCAACGTCCAGTAAATTACGTTTTAGACGTCAAACTTTTTGTAAATTATTTTCCAAGATTTTCAATTTTTTATAAATCACATTTTAAAAATAATGGTTTATTCTACATTTAGTAAATTTTCTATATAGTTATTTGTTGAAAATATGGCAGTTCTATTTCGAATTATGTTTTACTCTGAATTATTTTAAATGATGTAATATTCCTTTTTTGAATGATTTCTTGAACTTTTATATATTCGTATTTTTTATTATAAAATCAAATTCATGAATTGCTTGTGATTTACATGACGCGCCACAGAAACTTAAACGTGACACCTTAAAACATTGGTTGGGATGACTAATTTTGCAAACTCAGCTAAATTTATATATTATTTTGAAAAACAAAATTATTAAAGACAAAAAAAAATAACTCAGGGTTATTAATTTTTTAAAAAGTAAAATGTACCAGGTAAGAGAGCTCATCGTCAAGCCATTTCACAAAAGGCACGACATCCTCAATATCCGTAAACGCTGCGGTCTCAACTTCTTTGATCAAGAAGTTAATGAAATCACCTTGTGTTTCCACATCTGTTTTGATCTGTAATTAACCACAAAAGTTTTAATCAGATTAATTACCAAGTATTGCAAATGACAATTATTATATCCTCATTCTGACATGGACTAGCCGCGAAGATAAAATCAATTTTAAGGAGTGAAATGTCCAAATCACCCACCTTCGTAATCATAATTAGACCTTTTTGCGTTACCAATATTGATTTCGAATCTTTACGCTGTCAACACTAGTATAGGGATGTCACTAGAGACAGACACTACTAGTAGTACTATTTAGCTTTACGTGACAGAATGGCAATGGGGTAATTAAAAGTAAAAACAGAAACTTACAGCAAGCAAATGTGCAGACCGGTTCTCAATCTCACCAATCATGTCACGGGAATTAGTAGTCGACGGTGCATCTGACCCACCCCCACCGTTAGAATCTCGCCGCGAGTCCCTTCTCATTAAAGAGTGATAAAACTCCACCACCTCCGGCACTCTCCTCACTTTAGTCGACCCAAATTTCAACCCCTTTACTGGCGGAGGTGGTGGTGGTGGTGGTGGTGGTGGACCACACTTCGACAATGCTGTCGGAGGCGGTGGTGGTGGTAGTGGCGGTGCTAATTTGATCAAAACCCTCTCCGCTGACCCACTTAGGGAACCACTCGAAGATGATGATGATGAAGAAGGAGATAACGCTGGTCTCGGAGGTGGTTTGGGTACTCTAGGAACTCGAGATTTCACATTAATAACACATTCAAAAGTCTCCTCTGAGTTACTCCGAGAATGTATAGGCTTTTCCTCTTTCTTACACTCGGGTTCGGTTTTGTAGTTCATTATAACCGTGTTACTGTTTTTCCAACTCTTCATAAGATTCGACTTACTAGACACATCACACTCTCGCTCACTCAGTGTTCTCTTCAAATTTGATATCTCTGTTTCCAAAGCCTTTTTCTTCTCTTCACTCTCCATATTTTGTTGTTCCATTTCTTGCTTCAACTTCTCGTTCTCACCTTCCAAGCACTGTATTTTCTTAATATAGACTTCAATTTCGGAGTCTTTTGATAAAAGCTCGTTTTCGAGGAGTGGGAGTATGGCTACAGATTCTTTAAGGAGTTTTTGTTCTAGGAGTTGTGTTTTTAAGTTGGACTCTCTTTCACGCAACTCTTCGACGGTACGGAGGAGTTCTGTGACATCGGGTGGACGAGGCTGGACTTGAGCGGAGGCCCGTGGGAGGAACACCCCAAATGAGCGTGAAAAAACCGCACCCTTTTGTGAGAGTTTGGCTGAGCTTGGTGATGACAATGGTGGCTTTGGTGACGAGTCGGATTTGGAATGTGCGGGTGATTTTTGGAAACCCATTGCAGCTTTCACCTTACTACCAACCATTGTTGCTTAAAGAACACACTCAAGAACTCGCTGACTAAAACAACTTGGTGTCTGAGAGAGAGAAGAGAATGAGTGTTTTAAGTGCACGGAGGACGAGGAACGGTCATCTTTTCTTCAGATCCTAAATTTAATATTATATTGCACTTTAATTAAAAAATTAAGTAATACTACTTTGAGTAATAGAACATGGACGCGCGTTATATGAAGCGAAACTCGCTGTATGCTTTCAATGGATTGGGTTATGTGACTTGGGTTTTATACACGCGCTGGATTGCCGTAGGATTTGGATGCTGTTGGTTTATTCTTGGAATTTGGTCGAGGGAATAATATGAGTGTAAAAGAAGTTTTTACTTTTTATCGAAAGTAGAAAAGGAATGCCAACGGTCGGTTTAGTAACTCATCAACTTCTATATACACATATAGCTAATAGGATGTTCACGCGTCGATAGATTGATTTTGGGAGAGATTTTATGATTGGATCGCATTAATCGATTTTAAAAAATTATGGGTTAAAATCGAATTGAAATAATCAATTTCGATCATATTCAATTTTTAAGCGATTCGTGTTCGGTTTCGATTATATTCAATTCATACTCGTGTAAAACAACACATTTTTTTATATTAAAAATAATATGTTTTAAAAAATAAAAACAACACAAAAACCAAACAAACCAAATGAGCATAAACCAAATAAATCTTACAATTAAACAAAAAAATTGTTACAGCGTAAACCAAACAAATCTCATAGTTAGCATTCGTAAATAAAGACCAACCAAACAAACCAAAAATTCTTAACGGTAAAAGTGTTACAGCATAAACCAAACAAATCTTACAGTATAAACCAAACAAAAAAAATGTTAACAGTTAAACAAGAAATTGTCTACAAGGACCAAATAAACAAATGTTAACTGTAAGATTTGATGAATAAACCAAACAATAATGAACCACAAGGATCTTACAGTTAAACCATAAGGATCTTACAAATAAAATTTCCAACAATCATCAACAGATGTTGAAATATTTCTGATACAAATAACAAATTACAAATATTTTTTAAACAGACAACAAATAAAATATATGCCTTTCGAAATCAGCTAAAGTCTTACAATATGATAAATTACAAAACCAACTAAAGTCTTCCTTTTTTTTATAGATAAGCGATGGGGCATATTGGGGTTTGCCTTAACTTTTTTTTTATAAATTACAGAACTCAAATAACAGATCGTGTTCGTGAATGGAAAGAACAAATCGTTTGGAAGTTGGAACTCAAATAATAGATCATGTTAGAAAATGAAAGTTATTTTTGCTATATATTTCTCAAATAACAGATTGTTTGGATGGAACTCAATAAGAGTATGTACCCTGATCAGAGAAACAGAGAAATAATAGAAAGTGTCCGTGATCAGAGAGGGATAGAAATAGAAGATCGTGAGTGGTCGTTTGTCGGCGTCGGCGTCGCTCTTCGTAGAGAGAAAGAAGAAATTAAGAAGTGAAAGTTAGGAACTTAGGGTTGGGAACTTATGAGGGATTGGGCTGGGTTCAAAAGTCGTGTGTGGGAGTGGGTTTGCTAGATGCGTACGTTCGTGTGTTTTTATAAATTTCCTAACTAACACACGCACGCACGCACGCACGCAGCTAGCAAACCCACTCCCACACACTATGAGTAAGGTGACAAGATGCTTATGACAACTATCAGCAAGGTCATCTCTCATAAGGTCGGCCCCTTATACACCAACCTCATCTCTTCATCAGTCGAGGTGACCAGAGTCTCACAGGCCCAATCAACTTCCAACGTCATCATCGGCCTCAGCCAACGTTACAGCTACCTCATACCTAACCTCGGCCAGCCTTCCTAGCCGAGGTCATCACGATTAGAAACAAGACAAAGCAACTACATCTGACTCTACCAACCTCGTACTCGTCCAGTCTGAGGTCACATCAGTCAAGGACACAAGGCCGAGCGTTTACAAGCGCATGTAAGGTTTAGAACATGTGGACAAATCAGTTATAACCGAATCATTCCCCTCACGTGAGGGAATATTGAGTCATCGTTATCTATATAAGATGAGTCAGGTGTCATTCTCATACTGCTTTGATCCTCATGCATATGCTTATTGCATGCTTGGGGGGTACATTACACCCCTCAATCACTATATAGAGAGGTCATCCTCTACCTTGTAAAAGGATTCATAATTGCAACCCTAGCTAAAACTCTGTTAATTTACACAGTAGAGAGAGAAAGCTTGAGAGTTTGTATCTATGTCATTAGTACCATCATCTAGTGATATTACTCACACACAGAGTGGACGTAGGCCATATTGGCTGAACCACTTACATACAAGTGTTCTTCCTCTTCTCCTCACCTCATTCTACTATATATTCACTCTTATTTGATGCCATTGTTATGCATGTTTAAGCTCTACTACCTCTTTATCTGGTGGTGTTGTTTACAGCATCATCATTTTGGCACCGTATGTGGGAACGAGAAGATTCATCTCTTCCTCTTTTGTTGCTTAACCTCACCAGAGACTCTGGTGGTGAACCAGGCCTCACCCTTTGTGTGAAGCTGTGTCGCCATTGAAAGAGATCCTTTAAGGTATCAAGCTCTCTAATATTTTCATTGCAAGCTCTTCAGTTAAACATAGGGCACCGGAGTTACCACCACCTCTTCCACTATCTAGTGTTGGAGGACCCAGTTCCATCCAGGCACCACCCCAGTCCGAGATGGCTGAGGTGGCAACAGCCTTGAAGTCCTTGACTAACACTTAGAAAGTGATGCCGGAATAATTGGTCCAGCTCAGCCAAAACCTAATGAGACCACCTGGGGTCTCACCAGAGATGATTACTCCGGCAGCTGCTCAGCCAAAGCATGAGGTTAGGGGACCACCCCAAGCACAGCGAAAGGACCAACCTACTCCTCAACGGAGGAGGGATGTTGTTGACCCTAGGCGTTTACGCCTGGGGAGGCAAGAAAACCCTTTCCCTGAGGATAGGTACGACGATATTGAGACAGAAGATACTCCTACAGACTGTTGGGAGCCGTATGAGGTCTCAAACAACACTATACGTCCTATACTGCAGAGCCAAGGCCAGTGTGAGAGATGAGGTGGTGATGCACAACAAAGAGGGTCAGCTTTTAATCGCTTAAGCAGGGGGTCGGCCTTTGAAAGGCTCGGCCCAATTAATGATCTAAGGCAGAGGTTATCCAGGTCAAGGAGCATAGCTGGCTCACAAAGGGGAGGTGACGAATATCGGCCTCGTCATGACCGACCCCCACATAGCCGAGACTGTGGCCAGGGGGAAGTCAACAACCGACATTGCCCTGCTGTTGGGGAACCCTCGGTCCACCCCTTAGAGGCAGCTGGGGACAACCTCGGCCAGGCCGACGTTGCAAGACCCTGGAATGATTCCATACAAAGGTTTAAAAAGAAGAAAGGGAACCTCATAAAAAGTCGAGACCCCCTACAAAGGGGATTCTCAGAGGGCTCCCCATTTATGGTAAGGATTGTTAACTTTCCAACCCCAGCCAAATTTAAACCACCGATGGTGTCTCCAAAGTACGATAGTAGTACCAACCCAATGCATCACATTAAGATATATCATTCTGCAGTAAACATTTATTCAATCCCTGATGAGATGAGGTGCCAAGCTTTCTCAAGCACTTTAACGGGAGCTGCACATATTTGGTTCACTTCTCTTCCTAAAAATTCCGTTGAGAACTTTAAGGGTTTGGCTGAACGTTTTATACATAACTTCTATTTTAGGGTAAGACCTCAGAAGAAGACAACCCATCTGCTCTACGTAAAGCAAGGCAAGAATGAAAACCTCAGATACTACATCGTTAGGTTCAACAAGGAAAAGTTGGAGGTTGAAGATTATGAAGAGAGCATAGCCATGACAGCCCTCATTGGAGGACTTCAGAAGGGAAAGCTACTTTGGAAGCTTGCTGAAGACCCTCCTAAGTCTATGGCTGAGCTGTTAGCGATAGCTGGAAAGGTCATGAACGCAGAAGAGGCAATGGCTGCAAAGTATGAGGATGAGAATGAAAGTAGCAGTGGGAAATTCCAAAAGAAGAATGATGGAAAAAAGAGGGTTGCAGACGATAAGTTTGCACACTATACTCCTCTAACCATGAGCTGTGAACACATCCTCAACGAAATAAAAAAATGATATATCCCTGAGATAGCCGAAAAAGCTGAAGGCCCCTCCGCACACTACACTAAAAACGCGATTTTATAAGTGTTTTAAACACTTACAAACCAAACAGTAACGGTTTTAAACTGTTATAAAACAAGGAGTTATAATTTTTTTGTAACTTTTCAAAACACTTACAAATGAAAATTAGTAACGGTTCAAAAGGGTGAATATTTTGGAAATATGGGTTATATAATTGAATCATTATAAGTGTTTATAACTGTTATTGTTTGATATTTTATAAGTGTTTATAACCGTTACTGTTTGAATACTTTTAAGTGTTTATAACTGTTACTGTTTGAATATTTTTAAGTGTTTATAACCGTTACTGTTTAAATATTTTTAAGTTTTTATAACCGTTATACTTTGGATATTTTTAAGTGTTTAAAACCGTTACTGTTTTTAAATTTATTAGTGTTTATAACCGTTGTTATTGGATAATTTATTAGTGTTTAAAACCGTTACAAATATTGATATAAATTAAAAAAACATCATTTGATTAGTAATGCCTAATCCAAAGCAATTCAATTATCTGAATAAAACCACCCCTAACATTGATATAAATTATAAATGAAATATTTGTTGTCCTACTTCCAAAATACATATTATAATAGACCCTAAATTTATAAAGCTTCATAAATAAATAAAATACAATTCATACTCAATTTAACCCTACATATTAAATAAATAAGTCTTCTTATTGGTGTTGTACACAACATAATTTTATGATAAACTAACAGATTTCTTCAAAATAATATGAACATTTCCCATGCTAGTATGCTACATAGATTAATCCAGTAATCTCTGCACAACAGACTACTATGAAAATCTTATACCCCAATAGCAAGGAATCAGCCATACACAAAGCTAACAGTTGTGTAAGAGTCAAGTGCCTTCTGTGTTAAAAACTCAATAATAATTAGAGTAATTTTGATGAGACCAAAATCTAACCACACTAAGCCTCAAAATTTTGGCAGACATGTCACGCTTATTCTTAATATGCGTATTCTTAATGTGTCCTGCTTACCAACACATTAAAACTTACCATAACTGTAATTATTAACAAGAAGTGTCTATGACATCAATTATACTAACATTTCAACTAAACATTGTCGTGTATATATGGATCAACAGCAGCTATGCAATGTATAACATCAGCTATACATTGTCGTGTATATATGTCTGATGAAGTGGAGAAGCATGGACAATCGATTTTCAGTCTGATATTTGATATTTGATCAGTTCAATGACACTCTAGTGATAATCATTTGTTCTTGCTTGGTATGATGATGATGAAGGTGGTGAAATGCATATCACCGCATTTGTTGATATCAGCCCTCATCACACTACTGGTGGTTCCCCATTTGTGATTCTTCGTTACCAACAAGGTTGATAGTTCTTGTTGGCACCATTGTTGTTTTGTAACAATTCTTCTACAACAAAAAGAAGAACAATGGGTTGAGTCAAAGAACAATTCTTCTACAACAACAAGCGGCCATACCATGACTGGCATGTATATTTTTTGGAGTGTTTTTATTAACACCTTTATGAAGATCTATCTTCGATTTTACTATTTTATAAAATCAACATAGCTTAATCCCACCTTAAGTCAAAGAAAATCTTAGACTTACCAAACATAGCTTCACTGCCTACAACAAATGTATAAGTGAAAATGGATTGTAGTATAAAAAAATAACTAAATCATTAAAATGAGACTTCCCAAACATTCTGCCCACCTTAATCCCACCTTAGGTCAAAGAAAATCTGAGAACCTCACTTAAAAGTAACCTACAATACACAGTGTAATCCTTGTCAAAAACTGAAGAGATTCACTGAAAACACATAGATACAAATAACCAAAATCAGTTGAAAGTAGATAATGTAAATTATGTGTGGAAAAGTAGCAATGGAAGAGATACATCAAAACAAAAGTATGGTTAGAATAACATTTACCATATCTATATTCAAATGAAATGACTAAACGAAAACATACTTTAAAAAACATGCCAAATAAATATAATTCTCTTGGGTATTTATTCAAGACCATCCACCTGGTTTATCAAACTGGTTTAAATAGTTCATAAAATGGGCAGAGGAATGCAAAAACCTTGGTGGTGTTAAATGGAAAAATCTCTTCCCATCGATTTCTTTATTAGTCTGATAAAGACATAACAATCAAAGAGAAACGCCCCGTCAACACGGAATATACAACTATCATCGCCTCATAGTCATTCACCCAAATCAACCACCAACTACGTTTATACATAAACAGCAGAACAACTACAACCACCAAACAACCACAACACACCACCATCGACATTCTTATAGAACGAACAAATCCTCTATCAGAGGAAGAACAAAAAATCAAATAAAGAAGAACAGTAAAAGGAATGATACAGTTATACAGTTAACTGAAAAATGGTTTGGGTAGCTTCTAACGTTCTCTCGACGATCAACACATGTGTGATTCAAATTTTGAAAAGAGTGATCAGATAGGTAACTGTTGAAAGCGTTTTAAATTAAAGTAAAGCTTCTTAAGATTTGGGTGTTTGGGCAGGATAATGGAATGAAAACACTAAAGGAGGATGACAGTCCTTCATTTCTTGCAATGTTGGCACTGGCATAATCCAAACTTCTACATATCTTATCAAGCTTATAAAATTGTAAAACACAACTATTTTATAAGCTTGTGAAATTCATCTGTATATCTATCTTTGATTTTCGTACCAGGAAAAAGTCCATAAGATTAGGCTTTCCATCAAGCTCCATAACTGCCCACACAGTATCCTTCAAATCTTGAACGGAATTTGAATTATGGTCGACAAAATCAATTGAGAAAAAAGTGTGTGATAATAAGTTGAGTGTTGTGCTAAATGCGACTTTGCTAATATCCACAACTTGGTGTCTCGAACAACAATATTGCACTGAATTGTTCTTGTAGTTTCCAACGGCACATAACAGAGTCATATCTGACACTCAATCGTTCATATATTGAGATAACCATTTAAGGTTCTCCAAATCTTCATCCTGAAAAAAAAGACATATAGTATTTGTTTTTATATAAAGTCAACTTCGTCATATTACAACCCATGAAAAGTACAAACAGAAAGCGGAATCAATTAATAGTTACCGGAATGGTGAGTTCACTGGTAGGGAGAGACCCAATTTACCTGGTGCCAAAAGAAATGGTAGAGTTTGAATTGTCTTGGTGGACTTGGTGTTGAGAAGAAACCGAAAGAGAATATTTTTCTTCATCTTCGAATTCTCTAAAATAAGAAATTTAACATGTACCAGAACCTAAGTAAATCGGTAATTTGACCGTGACTGACCTGTAGATCCAAGTCACAAGCCTTTTTCGCAACGAGGGTCCAACTTTAACGGGGATTTGAAGTTAAATGGGTTGAGTCTAATGAAGAAGGAGACACCAATATATGAAGATTATGCGTGTGTGTTTGTTGTTCAATGTATAGCAACAACTATACATTATCGTGTATATATGGATCAGCAGCAACTATACAATGTATAGCAGCAGCTATACATTATCGTGTATATATGTCTGATGAAGTGGAGAAGCACGGACAATCGATTTTCAGTCTGATATTTGATCAGTTCAAGGACACTCTAGTGATAATCATTCGTTCTGGCTTGGTATGATGATGATGAAGGTGGTGAAATGCAGATCACCACCTTTATTGATACCAGCCCTCATCGCACTATTGGTGGTTCCCCATTTGTGATTCTTCGTTCCTAATAATGTTGATAGTTCTTGTTTGCAACAGTTCTTCTAGAATAAAAAAAAGAACAACGGGTTGAGAAACAAGGCTCTAATACCAATTGAGAAAACACGTCAATGGCACATAAAAGGGGATATCTGTGTTACTAGCTACGGCTACTGTTGAAACAAAAATAAGAAGGGGATATCTGTGTTACTAAATGAGACTACTCCAGTACATATTAAGATTTAAAATGCTCATAGTAAAATAAGTGTGTACTGTACAATTTACTAGGAATGAAACCAACAACTCTTCTTTGAGAAGGGAAAAATAATTTACTCAAACCTGTTTGGGTGTTAAAACAGAGACGTTTAGAGATATTACATTATCCATCAGGAGCTATAGAATGAAATATATATATATATATATATATAAAGTTGAAAACTCACCAATAAAATAAATTCCTGAGGTACCAGCACCTCTTGTGCAAGAGTGTCTCAAAATTTGTTGAATTGGAGTTGCACTTCAATTTATGAGACTTACAAAAAATGCTACACCAAGGGCTTGTGGCTTCCACACTATCATATAATTTTGTAGCATTATTAGTATTACCTATAACGCAGTTGTGACTTCATTCAGTTGTGCCTTCATTCAGCTGCAATTGAGGGCTGCAATTAGTATTACCTATAGCGCAGATGTTAAATAAAAGAGGGCTGACCCTTGAGGAGAGAGAATAAATAGTTTTTATTTTTTTAATTTTAAATTTGATTTAGTTAGCTACTTTTTAGGACTCGTCAAAGGTAGCATAATTATCTATTAGTTTATTTCCTTTTTAAATAGTTTCCTATTTTAGGTAGAAGTCTTGGGGCTCAAGTCATGAAATTGTCTTTGAAAAGAGGCTCCCCTAATCATTTTGATCAGAACTAGAAATACGAATTTTGAATGATGATTTGAGAGAGAATTGAGATTGAGAGGAATTTCATTTGATTACTATGTGGGTGTAAGTGTGATTGTGCACGCTCCATGAGTTTACGTCAAATCAAATCACAAGTATTTACCTTTTTGTGAACAACCTACCGTGGAAATACTAGGACTCTTCTAAGTATACCAGTAGCAATGAAAGAAGATTTATAAGTGAAACGGTGGCAATAACCTGATCAGGGGAATTAGATCTATACTTATTTCTCATTTCCTCAATCACTTCATTAGCTATCAACTTCAAATCACTAATTTGTCTACCCCTCACAAAAGCCCCTTGTTATTATATGGCTAAAATTTGCCTCAATATTAAAGAAAGTAATTTTGTCAATAATTTGTACAATCTCAATACCATATTTATGGGTCTAATGTCTTCTAAATTAAAGAACAATATTCTTTGGTATCAAATATACAAAAGTAGCATTAGTGGGTGCATTAACCACCTAATTCTTATGGAAACTCCTTAAACACCTTCATGATGCTTATTTTAATGATACTCCAATATTCTTGTAGTGCCCTCATGAAGAAACCATCCAGTCCAGGTGTTTTAACCCTCTCAGTCTGAAAAAAGCTTCACTCACTTCTTCTCCATCATATAATGTCTCAAGCCATTCTTTTTAATCCCTCTCAATGGAACTCCAATCAATCCTCTATCCCAAAGAATTCTTCAATTTTTCACAATAAAGCTTTTAAAAAGAATCAAACCTTGAGAAGAAAGTCATGTATAAAAGAAATTGATAACTTCCTACCATAGAGATAAGTTCTGAATTTGGTTCACGGTTCTTATTCTCTGTTTTCAATGGAAATAAGATAAAAGAATATAGTATTCCCCTCTTGGAGACATTGATCTCTTGGTTTTTTCTTCCAATGTCTATCTTCGAAAAGCAAAGCAGAAGTTTCCAGGGTTATTATTGGCCAAATCTGACTTTATTTTTTCATCAGCAGATCAACTCATCGATCTAAGCATTCCATCATCATTCTCTATGGTAGATATAATATAGTGTATTTGGCAATTTCTCAAACCATAAGATTAAATTCAGATATTTTTTAATTCTAAGAAAAACATTTAACCAAGGTTAAGAGAAAACCTTAACCCTCCAAGTTATGTAACCTTCATCCTATCTAGTATACTCAAGGTAGAAACTTTGGAAAGACCAACCCATGAATTATTTTAGTAACTTAATGTCGATTTATAGTCATGCTTCTCGAGTTCCAAGAGACGACACCAAAAATGTTGGTGTAAATCTAATACCTCAACTTTACATATATGAAATATGAATAAAAAATAATCTCATAACACAAGATATAAGTGATTCGGTTTAAGATATACATACATTCATTTGTCAATGTATGAATTCCTTGTATTAACTTTAAAGGTAAGAAAATAAAAAATACAACGCTTCATGTGACACTTTAGTAAGGTTAGAGTTGTATGCATATATCCATTAACCCTAATGTACTTATATGATGGTATTACAATCATCTAACCACCTTTCAACAATGATTCAACTCGAGTTGAAAATCATCTGGGGTTAAAAAAATCAGAACCAAATGAATGAACATCTCACCTGTTAAATGTTTCGAGTTTTGGGAAGTGCACATAACGCTTTTCCCATGATTCAGTGTTAGGTACAAATAGTCATGAATAGTAAGTCCAGTTTAGCTCAAGCAAAGGCGGTGTTCAAGGAACTCGATCTTCCGTGAGATGAAATTTACCACTGTAATGGCTTCAATCTGAAATGGAGATTTTATATGTCCAAACTTGACACACCATAGTAAAAATCTTTCATAGAAATAAAGAATTTATTACTTATAAAAGAACAGGGATAATATCACTTCAATATATTTCAGTTGCTAACACAAAATGAGGTATGTATCAGCAAAAGTGAAGAAGATTAATAGATGTGATACGTAATTCTACTTTACAAAGATTTAATGCAGTAATACATGACGCAACCTCCCATCTAAAACCACTAGCTCGTAACTAGGGGTGGAAGCGGTACAGGTTTTTACCGTACCATACCGTTTTGGTCCGAAAAAAAATGGTTTTGGTTTCATATATTAAAATACCAGAAACCAGTCTTACCGAAACCGAAATTACCGTAAAAAAGTTGGTTGGTTTTGGTTTTAATATTTAAAAAACCGATTTACCGAAATTACCGTACCGAATTTTATGAAACCAGAAAAAACCGTACCGAAATTACCATACCGTACCGAATTTACCGAAACCAGAAAAAATCGTTCCAAAATTACCGTGCCGTACCGAATTTACCAAAATTACCGTACTGAAATTACCAAAACTTGAAAAAAGTTGGTTTTGGTCTTGTTTTTAATAATTATAAAAGTTGGTTTTGTTTTGTTTTTGGTTTTGGGGGACTTTTAGTGTTGTTTACCGAAACATAAAAGATTGAAACCAGAAACCAGAAAAAAACCAGAATTTACCGAAACCAGAAGAAACCTGAAAGAAACAGAATTTACCGAAACCAGAAAAAAACCGAAATTACCGAAAAAACCGAAATACCAGCCGGTTTGGTTTTGGTATTGATTTTGGTGTACCGGGTGGTAAACTGGTACGGTTTGGTTTTATTATCTAGAGTTTGGTTTTGGTATTGGTATCTACTATTTACCGACCAAACCGTACCGCTTACACCCCTACTCGTAACCCAATTATAAAAGAGAATTTTGAATATTAAGACATCACTCACCTGATTAAGCATCCACTTCAAGCCAATTGCAGTTGTGCATTCATTCTTTAAGCACTTGTCAACCAGTCTAGGTTATAGATTTTATCCAAAGTCTCCACAATTGTTGAAATATTACTCCTCCGAACTTTAACGGACAAAATCTCTCTATTAGAGCTTACGTTGATATGCCTATTCAATAACGTCTCAAACCATCCACTCCCGGATCTCTACGTAGACAATATAGCAAAGTACCTCACAGGGTTGCATGCACACTCATCCCTAATTATTCACCAAAAAAACACATCAGTAACCCCAATTTTTATCAGTATGATTAAAACTCAGAACCAAATGAATCAACATCTCACCTACTAAATGTTTCGGGTTTTGGGAAGTGCACATAAGGTTTTTCCCATGATTCAGTGTTAGGTACAAACAGTCATGAATAGTAAGTCCAGCTTATCTCAAGCAAAGGCGGTGTTCAAGGAACTCGATCTTCCGTGAGTGACTTGTGGGATTCCCACTATCCGTTAACTCTTCAAACCTCCTCCTTCCTCCTTTATCCAGGCTTGGGACCGAGAATGCAAAATATATATTTGCATTGGCGGAGTTAAAAAAGTTTCAGCTAATAAAGAAGAAAATTAGTTCAAGATCAAAACATGCCCATAACATAATAACACAAAAAACATACAACCCATTATGGAAAGTTCCTAACAAAAATATAAGACACCAACATTTAGCATAAACCATTAAAATCCATAATTACAAAGTCCATATAAAAAAAATTAGAAATCATTAAACACGCTTGGCAAGTGCTTTCGGCCACACAACCCAGCTCCCAGTACCAGAGTCTTTCAAATCCTCAACTCCACCCTGTTGGCCTAAGTAAAGACTAGCATTGAGGTCAAATATCATGTCTAGTATCACTACTACCTCTTGCTCATAATCAACAATGTGCGAGTGCACTTTTCCCCGAACAGTCGCGCCTATCGTTCCCTTAGCAATCACCTTACCATTCAAACCTTTAATCTCATATGACACGCCATCTTCTAGTACGCACCGTGTTGCATTAGATGAAGCAGAGGTTATATATATGGCACTTTCTCCATTTGTGAGGTTGGAGTGATGCTTCCCCACATTAGACTTTACAAATGTAGCCAAGTCAGCAAGTATGTTCTCCATGCTTTTCATAGATGCTTCCATTGCATTCAATCGACCTTTCGTACATTCATTTTTAGTTTTTTCGGTTCGAAGCAGAGCAAGGTCTGGCATGGAAGCTTTAATGGACGATAGTGACACTGAAGACCCTACACCTCGAGTGCGTCCCCTTTTGTCTATGCCAAATACTTGGGATAACGCATCAGTTTCCAACGATTGGGATTGGTCAATACCCTTTTCTTTAAGCTTGGCATTCTTTGCTTTCACCTTCTCCTATAATATATTATGTAATAAAAATATTAGCAAATTATTGAACATAACTAATCATATACTTTATACTATAAAATCATTATTGTTTGTAAACACTTACCATGCTTGAAGCAATGTTATCCGGGACTGTCCCATTTTCCCTAGAGTGGGAGGCTATCCACACATCAACACGTGTGATATTGGCATTAGGATTGATGTCGGAGTTGTCATCGTTGGGATTAGAGTTGGCATCTGGCTTATCGGTCTTTTTCTTTTTCTACAAATATAAATTCACCAATTAGAGAATATTCGATTAAAAGAATATAATTCACCGATTAGAAAATATTCAATTACAAAAAAACAATTCATCGAGAAAGAATACCAAGTTTGAAAAAAAAGGTGTACTTACAAGTTTGTATCAGACTTAGGCCTGACCATTGTGCCCACTAGTGTGAGTAGCCCTAATTTTAGATTTATTGGATTTCCCTAATTCGCTTTTCTTTCTGGCAACTTCCGTACCCTCATTCTCCACAAAATCCCTCCATTACTCCAGCTTAACATAGGGAGGTACATTCGCCAACCTTTCTGCATCTGTTGTATACTTCATGTAATATAACCTCCTTAACTTGGATTTCCATGACTTGTATTTAGAGGCCATGTTTTTTAAACATTGTTGCTTATGAGTTGATGGAAGATCATATCTTGCCTGGTATGAAGACACATTAGCTAGCTTTTGGGATATGAGATAATTCATAAAGATAAAGAACAAATAAATACATATATTATTGATGTTTTAGAATATCTCAATCCAAACGTCATCTTTGTAGTTTACTGGAACTTTACGCCAATCACCGTATGTAATTGGAACATTAGCACGAACTATCTTACCAAGTCGAGACATATATGGACCTTTTTTCTCACCCACCACTTGATTATCCTCATCGATAGTAACTATTTCTCTTGCATCACTACCTTCGATAGACATCGAATACTGCTCCAAAACAACTAAACCATACAAATTAATGTGCAAAGCAGGACAATAAAACTAAAATAAGAATTTAAAAAAATCATCATTGCCATTAAATACCCAACATATAAATCACTATTAAGCATCACCATGATCCCAACATATGTATTATTATAAAAGGTTCTTTAACATCAATTGAAAGCTGGTAATAACAAAATGTGTAATATAGAAAGGGTTATTTCAACAAACAAGTGCATAGGATGAATAACAAAAGATGTTTGCATATGAACAAACTCAATTTAAACAAATAAAACATTCAAGAAATGAAAACACTAGTAAACATGTCCAAAAAGCCATATATGTTCAGTCAACATTGAGCAAATCCTTTAGATTGACATTATCCTCAAGAATGGATTGATACATGATCGGAACCTCAACGTCATCCATCATTGTCGTCAATCTCTTTGGAGTATGCAAAACAATGGACCATCCATCATTTAAAAAATCCATAGCATAGAATACTTGAGCTGCTTCAGAGGCAAGAATGAATGGCTCATCATCAATTCTGTCTTTACTCTTAAGCTTACTTAAGTTAACCATCATTAACTTTGACTGAGGATCAACTTTGCAGTCATTAATCTTGTCCTCGACTTTCACCCAATCACAATAAAATACGACTATATTGAAAGACGTATAGTCCAAATTAAATATGTCACGGATAATTCCGTAATACGTTGTCTCCGCTTTTTTATAATTGGTATCTTTCCCGCTTGATCTGAATTTAGTGATGGCCTTCATAAACACACCATTATTTTGTTTTACCCGACGCTCGTCATATTCCCATGTAGAAAAATTCAAACCCATTAGAACAATACTTCTTATATGATTGTGCATCATATTTTGGCCCATTGGCTAGCCGCCACAGCATTGTATCAGTTGATCCCTTTTTAAGTAGCTACAAAATATGATGACAAATAAGTATACTGAAATATAAAAAGACAAAACCAAATATTTTCTTATAGTCGACTTAAGTGCGAACCTCCTTAATCAACCATGGAACAAAACCCTCATTTTTTTCCTTCATTGTACCCCCCTTTCGATTACGCCCAAAGGTAGATTTCCAGTAAAGATCATATTTCCTACACCCAATAAAAAACATTTAAACATATGATACGTGTTAACTTAAATAAAAAAAACATAACCAAAACTAATATACTCACATTTTCCATTCATCCACTTCATCATGTTGTTGCAATACCCATTTTCGAGCTTGTTCAAATTGCATCGTGGTTAACTTCACTTTCTTCCCCTGTACTAAAGGTCCCTCATCAGCACATTCATCGTCTTCATCAAGAAAAGATTCATGCATATACTTGTGATTTCCTTCGCATGGGTTTGGCATGCACTCCATGCAATAAAGAGTTGATTCTTCTACAATGTATTTCTCAGCAATGCTCCCTTCAATATACCTCTTATTGCCAACGTATTTCTTGTAATTTTTCATCAACCTATACCTCAAAAGCATAATGAAAACTAATAAATATATATTATATCGTACTATTTATCTAAAAACATATCACGCGTAATTCGCTTACCTCTCAAAAGGATACATCCATCTAAATCTGACCGGGCCACATTTTAATGCTTCCTCGGCTAAATGTATGATAAGGTGGATTGTTACAACGAAAAATGTGGGTGGAAAATACTTATCTAAAACACATATAGCCTCAAACATTGCCTTTTTAGCTAAATCAAGAACATCCCTCCTTATCACCTTAGCGCATAACACATTGAAAAAAATCTTAACCGCTGAATAGCAACTAACAAATCCTTGTGCTTTGCATAAGCATTTTTAAGCAACACCAGAAGCAAATGTTGCATAATCACATGATAATCATGCAATTTCAGCCCCTTCAACCCGAGCGGTTCTAAAGTCACATTCTTGCTCAAGTTAGAAGAAAAACCCTTCGGCAATTTTAACTCCTTTAAGGTACGAAAGAACCAATCTTTTTCTTCTTTACCTAAAGTGAATGCAGCTTCAGGTCTAACAGTTTTTCCAGATTCATCTACGGTCGACCATAACTTTTTTTTATCCCCATCGCCTCCATATCTTTACGTGCTTTGGTTACGTCTTTTGATTTATCTTTCAAGTCCAAAATAGTTGATAAAAGATGATCGGTGACATTCTTCTCAATATGCATAACATCTAAATTATGTCGAACATCATGCTCTTTCCAATACGGTAAATTAAATAAAATGGACCTTCGAGACCATGGAGTTTTGATATTTGTATTCGCACAATCATTGTTGTCCCCATTTCGTTTCCTTTTCTTTTTAATTTTTTATTTACCAATTTTTGACTTAATGCATGCTACTTTATGTTCAATCTCAGTACCAGACAACCTTTGTGGAGCTTTATGATCCTCAACATTATTGTTAAAGTTGTGTTTGTCCAACCTAAACTTGTGATTGCGTGGAAGGAATCTTCGATGACTCCGGTAGCAAATTTTCTTACTATTTCCAAGATGTTCTGAGTCAACTTCTTCCGCACAAACTGAACAAGCTTTGTAACCATGAACAGTGTACCCAGACAAAGTGCCATATGCAGGAAAGTCATGAATTGCCCACAATAACATAGCTCTCAGTGTAAAATTAGCTTTGGTGTGGGAGTCATATGTCGTTACACCTTCCAACCATAACTATTTCAACTCATCTACTAAAGGTCCGATATAAACGTCTATGTCCTTGCCTGGTGCATTCGACCCAGATATCAAAATTAACAACATGGAAAACTCTCTTTTCATACACAAAGACAGCTTCATATTTAAAGGTGCCAAAATGAAAGGCCAACAACTATAACTGGTGCTGAGATTACCGTATGGATTAAAACCATCTGTAGCTATAACAAGACGAACATTACGTGATTCAGCAGCAAAGTCGGGCCATTTCGTATTTATGAACGTCCAAGCTGATAAATCAACGGGATGACGCATAATATTTATAATGGATTTCGCTCGAGCATGCCAAGTCATTTCATTTGCAATCCATGATATACTAAACAATCTCTTCAGCCTTGGAATCAACGAAAAATTCCTCATTGTCTTTCGGGGTACTTTACCCTCCCCGTTTAAACTAAATTGATATCTTGATAAGTTGCATATTGGGCATTTCTCCTTCTTTTCATGTTCCTTTCGGTATAAGATACAATCATTCTGGCATGCATGAATGATATTATAATCCATACTAACTTCTTTAATTATGTTCTCCATATTTGGATACTTTGTTGGTGTTGAATTTCCTTTGGGCAAAAACTCCTTAAATAAACCCAAGATATCGGTTAAACTATTGTCCGACAAACCATGCCTTGTCTTTATGTTATTCAATTTGACAAGAAAATATAATGTTGTGTGTTTCTCCATACACGACGGATATAATGGCTCACTCGCCTTACCATGTATATACGTGTATTTCAGCTCCCCGGGGGTTTGAGAACCATTTTCACCACCTTCGTCTCTACCAATGGGATCTTTCGAATGATTAACGTTTCGGTTAAACATTTCAAACGCATCATAAAAAAGTTCTTCCATCCTTAGATCTTCAGGCATGGCATCATTTTGTTCAACATCTTCTTCGGTTTAACGTTCATTCCTCTCGACATATTCCTTTTCCCCGTGTAAATGCCAAAATGTGTATGAATGTAAGATACCATGACGAAGCAAATGAAAATGAATATCTTCGAGGTCGAGCAATTTTCCATTCTCATATTTACAGCAAGGACATGCAAACATAGTTTCTCCACGATCATTTTTCCTCGCAAAATCGATAAATGTAGCAACCCCATTTATATATTGTGGTGTTCCTCTATCACGTTCCTTCATCCACTCTTTATAAAGTTGTGACGCCATTCTACAAGTCATACATTTAATGGAAAATAAGTGTTAATTGATATAGGATCAAATACCAAAAAATCCCTCAAATATTTTTTAATACATATTTAATCCAAGTCTTTTATTTTATACCAAAAAGTCCCTTATTCTCTTATCTTTAAAGGTTTGTACCAGCGGCATGGTAAAGAATTTTTTGCAAGGTGAAGGACTTTTTGGTGCAAAATAAAAAGGCTTGGACTATACATGTATTAAAAGAAATTCAAGGGACTATTTGGTATGTGCCCCATTGATATATTTTATAAAAGTTATAAAAGTGCAAAAAATAACACAATTAAAGGCCTGTTTGGTCTATGTTTCGGCTGTTTTCTGTGTTTAAAACCTTAAACTAGTAGAATATGCATTTGGCAACCTGCTTTTTTAAAACTATTTGCTTAAAACAATTTGATTCGATTTAGTATCAACTCCTATTTGGTTATCTCATCCTAAAAAAACAATGTAATGAAATATATTACAGGTAGTATTTTTGTACCTATATCTGAGAAGAGGAACCTCCTTAGAACAAAGATGAAACGTGATGAGATCAAAGATGATCGAAAAACCACCGCCTGAGACCAAAGATCGAACCGAAATAGGTAACAAAAGATAAGTAAGCATAATACCAATAAATAAAATACGAGAAGATTAATCAGCTCTGTGGATTTAAACAAAATAAAAAAAATAAAAAAATAAAAAGATGAGTGCGTTTAATTTTTAAAGTGATGAAAAAAAAGCAGCACGATTTTAACTTTTTAAACAAAATTAAAAGTTAAAATCAGATGAAAAAAGTCGTGAGTCTCACAGAAGAAGAAATTTTAACCGATGAAAAAAATTTCTTCATAAAATTTTTTCAGTTCCGAGTCTTGAGACCGAATTTCTCCAAAAAAAATCACAAAATTTCTTCTTCTTGAAAAAAATAGATGAATACCTCTTCCGATGAATACCTCTTCTGATGCAAAAAAAAACTACCGATTTGATATCTGTGTTTACCTGAAGAAAAAAAAATAAACAAGATGAATCTAACTATGTGAGTGTGAGGGCTTAGCAGATACACCCGAAGCCAAAGCCCAAAGACGCCTGAGACCGAAGACCTAAACTGAGGCGGGTGAATGGAAAAATACAATAGAGCTCTAAAGTGGGAATGGAAAAATATAATAGAGGGAAAGGAAAAAAAATTAACACTTTTTGATTCTTAGAAAGGGATACGTGCCCCTCACGTGTTCTATATTAACTCAAGGGTGCTATATTAATAATTTTGTATCAGTCATGAACACTTATAAATTTTATAAGTGACTATAACCGTTATAATTTTTGTAAGTATCACGAACGGCCCCGTGGGTTACACCAAAACTTCCCACGGGATCAATGTGACTCGTAGGAACTGACCGCACAGCCGCGAAACTCCCGATTTGAGAATACGACGGTAATTTGAATATTTCTAGACTTAGGCTTAAAAACATGGCGTTAGTGGGTGAAAACTCGAAACAACCCCCGTACGGCCCCGTGGGTGGCACCAACACCTCTCACGGGACCAATGTGACTCATTGGAACTGACCGCGCAGCTCCGGGACTCCCGATTTGAGAATACGACGGTAATTTGAATATTTTTAGACTTAGGCTTAAAAAATGGCGTTAGAGGGTGAAAACCCGAAAAAGCCCCCGAACGTCCCCGTGGGTGGTACCAACACCTCTCACAGGACCAATGTAACTCGTAGGAACTGACCGCGCAGCCGCGGAACTTCCGGTTTGAGAATAGGACAATAATTTGTATATTTTTATACTTAGGCTTAAAAATATGGCTTTTGAGGGTGAAAATCCTAAATAACCCCCGAACGGCCCCGTGGGTGGCACCAACACTTCCCACGGGACCAATATGACTCGTAGGAACTGACCACGCAGCCGTGGGACTCCTGGTTTGAGAATACGATGATAATTTCCATATTTCTAGACATAGTCTTAAAAACATGACTTTAGAAGGTGAAAACCCGAAACATCTCTCGAACGGCCCCGTGGGTGGCACCAACACCTCCCACGGGACCAATGCGACTCGTAGAAACTAACCGCACAGCCGCATGACTCCCGGTTTGAGAATACGTTGATAATTTGCATATTTCTAGACTTAGGCTTAAAAAATGGCGTAGTGTGTGAAAACCCAAAAGAGCCCTCGAACGACCTCGTGGGTGGCACCAACACATCTCACTGGACCAATGTGACTCGTACGAAGTGACCATGCAGTCGCGAAACTCCTGGTTTGAGAATACGACGGTAATTTGAGTATTTATAGACTTAGGCAAAACATGGCGTTAGTGGGGGGAAACTCGAAAGAAGCCCATTAGGCAAAACATGGCGTTAGTGGGGGGACCAATGTAACTCGTAGGAACTGACCACGCAGACGCGGGACTCCCATTTTGAGAATACGATGATAATATTCATAATTCAAGACTTAGGCTTAAAAACATGACTTTAGAGGGTAAAAATCCGAAATAGCCCCCGAACGTCCCCTTGGGTGACACCAACACCTCCTTCGGGACCAATGTGACTCATAAGAAATGACGGAGCAGCCGCGAGACTCCCGGTTTGAGAATACGACGATAATTTACATATTTTTATACTTAGGCCTAAAAAATAGCGTTAGAGGGCAAAAACACGAAACATCACACGAACAGCCCCGTGGGTGGTACCAATACCTCTCACAGGACCAATGTGACTCGTACGAACTAACCGTGCTGCAGCGAAACTCTCGATTTGAGAAGACGATGATAATTTGCATATTTCTAGACTTAGGCTTAAAATATGGCGTTAGTGGGTGAAAACCCGAAACAGCCCCCAAACGACCTCGTGGGTGGTACCAACACATCCCACGGGATCAATATAACTCGTAGGAACTGACCGCGCAGCCGTGCGACTCCCGGTTTGAGAATAGAATGATAATTTATATATTTCAAGACTTAGGCTTAAAAACATGGCCTTTGAGGGTGAAAACCCGAAACAGTACCGTGGGTGATACCCACACTTCCCACGGGTTCAATGTGACTCGTAGAAACTGACCGCGCAGTCGCAAAACTCTCGATTTGAGAATACGACATTAATTTAAATATTTTTAGACTTAGGCTTAAAAATATGGCGTTAGTGGGTGAAAACTCTATACAGCCCCCGTACGGCCCGTGGGTGGCCACAACACCTCTCACGGGACCAATATAACTCATTGGAACTGATCGTGCAGCCCCGGGACTCCCGATTTGAGAAACGATGGTAATTTGAATATTTCTAGACTTAGGCTTAAAAAATGGTGTTAGAGGGTGACAACCCGAAATAGCCCCCGAACGTCCCTGTGGGTGGCACCAACACCTCCCACGGGACCAATGTGACTCGTAGAAACTGACCGCGCAACCGCAAAACTTCCGGAATACGACTGTAATTTGAATATTTCTAGACTTAGGCTTAAAAAATGGCGTTAGAGGGTGAAAACCCGAAACAACCCCCGAACATCCCCGTGGAGGGCACCAACACCTCCCACGTTACCAATGTGACTCGTAGGAACTGACCGCGCAGCCGCGGGACTCCCAGTTTGAGAATACGATGGTAATTTGAATATTTCTAGACTTAGGCTTAAAAAATGGCGTTAGAGGGTGACAACCCGAAATAGCACCCGAACGTCCCCATGGGTGGCACCAACACCTCCCACGGGACCAATGTAAATCGTAGGAACTGATTCCGTCGTCGCGGGTCTCCCGGTTTGAGAATACGATGATAATTTGCATATTTCTATACTAGGCTTAAAAAATAACGTTAGAGGGCAAAAACTCGAAATAGCCCCCGAACAGCCCCGTGGGTGGCACCAACACCTCTCACGGGACCAATGTGACTCGTACGAACTGACCGTGCAGCTGCGGGACTCCCGGTTTGAGAATACGACGATAATTTGCATATTTCTAGACTTAGGCTTAAAAACATGGCGTTAGAGGGCAAAAACCCAAAATAGCCCCCAAACGGTCCCGTGGGTGGCACCAACACCTCCCACGGGACCAATGTAACTCGTAGGAACTGACCCCTCAGTCGCGGGTCTCCCGATTTGAGAATAATACGATAATTTGCATATTTCTAAACTTAGGCTTAAAAATATGGCGTTAGAGGATGAAAACCCAAAAGAGCCCCCGAATGTCCTTGTGGGTGGCACCAACACCTTCCACGGGACCAATGTGACTCATATAAACTGACCGTCCAGCCGCGGGACTCCCGATTTGAGAATACGATGATAATTTGCATATTTCTAGACTTAGGCTTAAAAACATAGCGTTAGTGGGTGAAAACCCGAAACTTCCCCCAAACGACCTCGTGGGTGGTACCAACACCTCCCACAGGACCAATGTAACTCGTAGGAACTGATCGCGCAGCCGCGTGACTCTCGGTTTGAGAATAAAACGATAATTTGTATATTTCAAGACTTAGGCTTAAAAACATGGCTTTTGAGGGTGAAAACCCGAAATAACCCCCGAACGGCCCCGTGGTTGGTACCAACACTTCCCACGGAACCCATGTGACTCGTAGGAATTGACCGCGTAGTCGCAAAACTCCCGGTTTGAGAATACGACATTAATTTAAATATTTCTAGACTTAGGCTTAAAAACATGGCGTTAGTGGGTGAAAACTCGAAACAGCCCCCGTACGGCCCGTGGGTGGCACCAACACCTCTCACGGGACCAATGTGACTCGTTGGAACTGATCGTGCAGCCCCAGGACTCCCGATTTGAGAATATGATGGTAATTTGAATATTTTTAGACTTAGGCTTAAAAAATGGCGTTAGAGGTTGAAAACCCGAAACAGCCCCCGAACGTCCCCGTGGGTGGCACCAACACCTCCCACGTTATCAATGTGACTCGTAGGAACTGAACGCGCAGCCGCGGGACTCCCGGTTTGAGAATACGACGATTATTTACATATTTCTAGACTTCAGCTTAAAAACATGACTTTAGAGGGTGAAAGCCCGAAACAGCCCCCGAACTTCCCCAGTGGGTGGCACCAACACCTCCCACGGGACCAATGTGGCTCGTAGAAACTGATCGCGGAACCGCAAGACTCCCGTTTTGAGAATACGATGATAATTTGCATATTTCTAGACTTAGGCTTAAAAAATGGTGTTAGTGGGTGAAAACCCAGAACAGCCCCCGAACGGCCCCGTGGGTGGCACCAACACCTCCCACGGGACCAATGTAACTCGTAAGAACTGACAGCGCATTCGCGGGTCTCCCGATTTGAGAATATGATGATAATTTGTATATTTCTAGACTTAGGCTTAAAAAATGGCGTTATTGGATGAAAACTCGAAGCAGCCCCCGAACGACCGCGTGGGTGGCACCAACACCTCCCACGGGACCAATGTAACTCGTAAGAACTGACAGCGCAGTCGCGGGTCTCCCGATTTGAGAATACAAAGATAATTTGCATATTTCTAGACTTGGGCTTAAAAACATGGCGTTAGAGGGCGAAAACCCAAAACAGTCCCCGAACGGCCCCGTGGGTGGCACCAACACCTCCCACGGGACCAATGTAAATCGTAGGAACTGACTCCGCCATCGCGGGTCTCCCGGTTTGAGAATACGATGATAATTTGCATATTTCTAGACTTAGGCTTAAAAACATGGCGTTAGAGGGTGAAAACCCAAAATAGCCCTCGAACGGCCCCGTGGGTGGCACCAACACCTCCCATGGGACCAATGTAACTCCTAGGAACTGACCGCGCAGCCGCGGGTCTCCCGATTTAAGAATACAACGGTAATTTGCATACTTATATACTTATGCAAAACATGGCGTTAGAGGGTGAAAACTCGAAACAACCCCCGAACGGCCCCGTGGGTGGCACAAACACCTCCCACGGGACCAATGTAACTCGTAGGAATTGACCCTGCAGTCGCGGGTCTCTCGATTTGAGAATAATACGATAATTTGTATATTTCTAAACTTAAGTTTAAAACATGGCGTTAGAGGGTGAAAACCCAAAACAGCCCCCGAATGGCCCCGTGGGTGGCACCAACACCTCCCACGGGACCAATGTAACTCGTAGGAACTGACAGCGCAGTCGCAGGTCTCTCGGTTTGAGAATGCGACAATAATTTTCATATTTATAGACTTAGGCTTAAAAACATGGCGTTAGAGGGCGAAAACCCAAAACAGCCCCCGAACGGCCCCATAAGTGGCACCAACACCTCCCACGGGACCAATGTAACTCGTAGGAACTGACCGCACAGTCGCGGGTCTCCTAGTTTGAGAATACGACGGTAATTTGCATATTTATAGACTTAAGCAAAACATGGCGTTAGAAGGTGAAAACTCGAAACAACACACGAAAGGCCCCGTGGGTGGCAACAACACCTCCTAGGGGACCAATGTAACTCGTAGGAACTGACCCCGCAGTCGCGGGTCTCTCGGTTTGAGAATACGACGATAATTTGCATATTTCTAGACTTATGATTAAAAACATGGCGTTAGAGGGTGAAAACTTGAAACAACCCCCGAACGGCCCCTGGGTGGCACCAACACCTCCCACGGGACCAATGTAACTCGTAGGAATTGACCGCGAAGCCGCGACACTCCCGGTTTGAGAATACGATGGTAATTTGCATATTTATAGACTTAGGCATAAAAACATGGCGTTAGAGGGTAAAAACCCAAAATAGCCCCCGAACGGTCCCATGGGTGGCACCAACACCTCCCACGGGACCAATGTAACTCGTAGGAACTGACCGCTCAACCACGGTACTCCCTGTTTGAGAATACGACGGTAATTTTCATATTTTTATACTTAAGCAAAACATGGCGTTAGAGGGTAAAAACTAGAAACAACCCCCTAATGGCCCCGTGGGTGGCACCAACACCTCCCACGGGACCAATGTAACTCGTAGGAACTGACCCCGTAGTTGCGGGTCTCCCAGTTTGAGAATACGATGATAATTTGCATATTTATAGACTTAGGCTTAAAAACATGGCGTTAGAGGGTGAAAATCCAAAACAACCCCCGAACGGCCCCGTGGGTGGCACCAACACCTCCCACGGGACCAATGTAACTCATAGGAACTGATCGCTCAGCCACGAAACTCCCAGTTTGAGAATACAATGGTAATTTGCATATTTCTAAACTTAAGTAAAACATGACGTTAGAGGGTGAAAACTCGAAACAACCCCTGAACGGCCTCGTGGGTGACACCAACACCTCCCACGGGACCAATGTAACTAGTAGGAACTGACCCCGCAGTTGCGGGTCTCCCGATTTGAGAATACGGCGATAATTTGTATATTTTTAGACTTAGGCTTAAAAACATGGCGTTAGAGGGTGAAAACTCGAAACAACCCCCGAACGGCTTCGTGGGTGGCACCAACACCTCCCACGGGATCAATGTAACTCGTAGGAACTGACCGCGCAACCGCGACACTCCCGATTTGAGAATATGACGGTAATTTGCATATTTATAGACTTAGGCATACAAATATTTATATATTGATAATTTTAAGTCATATATGCAATTTTTCGGCTTGATTAATTTTTTTGTAAAACTACTTGGTTACTGATATTTTTTTTATGTATCCTATCATTCGTAGGATTTTTGCACGCGGAACAAATGAAGGAGGCAATGGTTTACAACATGAAGATTATTTATATGCTGTGGACATTCAGGATTTTGTTTTTTATGTGTTACAGTCGTGCAGGCTTTTATTGTTTAGTTTTATGGCCGTGCGGGCTTTTATAATTTGATTGTTGAATTTTATGGACGTGCGGGCTTTATAATAAGCAGGTTTTACATTTACAGGTTTTGGAATGTCAAGAAAATAGAGGAAACTCTGCCCAATTTTTTTTTTGGTCTGTGAATTATTAAGACGTGTAATATTTTTTTAAGTTTGTATATATATTTGTTTATTAACAACATTCTCGATTCGAAATTTGTGATTTTTTTATTATTTTGCCAATAATAAATATTTCTAACACCTCGTACGCATCCAACGTTACACATAGTAACACACGGTGTACTCACAGGACCCCCAATTTTAGGATTGGACCAAAAAAATATATTTTTTTTAAAATTATAGTTAAATATGGTCATGGACTTTGTCCATGACCATTTTTATTTTTTTCGTCACGCTTAAAAATGATCGCGGCCAAAGTCTGCGACCAATTTGTCACGGTTGTGGGTCACGGATGAGGGCCGTGACCAATTTTTTAAATTTTTTTTTATCACGGCCGTGGGTCGAGAACTTTGGCCGCGACCAATTTGTCACGGTTATGGGTCACGGATGAGGGCCGCGACCAATTTGTCACGGTTGTGGGTCACGGATGAGGGCCGCGACCTGTCACGATATGGGTCACGGCCTAAGTCCGCGACCATCTGTCGTGACCCCTCTCGGCCGTGACCATTTTTTGGTCACGGACTTGGGCCGCGACCCATGAAAATGGTCACGCCTTAAATGGTCATGGCCCAAGTCCCCGACCCATAACTTTGGTCAGGGATATTGGTCGTGACCAATCGCCAGTTTTGGTGTAGTGCAAGGTGACCAAACATCGGCATCTGAATGCTACTTCAACTCTGCGGAAGAGAGAGAGGCTTATAAGAGGGCAACAAACATGTATAACATCGACACAATTGATCTTAGAGATGAAACAAAGCTCAAGAAAGGAGAGGTTGCGAAAGAGGTAGAATCCATCATCCTCAATGAGGACGAGCCAGAAAAAATCATCCAAATTGGCAAAGCCCTAAGACCTGAGATCAATGATGAACTGGTATGGCTGCTGAAGAAGAGATAAAGCATCTTTGCGTGGAGCCATACAGCCATGTCAGGTATTGATCCTGAGATTATGTGCCATAAACTCAATGTTGTAGAAGACGCCAAGCCCATTAAATAAAGAAGAAGAGTGTATTCAAGGGAGAAGTATGATGTCATCAGAGAAGAGGTTAGAAAGATTGAAGAGGCCCAGTTCATCAAAGAGGTCATATATCCGGAGTGGCTATCTAATGTTGTCATTGTGCTAAAAGCTAATGGGAAATGGAGGATGTGTGTAGATTTCACCAATTTGAACAAGTCTTGCCCAAAAGACAGCTTCCCCTATCTCGTATTGATCAGATGGTGGATACCATAATAGGACATGAGCTCATGAGATTTATGGATGCATATTTCGGGTATAATCAGATCTTTATGAACTTGAAAGACTCAGAGAAGACAACATTCATCACAGACAAGGGGACCTATTGCTACAAGGTCATGCCCTTTGGGCTAAAGAATGCAGGGGCTACTTACCAACGTCTTATAAATAAGATATTCGAAGATAAAATAGGCAAGTCTATAGAAGTGTATGTGGACGACAGGCTGACGAAAAGGCTAAAGGCTGACACTCATATGGACGACCTTGAAAGAACTTTCAACGTTCCCGTATCACTCGTACAAAAGGGAAATACTAGTTAGGAATCACTCTCGGACTGTATTAATAGAAAACACACATATTGGAGGCGAAACATAGTTCCAAGTCACTAAGAGGTCATAACATACCCTCACGTCTCTTAGGACCGTTTGACTATCATTCTCGAATAGCCTGTACCAAGGATGCTATGTTCTAAGGTACAAGTTAATATCCCCCATAAAGGTCCAATCGAGATAAGACTGTCCCGGCGCGGAACCTTCGTGATAGCAAGTAGCGCGGGTATGATTACACACAAATATACAATATTATATATATACATGTACCCATATATATATTCTAATTATTCAGCTAGGTATGCCCATGACCCAAAATAGATTTGAACCATGCGTCGCATATAACGCCCGAGTTCTATGTATTAATTAAATTAGTATGTACATCTTGGGTGATTTGGCGTAGTAGTTTATCAGGTCGAAGGATCGTACTTAGAGACAGTTGCGGTTATATTGATCCCAAGGAGTTAGATAAAGATTATAATTATGTTCTTAATTATAGTATTTAATAATTAAGTAGTTGCTGTAATAGGATTTACGTAAAAGACATAATGGGTCCCTACGATCAACATTGTCAAGGAGTAGTGTATCAGGGGGGTTCCTTATTTGGATTTCGCTTTGCCAGATGTCCCATGCACGAAACACAGTGCAATGTTGAGAGTGGAGAGAAGTTTTTTCCTTATTAACCGTATGTATGTTGTTTAAAGAATAAACTCTTATTTTGAAGCCTAATGTTGATGCGTGACGTATTAAGAGTTATAACTGGTTTAAGTTAATAATTGAAACCACTAGAGCCTAGTATGGCATGTGTGTGTATATATATTTAGGTGTGATTAGAATGGAAAGGATTCAGCTATATTAGGATGGCAGGTCATGCGGGTATGGGGCGTACGTATGGTAAGGTAGGTTGTCCTTATATGGGTGGGGTAACATAATTAAGGTTCCAGGACACGATTAGGTGCGCACTGTAAATGAGAGGTGAGTTTGGGGGTTTCACGAGAGTGAGACTCTACTTTAATTATGAAATAGTGCATTTATATTTATTATGCACGATTAACACACTTGCTGCAAACATTTTTACACCTCGGGCTCTGACCCGTTTATATTTCTCTTTTGCTATATATATATATGTACTGTTTACTACAGGTGTCCTACTGCATGGATACCGGATGCTTTTCTATCCAGAGTCTTGGGAGCCATAGCAGTTGCGGACTGTGGCGGGATTTAGATTGTAGTCGCTTTCTATCCCTTTGATAATCTAGGTAGGATTCATGTTGTATATCGGGTTTACACCCAAGAGTTATATGTAGCTATTTATACTTCTTCTTTACGGATGTTGTACTGTTCGTGACCCGACAGCTTATTCGGGTATATTTCCTTTTGTGTACTCATTTTATTTTAAGTTTAGTACTTCTTTTATCATAGTACTTGTGTACGTCTTACCTTGTTTAGAAGTGGTACATTGATTATTTGATATCCATTGTATGCTTTATTTTAATTTTGGCATCCACTTTTATAGTTTTGGGTAGTTAGCCTTATTTAATTTAGTATAGTCTGTTGATGCTGAGAATGAACCATCTGAGATTCCTGATTAAATGTAGTATATGGCTAGCCACCTGTTATTATTTTAAGCGGGGTATCACAGATGGTATCAGAGCATCAGGTTCTAGTGTCCTTAGGATCTGTATGAGGTTTCTTCCTTCATCCGCAAGCGTTCTTGATGTAGATCCCTACTATTAGGATTGTTGTGTTCTCTACGTTTATTTCCTTCTAAGAGGTGTACTCACTTAAACGACGTTTTGACACCGCTGCTTTCGTCTCAAACGTCGTCGAGAATAAGTCATCCAGGAAGGGGCAAGATGAGACATGCAATACCCATAATAGATTTTGGGTACGCTTTGACTGGAGGTATTTTCTTTCCGCGACTCAGGCGGAGATAAGGAGGAGAATTGACTCAAATGGAGAATTCTGTGATCGATAAGGTAAGTACTGAGGATAAGCGAATAATGAAGCCCTTGGGAGGTGTGTGGCGTTGTCCCAATGTCAGGACTATCGTCTTTTTGGAAGAGGGAGTAAGAAATTTGGAGACTCGGGGGTCGCAATAGTGCTTTATCCTTCAACATGGTTAGGAAGGATTTTCGAGAGGATGTTTCTGAAAGGAAAATTTGGCCTTAGGAAGAAGGGCTTGTCCTGGAAGGAATAGAGGGACTCGAAAATGAAGTGAAATAATTGGATTATGGAAGTATAAGGTAAAATACCTTTCTTTGGGTTTAGGTCACGCTTTATGCGGTATTGGTAGCATCGCATGTAAAGTATAACGAATGGTTAGCCGCTATACCCATAGTGTGTACAGAATTTCCTTCGAGGAAGGAGTGAGTAAGTATGGCCTTTGTATGGCATCTTTTAGGATAATGGACCGTCTCGAGAGGAGCTAGTAGAGTGCTATGCTATTGAATTCCGAAAGTGCGGACTATTAAGGTTTGTTTAGTAATGGTTATAAGACTATTGTTGTATAGATAGGCTAGGGTAGGTAATTATAGTGTTCCAATGAGGAAAGGACTTATCTTGTGCAATGCTTTGATGTGATGTTATGGATTTATGTAATTGAGGAAGTTCAGAGTTTAGAAGATTCATTATTGAGCAGAGTATTTAGCTCAGGGTTGTGCTAGTTTTGAGAACTAGGTATTGGTTAGAGTATTGTATTGGTTGGGGCCTTGTGTCGAGAACATAAGGTGTTTGATTGGTGTGTCGAAAGACACGAAATTATTTTATATTATATTGTTATATAGGCATTCAGGCAATATCTATGATTCAAAAATCTTTTATAAAATTGAAATCCTGGTTCAACTGATCTCAATCCCCGACCTAGCTACACAATAGTGTATTGGGAGGGTTCCTTGTTTGGATTTGGCTTATGAGACCTCCCCCGCACGAAAGTAGCAAATGCCAGAAATTGAGAAGAGTTCAACCATTAGAAATTTCAAATTTTTTATATACTTAGTACGCTACTATAGAATAATATGTTAAGGAGTTTTATTACGATTTGAGGCTAGTGGAGCCGGTTTATGTTTTTACGAGTGGGGCTTGGGTACAGGGTGTATGGGCACCCTGTGTAACTAGTTTGATTTTTAAATTTTATATGGTTTGCTGTGAGAAGTGGAAGAGATAGGTATAATGATCTTGAGGGTAGACGTAAGAACGAGATGAGGTTCTAAGTCCAAGGTATAACCTAAATTTTGAGGACGAAATTTTAGTAAGGGGGAAGTCTGTAACACCCCACGATTTTGGGACTAAGAAATTTAATTTTTGGAGAATTCTAAATTTTGGAAATTGAGGTCCAAAAATTAAGGACGTTATAAAGTATTTCGGATGACGATTCTGAGTGCCCTATTGATTCCGGATGGGTCGAGTTAGTCAAAATGACTGTCCTTGGGATTTATTTCGGTTCCGAAATATTTTTAAGTAAGTTTGACTTGAATTGTAGTAAACGAGTCATTTAAAACTGGGATTTATATTTTAAAAGTTTAAGAGGCTTACAGATCAACCTATCTCATTTAAGAGAAATAGAGATAGAAGAAGAAAGGAAGAGAGATAGAGGAGAAAGCTTGGAGATTTACGGCCCGTACGCGATTTCGAGGATGATTCAACCTCTACAACTTTGAGGCAAGTGTTTAATCTTGCTAAATATTTCATTTCATAATTTGTGGATAAAATAATTGGATTTTGGGTTATATGTCTAAAACCTAGATTTTTCAGATGAAATCTTAAAATTGATGTGTATATATGGGCTTTGATGGTGTAGATATGGTTGGGATTAGAGTTGAGTTGATTTATAGGATTAGAATCATTATTTGATGAAGGTTTAGGGGTGGAAGTGATTATTTTAGGGTTTATAATTCGTAGGATTTGTGAAGAAGAAGAAACCTTCAATTCTGCAGGCCTGAATCGATTCGCCCCTTAAGAGAATCGATTCGGCTTAGGCAAAAGTGTCAGGTCTTTATGACCGAATCGATTCGGTTACTAGGCAAATTGATTCGGCCTAAAACAGACTCACAGGTTCTTGGAACCGAATCGATTTTCATGAGGGGCGAATCGATTCGCCCTTGAGACCAAATCGATTCGGACCAGACCGAATCGATTCGGAAACAGGGCTATTTTGTGGAGTTTTTCTAGATTGATTTCCACCCATTTTTGATTGGTTTTATCGATAAGGGACCTTCCTATACGATACAAGAGATGTGTTTTTGAGATTTATAAGGGGTTTCTCATATCATATGATGGTGGGGACATATCGAACCACTTTGGAAACATACACATGTACATATTGGAGTTTGTTACATTGGGGTAGTGGGAGGATTTCATTAAGAATGGGAGTCCTATTGAGAGATTAGAAGTTAGTAAATACATGGTGTGAGGTTGAGGATTCTTCGAGGAAATTGTGATAGCCCAACGTAAGATATAGATGCTGACTTTGGTGTCCAACCATTATAGCGATAGGACATTATCTCGATTTGAATTGGGAGAGAGAGAGACCAATAAGAGATAGGTCATGTATCCTTAGTGATGTTAAACTTAGGGAATTAATCAGAAGGGAATAATGGTAGAGGGTCATAATGAGGCATTGAGCCGTAATCTAAAGTGAGAGTGATTTAACGTATTGTCGACCAATAGTGGTGAGTATACTTATCATCGAGATAGTCTAGACATATTGGTGCAGGATTGACGAGGGGTATCCCATTGTATGATGAGGTCATGAAATAAGAATTTGGATTGATCTTGAGTCTTACCGAATACAAGTTATGTGAGTACCATAACCGGGATAACAGTAGTGTAATGGCATGCACCCGAAAATAGGTGGAATGAGACTGAGGTTTGATAGGTATAGTGGGCTATGAGATAAATCCCTAAGGTTGAGTAGATTGGGGAACTATTATTATCATGTGGGTAATGGATGAAAATGTTTCAAGTGAGAAACCTTATATGAAACTAAGTTAGTAACCTTAATGTTGGATGCATTGGAAGACTATTCATATCATTGGGATAATGGATGAATATGCTTCAAGTGAGGGATCGTATTTATATAACGAATTAAGTTAATACGCTTGGGAGGACGACTAGTATAATGAGGATTGTGCATGCTTATAACCGAGTTATAAATCTCATACATACGGACGAGAGATAGTGTGTATATATGTTTATATGTATATATATATATATATATATATATATATATATATATATATGTATAGATATGTATATATGTGTGTACATATGGCGTGAATATCTATACCGTGTGTGATGGTTTGTATATATGATGTGATCATATGCAGGTATATGTATATATATATATATATATACCTATTATGTGAAGCATACCCGACACATGCTATCATGGGAAGTTGCGCGATGAGGGTGAGCCCCTAACTTCAGGAGCAAGGTGTGGATAGTCCCCAGGTTATAGTCGTCCATTTTTATTTGTGTGATTATATTTTAAGGGTGAGAAGTCTTGTGTATGAGTCGTTCTCGCTTGTCGGTTAGGAACTATGACCGCTTCCCATACGTTAGGTTTGATTTTGTCGCCATGACGGTGTGATAATAGTCCAATAGGTGGTGACCCCGAGAGAAAGTGAGTAATTCCTGGAAGATGATAGCATGGTGCAGTATTTTTGTATCCTATAACCGTTTATGTTATGTGTATTGCAAAGTGTACATTATGTGTGTTATGTATACGTGGTTATAGGAATGAATGATTGCTTATATATATATTTAGAGTATAAATATATATATCCTATAGGTGAAGGTGATATGAATTTTCTAGTATGTACATCTTGGGAGATTTGGTGTACTAGTTTATCAGGTCGAAGGATCGTACTTAGAGACAATTGCAGTTATATCGATCCCAAGGAGTTAGATAAAGATTATAATTATGTTGTTAGTTATAGTATTTAATAATTAAGTAGTTGTTGTAATAGGATTTATGTAAAAAGACATAATGGATCCCTACGATCAACATTGTCAAGGAGTAATGTATCCGGGGGTTCCTTGTTTGGATTTCGCTTTGCGAGACGCCCCATGAAGGAAACGCAGTGCAAGTTCAATGTTGAGAGTGGAGAGAAGTTTTGTCCTTATTAACCGTATGTATGTTGTTTGAAGAATAAACTCTTATTTTGAAGCCTAATGTTGATGCGTGAGGTATTAAGACTTATAACTGGTTTAAGTTAATAATTGAAACCACTAGAGCCTAGTATGGCATGTGTGTGTATATATATTTAGGTGTGATTAGAATGGAAAGGATTAAGTTATATTATGATGGCAGGTCATGCAAATATGGGCCGTACGTATGGTAAGGTAGGTTGTCCTTATATGGGTGGGGTAACCTAATTAAGGTTCCAGGACACGATTGGGTGTGCGCTGTGGATGAGAGGTGAGTTTGGGAGTTTCACGAGAGTGAGACTCCACTTTAATTATGAAATAGTGCATTTATATTTATTATGCATGGTTAACACACTTGCTGCAAACATTTTTACACCTCAGGCTCTGACCCGTTTATATTTCTCTTTTGCTATATATATATATATATATATATATATATATATATATATATATACTGTTTACTATAGGTGTCCTACTGCATGGATACCAGATGCTTTTCTATCCAGAGTCTTGGGACCTGTAACAACTGCTGACTGTGGCGGGATTTAGATTGTAGTCGCTTTCTATCCCTTTGAGAATCTAGATTGGATTTATGTTGTGTATCGGGTTTACACCCAAGAGTTATATGTAGCTGTTTATACTTCTTCTTTACGGATGTTTTACTGTTTGTGACCCGACAACTTATTTGGGTATATTTCCTTTTGTGTACTCATTTTATTTTAATTTTAGCACTTCTTTTATCATGGTACTTGTGTACGTCTTACCTTGTTTAGTAGTGCTACATTGATTGTTTGATATCCATTGTATGCTTTATTTTAATTTTGGCATACTCTTTTATAGCTTTGGGTAGTTAGCCTTTTTTAATTTAGTATAGTCTATTAATGCTTAGAATGAGCCATCTGAGATTCCTAATTAAATGTAGTATATGGCTGGCCACCCGTTATTAGCGGGGTCTCACAGATGGTATCAGAGCATCAGGTTCTAGTGTCCTTAGGATCTGTGTGAGGTTTCTGCGTTCTTACGCAAGCGTTCTTAATGTAGATCCCTACTATTAGGATTGTTGTGTTCTCTACGTCTATTTCCTTCTAAGAGGTGTACTCACTTAAACGACGTTTTGACACCGCTGCTTTCGTCTCAAACGTCGTCGAGAATAAGTCATCCAGGAAGGGGAAAGATGAGACATGCAATACCCATAATATATTTTGGGTACGCTTTGGCTGGAGGTATTTTTTTTCGCGACTCAGGCGGAGATAAGGAGGAGAATTGACTCAAATGGAGAATTCTGTGATCGATAAGGTAAGTACTGAGGATAAGCGAATAATGAAGCCCTTGGGAGGTGTGTGGCGTTGTCCCATTGTCAGGACTATCGTATTTTTGGAAGAGGGAGTAAGAAATTTGGAGACTCGGGGGTCGCAATAGTGCTTTATCCTTCAACATGGTTAGGAAGGATTTTCGAGAGGTGTTTCTGAAAGGAAAATTAGGCCTTAGGAAGAAGGTCTTGTCCTGGAAGGAATAAAGGGACTCGGGAATGAAATGAAATAATTGGATTATGTAAGTATAAGGTAGAATACATTTCATTGGGTTTAGGTCACACTTTATGCGATGTTGGTAGCGTCGCATGTAAAGTATAACGAATGGTTAGCCGCTATACCCATAGTGTGTACAGAATTTCCTTTGAGGAAGGAGTAAGTAAGTATGGCCTTTGTATGGCATCTTTTAGGATAATAGACCGTCTCGTGAGGATCTAGTAGAGTTCTATGCTATTAAATTCCATATCTGCGGACTATTAAGGTTTGTTTAGTAATGGTTATAAGGCTATTGTTGTATAGATAGGCTAGGGTAGGTAATTGTAGTGTTCTAATGAGGGAAAGACTTATCTTGTGGCAATGCTTTGATGTGATGTTAAGGATTTAGGTAACTGAGGAAGTTCAGAGTTTAGAAGATTCTTTATTGAGCGGAGAATTTAGCTCAGGGTTGTGCTAGTTTTGAGAACTAGGTATTGGTTAGAGTATTGTATTGGTTGGGGCCTTGTGTCAAGAACATAAGGTGTTTGATTGGTGTATCGAAAGACATGAAATTATTTTATATTATATTGTTATATAGACATTTGGGAAATATCTATGATTCAAAAATCTTTTATAAAACCTAAATCCTGGTTTAACTGATCTCAATCCTCGACCTAGCTACACAGTAGTGTATTAGGAGGGTTCCTTATTTGGATTTGGCTTGTGAGACCTTCCCCGCACGAAAGTAGCGAATGCCAGGAATTGACAAGAGTGCAACCATTGGAAATTTCAAACTTTTTATATACTTAGTACTCTACTATAGAATAATCTGTTAAGGAGTTGTATTACGATTTGAGGCTAGTGGAGTCGGGTTATTTTTTTACGAGTGGAGCTTGAGTACAGGGTGTATGGGCGCCCTGGGTAGCTAGTTTGATTTTTAAAGTTTATATGGTATGTCGTGAGAAGTGGAAGAGATTGGTATACTGATCTTGAGGGTAGACGTAAGAACGAGATGAGGTTCGAAGTCCAAGGTATAACCTAAATTTTGAGGACGAATTTTTTATAAGGGGGGAAGTCTGTAACACCCCATGATTTTGGGACTGAGAAATTTAATTTTTGGGTGAAATAAAACTTATTTAAATTGGAGAATTCTAAATTTTGGAAATTGAGGTCCAAAAATTAAGGACGTTATAAAGTATTTCGGATGACGATTCTGAGTGCGCTATTGATTCCGAATGGGTCGAGTTAGTCAAAATGACTGTCCTTGGGATTTATTTCAGTTCTGAAATATTTTTAAGTAAGTTTGACTCGAATTATAGTAAACGAGTCATTTAAAGTGTGTATTATCATTTAAAACTGGGACTTATGTTTTAAAGGTTTAAGAGGCTTATCGATTAGCCTATCTCATTTAAGATAAGGAGTGAAAGAAGAAGAAAGGAAGAGAGAGAGGAGAAAGCTTGGAGATTTTCGACCCGTACGCGATTTCGAGGATGATTAAACCTCTACAACTTCGAGGCAAGTGTTTAATCTTGCTAAATATTTCATTTGTGTATTTCATTTCATTTGTGTATTTCATTTCATGATCGACTTAGATGGTTTGGACACGTCATGCGTAGACCAATGGATGCTCCTGTAAGGAAGAGTGATTTAGTTAGTATTGATGGTAACCCAAGGGGTAGAGGTAGGCCTAAATTAACTTGGTGGGATATTATAAAAAAAGACATGATATCATATGGTTTAACCGAAGATATTGCACTGGACAGAATGGAATGGAAAAATAGGATTTATATAGCCGACCCCAAATAATTGGGAAAAGGCTTTGTTGAGTTGAGTTGAGTATTTCATTTCATAATTTGTGGATAAAAGAATTGGATTTTGGTTTATATGTCTAAAACCTAGAATTTTTAGATTAAATCTTGAAATTGATGTGTACATATGGGTTTTGATGGTGCAGAGATGGTTGGGATCAGAGTTGAGTTGATTTATAGGCTTAGAATCATTATTTAATGAAGGTTTAGGGGTGTAAGTGATGATTTTAGGGTTTATAGTTCGTAGGTTTTGTGAAGAAGAAGAAACCTTCAAGTTCTGCAGGCCCGAATCGATTCACCCCTTAAGCTAATCGATTTGGCTTAGGCAAAAGTGTCAGGTCTTTATGAACAAATCGATTAGTTTACTAGGAAAATAGATTCGACCTAAGATAGACTCATAGGACCTTGGGACCGAATCGATTTGCATGAGGGGAGAATCGATTCGCCCTTGACCAGACCGAATCGATTCGGAAACAGGTCTATTTTGTGGAGTTTTTCTAGATTGATTTCTACCCCTTTTTGATTGGGTTTATCGATAAGGGACCTTCCTATATGATGCAAGAGATGTGTTTTGGAGATTTATAAGGGGTTTCTCATATCATATGATGGTGGGGACATATCGAACCACTTTGAAAACATACACATTGTACATTTTGGAGTTTGTTACATTGGGGTAGTGGGGGAATTTCATTAAGAATGGGAGTCCTATTGAGAGATTAGAAGTACGTCAATACATGATGCGAGGTTGAGGATTCTTCGAGGAAATTGTGATGGCCCAATGTAAGATATAGATGCTGACTTTGGTGTCCAACCATTATAGCGATAGGCCTTTATCTCGATTTGAATTGGGAGAGGGAGAGACCAATAAGAGATAGGTCATGTATCCTTAGTGACGTTAAACTTAGGGAATTAATCAGAAGGGAATAATGGTAGAGGGTCATAATGAGCCATTGAGCCGTAATCTAAAGTGAGAGTGATTTAACGTATTGCCGATCAATAATGGTGAGTATACTTATCGTCGGGATAGTCTAGACATATTGGTGCGGGATTGACGAGGGGTATCCCTTTGTATGATGAGATCATGAAATAAGAATTTGGATTGAGCTTGAGGCTTACCGACTATTAGTTATGTGAGTACCATAACTGGGATAACCGTAGTGTAATGGTGTGCACCCGAAAATAGGTGGAATGAGACTGAGGATTGATAGGTATAGTGGGTTATGAGATAAATCCCTGAGGTTGAGTAGATTGGGAAACTATTCTTATCATGTGGGTAACGGATGAACATGTTTCAAGTGAGAAACCTTATATGAAACTAAGTTAGTAACCTTAATGTTGGATGCATTGGAAGACTATTCATATCATTAGGACAATGGATGAATATGCTTCAAGTGAGGGATCGTATTTATATGACAAATTAAGTTAATACGCTTAGGAGGATGGCTTGTATAATGAGGATTATACATGCTTATAGCGGAGTTATAAATCTCATACATACGGACGAGAGATAGTGTGTATATATATATATATATATATGTATAGATATGTATATATGCGTATACATATGGTGTGAATATCTATACCGTGTGTGATGGTTTGTATATATGATGTGATCATATGCAGGTATATGTATATATATAGTGTGAATGATATATATACCTATTGTGTGAAGCATACCCGACACATGCTATCACGGGAAGTTGCGCGATGAGGGTGAGCCCCTGGCTTCAGGAGCAAGGTGTGGATAGTCCCCAGGTCATAGTCGTCCATTTTTATTTGCGTGATTATATTTTGGGGGTGAGAAGTCTTGTGTATGAGTCGTTCTGACTTGTCGGTTAGGAACTATGACCGCTTCCCATACGTTAGGTTTGATTTTGTCTCCATGGCGGTGTGATAATAGTCCGATAGGTGGTGACCCCGGGAGAAAGTGAGTAATTCCTGGAAGATGATAGCATGGTGCATTATTTTTGTATCCTATAACCGTTTATGTTATGTGTATTGCAAAGTGTACATTATGTGTGTAATGTATACGTGGTTATAGGAATGAGTGATTGCTTATATATATATTTAGAGTATAAATATATATATCCTATAGGTGAAGGTGATATGAATTTTCTAGTATGTACATCTTGGGTGATTTGGTGTACTTGTTTATCAAGGTCGAAGGATCGTACTTAGAGACCATACCCCTACTAACCGTGCTTCTCCCTCGTAACACTAGCCTATACTCCCGAGTCTAAATTTGACTCTAAATTATTAAATAATCACTTATTTAATTAATTTATCCCTTATAATAATATTCTCGTCATGCAACCATTCTCAACAAGCCCTTATCCCCCCTTTTATCGAATATTCTTCAGGAATTTATTACTAAATTTCCCGAGTATTATTCAACCCAAATGCTCTAAATCTCACCCCAAATATATCCCACTCATCACAAAGTATTTTATCAGTTTTACAATAATATCTCAGAGGTCCTAACTCATTCACGGACATCCAAAATGACTTAAAATCAATCGAATCACAAAATCTATTTAAATACTCAATCTACGCATACCAGGGCTGCCAAACTGGTCGGAGGGCGAACCGGTTTGCCCCTGCCAAAACAACCATGTTTTTATTTAGTTCGAACTTCTAACTATTTTTCTTGAATTCAATCCGACATACAATACAATTCAACCAACAATTCCTATTCACCATCAACCCTAACTATGAACTAAACATTTCTCATATTTCAATTCATCTATATATCATGGGATTCATCATCCTATTCAATATTTGTATAATTTTCAACAATATCACAAAAAGCCACACTCCCCAAATATTTTCAATCAAGATTCCACCTATCTACACGTGATCCTATTTTCAGATTTCATATTATATAAACCACATATCAATCCTCTGAAATCATATCCCCCAAACCCATTTTCATATGAATCCCACCCAAAACTATTAATATGAATTAAATTGCAAACACAAATTACTAAGCAAGTTAATCACTTGCCTTAATCAAATTTTAGAGTATGAATTTGTAGATTATGAATCTCCCTTTTGTGATGGTGATTCTATCCCAAAATATCTCCAAAATCTTCTCAATCTCTTTCCCTCTCTTGATCACCCAATGATTTTATTTTTCTCTTTTCTCTCTCATATTTCTCACTTAGCTTTAAATTAACAATATGGTTGACCTCTTTAACCTCTCATCTAAATTTATAACTTAAATCCCTAATTTAGGTTATAATGCAAGTGTAAGATGACCCATAGACCCCTATGCGGGTACCGACTAGTTTAAAAAGCCCATGAAATCTAATTACTACCCCTCGGTACTTAATTTTGATTATTTCATCCCATTCCGGTCAACCGTATAATTGAAATCATCATCTGTATCACCAATCATAAATATCACATCTCATTCTGATATAACCCACATATGTGTTCTGGTAGAGATACAATCAAATCTCGTCGCTTTTTACCCACTTACGACGTAATACCGTTTGACAATATTTTATTTACTTTATCACACTAGTAAATATGATATTACATAAATATTAATCCATTTATCTCTAATTAATATTCATTTAAATTCTCAACATTTCCTAATTTATTTAAATTATGTGCACATGTGCAATTTAAATGTTATATTATAAATACTCAAAATTACAGTGCGTTACATACTCCCCCCTTACAAAGGAATTTTTTCCCTGAAATTTAGGCATACCGAGTATAAAAAGTTTGGGATACTTCTCTCGCATATCATCCTCCTGCTCCCACATCGACTCTTCAACATTTTGATGCCCCATTGAAGACGAACCAAGGTCAACACCTTAGACCGTAGCTTATTCTCACTACGATCCAAAATAGAAACATGTCTCTCCTCATATGAGATGTTAGGCTGTAAATGTATCTCCTCTAGTGGAATGTGCCAATAAACCATCTCACTATTCTGATACTTTTTCAACAACGAAACAATACCTGGTCACCCACATCCAGGTCTACATGCCTCCTATACGCATCTGCATAACTCTTTTGCCTATCCTGAGCGATTCATATGCGACCCCGAATAAGCCCAATCTTGGCAGAAGTATCTTGATTCATCTTAGGCCCAAGAAGCTTGTTGTCCACCACCTTTAACTAACAAGAGGACAAATGACAAGGTCGTCCATATAATGCCTCATACGGCGCCATATCGATAATGAACTGGTAAGATTTATTATACGCAAATCTATTAGTGAAAGGTATTGTTCCCAACCTACACTAAAATCAAGTATACACATCCTTAACATATCATCCAAAATCTTATTAACTCGCTCAGTCGGCCCATTATTTTGAGGATAATAAGTCGCACTCAACCGCAACAACCCCTATCACCTTATGGAAGCTCTACCGAAAATAGGACACAAAGATCTTGTCCCGATCGGACACAACATTAATTGATACCCTATGTAGCCTCACTATCTCGGCTATAATGAGATGGCATAGTGTACGATCATGTAGTCCGTCCGTAATGGAAAAACGTGAGCCACCATGGTCAAAGGATCTATAATGAAACATATAGAATTATGACCCCTCAACGATGTTGGTAGCCTCATAATAAAGTCCATCGATAAAATCTCCCACTTCCAAATCAAAATATCTAATGGATGCAACATCTCGGTTGGCCTCTGGTGGTCTACCTTCAATAAGTAACATGTGGCACACTTTAAGAGAAACTCAGTTATGTCCCGCTTCATGTATTCCCACCAATACTGCCTGCGTATATCTTGGTACATCTTATTCCGATTGCGGTGTTTCGTAAATATCGACCCGTGGGACTCTGTCATAACATCATGCCTCAAATCCCCACCATCTGGAACTATGAGTGTCCCATTGAAGCATAAGCCTCCCTCTAAACTGATCGAGTAAGACTCTGACCCCTCTGCTAATTATTACCATACCCTGTCTTGGAATCCCCAACCCGTGCCTTATAACTCGCATCAAAATCTAGGGTGTGATAGTCAACACTTCCATACATGCCCTAACAACTACATCATCCCAGCGAAGCTCACTCCACTTATCTTTCCAAATTTTTACTAACTCCCCTGTGGGATGTCAGCTTAATGCGTCTGCCACCATGTTATCCTTCCTCGGGTGTTATTGAAGATCGAACTAATAGTCTTTCAAAAATTTAACCATATATGATGTCGCATATTGAGATCCTACTGAGTGAACAGATACTGCAATGATTTATGATCAGTGAGCAGACTAAATTTCTCTCTTTGGAGATAGTGCCTTTAAATCCTCAAGAAAAAAATTACTATATCTATCTCCAGATTGTGTGCGGGGTAATTACTCTCGTGGGGTTTAATCTTACAAGAAGAATAAGCTATATCCATATCCTCCAACTATAGCACATACCCAAGTCCTTGTAAGGACACATCGATAAATACATGGTACTCCACTCCTCCTCTAAGCAATGCGAGTAAGGGTGCTAAAGTCAACTTGTCCTATAGCTCATCAAAAACTAACTGATAGCAATCATCCCACAGAAATGGAACCCCCTTATGAGTCAGATTTGTCAATGGACCCATAATCTTTGAAACCCCCAAAATGGCGATAGTACCCTACCAATCCTAAGAAGCTACGAATCTTTGTCGGTGTCGGGGGCAGATACCACTACCTCATCGCTGCAACCTTACTCGGGTCCACTTAAATGCCTTTCATAGACACAACATGACTCAAGAACTTCGCTTCACGCAACCAAAACCCACATTTCTCGAACTTGGTGTACAACTGATGGTCCCGTAGTGTCTATAGAACCATATGCAAATGTTCTGTGTGCTCACCCTCAGTGCGATAATAGAATAGGATGTCATATATGAACATAATTACGAACTGGTCCAAGGAGTATCTGAACACCCTATTCATGAGATCCATGAATATTTTTGGTGCATTGGTTAGCCCAAGCATCATAACCCTAAACTCATATGACCCATACCACGTTTGGAATGCGGTCTTAGGGACATCCTTCTCCCTAATGCCCAAGTGGTGATACCACGATCTTAAATATATATTTAATAAGTAGATTGATCCTCTCAACTAGTCAAATAAGTCATCGATTCAAGACAACAAATATTTATTTTAGGATCATGACCTTGTTTAACTCTCTATAATCAATACACAGCCTTAGCGATCCATCCCGTTTCTTCGTAAACAACATTGGAGTAACCCACGGTGATGCACTCCATCGAATAAATCCCTTCCCCAAGAGTTGCTAAATCTTGTCTTGCAACTCTCTCATATCCAATGGGGCCATGCGTTATGACGTACGTGCAATCAACCTAGTCTTAGGGACTAAATCAATAATAAAATCTATCTCCCATATAGGTGGCAATCCCGATATCTCCTAAAACACCCATGCAAACTCTCTAACCATTAGGATCAAATCTATTGATATAACCATCTCCGATGAGGTCTCTTCCTCAATATAGTACATATGAGTGCTCAACCCTCCCTCGGGAAGAGGCATCGCCACCAAAAACATATTCTGGCCTAGGATGGAAAACACAATGGTTCTCCCAAAATAATCCACCATCATCCAATAACCTTCCAACTAAACCATACCCTAAATAACATCACACCCATTTGTATATAATATAAGTAAGTAAGCTAAGCATAATCGCTCGACATCTATTCCCACCCCTCTACAAACAGACCAAACAAGGGCCTTAGTACCCAAAGGTAGATCAATAAACATAATAATGCTATCGGTTGTCTCTAATAAATTGGTCGTGCATGAAAATCTAGTAGCTATAAACGAATGTGATGCTCCCGTATCAAATAATACCCAACCCATATGCCCATGCATAGAAAATGTAACCTCCACTAAGGGTGGCGTATGCAACGCCTATGGTATTATTGCATTTTGGACATTATAGATGCGTCCATACTGTATTTATCCCTACTGCTGTGGGACTACTAGAGCTGGTGTTGTAGGTGGTAACTATGCCTACTACCCTCGCTAGGCTCCCTGCTGCTGCACCCGACCCTGTTGTGGGAAATCTCTCTTCCCGTGACCCATATCTCTAAACTCGAAATAATGACCAAAAAAATCCCTTGTCTCTGGTCCTATTTGCCGCGTTTGGGATATCCCAATTGCTGTCCCAGATGGCCTTGACCCTACTGGTTGCCCCCATTATTCCCTTGGTCTTGCTAGCCCTAGGGAACACATTACTGGTTCTGATGACGTGGGCCCTTATGAACCCATCTAAACCCACTACCATATGTCCTGAAACCCCATGAGCGAATTCTTTTAGTTGAATTGCCCAGATGAGAATCCCGTTCTTGTTGTCGACGAGTTTGCTACTGCGGTGCTCCACTAGCACCATTACCTCTTAACCTGCCTGACTGGCTAGATTCCTTACTCTCTTGCTCCCCTTCAGATAGAAGCGATGATCCTGACAGTGTAATAATGCCGCATTAACGACATCAGAGTACGTCTACAATGTTGAGTTCCTCAATAAGTGTTATTTAATCCTCCAATTTAGCCCATCCATATACTTCAGCATTTTCTTCTCCCTGATGCTCACTTTTTCGGGCACAAAGTTTGCTAGGCAGGTGAACTCTTCCTTATACTCATCCACAGATCGACTGTGACACCCCGCCTAATTAAATACTGGGCGATCACTCCTTTATTAAATTAAAATCAAGGTGAACAGTTGGTTCATTCTTAGCATCACTGTCGAAAAATAACTTTTCCAATTTAAACACCCTAATTAATTATGCTAAGTGTCAAAACTATTTTTAGACATTACTTTTCAAATTTTATTTTATGAAAACCAACATTTAAAGCTTTACGAAATTCATAAATAAAGAATCACACAACAACTATACTGGTACAAACAATCCAACTATTAATCATTCAACTAAATGAATCCAACACTTAATACTTAAATGAAAACATCCTGACAATAACAAATCCCAAAGAGAAAAATACTGGAAAAATAAATAAATCACAATGTCTTCTAAACAACTGAATAATGGAAAGGGCGACACATGCCCAACTGAATAAATAGTGCTAGATGTGGAATTAAGAAATGAGGTCGTCTAAGCAAGAGGCCTGCAACTCCCACATAAGCTGCAGCACGTTCCTTCCAAAGGATCCTATGCAAGACGCCCCTGTGGCTGGGCACCTGTAATATATACATATATATACAAGAGAGAAAGAAAAATAGAAACGGGTCAGAGCCCGATTGTAGAAATGATTTAAAATTTGTTTACCAAGTATTTAAAATGTTTACAGGCCAATGCAACAACATATTAGTGCGGCACTCTCTTGAGAAATTCTCACCTCTCTTCTAATGTCCACACCTATCGCACTAACCTTCCCAACGGGTTAACTTATCTTAGGTTACTCGTAAGATTTAAAAATGAACAATTTAATTGTTTAAGAGGATAATTTCATTTTATCAAAGTTCTCATTTAAACCTTATTTGCTAATAAAGTTGCCCATTTCACTTTTCAAATCAACTATTTCCAAATTGAAGTCATTATTCATTTCTTACTTACCATAAACACAATAGGAAGTTCCAAATTTCAGAAATTCATATTTATATATATATATATTAAATACTCGTATAATATATATATTCTAACAACACCCCACATAAAGATTATGGTGCAGGCATACTCTGCTATCCCATCCCCGTATCACTCGTACTAAGGGAAATACAAGTTTGGAATCACTCTCGAACTGTATTAATACATACACAAACAATATTGAGGCGAAGCATAGTTTCCAAGTCCAAGAGGTCAGTACATACCCTCACGTCTCTTAGGACCGTGACCATCGATTCGATAGCCTGTACCTAGGATTCCTATTTTTTTGGGTATAAGTCAATATCCCCCGTAAAGGTCCCATCGAGATAAGACTGTCCCAGCGCGGTAACCTCAGGGATAGCAAGTAGCGCGGGCATGATTTTCACACGTATATAGTATATGCATAAACACAGTCATATAAATATACTACTTTTACCATATCAAATTTAGGTTCATCTCATAACCCATAATCACGACATTTATCCTTATTTTCACATTATTAGTTATTACATATAACGGTTTATCTCTAACTTTAATTTGAGGGATTATTGCAACTTACTATGTAACACTCATGAACTCTATCCTCCCAAGTGTAGAATTCAGTGGGTAATCATCTATTTTCCATCGTAACTATCTTACGCGTCTTTCCCTTTAATACAAAATTTTATCGTCCCTTATAGATAAACACCCTAAAAATGCAAATCTCATCTTACATTAAAGGTCTCATAATTATTAATAAGTCCTAATGGTCTTCTTTATCTCCCAAAATATTTTGATAAGGATGTCTAAGGAGTAATACTCATTTAAATTTAATTCAACTATTTAAAAGTTGAAATATGAGTCTACCAGAAGGGGTCGATCGATCGATGGCAGGGGCTCGATCGATCGATGCGTCAATCGATCGACACTCTTAGTTCGATCGATCGATCAAACAGGTATGGCAATTCTGCAAATTAACAGTTATGGGTTTCATGATCCAACCTCAATCAAATCCAGATTTTTCACACCCAAACTCCCAAAAATTTGTACTACTAACAGTATAAACCCATATTATACATCTTCTACGTAAAGCATGCGAATTTTCATCAATAACCATGGATTAATAGGCCAAAACTCATATTAATCTCAAGAACCCTAGAGTTTCTTTAACTTGGTTCTAATCAGTCTTTTTCCAGAATTTCTACTTCTAATTCATCATAAATCCATGATTAAACCTCTACATATGAAAGGAGTTTCCAGATTATCATTCATATCATTACTACATGCGATTTTCCTATCTCCAACATGGGTTTTCTTCTACCAAACTCATCCTAATCACCCTAGACTAACATGAACGATGAATTAACGAAAATAAGCAAGATAAATACTTGCCTGGGAATTTCAGAGTTCTGATTTGTAAACGAATTTGGTGTGGTTGCGTTCCCCGTCGCGCAATCTACGCGTTGGTGGTGGTGGCGGTGCAATCAAATGACTTTTTGGCCTTGGATTGCTTGGAAAGCTTTCTCCTTCCCTCTCCTATGGCCATTCTAAAGTTTTGAGTCTGGTAACCCTAAAGGACTATTCCAAATGGCTGATATAGCCTAATAATTTTCGTGGGTTTAATTACCCAAAAATGCAAAATGTTCAAAATGCCCTCTCGGGGTGCTAAATAGGCCTGAAAACACCCCAAGACCAAACTAAACCCCCGGGTGCACTTTTCTGACTATCTCGACCCTTCCGGACACTTTGGCGCTTTCAAAACGACCATATGAGCAACTTATAATTTATTCACTTTTATTAATCAATATTTATTCCCGACACGACACAAGCGCGTCCCGACTTAAATTTCCAAAATTGTCATTCTATTCACTCGTGACATTTAATAGAACCAATATTATATATTACTTTGCTCATTAGTAATATTCAACAAGTTTCCCATAATTACTAGCTCTCATCACGTTAATAATTATAAAATAATTCACATTAAATTTAATAAATCCCTGAATTAAGAAAGCATAAAAATACGGGGTATTACATCGACCCTCATGTCTTACATCTAAAAATATCCTTAGCATCTGAGTTTTAATCGCTGGAGGAAAGTACTTACAGTCAAGCTGCACCTAGAACTCTGCTATGGACATCGTGTCTCTCTCCGTAGATATAGTCACCGACACCCACCATTGTAGAGTCACACCCACTATCTTAAAAGTGGTAAGTATCTGCTTCTGAGTTTCCTTGCACTCAATAATACGAAGATGACATTGTATGTCCTTCTTCCACTGACTAGAAACTACCACATCTGCACTACCCTGAAAATCTGGGGGAGGCCCCTTTTGAATGCCTCCCTAACCCTTTCCCACATAGATGGCCCTGGGTGGGCCTGGATGGCCGCTGCCACCGGCTTCTACTGCTGCTGAGCCTAAGGAAACTGCTGAGCTATAGTGGCCATTATTACATTGACCACCCGAGCAACAATATTAGCCACGTTTGTGGCAGTCAAGGTCCCCTGTTGCACCTATGGCTCCTGCTGAGCCTCACCCTCATTTGCCCTGCTAAAATCCCTAGCTTGTCGTCCTCTCTTTGGAGTCATCTGAAACCAGACCAAATTTCTATAAGTCCACAGTTATAAATATCATATCATCCGAAGAACATAGATGCGTAAATGAATGCAACAATCCTAATAATAAGGTTCTATATCAAATAACACAATGCGAGATAACGTAGAAAGTCCACACAGATCCTAAGGACACTAGAATCTGATGATTTAATACCATCTCTGACAACCCGCTTATTAAAATAACGGGTGGCAAACCCTCTACTAAAATAAAACAGGAGTCTCATTTGGATCATTTTTAGCACTAATATTAAAAATCCAATTAATCACTAACCATCTATTATTAATCAAGTCGTGTGCTAATTTTAACTTTCTTAAAATGTTGTGACTATAAAACCATTCATCACAAATCATTCATATAAATAATTAAATACACCACCATATAGATCAATTTGAATAATGCAATATAATAAAATCCACTAATCGAATAAACCAACGATTTGCACTTCAATACAATAGTCCAATATAACTGAAATAAATAAATTAAAATAAAACTCACATTAGGAGATATGCCCGACTGATAAATGACTGAATCCTATCTAGAATCGCAAAAATAGATAACAGGTATGGCAATCCTAGCAACCACTCTACAGAAACTATAGCTTTGATAACCTGGAAAGGATACTCATGCATGATGTCCCGATGGATGGACTCCTAAAAGGTTTTGAAAATATTTTTCTACGGGCCAGAGCCTAAATCCTTTTGAAAATATTTTGCAAGTAATTAAAATGCATTAATAAATGTGGGTGCATTCGTCCATATATAAATTGGTGTCGCACTCTCATGAGATAATCCTCACCCCTCAACTACAGTGTGCACCTAATGTATGCATTTTAACCCCTAGTTATGCTACCAATTCAAACTAGTCGCAATATACCCTTAAGTCCATACGCTACCCTGTGTCATGCCTATTTTATATAATTGGTTTTCACATTAGCTAAACAATTATAATTTTCAATTATAATTTTCTGATTCATTTCAAATAACTTTCAACAATTATAATTCTAATTACTCACATTTCAATATCGCATGCCCATATATATTTTTCTTCGCATGTATATGCGTATTTCCATATCATAGCAAGAACACATATATATCACTTGCTATATATGTACAATTGCGATCCCCCAGAGTAATAACTCACTAGATACGAATCTCTAGTCTGTTATCATGCTCCAGGGAAAACACATCACATCCTGGGCCAACGGGTCAGAATCTCGGCACCGAACCCAAATTGTAAGTGTAATCGGAGGCAGTCATATTCTTAAGTCAGTGGGTCATAACCATACTACATTACTCCACTTGGACTCCAACCACACATAGAGTGGGCATGCATAGACATATGACCCTGGGGACTGATACTACACGTGCTGAGATTTGCCAAGAGAGATCGCCCACGATAGCATCCCCACTAAAGTTGTATTTTTAATATATATATATATATATATATATATATATGTGTGTGTGTGTGTGTGTGTGTGTGTGTGTGTGCGCTCGTGTGTATCATACATACAAATATATTCACACATATATACTATCTCTATAATCGTATATCCAATACCCCAGCTAACTGTGCCTGTCACTCGTAGCACTAGCCTATACTCCCGAGTCTAAACCTGACTCTAAATTATTAAGTAATCACTTACTTAATTAATTTATCCCTTATAATAATATTCTAGACATGTAACCATTCATAACCAGCATGTATCCTCCTTTTTATCGAATTTTCTTCATGGATTCGTTATTAAATTTCCCGAGTTTACTTCAACTGAAATAATTTAAATCTCACCCCAAATATATCCCACTCATCACAAAGTATTTTATCATTTTTACAATAATATCTCAGAGGTCCTAACTCATTCACGGGAATCCTAAATCGACCCAATACCAACCAAATCACAAAATCGATTTAAATACTCAAACTAGGCATAACAAGGTTGCGAAATTGGTTCAGCTTGAGGGGGAACCGATTCGCCCCTGTAGAACACCCAAAATAGCCCTGTTTTTATTTAGTTCGAACTTCTAACAATTTTTCTTCAATTCAATCCAGCATATAATCCAATTCAATCAATAATTCCCATTCTCCATGAAACCTTACTATGAATTAAACATTTCTCATATTTTAATTCATGTATATATCTTGGGATTCATCATCCTATTGAATATTTGTATACTTTTCAACAATATCACACAAAGTCACAATTCCTAAATCTTTCCAATCAAGATTATATCTATCTACATGGGATCCTGTTTTCAGAATTCATATTACATAATCCACATATCAATCCTATGAAATCATGTGCCAAAAACCATTTACATATGAATCCCACCCAAAACAATTATCACAACCTATAATATCAATTGAGTTGCAAACGAAAATTACTAATACAATTAATCACTTTCCTTCATCAAATTGTAGAGCATGGATATGTAGAGTATGGATCTCCCCTTTGTGATGGTCATTCTAGTACAAAATATGTCCGAAATCCTCTCAATATCTTTCCCTCTCTTGATCACCCTTTGATTTTCTTCTTCTATTTTTTCTCTTATCCCTCTACCTTAGGTTTAGAACAACCATAAGGCTATCCCCTTTCACCACTCATCTCAATTTATAACCTAAATTATGAAATTAGGTTATAACTCAAGTGCAAAGTTACCCGTATATACCTATGCGGGTACCGATTAGTTTAAAAAGCCCCTGAAACCCAATTATTACCCTTTGGTACTTAATTTTGATTATTTTGACCGATTTTGGGTCAACTGAGCACTTGAAATCATCATTCGAGTCACCAATCATAAATATTCCATCTCGACCTAATATAACCAACACATCTGTCCCGGTAGAAATACATTGAAATCCCGTCACTTTTTACCCACTTACAACGTAATACCGTTTGACATTATTTTATTTACTTTATCACACTAGTAATTATGAAATCATAATATTAATCCATTTCTCGCTAACTAATATTCATTTAATTTCTCAATATTTTCTAATATATTTAAATTACGTTCAGACATGTAATTTGTAAGGACATAAATTTCCAATTGAGTCCCTGTATTGTTTTGACTTAATTCCGTGAACAAAACTATGTTTGTAATATGTCATAGGGAGAATTTTATTTTGTCATGATCCCACTTGGTCTATGACGTTTTGAAGATATTGAAGACGTTGCGGCAAAGCTTCAAAGAAATAATCATGCCGATGTTTATTTGGTGCAAGTTTACTTGTCTTCAAAGTTAATTTCATTCCGAGATCACTCAGGTATGAATGCGTATAATTAATGGTGCTCGGAATTATTTTATAAAAGATAAAGATGTAATTTTTATATAGAAAAATGATTTTAAATGTTTTAAAAGTGTTTTAATGGTTTAAACTTTGTTTTATGATGATAAGCTTGAAATAGAGTTTGACTAATTTGAATCTCTTTGTTAGGAGACATTTTTATCAGAAAGTTAAAGAAAGTCAAACTTTCGCTAGGTCGCTCGAACGACATTGGATCTCATTCGAATGAGATACAATGTCGCACGAACGACACATTTTTCGAGGCGACGTTTAAGTCCTATTTAAACAGAATTCGCATCATAATTGCAGTTGAAAAAGTTTGGACACCCCCAGTCACTATTGTAGGTGAGGTCACTAGTTTAAAGCCCGTTGAGTCTTGGACCGAAACTGAACAAAGACTTGCACAATATAATTCAAAGGGTCTGCACGTTATTGCTTCACATGTCACACATGAAGAATATAACAAAATTATGACTTGTGAAACATCAAAAGAGGCTTGGGATATTTTGGCACTCACTCACGAGGGCACTAGCACGGTGAGGGCGTCAAAACTTCAAAATCTCACTACACAGTTTGAGACCATTAGAATGTTAGAGAGTGAGACCTTTGATGAGTTTTATGCTAGGTTGTCCAATATTGTCAACTCATTATTTAACCTAGGTGAGAAAATTCCCGACAACCGTGTCATTAAGAAAATCCTTAGGTCGTTGCCTAGTAGGTTTGATGCGAAAGTGACCATTTTAAACTCCTTGGGTAGGTTAGAGTCAACGAAACTAGAAGAGATTGTAGGTGACTTACAAACCTATGAAATCGACATGATTACCTCCAAGCAAGTGCCTAAGAAAGAAAAGGGTATTTCTTTGAAAACTCGAAAGGAGGAAATTAAAGTTTCGGATTTCGATTCCGATTCCGATTTTGAGGATGTTGCTTTGTTGGCAAAGAAATTTTAAAAAATTATTAAGTTTCAAAAGCAATCGAAAGATGCCAAGAAATTTGAAAAATTCAAGAACAATAAAGTAGATCCCACCTCTAAGGATAAGTTTGAAAAGCCTAAGAGAGATGAGTCGGATAAGTGTTTTGGGTGTGAAGGGTACGGTCACAAGGTTAAGGATTTGTCCCACTAGACTTAAGAAAGAGGGCAAGCAACCCGTTGTCTATAATTCCACCTTAAGTGATAGTGAATCGGAAGAGGGAGAGAGTTCCCCCATTGAGCGTAACTTTGTTTCATTTATGGCATGTCATGTGAGCGACGACGATACAACTCATGTGAATGACACTTCCGAGGAGGTTTTGAGTGAATCCCATGTTAGTGAGGGTGAAGAGAGTGACGAGGAGGAGATAGATGTGAAACAATTGCAAAATGAGTTTAATGAGTTGTATGCCGAAACGGTGAGGGTGAAAAAGGCTAACTCAAAATTGCAATCTAAGTTGAATGAGCGTGCCATAGAAAATAATGATAGTTTGATTGAGGATCTTAGGGCACGAGAGAAGAAGTTTAGGGAGAAACTAGAGTTTGTGGAGAAAGAGAGAGATAATCTCCGTGGTTTGATGGAGTCCTTGAAAAAGGAGATTTTAGAGTTTGAGGAGACTAGGCATTTACGCGAGTCTAGGATTATTGAGGTGGAGGAAAGGTTGAAAGACTTGTCTAGAGTCAAGTTTGATTTGGAGGCTAGGTCGGAGAAGTTAGATAAGATCTTAGGCACCGTCCAAATTAAGGGAGATAGAGGAGGTATAGATTTTGGTGAGAGAGTTGGTCCCATTCCCCCCGCACGTGTGAAAAACACTAGGATGGTTAGAAAAGGTCCACATAAAGGTAATCATTCCCACCACCGCTACACTTGCACATTTTGTGGTAGGAAAGGTCATCTTAGGCGTTATTGTTACGACCTTAGACAAGCTCCTAGGAAGTTTAGGAATAAAGTTGCCCCGGTTCCCCACACCCACATGCATCGTTTTACACCTACTTGGGTTAGAAAATCGAATTTCGTGGCTTTAGGAATTAAACTTCATGATTCTCGTTTGGGTGCACTTGATTCTTCCCATGCTAAATCTAAAGGATGATAGTGTTGCCATGTTTGTCATATACTAGGTTGTTTCATGATATATTCATTGCTAGTATTATGACATATGTATCATTTTGTATTATAGTTTTCATTTTTTTGAGTCCTATTTGAAAAATACAAAAAGGTTTTTTTTTTAGAAAACTTTTGAAAATCCAAAAAGATTTTGCTTTTCTTTGAGTCAAAATATGTTTGAAAAGCCAAAAATATTTTCGGTTTTGTGTTTTTGAGTTTACATGTTTGATGTGGCATATTGGTGTGCTTGGACCCCCCCCCCCCTATCATTTCATTATCCATGTGGCTAGGACATTTGGTCATTATTATTGATACTTAGAATGATCTTAACCCTTGTTTAAATGGGGTGGTTTCGAAGTTTTGATTCGACTTTGTATATATGTCTACATTGCACACATGCACGAGTTTATATGGATGTTTGACTTCTCTTGCATATTTGAATTTGGTGAGGCATTCTTATCTCAATCTTGTCATCTATGCGTAAGTAGACTTAAGGAGAAGTGTGCATGCAATAAATGTTTACCGTGAGGATTTGTATTGAAAAAATGATGAGTGATTCACGGGAAAGGGCTGCGAGAGTTCAAAATTAACTCGTCGTGAAAGCCACCGTTTAAAAGAGCCCAAAAGAAAATGCAATATGCTAAGAAAAGGGCCAATAAGATTTTCTCTAAGTTGAGAATGTTAGAAACCTCAAAATAACTTGAAAAAGTATGTTTATATGAGGGTGTTTGGTTGGAGAAAATTTAACTGGGTTTGCACATCTAATCCTAATGTTGAAACATTGCAATTTCACGCTATTGTTTGTAGAATCGTCAAAATTCTGGATTTGTGTGCATGTAGTATGTTTAGTTCATTAAGCTCACACTTTAATTGTCATTTGGCCATGATAAAGTTTGATGATTTATCGCTATCAATTAGATCTTCTTGATCGTTTCGATGTGTTGGAATTGTGACTCATTTGTTGTAGTTTCACGCCCATTCATTCCATGTCCATGTTTGATCACATAGGTACTATGTTTGCATGTAACTTGCATTTTTAGTTTTTATGAGTTTTTGCGTTTTGTACGAAAAGCTTTCTGTTTTAGCACTGTTTTGCTTCTGTCAGTCCATTCCTGGAATTTTTTTGTGGAAAATTTTTCACTGGGCAATACTTTATAATATTTATGGGAAACTGGGAAATTTTGACAGGTAGCGTGAAGTCGTTCTAACGACATCTCATCTCGCGCGAACTACTTCTGCACTTCGTTCGAGCGACTTCCTCATCTCGTTTGAGCGAAGTCCCTGGCTCGTTCGAACGACAGGGTGAAAAATGTCTTCTGATTGGTTTGCAGTCCTCTGACTTGATTTGATATATTTTTGGTACTCTAGGAAGCATTTTTTGGATTAATTGATTTATATGCAGGTTCTTTTATGTTCCAAATTCGTATTTTGCATATATGAGTCCGTTTATCACACTTAATTTAATTGGTATACTCTTTGTGTGATTCCTTGGTTTACTAGCTATTGATTAGTCATCTTTTGATCTTTTTTAGCTGGTTGATTCATGTTTATCTAGCGTTTTTCATTTTTAACAAATTGGTATCAACTTGATTCTATTTGGTATCATATTCTCATGCTAGATATTTCATATTGGTTTATCTTTTCACCAGATTGTCTATTCGAGACAAGAAGGGGGACAAATGTATGTGATGTAGGGGGAGATTTGTTGAGTGCTACTTTATGTTTCAAATTGTAACAAATTGGAATCAAATAATTGATCACATGTTTTCAAATGATATGCTCTTATTGAATATATAAATTGGTTTCATTTGTTCCTCCGTACTTCACTTGGTATTTGTTTGTCTGTTTCATGTGTGTAGGAATGCTTCAGTGATTTGAGATTTTAAGAATACATCACATTCGGACAGTTAATGCTTACCGGTGCTACATATATTAGTCCGTGTCCCGTATTTTTGATTTTGGGATTATGGGATGGGATTTAGGCGTCATACGGCTTGACGGACCGGTTAGGCATTTCACTGGTTTAGTTTTGTCCCGGAATAGTCAAAGGGGGAGATTTGTAAGGACACAAATTTCCAATTGAGTCCCTGTATTGTTTTGACTTAATTCCGTGAACAAAACTATGTTTGTAATATGTCATAGAGAGAATTTTATTTTGTCACGATCCCACTTGGTCTATGACGTGTTGAAGAAATTGAAGTCGTTGCGACAAAGCTTCAAAGAAATAATCATGCCGATTTTATTTGGTTCAAGTTTACTCGTCTTCAAAGTTAATTTCATTCCGAGATCACTCAGGTATGAATGCGTATAATTAATGGTGCTCGGAATTATTTTATAAAAGATAAGGATGTAATCTTTATATAAAAAAATGATTTTAAATGTTTTAAAAGTGTTTTATTGGTTTAAACTTCGTTTTATGATGATAAGCTCGAAATAGAGTTTGACTAATTTGAATCTCTTTTGTTAAGAGAAGTTTTTATCAGAAAGTCAAAGAAAGTCAAACTTTCGCTAGGTCGCTCGAACGACATTGGATCTCGTTCGAACGAGATACAATGTCGCGCGAACGACATGCTTAAGTCGTTCGAACAACACATTTTTTGCGGCGGCATTTAAATCCTATTTAAACAGAGTTTGCATTATAATTTCGGTAGTGTGCTTTCTGAAAAAACTATTTTACAAACTAGAACCTTGTTTGAACATGTTTTCTAAGAATTACAAAGCATAAACACATCCTTAGAGTTTAAAAAGATCCGAGTTATCATTCTTATATGTTTAAGTGATCTTGCTTCACCAAAGTTGTTTGTTCTACACATTGAACACAAATGGTTTTGCAGTGAAGAAGCGATGGACATCGTGTTCGACATTGTAGACGTATCAAAGCCATATTGGTGGACACCGAGACATACGTGGACGCGTGTGTTGTGGACAGAGATCGTGGAAGACGGAATTTCTACATGGGCACTATTGAAGAACGGTTGAAGATCAAAAGGAGCGACAAGACCCGTGGGGATCGAGTCTTAGTGTAAGGCTAATCAGTCTTTGTAAAACCATTATTCGTAGTGATTGTCTGGCTTGGGCCGTCCAAGGTTGTTTTCCCGTTTTGGGTTTTTTCCTCGTACATCCGGCGTTGTGAGTATTCTTTACTTTACTTGCTTTAATCACTAGATGCATGTTTAGGATTAATCAAGATAAAATTGGTTTAAAGTAAGAATTAATTTTTCACAACTTGGTTTGGTGCATAATTAAAAGTTGGATCTTTTTCGAAGAAAAATTGGTTCTGTTTGAAAACACACATATCGGGCACTCCACATAATTTAAATGCTATATTATAAATAGTCAAAATTTCGGGGTGTTAAAAGAAGCACCACCTTCCACGCCTATAAATACCAATGACCTATGAGAAATACTACTACACCTAGCTAGAGGCTAGTACGGGAAGGTGACACAAAGTATTCTTTCCAACTAAAGGAGGTAGGACAGTGATCTAGCCACCCCAGCATAGGGTGATAACCTTGAGCGAAGAAGGGTAATGCCTCCTTTGGACCCACATAGAGACAAGAGGCAAATGTAGGAAAATCCCAGATGACTAGACTGGAACTCACATGGAGAAGTCAGTAGATTCAGGTACCTGGGATCCGAACACGATGACAGACCAAGGGCCGTATACACCATCCGAACAGATGGATACGGTGACGACGACTAGAGTTGCTCTGAGGAGAGCCAAAGTGTTTTGGAATGACTAAACAAAGGGACTCTATTTGACTGTTTTGGGCCAAGGGCGGAAAGATCCCACCAACATAGGGGGCTAAGAGAACATGGAGACAAAATTAGAAGGGTTTAAATTTCGTGCAGGTTAAGATTGAGCGTTCAAGGGTCTAATAAACCCGATTAGACTTCCATGAAGAGAGCTTAGCTAAAAATCGAGGATGAACAGGTAAGACAGTGACAGTCAAGGCTGATCAGGATGAAAAACCTTGGAGAGGATCAATCCAACAATTAGAGGATCGCCTAGGCAAAATAAGAAGGAATAATAATATCCTGCAGAATGGATTTATATAGGGGTCTCCTTTCACGTATTCGATCATGGGCTATCCAACGCCCATGAAGTTCAAACCTCCCGTCATTACTCCCAAATATGACAGCACATTGGATCTTATGCTACACATAGAGCAGTATCAAGCTTCCTCTGATATTTATTCTATCCCTGATGAGATGCGTTGCCGAGCTTTTGTCTAGCACAATTATAGGGTCAGCCCAAATTTGGTATAATGAATTACTAAGAGGCCAGACTTATAACTTTTGGCAACTGGTCAATCTCTTCATCATTAATTTCTATTTTGATTCCCAACAAGGTAAACGGGTCACCAATTTATTAAATATTCACCAAGGAATAAAAAAGATGACTAAGGAATTCATCGCCAGGTTCAACACTAAAAAACTGGAACTCGTTGACTTTAAAGAAAAGATGACAATTACATCACTCATGAGCGGACTGCAACCTGTGAAGTTATTCTGGAAGTTAGCCAAGGAACCACAAAGCACCATGTCTTATCTGTTAGTAAGGAAAGAAATATTATATATGCCGAAGAATCCATTGAGGCAAAGGAATCCATCCATTCCAAGGTCAAAACATGCAGGAGCTCAGAGAAGTAGAGAGAGTTCAGAGAGAACAAAAAGGCTGACAAAGTTGATAGGCCGAGAAAGTTTGAATGAAACACCCCATTGACTATAGGGGTGCCCCATATCCTCCAGGAGATCCGTGAAATTAATGATCTGAAATGGCCAGGAAACTTAAAATCCCCTCTAAATATGGGAGACAAAATAAAGTACTACAAGTTCCACAAAGATTATGGTCACAATACGGACATCTACGTAGCCTTGAAAAATGTGATTGAGAACCTCATTAGGTGAGGAGAAATGACAAAGTTCATTGACAACGGTGGTTGATCTGATAGGCGGGACGATTATAAACCCAAAAGAAGATCAAAGTCCCCTTCTAGGAAGGCTAACGAGAAGAAAAGAGGTTGGGATGTCAATATAAAGGACGACCTTGACCTGCTCAAAAACCTCAAATAACCTATGAACGAGGTAAAGATGATCTCTTTTATATGTAACTTCATAACAGGAGGAGATGCTAGAGGTGGGGATGGACTAGCAGAAAGAGAGGCCTATTTGAACATGGCAAAGTCTTGAGCTCACATTAGGTAGCTTGACCAAGTTAGCCCCACCGCATCTCATCCCAGGAAGGTAAAGAAAGGTAGCCTTATAGTTATTTTTCCAAAGATCATTTGTCAGGTGTGCTCTATCCACATGATGACCCGTTGGTAGTTAACGTGGTAGTTCATGAGAGTAGCGTAGCAAGGATATTAGGAAAAAAAATGGAAGCTCAGCCGATGTCATCTTTTATAGTTACTTCTAGAACTTAAGGCTGAAAGACAAAAACTTAGAGGCATATTATAGGCCTCTTTTAGGATTTTCGAGGGAGAAGGTATTCCCCCTTGGGTCAATAGAGTTGCTAGTGATGATCGATGACTATTCGACTTGTCGAACATAAAATATTCGCTTCTTCGTGATGGATGAAAACGTTCATTCGACATATAACATCATTTTTGGAAGGGTCGGACTAAAAAAAGTTGAGGCTATTCCGTTCATTATTCATCGGTGCCTAAAATTCTCCATAAATTACAGAGTTAGTGTGGTGAAATGGAATCAAGTAGAGGCATATACATGCTATTACACATCAACAGAACATGAAGAATAAAAAAACCTGACTAACACTTATTAGATCGAGAAACTTGATCCTTAAGATGAAAATAAACTAGTCAAAGGGTAAGTAATCGAGGAGCCGGAGAAGGTTATCCTGGATTACAAACACCAAGAGAGGACAATTCAGATCGACTCGTGAATGAATTATGCCTTCAAGAAAGAATTAGTCGAGTTCTTGAGAAGAAGAAATGTCTTCACCTGGAGCTATGTATACATGTCTGACATAGAATCAAAATTCATCTACCACAAGCTCAGCATAACGAAAGATACAAAACTAGTAAAGCTAAAACACTGGGTGTTCAACTAGGAGAAGAACATGGTAATCCAAGAAGAGGTGGAAAAGTTACAGAAAGTAGAGTTCATTAAAGATGTGAAATATCTAGAATGTCTTTCGAACGTCATCACGGTCAGATTGAAGAATGACAACTAGCGCATATGCATGAATTTTACTGACCTAAATAAAAATTTCCCAAAATATCAATATCCACTTCCCATGATTAATCAACTGGTCGATGCTACCACAGGACACAAGCTCCTAAACTTTATGGATTATTACTCGGGGTATAATCAAATAACAATGAAGCCATAGGATTTGGAGAAGACCTCATTTATCACTAGCCAAGGTACGTATTATTAGAATATTATGCCTTTTGGACTGAAAATGAAGGGGCAATATACCAAACGCTGGTGAACAAAGTATTCGAACATCACATTGATAAAACCATGGAGGTCTATATGGATGACATGCTAACAAAGATGAAGAAATTTTCCGACCTCATCAGCGATCTATAATGAACCTTCGACCAGCTGGAAAGGTACCAAATGAAGCTAAACCCATCAAAGTGTGTTTTTGGGGTCAAAGAGGAAAATTCCTTGGTTCTGTTGTCAACCAGAAGGGTATAGAAGCAAACCCCGATAAGATATGAGCACAGATAGACATGTAGTCCCCCACCAGCAAAAAAAACATCCTAAGGTTATCAGTATGAGTGGTCGTGCTAAATAGATTCGTGTATAGATCCATAGACCGGTGTCTCTCATTCTTTAAAATCCTCAGGAAGACCTTCAAATGGAATCGGGAATACGAGATAACATTCTTGAAATTAAAAAAATACTTTGAATTCGCACCACTGTTGTCTAGGCCGATCAAAGGTGAAAAGCTATACTTATACTTGGTAGTTTCAAAATTAGTTATTAGCTCGACATTGGTTCGATAAGATGTCAGAGTGAAAATGTCGGTCTATTACACTAGAAAGATATATCGAGGTGAAGAAATTTGCGACCGTAGGTTGGAAAAGTTAGCCCTAGCCTTGATTGAGGCATCCAGAAGAATGAAATCGTTCTTCCAAGAACATACCATTATCATCTATATAGATCTTCCCCTGCCATAGGTTGTCCATAAACCAAAAAAATATGACAGACTAATGGCTTGGTTTGTAGAACTCGAAAAGTATGATATCTAGTATGAGACCAGAACAACAATCAAGGGCCAAGTAGTGTCCCACTTTATTAAAGAAGTCACTTATAAAGAAAGACCGACATAGTGGACTTCTTTAAAAAAGAGCTTAACCCAGAAAACACCGAGCAGACTCCTCTGGGAGAGAGCTCAATGAATCGACATATCGAGTAGAATCCTCCGGGAGAGAGATCAAAGAACTAGACAACTAAAAAGACTCCTCCGGGAGAGAGATCAGATAACATTTCATTTGAGCAGACTACTCTAAGAGATAACTCAAAAACCTTTCTTATTAGGTAGAATTCTTAGAAAGACAGCTCAGCTAAAACACAGACCAGCAGAGTCCTTTAGGAGAGAGATAAAAAATCATTCCTACCAAGAAGACTGGTCATCCCCCTCTTTCATCTCAGTTAAGGCCTTGTTATGATAAACCTTAGCATCTTTCAGCTCGACAGATAAGGTGTCATATTGTTGAAAGATCTTATCATAGTCAACTTTTATCTCATCATAGGCATCCTGGTAGGAGTCCACATGCTCTCGCATGATAGTGACACCCATGTGACCCTGAAATATAAAGTATGTCAAGATTAGTGGATCAGAATGAGAAGAATAGAAATTGGGGTCTCCTTAGACATATAAATTACCGACAATGGCATTTGGAAAGAAAAAAATCCTAATTGAAAGGTAAGACCTAGGCTAACCCACTCAATGGCCGTCTAAAATACCATCAATACTCCAACAACCAACCAATTTCTCAACAACCCAAGCAATCACAGCAAAAACTAGAAGAAAAAGAGGATTTTTCCATAAATGAAACCCTAAATTGTAGAAGGAAGGTGAACAGGCTTACCTAAAATCTCTAACGACTTTTGAAAGATGGACTAAAGCACCTTAGATCTTGGAAAAGATGAAAGAAATCTTGGAACACAGAAGTTAATGGCATGAACGAAGAAAGTTTGAAGGTTTCTGTCTCTCTCTCTCTCTCTAAAATAAAGGCGACATTTGGATGAAAAAGGAGAAATAAAGTTAAAGTTTGAATTAGGTATTTATTCTTCAAAAAGGCGATAATGATTAACCATTACGCCTGATGTCATGCATGGGAAGACGCATAGACAAGACAAACCAAGGCATACGCACTACCCAAAGCGCGTGTGATGGTTATCCTAGGCACAAAAACCCAGTTGCTAACACGTGTCCAAGTCACACGTTTGAACGAAATGTTACAAGACAATCTCTTCATATCGCACCGAGAAGATTTTCGTATAACGACGACATTTTATTAAGTTAAAACTTCACTTACTCCCATCATCTCAGTATATAATCCTAAGACACACCACTTCATAGAATCTTCCTCGTCCCTCAATCATTAGTGAAGTCTTGGGGGATTTCATCGTATCATAAATATGGTGTGCTTAAAAGACCATTTATATGACAAAACGATGTATCTTATGATCAAATAATGAGGTTGGATCAGGTCCACTTATGGTCATCTAGTCCATTCTGGTCGACCCCTGTATAACGGGAAGTCATCTTAGCTTTGCCAACTCAAAGACTATTGGCACTGTGCATAAGCGGATATCTACTAGTGGGATGATGTCAGCAGCACTCAGGTGACAAGCATGAGGAATCCAAGGTTTAATTATTCCCCCATCATTGATGGAAAATGTGTATCCATCACCCTTTTTCATAAAAGCATGCAAAAGGTGGACCTGCCTAGTCTATAAAGGTAGTCCCCCTGTCACTCAATATTCCTTTGGTCTCCACTACATTATCATCCTAGTCCTATACTTGGTACGCATATATAGGATGCAATTATCCTCCAGCAATGGGATCGAGAGATTTTTCCTACTATTATGCTCACAGAATCTAGATAGATAGTGAAGCCTTTAATCCTCTTACCATCCATGGATATTTCCCATTGAAACTAATACTTCTGACCATTGCAGTTGTGGACAAAGGCATTGCATCGGGCCGAACCACATAAACATGGATTCAATATCTTTTCTCTCACCTTTTCTCTATTACTCTTACTATAGATTAACATTTATATAGTTAATCTTTCGTTATTTGTTGTGAATATAATATTAGTGTATTAATCTAAGATAAAACTACACACCAATTTTAGGCTTCAACAACTACATCCTTTTACAATGTGTCATTATGATTACTTCTACATCCATAACCAAGTAATATATTAAACCTTCTACCATCTAATATTGGCTTGAGAAAACAAAAAAAACAATAGTAAGCCTATGAATTACCATTTTTTAAATTGGAAAAAATGTATCTTCATTCATCCAAAAGTGGCCCCATTCGGAAGGTGTCCAAAATATTCATTACAATTCATGAGATCAATTAGAATGAAATGCAAATCATGTGTCAATAATTAGAAATATCTTATATAATCCACCCCTCAAAATCCAAAATGTAATTTTGTAGTTTTATTATCATGTCTTCATATTAATGACAAAGCTATAAATTAATTATAAATACAGGAATTCAGCCCAAAATTATAAATATCATTCATAACATATAACACGATTGAAGTGCGTTAAATCTGTACAAAATATCTATGTCAAGAAAAATTTATTAATCTTATTCACACCGAGTTAGCCATAAATCACCATGCTCTTAATATCATTCACACATTAGTGAAGAAAACACAAATGTTTTATTTAGAGAAGATGTTGTTAAGTAAATATAAAGACCAGCTACTACTATATCTGATATGAAAGTACCGAACATCAGGGGATGCTCACATGAAAATGCTTATTTTACCTTTACAAGTTAAAACTAGGAACATTACATGTTAGCTATTTTAACGTGAAAATTATACTTCTTTTATAGAGAGAAAAGTTTTCCTTGGTAGTTTGTTTAGTATGAAAATCATTTTGAGGTCAAATGCCTAGACTTAGACCAAATGCCATTGTATTTTTATAGCACGGCTAAGTCTAAACACTAAGAAATATACCTTTTTATAACGGTCGAAAAAAATAATTTAAAGACATTTATTACAATAATGTCATTTAAAGGTTAATGATATTATTAATGTTACATTTCTAATATAAAATGTCATTTTATACATATTAGTATTATTTTTCATCACAGTTTAAATATAAAAATCATATTTGATTATAGATATTATGACCCTTTTTAAGAATTTCTAACCTAGGTGTAGATATTATGACCTTTTTTTTCTTCCCCCAAAATTCAGAAGAGGGTTTCTCCCCCTAAGTTATTTTTGGTCTTTCATTCACTCCCGTTCTCTCCTTTTGGTCTCCCCCCCCCTCTCTCTCTCTCTCTCTCTCTCTCTCTCTCTCTCTCTCTCTCTCTCTCTCTCTCTCTCTCTCTCATGTGTCTCCTTATCTCCCTCCCTCCCGCTCACGTGTCTTCTTCTTTCACAGCTTCATCTGCTCAATGCTTCTCTCACAGCTTCTCCTCTTACTCTCTTAACATTCCATGCCGGCGAGATATTAGCGACAATCTTTGCACTATAGAAATATCATCTTTATTATTCAAATTTTAACAAATACATATTATATACATAGAAGAAATACAAAAAAATTAACAGATACATATTATATACACAAATACATTATCTTTATTTTCTAATATTTTATCTTTGTGTTCAGTTGTAGACTGTTAGGTGATAAGTCACAATGTCAGTTTTTGAATACACTCTCGAATGAAACCCTATGTACATGGGAGGATCTAAATAGGATGGAAGGTGGGTAGCTGCCCACGTTAATTTTGTGCCAAAAAAATTATTAGGTATATTATTTTAGGTTATAAACAGAAATGCCATAACTCTGCTAACCTTAAACAAGATTGAAATCATTAATAGTGAAACTTTTAAACACCTTAGGGCAAACAAATAATGTATATTGTATGAAGTTTCACATGTTTACCTTGATTCGTGAAGCACGTGGGTCGCCTTAATTAATTTTATGTGTTTATCTTTGTTGTGATTTGATTTGTGATGTGTGTGGGCTACATATCTCACATTGTTTTTCCCTTTTTAAATTTTTGTTGGTAGTTTTTTTAATGTATATTATATTCTTCACCCACCATATCAAAAGTTTCTGGACCCGGCCCTACCTATGTATATATCAAATGTGCATTTGAGCTGTCAATTTATCTGTAATTGGATTAAGTTAATCAATCTGGCATCTGAGCTCATTATTAACACGTTAAATTTGTATTATTTTTAGAGAATTTATGTTTTTTGAATATTGATTGAAACCCTAAATTTCCCTGTCTTTTGGTGGCATTTAAGAAAAAATAATGATTCTAATTCATTTTCTGCACCATTGATGTGCCATGTTTGCAATGCAGATACGAGACATCAGTGTAGTGCACAAAAGGAGTTAGGGTAAAGGTTTGATAGGATCAAGGGTTATTCTCATACTTGCTTAATTCCAAAAATGGAAAAGTACAATCTCTATGCATTTTCCTTGTGAACTTGTTGATGGTTTTTATTTATGTTTCGTTGCCTGAAGGATCATTGAGAAATATAGTAGAATTCATAGTAATAGGACACGAGTTACTTGAAAATACTATGGAGCCTTTACATTACTGGTGCCCATACACACACACACACACACATTTATATATATATATATATATATATATATATATATATATATATATATATATATATATATATATATATATATATATATATATACATATATATATATATATATGGTAATTTATAAAATGTCAAGGGTAAAAGCATATATTTTCAAAGTTAGTTGTGAAATGTATTTTCTATAGAGAATTATTTGGTTGTTTTCATAATTTTTGGTGACTTTTCCCACTAGGGATGTTGTGGAAGTTTTGTAATTTCATTAGTTAAAATAGCTTTAAGGACTTGTGGGAAGCTTGCCAAATAGTGGGTTAGGAAGGGTTCAAATACTGTTATTTTACTTTTTTCTTTAGGTTGTCAATTTAAATTGATAACCTAAATAAAAACGTTCAACAAGTTCAAAAGAAAATGGCACTAGGTGATTTGATTTATCTTCATAATTTTATGAAGCCTTTTAATATGGTTAAAGAATCGAGTTATTTTTATTTTTATTTTTTAGTTTTTAGTTTTATCTTTCGAATGTTTAAAGAATGAAGAATTTTCTGGTTGTAGTCACTAGTCAAGGGCAAAAAGCCAGTCTTCTTGTGACTATTGATAATAGATTGGTACCTGTAGTGAGCTTCCTATAAATTGAAAAAAAAATTGTGCCAAATATAAAGCTGAAAAGAAGATTATTTGGTATTGTGACAGTTAATCTCTTTGTGTGTTAGGTTTTGATTTTGTTTTCAGGTTTCGTTTGGGATTTGATATTGTGACATTTGATTTGGTACAAAAACACTATTTCATTTTCATCTTCTATGAATTATTAATCGACCTATGAAATATTCATCTTCAATGATTTTGTGACAGTTAACTTTAGTTTAGTCAGAATCTGAATCGACCTATGAAATATTAATCAACAAACAATATTAATAGACAAACATTTTATTTCTCTTTCTCTGAAGACATTTATATTTCGTAATTTTTTTTTTATTCTTATGTACAAAGAGTTTATGGTGGATTGAAGACATCTTTTATTTCGCTTATCGTGGTTTGAAGCTTCCATTAATTTCTTCAGGTTTCAAGTCTTCTTGACTATTTATTGAAGCTTGCATTAACTTCTTGTAATTCTATTTTTGTTCTTGCCGTTAATTGTTTACAAATATTCATCCACAAGAAGGCTACTAGGGTTTAATTTTTTCATTATATTTAATTAGCGATGAAATGTGGGAGTGAATTTAGACTGTAGCATTTTTTTGTCTCCTTGGTCGATGAAATCAACACTTTCCACTTTAACCCAGGATAAAAGAATTGTTTTATTGATATTAGTATTAAAATTTATGGCAGTGATATTAATTACCTCATTTAGCATGACCATTGGACGTTATTAGGCATTATGGATGATAATCGGGTTGTGTTGCTTTAGTTTCACATACTAGTTTTTAGTAGCAATAAATATGAAACAAGATTAATTAATGAATTGTGTCAAATGTTGTGTCATAATAGGGTTTTTAAAACATTATCGATTTTTTGGTAAAACATGTTGTCGTGTAAAAGAATTTCACTTCAGCATTGCCTTTTGTTTGAATCGTGTAAAAGAATTTCACTCAGCATTGCCTTGTAAGTACTTTTTTTGTGTGTAATACATGTGATTATTCACCTCGCAATCTCAAGCTAACATGCATCCATTATGTCATTTATCCTTACTAATAAAGTTAATATTGGTCAGTGGTGTTATTATTACATCATTGATAATATTATTTGTGAATTAAACTAAGATGAATCGTCTAAAACACATGCATACTTTTTGAATTAGATAATGAAAAATAGCTCCCAAATTTATGATTTGTTTGAAGATAATAAACTGTATATTGTGAATTTATTGAATTGAAAAATATATAATATATATCAACGGAGGAAAAATAATTGAATTCTATTATTTACACTTGAGAACTATAAAGTTGTTATATTTAACTTAATTTTATATTCGACTTTGAAAGTTATGGTTGTTGATGCTTTTATATATATTTTAGTACGGTTAATATGATTTGAGGATTGTGTTATTTTATATGGAAATCACATTTGTACAATTAATATTTACAATCTTAATATCGGTAAACTTTGAGAAATGAGATCAGACAAATTGTGGATGTCTATACATAGATTATCAAACCAGTACTTGCAAGGCGTTGAATATTTTCTTAAAGTTGCAGAAAGGAATATTGAAATAGTGAATCTATACGGTGTCCATGTACATAATGTGAAAATTGCTTTAAATGTAGTTTAAAATAAATTAAAGGTAATTTATATGCGAGCAGTATTGACTAAAGTTATCGTATATGGATATTACACGGGGAATTTGCTTCTAATTCAACTTTCTCACATGTCAACATGGGTCACCCCATCCATTGCGATAATTTGGTTGAAAATCCAAAAGATGCAGATTATATTGCGGAGATGTTTGAGATAGTAAATGAAAACTTTATGGTAGATCCTATATCATTTCAAAAATTGCTCGAGGATACCAAAAAGTCCTTTTACAAATGGTGTAAAAAGTTTACGAAGATGTCTGCTCTGGTGAGTCTACTCAATTTAAAAGAAAAAAGTGGGTGGACTGATACAAACTTTTCAATCATGCATGAATTATTTGCCCAATTTCTCCCTGAAGATAATGAACCACCTTTATCTATGAAAATGGCCATATAGACATTGTCCGTGTTTGGGATGGGTTATAAGAAAATACATGCAGGCCCTAATGATTGCATACTCTATAGAAAAGAGTACAAAGATTCAACTGAATGCCCTACTTGTGGAACACCAAGGTATAAGTTGAAAAAAATACAACCGAAGTGAAGGTGGGAGTGCTAGTAAAAGTATTATGGTATTTTTCACCCATTCCTAGGTTAAAAAGGTTCTTTCAAGCTGTACAAACTGCAAAGGCCATAACTTGACATGAAAATGAAAGACAAGTTGATGGTAATTTATATCACTCCGCGGATTCCACTGCATGGAAGTTGGCGGATGACAAGTCGCTAGAGTTTGAAAACGAAGCTAGAAACCTTCGGTTAGCACTTTCAGCAGTTGGAATTAACCCACATAGTACTCTTAGTAGTAAGTATAGCTATTGGTCGATCATGTTGGCAACTTATTAATTTGAGTTGTCACTGAGCACAAGGAGAAATTTTTTATGTTAAAAATGTTGATATCGGGTCCGTGCCATCCTGGAAATGATATCGATGTTTACTTGGAACCATTAAGAGGACTTGAACCTTATGGGATGAAGGTGTACAAGCTTATAATGCTTACTTCCAAGAGTCCTTTACTTTGAAGGCAATATTACTCGCGACCATTAACAATTTCCCTTCTTATGGAAATTTGTGTGGTTTTGCTCTAAAGGGGTACTATTTGATTAAACTTGTCTGATTTGTAGTGAAGAAACAGATTCTATTTGATTAATCCATTATAATAATAATTTATGTACATCACATAGAATATTTCTTCCATAAAATCATCCTTTTTGAAAGAAAAGGAAAGCTTTTAATGGTAAGCAAGAGTTTCATGAACACCCTAATCCATTGAACGGAGAGAAAATACTAAAGAAAGTTGAAAATATTAATGCATGTTGGGGAGAAAATATGGGTTTATATGAAGAGCAAATAGCAAAGGGAAAGGATAAGGTGAAACAAAAGAGGAAACGTGGTGAAAAGAATACGGATGAGCCTAATAACTCCAAATGTTGGAAGAAAAAAATCAATATTCTTTAGGTTGTGGTATTGGAAACATTTGCTTATTCGACACAATTTGGATGTTATGAATATTGAGAAGAATGTTTGTGACATCATAATAGTGATGCTACTCAAAATTCCCGGTACACAAAAGATGGAGTCAAGAGTTGTCTTGATCTTGTAGAATTGGGTTAATAGGGGAGTTCACACCACAAGATAAGGGATAACGAGCATATTTACCACCCATATATTATACATTGTCTAAAGAGGAGGAGAAAAGGGTATGCAAGACGATGTGAAAATAGGGGAAAATCGCGCGTCCGAGCGATATTGGTCATTGTTTTCATCTACCACCACTATGAAAAAACCTAAACTATTGACTACACTCTTTTTAGGGTGTATAACTGCCAATCCAGGTATCGAATCCACATTAAAATGTTGCTAGAATTTAATTAGTTTATTACTTCCTAATAAAAGTGTAAAAGGTATCGTATAAAAAAAATAAAGATTATTCTAGTCGTATATTTAAACTTAATTAGTATAAATGGTTACATGGGAAGACAAATTTACCAAGATTCAATCTCATTTCATCAATTAATTAAATCTAGAGTTGTCACCCCTTAAATTGTTATAAAAGCCTACTATGATTTTGGCATCAGCAAGTATCTCGAAAATTACACACGCAAGGTCGTAAATACGGATCATACATGATATACACTGTTAAATCTCCTAGGTGTAAAATCAAGGACATCCCAATTGAATTAAAATCATAAAACCCATCACCAAAGCAAAGTAACCAAATCAACCCAAGCTGATTTCAATCAATCACAACCTAAACTAAGTTAGCTAGAAAGCATGTTGAATGACATTAATTAAATGAGCACAATAAATGCAAGAAAGTAAATGAAAATAATAAATCTAAGTTACAAAGCAAGGAAATGAATAATAAAGCAAGATATAAAGGAATACAATTATATTAATGGTAGAGATGATGAATAGTGCAACTTACAGCACCCAAATGGGAAACACCCAAAGGGAGAGATGGAAGATGAGCTCTTCACCAACCAAACCCTAAAGCGAACCTAAAAATGAATTATATAAAAGATCTATTTACAAAATAAACAAAACCCAATGTAAATAATAAGTGGAAAAAGAAATAAAAGAAAAGAAAATAAAAAAAGAAGAAGCGTCAAATATCTGGGAGTACCGGTCAAACGCGGCCAAGGGGCCGGTCGACCGGGTGTAGTGTTTGAAGTCCCCTGAATTCCATCGTAGGCTTGATGCTGAAAGACCGGTCGATAGGGGGGATTAGGGACGGTCAATCACAGGTCGATGGAAGATCCCAAAAGATCCTTCATAGGCATAATGCTGATAACCCGATCAATCGGGGGGCCAGGGTCGGTCGACTGGTCCCTGTTTTCTTGGATGCTTTGGTCATTACATGGGAGAAATTACCCATAACGAAAATGGCTATAACTTATTTGTTCGGACTCAAAACGATGTGCTATTTGTGGCCACGCGAAGATAACTCAACGAACTATGCTTCCGTGGAATTACACTAGGGCGGAGATGAATTTTGAAATGACTAAAGTGCCCTTGAAGTTGAGTCAGATGACATAACTTCCTCGAAACGCAACCAATTCTCACAATAAGCATTCCAATACCTACAAAGCTTAATTAAACCCTGCAAAGCATATATATATATATATATATATATATATATATATAGGTTATCTCATTAACAAGCATAAATAAAGGTATAAAAAACACAAAAGTGCTAGAATATAAAGATAACAGGCGCTAAAATTCAATATTCGTGACTAATCACACCCCCAAACTTTGACACTTCTAGTCCCTAGTGATGAAAGTGAACATAACCAGTCCAACAATGGGCGGTACAAAACCTTAATAAACATAAAATAAAAAATGCCACTTTCATAGGGAACACGATTTCATTTAGTATATGAAATAAGTCGTTAAACCCCTAGGTTACCCTAGTGGACAAGTGTTGTCTCGTGAGGGTTTTCAAAGATAAAACCCACAAACATCAAAGTTTCCTCAAAAGGGTATGCCCAACAACAATATGACAAGCCCAACAACGGAAACGATTTCAATAAATTGTTAGCAACGTGAGTGAATTCACACAAAAGTCCGTAGTCATTAACATTATAGAATGAACTTTGTACAATTGGAACCTTAAGATATGGGAGGAAGAGAGAGCACATGCAAAGTATAATTTGGCAAAATGTTTATAAATTGGATAATCGTTAAAGCGTGCATATATCAATCCTCTCCGGGTATTACACCCAATAAATGAAATCACTATGAATGGGAGGTAACAAATGGGACATGTGGGAATAAAGAGTAAATGTAAATGAAAACTAGGCCTCACACATGTCATCAATGAAGAACGCTATATATAAAATGCAAAATGTGTAATCTCAATTAAAGGATACCTCTCATTAAATGAGGTAAAATGTATTTTCACAGATTATGGCAATTATTATAAATTTTGAATTACACTTACCCTAGGATCACATAGGACTTTTATAGGGTTGTAATATAGGTTTGGGGTTAAGGTTATGAAATGAATGGATCATTTACGGATTCAAAAGTGTTTGGGAATGAAAAACTTGGAATAATGAAAAATGTGGCCAAATTCAAAATAGGACAAAGATATCCATGACAAACATTAAATGTGAAATTGGAAAGATCTAACAAAGGTTATTGGACACTGAATACGATATGTACATCTTTATCTTTCTCTTTCTTTTCTTCATTTTCTCACTTTTTTTTGTTTTCTTTCTTTCTTCCTTCTCTTTTCTTTTCTTTTTCACTTCTTTCTTTTCTTTTATTCACTCTCACATGCTTAAATGTAACCACATAACAAGAACATCATTCAATCCCAAGTATCATTCCAAACCAAGGTATGGAAGGTGATGTATACGGTTTATAACTACAATGTGGAGTCGGTTATAGGATTTGGGGTTATGAAACGAAAGGCAATATTAAGGCTCAAAGGGGTTGACGAGGGAAAATATATAAGTTGAGGTCAAGGTCAATATGGGTAATATAACAAAGATTTCCTATGATCCTTTCCTAATGTTTACCCAATTCTTGAGTCAAAAAAACTTTGAAAAAAATGCTCAAGCAACACATTCCAAGAGACGAATCAATTAATGAACGATCAATGAAAGAATAGTGAAATTACCAATGACTCTAACATTTCAAGGAGGAAAGAGAAATGTCTAACACTCACAAATGAAGAAAAGCCCAAAGCTCGCTTGGTGTAAGTATATACAATGCAACAAAAGATTACCAAGTTATATACACCCTAAACCAAATCATTAAAATAAGAAAAGTGCATGTGCTCACGGGTTTAAAGTTTAATTCATAAGGTTTTTTATAATATCAATAATTCGAGAACTAAAGTATAGTAACTTCTAAAATTGAGACACCATTAAATTATCTATTGGATTGGCGATTTATTAAAATTTATCATCGAAAATAAAGGAAAAATGCCCAACATAGGAGAGAAAAGAAAGAAAATCGTTTTGAAATTTTAATTTTTTTACAACAAAGGCATGCTTGGTAAGAACATATAATCAAATCATGGAAACTACCAACGAATGGAAAGCATATCCCACACCACTTAACTTAAAACAGTGCATTGTCCTCAATGTGAATTAAGAACTAAGTTAAAGAGAGAAAAATAGTGATATTACCCACAATGGAGCAATCTAGGGAAAGTACAAGTTTGATGATTCTATAAAATATGTTAGCACCAAGCATAACAAAAAAGAAGAACTAAAACTTTAACTAATTACAATAAACAATAAGTAAAAAGAAGAAAAAATAACCTAATATGTACAATCTACAATTTTAACTCCTGACTAACTATACACTAGAAGTTGAAATTTTTGAAGGTCCACCCAAAATATGATTTGACTTTGAGAGATAATTGGTGTACCCTCATTTTCATGCATACCTTTTGAAAAATAGGAATTCTATTCAAATAACGGATGGTATATGTTAGGAGGAAGAAATGAACCATCACCAATTAAAAATTTTGGGAGGATGACGGGGGGTTTGGATTGAACGAAGATGAATACACATGGGATCCAAAAAAAATGAAATTTCTTCCCAAAGATTTTGCAATTGAAATGGGATGGCGCACATGGAGGCAAAATTGCCTTCATGGAATGTAACTCGAGCAAGTAATCCTCATCAGTGAAGGGGTTAAACTTTTTAAAGTTTTGAAACGATTGATTGAGTACTTGTAATTGTTTGAAAATATAGAATAAAGATGCGGAGGAAATAAATACAAAATTAAGAGATGAATCATCATCTTTAGAAGACTGAATTTGGAAGGAAATAAGATAATTTTCAATAAAACTTTATTCTTTGGTTACCAAAGAAGAAATCATTTCATTGCACATGGATACTACATCCATCTCATCCTCACTTTCATTTTCGATTATACAATGGGAAAATTGAAGAATGATTTGTTCCAAAGTAGGCAAAAATTGCTCATTTGGTTCAAAAAATTCCTCAACTTCAAGAGTATCACAAAAAAATCATTGTTGGATGAGTTTTCGAATGCATCCAACTCTTGCTCCCAACAACGATTTTCTTCCCAATAACGGTTTTCGAGTTTCTCATTTTCAAGAATGCGCAAGCCCTTACGCAATGTCATAAGTGGAGGCGCAGATTCATGAAAATGAGAAGTTTGGAAACTATCCTCGAAACTATTATCAAAATCATTATCATAAGAATTTTGAAAGCTATTGCAAATCGGTTCAACCCTCTTATTATAATGACCTTGAGGCCCAATATCGGAATGATCATTCTCAAAATTCCCATAATCCATAACTTGAATTTAATAATACTCACCCAAAGACATGTGTAATACCCCATATTTTTATGATATTAAATAATTATGGGATTAATTATTATTGGTGGATTAATTAAATTAAAAAGGTTGGGAAATTTAATTGTTAATTAATTCGAATTTAAAATAATTATTAACTAGCGTGCCAAGGGTTAATACTTATTGATGGAAATAATTGATTATTACTGTGGGTATATGTAATATGGAATTATATAATATTTATAAATTATCGGAGTCCGAAATACGATAGTTTGGAATTTTAAGTCAGGACGCGCGTGTGAGTCGTATCGGGACTAATTGTATGGAATAGAAAGATAAATTATTTTTGTATAACTCATATGGTAATTTTGAGTACGTCATTGAATCCATAAGGGTCGAGATAGTCAAAAAACTCTACCCGAGCATTTTATTTGGACTCGGGGGTAATTTTAGGCCTAATCGGCACCTCGTAGCGGTATTTTGTCCTTCGGAATTTTGGAGTAATAATATGGACGAAAATTGGGAAATAAAAGATATACGTACATGGGTTAGTGGGGAGTTATCAGATCTAAACCTACGTGAGAGAAAAGAGAAAGGCACAGAGGAAGGAAGAAGAATCTATTGGTGTTCTTGGTGCCTAACTCAAGAAAACCCACCATAAACTATACCAAAGTGTAGATCGCGAGATGAGGAACACACTCATACCCATATCAACAGCGGATCAAACCGTCGAAATTAAGGCAAGTGTTTATTACTTGTGATTCACAGAAATAAATATGTTCATATTAGTGTAGGTAGATTATATTCACTTTTGATTTATGAGTTTCGATGAAATTAGAGATTTAAGGATACGAATTTAAATCTGAAAAACGAATTAGGATAAATCCCTCATGCAGATAGTTTAGAAATCCCAAATTGTTTATTAATTGTAATGGATGAATCTGAATTGGAGTTCGTGTTTAGAAATTTGAAGAACTGGGGTTTGTTTGATAAAATTTAGGGATTCACGGAATTTACTAAGGTTTATGCATGATTAAATAATACTAGATTGTTAGATATTATCACTGCATGCTTAGTTATTGATTGGGAGAAATTAATGGGAGTTTGGGATAAATTTGTAGGGGTTTTTGTTTGAAATTCTAGGAAAAATGTAGCAGGTATTAGATATTGGAGACGATGACATCTCGTTCGAACGAGATGCATAGTTGTTCAAATGACATACTAAACTCATTCGAAGGACCAGTCCCAGAAAAGCTCAAAAATTTCCATTTTTTCCCAGATCATGTTATCCAGTTAGTTATGTTAGGAAAACTGCCATTTACTAATATTAGCTTAGTACAAAATTATTTGGTAAATAATCCTAGAATGATACTTTAAGTATTGAATAGGTGAATTAACCTTGGGAATTTTGAGAGTGTGAATAATCGAGTTAATTGCATAAGTAGTAAAGAAAAATATACTACATGTAGAAAAATAAATATGGGTTGAGTGAATACGTAAATTTTTGTAAGGCTTCGGGAATGCCTATTATTATATGTTTATCATTATTATGTGTATAGCATACCTACGCTACTTGCTATCGAGCGGAGGTTTCGCGCAGTGGACAGTCTTATCCCGGGTGACCCGATAGGGGGATATTTGACTTGTACCCAGAGCATATGAACTTGGATACCTCCTATCTGTTACATAGGATAGTTTCGACGGTTGAATGGGAGCGTAGGTATATGCATAACCCATTTAGCTGGTGAGTATTCTCCCCTCCAATATTTGTGTTATGAGATTTATGGTTTGTGAGAGATGCCGAACCAATTGTCCTTATGCAGCGAGCGATGCACCGAGACATGATAGAAGAGTATGCATTGCGCCAAGTGGTCCTAACCAAGGGCGCGACGCATGAATTGTATATATATGTATAGGGATGATTTGACTATATATATATATATATATATATATATATATATATAGCTAGTTATAATTGTGAATAAATCCTAACGTGTGAAATTATCAAATATGTACATGTTGGTAAACAAGTTAATTTAAGGGGATAAATTATTTACTACTAGAACAAAGAATATCAAATGCAGTTAATGGGAGTGAAGTGTTAAATAACGTATTGTATGGGCGATACGGGTTTCTCTTATGAGCGATAATTAATAGTATATGTTTATGACCTAGTTGGGAATAATTTGGGTAACTAGGTTAGGGTAGACGTACACTAGGTGTGCACATTAGTAGAGGGGTGAGGATCTCATGTGAGAGTTCGGAACAAATATGCACATAATAATTGCATTAATGCAGTTTTAAATACTCGCTAAAACAAATATTTTTACAAATCGGGCTCTGACCCGTTACTTGCTATTGCTCTTCTCTTTTGCTATTTTTATATATATATATATATATATATATATAGCTACAGGGTCACCACCAGACTTAGACGCATGGATCATTCGATGAGCTGCAACTATTGTGGAAGATGTAGGTTATTCATACTAGACGTTTTTTTTTTTTTTTCATTCAGTTCTTAGTTCATACATTTCAGTTAGGGCATGTGTCGCCCATTTCTAGTTTTGTTATTTCGGAGATTGCATTTTCTTATTAGCTTTTCTTTTCCTTTTGGATTGAGTATTATGATTCTATTGGTTTTAGACTTTGAACTGGAATGTTTCATCCAGTCTTATTATTTCAGTATTTTAGTCATGTTCAGTATTTATTTTTATGAATGGGAATGGCTTATATCTTACAGCGTGGAATTAATTAATGGATTTTTATTGGGCATAATTAATTTGGAATTTTTTTGACACTTAGATTAATTGATTATCAGGTGATTAATATTGAAAAATGTTTTTCGACAGTTATGCTAAGAATAAACCAACCGGACGCTTTGATATAATTTAATAAAGGACTGATCACCCGGTATTTAATTAGGCGGGGTGTCACAGCTGGTATCAGAGCATCAGATTCTAGTGTTCTTTAGGATCTGTACAACTTAACATGTTTTTCGCTTAGCGTTCTTTGATATAGAGCCCTATCTTTAGGATTGTTGTACTCCTATTTATACATTTACGTCTTTAGCTATTTGATATTTAATAATAATTGTGGACTAATAAATCACTTCTCGTTTCAGATGCCTCCGAGACGAGCCCCGAAAAATAAAAATGCCCAGCCAGAGCAGCCAACAGCTCAGGCTCAGGGAATGATTAACACAACTGACATTGTTGCCATTGTTGCTTAGGCGGTAAATGCAACCTTAGTGGTGGTGCAGCAGGCCCCACCCCAGATACAGGCTGTGGTGCCAGTTTCGATTCAATTTCCCACTGTATAGGAGAGGTTCAGGGATGCTTTTTAGAGGGCACATCCCCCAGAGTTCTCGGGCGGTTATGACATCATCATAACGGGCCAATGGAAGAAAGATATCCCGAGGCATCTTCGCATGTACGAGTGTACCAACATTCAAAGGCAGTTACTGGCTTCCTACAAGCTAGTGGGGACCACTTTGCAGTGGTGGGAATTCACTACCACCTTGGAGGAGAGGGATAATATGACGATTCAGAGCTTTTGGGTTCGGTTTGATCGCAAATACTTTCCCTCCGCAGTGAAGACAGAGATGAGGCGGAGACTATTAAATCTGAAGAAGGAGGGTATGATAGTGGCAGAATATGAGGAGGAACTTACAAGGCTTCTTACTATGGTGCCAGATGAGGCACCTACTGAAGAGAAGAAGATTATGTTGTTTATTGATGGATTGACCTGGAGGATTCGTCAGCACCTCATAGGCCATCTTTCATTGGGTACTTTCACTGATGTACTCAACGCCACTCTGTTGCATTTCCAGGATCACCGCTTCCATCATTAGGGGAAAAAATGAGTAGGGGAGTCGAGCCAATAGGGCCAAACCGGGGGTCGTAGTGCCAGTGGGGCACCATCAGTTCAGAGGCAGGTCCGTCAGGGTGAGCAATGTTCCCATCAGGGGGACCCTGCTAAGAGGTTTTGATTTGGTGACTCGAGACAGGGATATGGGGGTTATAGATAGGGCCAATAGGTCCAGTCTAGTCAGCATGGCCAGCAAGCCAATATCGTTATTAGCAGGGCCAGTAGTAAGTTAAATAACGGTATATGCGGGGCCAATAGGTCCAGTGGAGGGGTGGCAATGGCCAGCAGGACCGAGGCCAACAGGGGGAAGAGGGGAGCTAACGTCAGTGGCAGGTGTTTCTCTTGTGGCAAGACTATCCAAAGGAAGTAGGATTGCCCCGATAAGGATAGATTTCCCCAATAGCAGGGAGCCCAGTAGGAAACCAATAGGCCCATCTTTCCCACCTCCCTACCAGTAGAAATGCCAGTCCCATCTTTGCTATCACCCCTGGTACATCAAGGACATTTACTTTATGGATGTGTTTATAACGTCCACCAGGCAACACCACAATAGGTGCAACCCGCGATTGAGTTTATGTTTCCTATCCATGGCACTATGGGGCGTGTTTTATTTAATATTAGGGCATCACACTATTTTATAGCCACTAGATTTGCACAGACCGCGAGATTATTAGATACGATAGAGAGTAGAGTGGCATGCAAAAACTCACCACTGGGAAATGGGTCTTTGATTTTCTTTATATGTTGAGGGGTAGGTATAGAGATTGAGAGTTTGATTTTGCCTATCGATATGCTAGTCCTAGATATGCACGAGCATGACGCCATTATTGGCATTGATTCGCTTGCTACTTATAGAGCCATGATAGACTGTTTTAGTAGGAGTATTATCTTTGCGATACCGGGCCAAGAGATGTTTCTGATGGAGATGTCTCGTCCTGAGGGAGGGTCATCCACCCATTTATTTTATATAGAGGAGGAGACCTCTAAAGAGATAGTGATTAATATTGATTCGATTCTTGTAGTTTGTGAGTTTTTGAATGTGTTACAGGATATACCGGGACTACCACCTAGATGAGTGATAGACTTCATTATAGATTTAATGTCAAGCACTCGGTCGATAACTCGCGCACCGTACCGTATGGCTCCAGCTGAGATGAGGGAGTTACAGGATCATATTGAGAAGCTTTTGGGACAGGGATTCATCCGTAGGAGTACCTCACCTTGGGGTCATCCCGTTCTATTTTTGAAGAATATGGATAATTCATTAAGGTTGTGTGTTGACTACCGAGAGTTGAACGAAGTCATGATACGGAATAAGTATCCTTTGCCTCGAATCGATGATTTATTCGACCAATTGAGAGGAGCTTCCTTCTTCTCAAAAATAGATTTGAGTTCGGGATACCATCAGCTACAAATTACAGAACAAGATGTGTCGAAGACTGATTTAGAGATATGGGTCCTATGAGTTCAGAGTAATGTCATTGGGGATAACAAATGCTCCAGCCATATTCATGGACTTAATGAACCGAGTGCTCAGAGTGTTCTTAGATAATTTTGTCATTGCCTTCATTGATGACATCCTGATTTATTCCCATACTGAGGAGGAGCATACCGAGCATTTGAGACAAATTCTTCAGACTCTACGAGAGCACAGTTGTATGCTAAGTATGAAAAGTGCAGATTTTAGTTACAAGAAGTATAGCTTCTGGGGCACGTTGTGTCAAAATTGGGGATATTAGTGGACCCGAGCAAGGTGTCAGTAGTGAGGGAGTGGGGATAACCCACGACACCGACGGAGGTGCATAGCTTCTTGGGGTTAGTAGGATATTACATGCGGTTCATCAGAGGGTTCTCGAAGATTGCGGGCCCATTGACAAATTTAACTCGCAAAGGGTTGAAGTTAATTTGGGATGATGCTTGTCAGTTAGCCTTCGATGAGCTAAAGGATAAGCTGACTTTGGCGCTAGTTCTTGGTTTACCCAGGCCAGGGATGGAGTACTTGGTATATACTGATGCTTGTCTACAGGGGCTTGGTGGAGTACTTCAGCAGGAGGAACAATATATAGCTTATGCCTCCTGTAAGCTTAAGCCCCACGAGAAGAATTACCCCACCCACGACTTATAGTTAGTAGCAGTTGTGTTTTCCCTATGGATTTGGAGAAACTACTTATTGGGGGAGAAATTTCGCATCTTCACAGACCATAAGTCACTGCAATACTTGTTCACTCAGCGTGAGTTGAACATGCATCATCACATGTGGCTGGAGTTTTTTAAATATTACCAGTTTGAGATACAGTACAACTCGGGGAAGGCCAACGTAGTTGCTGATGCGTTGAGCCATAGACCAGTAGGTGAGGTGGTGGAAGTGTGGAAGGAGAAGTGGAAAGAATTGGGACATCAAGAGGCAGTGGATCGATCCTTTATGTCTGTTATGATAGTCACTCCAAAGATTGTTACGAGAATGATTCAGGACCAGGCCACGGATTCGTTTTGCCAGGATCAAATTGTATGACTTTTAGTGGAGGGCGCAGTGTCCTACTCAGTAAGCTCAGATGGGTGACTACGGTTTAATGGGAGATTAGTGGTCCCATAAGGAGAGGATTTACATCATACAGTGATGACACTGTCTCATGAATCCAGATTTACGGTACATCCTGGAGGGGATAGAATGTACCAGGATATGAGGTGACAGTACTGGTGGAGTGGGATGAAGAAGGACATTACGGAGTTCGTGTCCAAGTGTGCCACCTATCAGCTGGTAAAGGTGGACCACCAGAGGTTTCCAGGGTTACTTCAGTCACTCGAGATACCTACGTGGAAATGGGAAAGCATTTCCATGGATTTCATCACTGAGCTGCCTACTTCACAGCGGTGTCACGATTCTATATGGGTGGTGGTGGATCGGTTGACCCAGGTATCTCATTTTTTACCAGTACGAATGGATTACACTACGGGATAGTATGCAGGGATATTTATTGCCGAGATAGTGAGATTTCATGAGGTGCCTTTGAACATCGTGTCTGACATTGACAAGAATTTTGTATCACGCTTATAGAAGATCTTTTAGGAGGCTATGGGTACTGAACTGTGGTTGAGTATGAATTATCACCCATAGACAGATGGGCAGACTGAGCATACTAATCAGATGCTGGAGGATATGTTGCGCATGTGTGTCCTTGACTTTGAAGGGGGTTGGGAGCCGTATCTTCCACTAGTGGAGTTCGCTTAAAATAACTCCCATCAGTTTACGATCGACATGGCCACATTTGAGGCATTATAAGGCAGGCCTTGTCATTCTCGTACTTGTTGGCTAGAGGTGGGGGACAATAAGTTACTCGGGTTAGAGGTAATTCAGGAAACGCCAACCAGGGTTGAGATGATCAGGAATCGTATTCTGGTAGCCCAAGACAGGAAGAAAAGCTACCCCGACACAAAGAGGTTCTTCAGGGAGTTCAATGTGGGGGATCAAGTATTGCTACGAGTGTTTCCTATGAAAGGGGTGATGAGGTTCAGAAAGAAGGGAAAATTGGCTCCGAGATATGTAGGAACATTTACAATTATCGAGAGGATTGGACCGGGGGCATACAGACTTGGATTGCCAAAGAACTTGCACCGTATTCATGATGTGTTCCACATCTCATCATTGAGGCGATTTCTTAGGGATGAGTTGGCCCACACCCACATTGCTATTGAGGAGATCGATTTACAGTCCGATAGTTCATATGAGGAGAGGCCTGTGGCTATCCTATACCATAACGAGAGGAAATTGAGGTCAAAGGTAGTTCCACTGGTGAGGGTTCAGTGGAACCATCATAACGTAGAGGAGCCTACATGGGAGAGAGCGGAGGATATGCGCGAGAAATATCCAAACTTATTCCTCCCAGGTATGGTTTAGTTTTTGAATTTCGAGAAGAAATTCGTTATTAGGGGGAAGTATGTAATACTCGTATTTTTATGATATTAAATAATTATGGGATTAATTATTATTGTTGGATTAATTAAACTAAAAAGGTCAGGAAATTTAATTATTAATTAATCCGAATTTAAAATAATTATTAACTAGCGTCCCAAGGGTTAATACTTATTGATGTAAATCATTGATTATTACTGTTGGTATATTTAATATGGAATTATATAATATTTATAGATTGTCGGAGTGCGAGATACGACAGTTTGGTATTTTAAGTCAGGACGCGCGTGTGAGTCGTGTCAGGACTAATTGTATGGAATAAAAAGATAAATTATTTTTGTATAACTCGTATGGTAATTTTGAGTACTCCAGATAGTCAGAAAACTCTACCATGGCATTTTATTTAGACTCCGGGGTAATTTTAGGCCCACCCGGCACCTCATAGGGGTATTTTTGTCCTTTGGAATTTTGGAGTAATAATATGGACGAAAATTGGGAAATAAAAGATAGATGTACATTGGTTAGTGGGGAGTTATCAGCTCTAAACCTACGTGAGAGAAAATAGAAAGGCACAGAGGAAGGAAGAAGAAACTATTGGTTTCCTTGGTGCCTAACTCAAGAACACACACCAAAAATTATACGAAAGTGTAGATTGGGAGACGAGGAACACACTCATACCCATATCAACAGTGGATCGGACCGTTGAAATTAAGGCAAGTATTTATTACTTGCGATTCATAGCAATAAATATGTTCATATTAGTGTAGGTAAATTATATTCACTTTTGATTTATGAGTTGTAATACCCCGTATTTTTATAGCTTTTAAATTATGGGATTTATTAAATTTAATTGAGATAAATTAATTTAATTTTAATCCGGAATGTTGCTTTAAATATTTACTAGCGTGACGAGAGTTAGTAATTATTGGAAATTTGTTATCTGTTGAATATTAGTGGATGAGTATAGTAATATATGAGATTTATTGTTATAATATTGTCACGTGGGAATAAAATGACAATTATGGAAATTTAAGTCGGGACGCGCCTGTGTCGTGTCGAGACTTAATGTTGATTAATAAGTGAATATTTTATAAGTTGTTCGTATGGTCATTTTGAGTGCGCCAACGTGTTCAGAAGGGTCGAGATAGTCAGAAAAGTATACCCGGGGGTTTAGTTTGGGTCTCGGGGCGTTTTTAGGCCCAATTAGTATCCCGGGAGGGCGTTTTGGACATTTCGCAATTATGGGTAATTAAACCTACGAAAATTAAAAGGGTTATATAAGATATCCAGGTTGTCTTCTAGGGTTAGAACAAACAAAGACAAATGACGGCCATTGGAGAGGAAGAGGAGAAGCTCTCCAAGGAGTTCTAGGCCAAGAACACCTCCGATTGCACCGCCGTCACCACCAACACGTAGATCGCGAGACGGGCAACGAAACCACACCAATTTCGGCACCAAACCAGATTTCTAAAAATTCCAGGCAAATGTTTATCTTGCTTATTTCGTTGATGCATCTTTCATATTGGTTTAGGAATGATTAGGATGAATTGTATGGAAGAAAAATCTAATTTGAGATAGGAAATTGCATGTAGTGATGACTTAAATGATATTTTAGAAACCCTTTGTCATGTAAAGGATTAAGAGTTTGATTAAGAAAAGAGTTATAATTAGATACAAACACTAAAAATTTTATTCCGGATGATCGGACCATTGGAATCGCTTGAAATTTTATTATGTTGTAGCGAACGGCGAGACAGGACTGCTGACAAAAAATTAGCTTGACCGAACGGTCGAATTTCTAAAAATATTATTTTTACTAGAGAGTTTTATGTTTTGAGGACTCTTAGAGAGTTTTATCTTTTGAGGACTCTTAGAGAGTTTTATATTTTGAGGACTCTTCTATATAATAAAAAAAAATTCAATTAAAACTCCATTTTAATTCTGATTTCGAAACCATTTGAAATTCTCATCTTTGAAAATAAAATTCAAAATCCTTTAATGTAAGGCGAAATCTATATTTTTGGGATATCTTACATGAGGGACAATGTAAGTATATGTTAAAGAGAGAGAGAGACACGTAAGAGAGTTACTTTGGGACAAATGTGTATACCTACTGAATTTTATACTTGGGAGGATAGAATCCGTGAGCGTGATGTAGTAAGTGGAAAAGTTCCTCAAATTAAAATAAGATGTGAATGGTTATACGTGATAACTAAATAATGAGAAATAAATACAAATGTCGTAATTATGGGAATTGAGAATTTACCCATTATTGAAATGGTAATGTTAGTATAGTTATATGATTGTGTATGCATATACTATCTATGTGTGAAAATCATGCCCACGCTACTTGCTATCCCTGAGGTTTCCGCGCTGGGACAGTCTTATCTCGATGGGACCTTTATGGGGGATATTGACTTGTACCCTAGAAGATAGATATCCTTGGTACAGGCTATCGGAATGATAGTTCAGACGGTCCTAAGAGATGCGGGTATGTGCTTTCCTCTTAGAGACTTGGAATCTATGCTTCGCCTCATTTTGTTTGTGTATAGGTATCCTTGGTACAGGCTATCGCAGTGATAGTTCAGACGGTCCTGAGAGACTTGGAATCTATACTTTGTCTCAATATTGTTTGAGCATGTGTTGATACAGTTCGAGAGTGATTCCGAATCTGTATTCCCTTAGTACGAGTGATACGGGGATTGGATAGTAGAGTATGCCCGCACCATAGTTGTTATTTTGGGTGCTGTTGTGATATATATATATATATTTTATGAGTAGTTAATATATATATGAAATTCTGAAATCTGGAACTGCCTACTGTGATGAGACATGTAGGACATGGTTGATGACTCAAATTGTAAATACTTGATTTGAGAAAGTATAATATGACACTGGAAAACTTTATTAATTTATAAAGTTAAAAATGAGAACTTTAGTTGCTAATTGAAATATCCTTTTCGAACAATTGAATCGTTAAATTTTGAATCTTACGAGTAAGCTAAGATAAGTTAAATCATTGGGAGATTAGTGCGATAAATGATAAGATAAACCGTTGGGAAGGTTAGTGCGATAGGTGTGCACATTAGAAGAGAGGTGAGAATTCCTTAAGAGAGTGACGCACTAATATGTTGTTGCATTGGCCTGTATCAATTTAAATACTTGCTAAACAAATTTTAAATCATATACACTATCGGGCTCTGACCCGTTTCTCTCTCTCTCTCTCTCTCTCTCTCTCTCTCTCTCTCTCTCTCTCTCTCTCTCTCTTGTATATATATGTATGTATTACAGATGCCCAGCCACAGGGGCGTTTTGCTTAGGATCTCTTGGAAGGAACGTGCTGCAGCTTAGGTGGAAGTTGCAGGACTCTTGATTAGACGACTTCGTTCATTCGGATCCACTCTTAGTACTTTCATCTAGTTGGGCATGTGTAGCTCTTTCCATTATTCCGTTGTTATTGGACATTTGTATTTCTGTTATTTCCAGTATTGTTACTATGGGATTTATTCAGTTTGGATGTGTGACTTTAGATTTCGTATGTTAACATTTGATTGACGAATGTATTAAATTAATTGGATTATGTTGCAGAATTTAATGTGGTGTGATTCTTACTTATTGAATGTTGTAATAAAATAAATGATTTTTCTTTAAATAAAATTTTGAAAGTATGTATGAACATGGTTTTGACACTTAGCTTAATTAATTAGGGTGTTAAATTGGAAAAAATTATTTTTCGACAGTGATGCTAAGAATGGACCAACTGTTCACCTTGATTTAATTTAATAAAGGAGTGATCGCCCGGTATTTAATTAGGCGGGGTGTCACAGGTGGTATCAGAGCATCGGGTTCTAGTGTCCTTAGGATCTGTACGGCTTATTATGCTTTCAGCGTTGCTTTGTTTGTTATAGAGCCCTATGTTTAGGATTGTTGATTCCCTTGATGAGATTTCGTTCTCCCGCTATAATGTGTATACACTAGTGAATTCTAATTTCGTTCGGATGTGTGCGTGTGCGGAGCGATGATGGATGTCAGAAGAGGACCGTTAAGCGTACATCAAGAGGAAGGGCTCAGTTGATATTATGAAATATATCCGAGGATGATGACCGTAGTCGAGGTCACCTCCATTATGGTACGAGAAGCCACGACTAGAAAGGCGACTAAGGTGCAACAATGATTTTTCAAATGCTGTTATAGTCAAATGAGGTGCGAGGGTAAACTTACCCAACGTATTACAAAATGTGTAGAGACTGTCAATGGGAAATTTTAGAAATGAGGAAATTGTATGTGTCTTTACCAAAGGAGGTAATGTACCCAAAGGCTTAGATATAGGACGAAGTGTGGCAAACTGAAAGTGAAAATTTAGAGAAAATTTTCTTGGCTTTCGGGATGAAATTATAATGGTTGGAGTCAACCACCAATTTTAGAAGTGAAATGATATGCCTATAGGAGAACCTTAGGTACAGTGTTGACCGTATGTTCCTTCCTCAACTGTTCAGGGTGAGAAGAAAATGTGGTTTTGAACTCATCGCGGGAGGGCATGACAGAAGTCCGATTGTGGATATGAACCCTAATCATTAGCAAATTTTGTATCAAAAGATGTAGATACGAGTGGAGGAAACGACTCCAAGTGGAATACCAACTCGTAATAATAATTGATAATACTCGAGGAGGAAATTCTGATGGACGGTTGATTCAGAGGTTGACAATGTTGTATTTTGTCAATAAAGATGATAATGCTCCTTGTGTGGGAAGCTTAAAGAAATCGAAGAATTTAGTCGAGAATAAGACTGAATACAATGGTGGTGATATAGCACCAAAAAGAGATGTGGATATACATCAGGGGACCCATTAAAATGATTCGGATAATGGAATTCTTACCAAGTGATGGTAAATTCAGTAAGTGCTATTATAGATAGTAACATGATCTTTATGGCTTAAAAAGTTAAAGGAACAATCAGAATGGTTAACAGGAATCGAGTTTACTAAAGTCTGAGAGGAGGAAAAATCCTAACCTAGTTAGTAGGACAAGTGGTAAGTGGATTATGTACTAAGGTATTTTGTGCGGAGTGAGATCGCTCACGATAATATGTTCCAAAGTGAGTATAAGGACAATAATACGGTGCCTAGTAAAAGGCAACGATTAAAATAATTTTGTTATGGTTTGGGCAGACGTGTTACGTCCGAAAAGAATTTTCACAGTCAAGACGATTGACAAGGTAGAAGTGTAAGTTGTATCCTCAGAGGATGAGGCGTGTTTATGTGACACGAGAGTGTCACTATATTTTGTTCATTGCTAGATTAGCATGTGAGACGAGCTTAATGCATATAATTATAAATGTTACTATTATGTGAATATTTTTCCCTAGTGTAGCGGGATTTTTCTTTAGTGCTATCTGCGGAGGATGAATGAGTATATCAACAGTGTTTTATACTTTATTGAGGTTACTCGTTGTAGTTATGCGATACACGAGTATGGTATTATCTTGTTTAAAACATTACAGAAATGGTTAGTACGATAGTGGGCATTTATTGCAAGGCTATCGGAGTGGTTGCATTAGTGCAACATGTTTTATGTTTGTTTTGGCGAGGCTTTACCTGTGAGAAGGTTGGACTCGCACTTATATTATCTATCCTAGAGACTTCGGAGGAGATAGTGGGCTCGAGATATTCGATGCCAAAGTATGTATAAACTTTGCCAATATGATTCCGTATGTATTGGGATTTACCGTTGAGCGAAAACATTTGACGCAGTATTATGTTTGGCACTCCGAACTTAGTGATAGGAAGAGTGCAGTGTTATATTTATCCTTAAGAGACGTGGGAGTTAAGAGTTATACCCCTAATGTTAGAAAAAGGAATTTTGAGAATTCCGATTGTATGTATTCGAGGTTTATGGAATGCTATTACCACCAACCTATGCTGAACGATAGTGAAATTTGGTGAAACGTTCTTTGTTAATCATAATTACGGGAGAAATTATAACTTTTCTGTCAAGGGACGGAATAAAGGGGTATATACTATGGACGGAGGACTTAACGGATTTTGATAACCGACAATGCTAGGTAGTAGTGTATCGGGGGGGTTCCTTGTTTGGATTTCGCTTTGCGAGACATCCCACGCATGAAACTTAGCGTAAGGTTGGAAATAGGGAGACGTTTGGTCACTATTCCATGATTTCGGTACCCTGGTCGAAATGAGATCAAGTAATTATGTATGTAAGTTGGAAGTTGAATTTTGTTTTAAGGTCATTGGAGCCGGATTTTTGTGGTAGGAAAGCATTAAAAGTTATCCCCACAAGTTGAGGGGTGGAACGATGATAAGGAGAATTTAAGAATTTTGATTTCTAGGGTGATTGAGAGTACCCAAATGTCATAACCGCGTACAGAACACAAGGTGAATAAAGAGTTGGAATGATTTTTAGCATGGATTATCTGGAAAGAACTTTATATTTTACAAAAGAGATGACCTGTAATTATTTTGATGAATAGAGCGTTAGTGATTTATTTTGGTTGTTGTACCTATTTGGGAAAATTATTGTACTTATCTGAGGAAGGTTGAGAATTATTATTCCTCTTTTATTGTCATGGAATTTGAATGCCCTATCCCTTCTATTCCGTTGAATTTAGTTAGTCCTACAGACGAGTAGCACGCCGTTCGCTCTCCCAGGGCGGTCGGAGTGTTGCAAAAATATGGGCATCTAGGTTAACTACAGTTAAAATAGTCTGAGTCGAAGGGAAGTGGTAATAGACGTGTGAAATATATGTTTGTGGGACTAGTATAATGAAGTGGAAGTGATAGAGTGGATTAAACGTCACATGAGGGGCGATAATCCATACATAAGTGTGCAATTAGAATAGCATGCCCTAACTTGATTGGAAGGTTGTGGGAAGCCATTCAAGAATTGGTATTCCTTGAATATAGTAGAATTTAATTGTTATGAAGCACACCCGGAGCGGAGTTGTTATTAGTCAAGTGTGAGACCAACTCACACATATAAAGAGTAATGATGTTAGTATAGTATAAGAGATCCAGAAGTGCGCTTCGTGGAGAGAAGAGCACGGGTGGAACTTTCGGCATACTACAAGGAAGGAAGGGGAGTATTACGTGTCACTTAATGTGAGACATTTCAAGGGAAGAATCGATGTTTAGCGAGACGTAGTGAGTAGTCTCTACATGCACTGCCCATAGGTAAGGTTTGGTTGAAAGAGGAGAATCAAGCAAATAATTTTGTGTTTATCGAAAATTCCTGAAATTGGAAGAGGTTGGTAAAGTCGATAAAGTTCTTGGATGGGTTGCCATCCTCAAAACAAGATCAAGGGTTTATCCCGAACATGTGAATTACGTCGCCGAGAAGGAAGTGACTGATATTCCTTTAGGCTGGCTTACATTATTAACTAGTATGCCCCAGACTTCCTTTTAAAGGAAGGATCACGCCAGTGCATGGTCCGGCGCAGTATAAATTTCGGAATCAGGATGAGATTGGTGAATCCCACCTTTGATATGGGATTTCAGGAACCAGCGGAGATAAGATTTTGTTTCAAGTAGGATGTATCACCCTTAGCCAGGGAATAAGCGCCTGGTGATTAAAGATTAGTGGAGCCACGTGAAGGAGATTTTGGAATCTTGGTACGATGATTTCAAGAATGCTCTGTAGAAGCACTCGTACCTGTTTGTCGCTTATGACGTACTTATTAAGGTTTTGTTATGGAAGAACCTCGACTATTCTCCTTCCGTATGTTTAGAGGAGACTAGATAATCAGAATTTTTGGATCGATCGAGAAAATATCCGATAACTATGGTAGAATTCCACGACTGTTTTAGACGAGCAAGAGTGATCAAATGTTCGTAATATTTTCTCAGAATGGGAGTTTTGTATATGAATAAATCCGAGTATTTGTCATGTAGTGAGGTGCGGCCTCCTAATGATAGTGAGATAATGAAATGTATAACGTACAGGCGTGACCTATGCGAATGTTATCGGTTGGGAGCACAATGTGAAGTGTCTCCAAAGATAATGCAAAACAATGTTACTGTGAAGAAAGGGCTATAGTGATTGAGCGCCGTAATGTGTAGTTAGTTTGTGTACGGAAAAGGATATCCAGAATTGTGCTACCTGATAGGCCTTATTTTCCGAATTTCGGGACGAAATTCAGTTATTAGGGGGGAAGTATGTAATACCCCGTATTTTTATAGCTTTTAAATTATGGGATTTATTAAATTTAATTGAGATAAATTAATTTAATTTTAATCCGGAATGTTGCTTTAAATATTTACTAGCGTGACGAGAGTTAGTAATTATTGGAAATTTGTTATCTGTTGAATATTAGTGGATGAGTATAGTAATATATGAGATTTATTGTTATAATATTGTCACGTGTGAATAAAATGACAATTATGGAAATTTAAGTCGGGACGCGCCTGTGTCGTGTCGGGACTTAATGTTGATTAATAAGTGAATATTTTATAGTTGTTCGTATGGTCATTTTGAGTGCGCCAACGTGTCCGGAAGGGTCGAGATAGTCAGAAAAGTGTACCCGGGAGTTTAGTTTGGGTCTCGGGGCATTTTTAGGCCCAATTAGTACCCCGGGAGGGCGTTTTGGACATTTCGCAATTATGGGTAATTAAACCTACGAAAATTAAAAGGGTTATATAAGATATCTTGGTTGTCTTCTAGGTTTAGAACAACCAAAGACAAATGACGGCCATTGGAGAGGAAGAGGAGAAGCTCTCCAAGGAGTTCTAGGCCAAGAACACCTCCGATTGCACCGCCGTCACCACCAACACGTAGATCGCGAGACGGGGAACGAAACCACACCAATTTCGGCACCAAACCAGATTTCTAAAAATTCCAGGCAATTGTTTATCTTGCTTATTTCGTTGATGCATCTTTCATATTGGTTTAGGAATGATTAGGATGAATTGTATGGAAGAAAAATCCAATTTGAGATAGGAAATTGCATGTAGTGATGACTTAAATGATATTTTAGAAACCCTTTGTCATGTAAAGGATTAAGAGTTTGATTAAGAAAAGAGTTCTAATTAGATACAAACACTAAAAATTTTATTCCGGATGATCGGACCATTGGAATCGCTTGAAATTTTAGTATGTTGTAGCGAACGGCGAGACAGGACTGCTTACAAAAAATTAGCTTGACCGAACGGTCGGATTTCTAAAAATATTATTTTTACTAGAGAGTTTTATGTTTTGAGGACTCTTAGAGAGTTTTATATTTTGAGGACTCTTAGAGAGTTTTATATTTTGAGGACTCTTCTATATAATAAAAAAAAATTCAATTAAAACTCCATTTTAATTCTGATTTCGAAACCATTTGAAATTCTCATCTTTGAAAATAAAATTCAAAATCCTTTAATGTAAGGCGAAATCTATATTTTTGGGATATCTTACATGAGGGACAATGTAAGTATATGTTAAAGAGAGAGAGACACGTAAGAGAGTTACTTTGGGACAAATGTGTATACCTACTGAATTTTATACTTGGGAGGATAGAATCCGTGAGCGTGATGTAGTAAGTGGAAAAGTTCCTCAAATTAAAATAAGATGTGAATGGTTATACGTGATAACTAAATAATGAGAAATAAATACAAATGTCGTAATTATGGGAATTGAGAATTTACCCATTATTGAAATGGTAATGTTAGTATAGTTATATGATTGTGTATGCATATACTATCTATGTGTGAAAATCATGCCCACGCTACTTGCTATCCCTGAGGTTTCCGCGCTGGGACAGTCTTATCTCGATGGGACCTTTATGGGGGATATTGACTTGTACCCTAGAAGATAGATATCCTTGGTACAGGCTATCGGAATGATAGTTCAGACGGTCCTAAGAGATGCGGGTATGTGCTTTCCTCTTAGAGACTTGGAATCTATGCTTTGCCTCATTTTGTTTGTGTATAGGTATCCTTGGTACAGGCTATCACAGTGATAGTTCAGACAGTCCTGAGAGACTTGGAATCTATACTTTGTCTCAATTTTGTTTGAGCATGTGTTGATACAGTTCGAGAGTGATTCCAAATATGTATTCCCTTAGTACGAGTGATACGGGGATTGGATAGTAGAGTATGCCCGCACCATAGTTGTTATTTGGGGTGCTGTTGTGATATATATATATTTTATGAGTAGTTAATATATATATGAAATTCTGAAATCTGGAACTGCCTACTGTGATGAGACATGTAGGACATGATTGATGACTCAAATTGTAAATACTTGTTTTGAGAAAGTATAATATGACACTGGAAAACTTTATTGATTTATAAAGTTAAAAATGAGAACTTTTGTTGCTAATTGAAATATCCTTTTCGAGCAATTGAATCGTTAAATTTTGAATCTTACGAGTAAGCTAAGATAAGTTAAATCATTGGGAAGATTAGTGCGATAAATGATAAGATAAACCGTTGGGAAGGTTAGTGCGATAGGTGTGCACATTAGAAGAGAGGTGAGAATTCCTCAAGAGAGTGACACACTAATATGTTGTTGCATTGGCCTGTATCAATTTAAATACTTGCTAAACAAATTTTAAATCATATACACTATCGGGCTCTGACCCGTTTCTCTCTCTCTCTCTCTTGTATATATATGTATGTATTACAGATGCCCAGCCACAGGGGCGTTTTGCTTAGGATCTCTTGGAAGGAACGTGCTGCAGCTTAGGTGGAAGTTGCAGGACTCTTGATTAGACGACTTCGTTCATTCGGATCCACTCTTAGTACTTTCATCTAGTTGGGCATGTGTAGCTCTTTCCATTATTCCGTTGTTATTGGACATTTGTATTTCAGTTATTTCCAGTATTGTTACTATGGGATTTGTTCAGTTTGGATGTGTGACTTTAGATTTCGTATGTTGACATTTGATTGACGAATGTATTAAATTAATTGGATTATGTTGCAGAATTTAATGTGGTGTGATTCTTACTTATTGAATGTTGTAATAAAATAAATGATTTTTCTTTAAATAAAATTTGGAAAGTATGTATGAACATGGTTTTGACACTTAGCTTAATTAATTTGGGTGTTAAATTGGAAAAAATTATTTTTCGATAGTGATGCTAAGAATGGACCAACTGTTCGCCTTGATTTAATTTAATAAAGGAGTGATCGACCGGTATTTAATTAGGCGGGGTGTCACATGAGTTTTGATGAAATTGTAGATTTAAGGATATGAATTGAAATCTAAAAAATGAATTAGGATAAATCCCTCATGTAGATAGTTTAGAAATCCCAAATTTTGGAATTGTAATGGACGAATCTGAATTGGAGTTCATGTTTTGAAATTTGAAGAACTTGGGTTTGTTTAATAAAATTTGGGGATTCTCAGAATTTACTAAGGTTCATGCATGATTAAATAATTCTAGATTGTTAGATATTATCACTCCATGCTTAATTATTGATTGGAAGAAATTGCTGGAGTTTGGGATAAATTTGTAGAGGTTTTCGTTTGAAATTCTGGGAAAAGTGCAGTAGGTATCAGATATTGGATATGACGACGTCTCGTTCGAACGAGATGCATAATCGTTTAAATGACCTATTAAACTCGTTCGAACGACATACTAAAGTCGTTCGAATGAAACCCTTTCTTGTTCGAAAGACCAGTCCCAGAAAAGCCCAGAAATTCCCATTTTTCCCCAGATCATGTTATCCAGTTAGTTATATTGGGAAAACTGTCATTTACTAATATTAGCTTAGTGCAGAATTATTTGGGAAATAATCCTAGAATGATACCTTAAGTATTGAATAGGTGAATTATCCTTGGGAATTCTGAGAGTGTGAATAATCGAGTTAATTGCGTAAGTAGTAAAGAGAAATATACTACGTGTAGAAAATTAAATATGGGTTGAGTGAATACCTACATTTTTGTAAGGCTTCGGGAATGACTATTATTATATGTTTATCGTTATTATGTGTATAACATACATACGCTGTTTGCTATCGAGCGGAGGTTTAGCGCAATGGACAGTCTTATCCTGGGTGACCCGATGGGGGGATATTTGACTTGTACCCAAAGCATATGAACTTGGATACGTGTTATCTGTTACGTAGGATAGTTTCGACGGTTTAATGGGAGCGTAAGTATGTGCATGACCCATTTAGCTGGTGAGTATGCTCGCCTCCAATATTTTTGTTATGAGATTTATAGGTCGTGAGAGACGCTGAACCAATTGTCCTTTATGCAGCGAACGATGCACCGGGACATGATAGAAGAATATGCATTGTGCCAAGTGGTCCTAACCAAGGGGCGCAGGAATTGTATATATATATATATATATATATATATATATATATATATATAGTTATAATTGTGAATTAATCCTAATATGTGAAATTAGAAAATATGTAAATGTTGGTAAACAAGTTAACTTAAGGGGATAAAGTATTTACTACTAGAACAAAGAATATCAAATGCAGTAAGTGGGAGTGAAGTGTTAAATAACGTATTATATGGGCGATACGATTTTCTCTTATAAGCGATAATTAGTAGTATATGTCTATGAACTAGTTGGGAATAATTTGGGTAACTAGGTTAGGGTAGGCGCATGCAAGGTGTGCACATTAGTGGAGGGGTGAGGATCTCATGTGAGAGTTCGGAACTAAAATGCACATAATAATTGCATTAATGAAGTTTTAAATACTTGCTAAAACAAATATTTTTACAAATCGGGCTCTGACCCGTTTCTTGCTATTTCTCTTCTCTTTTGCTATATATATATATATATATATTACTAGGTGTCTAGCCACAGGGTCATCACCAGACTTAGACGCGTGGATCATTCGACGAGCTGCAACTTTTGTGGACGCTATAGGTTATTGATACTAGATGCTTCTATTTTTTCATTCAGTTGTTTGTTCAGACATTTCAATTAGGGTATGGGTCGCCCGTTTCCAGCTTAGTTATTTCAGAGATTTCATTTTCTTATTAGCTTTTCTTTTCCCGTTGTATTGAGTATTATGATTCTATTGGTTTTAGACTTTGAACTGCAATGTTTCATTCAGTCTCATTATTTCAATATTTTATTCATGTTCAGTATTTATTCTTGTGAATGGGAATGGCTTATATCTTACAACGTGGAATTAATTAATGGATTTTTATTGGGCATAATTAATTGGGAAAATATTTTGACACTTAACTTAATTGATTATTCGGTGATTAATAATGAAAATTATTTTTCGACAATGATGCTAAGAATGAACCAACCGGACAATTTGATTTAATTTAATAAAGGACTAATCACCCAATATTTAATTTGGTGGGGTGTCACAACATGTTAGATGTTTCAAGTTTTTAACTTTGCGAGCGTTCACCAAAAGTCATAGGTTTAGGGGGATTTTTAAAATTATTGCCACGATTACCGAAAACATTGAATTATGACATGCTTACCCCAAATAACTCGAGGTGGAAAATTCCACAAAAGGATGTGCGTCTGGAAATTAAAGCGTCTCTTGGCGCTCAAATGTAGAAGTTCTACAAAACTAGGTAACAAAGAATAAAAATAGGAAGAAAATATTACAAAATACTGAATGAATTAAATTCTAAAACAAACAAGTTATCGACAATGACACCATTTTGATAATAGGGGAAAATTGTGCATCCGAGTTACCGACGCTGGTCGTTGTTTTTGGCTCCCACTGTTATGCAAAAATCTAAACTATTGACTACACTCTTTTAAGGGAGTATAGAGGTCAGTCCGATTATCAAATCCACAGAGACATGTTGCTAGAATTTAATTGGTTTATTCCTTCTCAATAAAAGTGTAAAAGGTATCGGATAACAAAGATAAACATTATTCTAGTCATGTATTTAAACTAAAGTTAATTAAACGAGTAAAAACTATACATTGCGATTGATATTCCTCACCTAGAGTTAATTAGTATAAATGGTTACATGGGAAGACAAGTCAACCAAGATTTGATCTCATTTCATTAATTAATTAAATCTGGAGTTGTCACCCCCTAAATTGTTATAAAATCCCACTATGATTTTGGCATCAACAAATATCCCTAAAATTACACACGCAAGGTCATAAATACGATGCATACTTGATACACACCATTAAATCTCTTAGACATAAAATCAAGGATAACCAAATATAATTAAACTCATAAAATCCAACACCAAAGCAAAGCAACCAAATCAACCCAAGGTGAGTTTAATCAATCACAACCTAAATTAAGTTAGCTAAAAAGCATGTTAAATGGAATTAATTAAATGAAAACAATAAATGCAAGAAAGTAAATGAAATCAATAAATCTAAGTTACAAAGCAGGGGAATGATTAATAAAGCTAAACATATAGGATATAAAACTGTATTAATGGTAGTGATGCTAAATATTGCAAGTTACAATACCCAAATGGGAAACACCCAAAGAGAGAGATGGAAGATGAGTTATCCATCAACCAAACCGTTTTTTTTTTAAGAAATAAGGATTTATTGAGATAAAGGTAGAATATCCCTACCTGGGTGGCTTTGACAAAGATGAAGGATATCTATATGACTAAACATCATTACAAAATTCAACAAATAAATTAATTGATATGACTTATTGAATGGAAACCTAACAAATCCATTTTGAAACTGCCTCTAACAAATCTAGGCAAGACTAAGATTGATTTAAATGTCTGAAACTCCCTGATAATTTCTCCATGTCGAGCTAAATGGATTGCAGTTGAATTTTCTTCTTTGAGACACCATCTCAAATCTGGTTTTTACGTTGAGGCTGGATACTTTTATTTGGTTAATGATGTTGCATAATGACCAAGGGGGTGATGGATAAAACCTTTGAGTGTGTCTAAGATTATCTTTGAATGAGATTTCACCACAACATTAATATGAGGAATTGACTCACAGAAATTCAAACCATACAATATGGCTTTGCATAAGTCCATAGAGCTGTCACCGTCTCCTTCAAATGAAGAATAGTCATGAATAAGAGAACCCTTACAATCTCTGATAACGCCCCTGCATCTGATTGTTTAAAGGTACTTGAATTGTAACCCTATATATGGAGTTTAAATAAGCCTTGAGGAGGAGGATTCCATTTCACTAATTGTAAGGAAAGTGATCGATTACTTTGAAATTTCTGAATCAAATATTCATTATTGGAACAAGGAGAATTGAATTTCCTTGATGAGCAAGCTGTAGATATGAGATGAGAAACCATAGAAATGACTTGATTGCTACATAATTGTTTTCCTTCAAAGAAGATTGAATTTCTATTTATCCAAATTCTCTATATGAACACTGCATAAGTGACCTCACATAGGAATGCTAAGAAATAAATTTTTTGTTTTCTCATCCACCAAGACATCAACATAGAGTTAAGGGAGAGAAAATTAACTTTGAGACCAAACAAGTTTGCAAAATAATTCCACACCTTTGTAATAATTGGACCACTAATGAATCGATGATTCAGCTCATCTTCATGGTTAAAACAACATCTACATTAAGAGGCCAGTCTAACTCCCAACTCTTGAATATTTTTGTCCAGGGGAACAATATTATGAAGGCATTTCCATACGAACCGAGTTATTTTTTTAGGGATATGAGCTTTAGAGATGAACTTGAAGAGGAAGGAAGAAGGGTGAGTATCTCTAATGGAGCTCCAAGGCGGTTTTGCTGTGAAAATACCTGATTGGGATGGAGACCAAATCAATATTCGTTTCACTTCTATAATTAGGCTATTAGATAAATCTTTGATCTTCATAATCTTTTGATAAGTTGGAGAACCACTAGATTTAGAATAAGTACTATGATTTTTCTTAAAGAAATCGGTCCATAAACTGTGCTTTAAATTAATAGTCCACCAATTTTTCATAGAGGCCACTATGATTATATCTGTAAGAGACTTGAAACCCATACCACCATCTTCTAATGGAAAGAATAGATGGTCCCATTTGATCCAATGTTTTCTATTGCCATACTTTGATGAGGAGTCCCATAAGAAATCATTGACGATTTTTTGAATGATATTAATAGTCCTCAGGGGGGGGGGGGTTAACTACTGCAAGAACATGAAGAGGGGACTGATTGAATAAGTACTAATCTACATGCATAAGAAATAAATTTTCTTTTCCATCTGAAAATCTTTGCTTTGATTTTTTGGATAACATCTTCAAAATATCTATGTTTTGCCCTTCCATAAAAAATAGGACAACCAAGATAAATTAGATAAAGGCTTTTATTTTTAAGATGATTAATATTTGATATGGATATGGTCCTGCTTCTGCTGAGACTGTCATGAGTCATAAAATTGCTTTTCTCAAAGTTAATGAAATGTATCAACGATACTTCATATTGATTCAAAAACTTAAGCAAGGATTTGAGGCTTTTGACAGAGCCATTGCAAAAAAATGATAGAATCATCTGAAAAATTGAGGTTGCTAATGAGGGGATAGCCTTGAGGATAAGAAAAAGGTTTGATAGAGCCATTTAAAATGAGATTATGGATGCCTCTATTTAACACTTCTGCAATAATCACAAAGAGGCTTGAAGACATATGATCTCCTTGTTTAAGCCTTGCAAATGATTTGAAATAGCTTGAACTTTGACCATTTATCATGATGGAGAACCAGTTATTGGGAAAACACCTCCAAGCACTATCAATCCACACTTCAAAGAATCCAAAAGACCTAAGGGCTTTGATTAAAAAAAATAATTAACCCTACCATAAGACTTTGACATATCAAGATTTATGATGAAAATTGAGCCATGAACCTTTCGGTAATACCCCGTATTTTTATGGCTTTTAAAATTGGGGATTTATTAAATTTAATTAAGATATTAATTTAATATTAATCCAAAAATTAAAAATATATATTTACTAACGTGATGTTAGTTAGTAATTATTGAATATTTGTAATATTACTGGATGAGTAAAGTAATATATGAGATTTATTTTATTAAAATTGTCACAAGTGAATAAAGTGACAATTATGAAAATTTAAGTCAGGATGCGCCTGTGTCGTGTTGGGACTAAATTATTATTATTAAAAGTGAATAAATCATAAGTCGCTCATATGGTCATTTCGAGTGCGTCAATGTGTCCATAAGGATTGAGATAGTCAGAAAAGTATACCTGGGGATTTAGTTTGGGCCTCGGGGCATTTTTAGGCCTAATTGACATCCCTAGAGGGTATATTAGACATTTTATATTTTTGGGTAATTAAACTCACGAATTTACTAAGGATATATCAGGTATTAGGGGTTGTCTTCTAGGGTTAACAAACACAAAACCAAAGAACGACCATTAGAGAAGAAGGTGGAGAGCATTCCAAGATATCCAAGGCTAAGAACTCATCTGTTTGCACCGCTGCCACCACAAAACGTAGATCGCATGACGAGGAACGCAACCATACCTTTTTCATCCACAAAATCAGAATCTCGAATTCTCAAACAAGTATCTATCTTGCTTCTCTTTTAGTTAATGTCTCACCATGTTAGATTAGGATTGTTGAACCTATGTTTAATGGAAGAATTTAATGATTTAGAGAACCCAATCACATGTTGTAGAGGAAATAAATATATTATGGAATCTCAATCATATGTAGAGGATTACCCATGAAATTTGAATAATTTAGAAGTGAGAAATCTGGAAAAAGAATTAGAATAGTGGAAGTTTTGTGAAAAATTATGGTTCTTGATAATTAAGGAAAATTGGCCCTTTAATACAATCATGTTGATGAATTTATACATGTTTCTCGTAGGAAATCATGAATATATGTATAGAGAACTAGTAGTAATGTTGTTTGGGAGTTTGGGAATTGATAATGGGGTTTTGGATTAATTTGGAAGATAAAACTAGTAGGTTTAAATGGCAGTTTCTGGGCAAGAACTGCTTGATCGATCGATCGACCCAAGTACATCGATCGATCGATTGACCCCCTTTCATCGATCGATCGATCCCTCCTGGAAAACTGCATATTTTGACCTTCTTTTGTTTAATCCGGTTAAAATGCATAGGAACCCTCAATTACTATTAATAGAGTATAATGTGTTATGAAGAGGACTAGTAGGGTCTAAGTAGACTCAGTTTAATTAAAATTAACGTGGGATGAAATTGTGGGTTAACGGGGAGTTATTCATTACCTAGGAAATTGTGCGTAAGTTTACTAAAAGATTGAGACTCGTAAAGGATTAGACCAGAAGGTAAGTGAGAGTGTACCTACTGAAATTATACTTAGTGAGATAGAATACTTCGAGAGAGTAGAAGTATGTATGAAAATATTATAAATGAGAATAAAAGAGACGAATCCGTTATGCGAGATAATTGAGTAATTTGTGTTAAGAACGGATAATTGTAATTATGGGTCGCGGGCGCACCTAATTTAGAAAATGTGAATATTTATATATATGACTGTGTGACTGTTCTTATATTGTGTATCTGTGTAAAACTCATACCCGGGCTACTTGCTATCATGGAGGTTTTCGCGTCGGGACAGTCTTATCTCGATTGGACCTTTATGGGAGATATTGACTCATACCCTAAAAGATAGTATCCTCGATACAGGCTATCTTAAAATGATATTCAGATGTTCTAAGAGACGTGAGGGTATGTGCTGACTCTTAGTACCTGGAACTACGCTTCGTCTCCATTTTCTTGTCTAGTGTGTTAATACAGTTCGAGAGTGATTCCGAACTAGTATTTCCCTTAGTTCGAGTGATACGGGGACTTGATAACAGAGTATGCCAACACTATAGATTTTACGTGGGGTCCCGATAGTATATATATATTATATGAGTGACTAATATATATATATATATATATATATATATGGAAACTTTTTACTGCGTGTATAAGTATTTATGAAATGAATAAATTCTCCAGCTTTATGACAAGTGTTCGTGAATTTTGTAACGGTAACTAAATGGTTCTAAGTAACGTAAGAAAATGGAAGAGATAAATTTTATAAAAGTAAATATCATGTCCTTAGTACTTTTCGAGATAAAACTTCATGGGAATAAGTTAGATAGAATTATGAGATCAGTAGAACGGTAGGAGTGCACATTAGATGAGCAGTGAGGAATCTCAAGAGAGTGTCGCATATTAACATGGTTGTGATATAAACTGGTAAGCATTTTAAATAATTACTAAACTATTTTTTTAAAACTGTTTTACACTTGGGCTCTGACCCGTTTCCTATCTTTTTCTCTCTCTTGTACGCATATGTATATGTATTACAGGTGCCCAGCCACAGGAGCGTCATGCATATGATCTTTAGATTGGATGTGCTGCAGCTTATGTGGGAGTTGCAGGCCTTTGTTCTAGAAGATCTCTTGATTGATTTAGATCTTGTCTTAGTTCTTCATAGTTAAGGCATGTGTCACCCGATTTCCTATCCCGTTTGGATTTGTTAGAAATTTATGTTTATTTATATTCTCCAGTATTTAGTAGTCCTTGGGAGTTAACTTTTGTCAGGATGATTTCATGTATAGTTATTTGACTTGATTTGGTTAATCTATATGGATTAATTCTTTTGTGTTGATTGCTATTCGTAGCACTTATGTAATTCCTAGACGGTTGATTATTTAAAAAGGTTTTCAAGTTATAATTTAAAAATGGTAATAAGACTTTAAATTGTTTTGACACTTAGCTTAATTATTTAGGGTGTTTAATTTGGAAATTTTATTTTGCGACAGTGATGCTAAGCATGAACCTACCGTTCACCTTGATTTTAATTTAATAAAGGACTGATCACCTGGTATTTAATTAGGCAGGGTGTCACAGGTGGTATCAGAGCATCAGGTTCTAGTGTCATTTAGGATCTATGCGGCTTATTATACTTCCAGCGTTACTTTTTTTGATATAGAGCCCTAAGTTTAGGATTGTTGATTTCTATTGTGAGATTCCGTTCTCCTGATATAACGTATGTATATTAGTTAATTCTATTTAAGTTCGGATGTGTGCGTGTGCCGAGCGATAAAGGATGTCAGATGAGGGCCGTTAGGTGGACATCAACTGGCATGGATTAATTGAGGTTGTAAAGTATATTCGAGGATAATGACCGTAGTCGAGGTCACCCCTATTAGGGAATGAGAGGCCAGGACTGTAAAGATGGATAGGACGCAACCTACAATTTCCAAGTGTTGTTATAGTCGAAAGTGAGGACAAATTTGACCCACCCAATGGGGTGCGCTTGGGAGAGGGTCAAAAGGTAAAATTGAGGAGAGTCATCCGCGGAAATTCTAGACATGAGGAGTTGTGTGTGTTACCCAACGAAGGTAATATATTCAAAGGCTTGGAAATATAGTAAAGTGTGGTTAACTAGAAGTGGAAATTTGGGGTAAAATTTTTCTTGACTCAGCGGAGCAAAGTTTCAATAGTGGGAGCAACCACCACCATTAGTAGTGAAATGTTGCGTTAATGAAAGGACCTTAGGTACAGTTTAACCGCACGTTCTTTCACCAGTTGTTTAGGATAAGGTATGAATGTCGTGCTCAACCCATTACAGAAGGGCCGGACAGGGGTGCATTTGTATATGGATTTAGAATTTTATCAAATTTTGTATCAGCCGGAGTGGATACAAATGGCAGAGAAGATATCAAGTAGGAAATCAACTCGTGAGGAAAGAATGACAACAATTAAAGAGAATTCTGTTGGACAGTCGATCCATATGGTGATAATTTCACGCATTGTTCGTCGAGATGTTAATGTTGTTATAAAGGGAGCCAAATTAATCGGAAGATTTATTGGAGAGTGAGTCTAGATGAAAAGTATTTAGTAAAACACCACAAGGGGGAGACCCATCAGGGGGCTCATTTAAATGATTCAGATATCTAAATTCTTACCAAGCGATGGTGAATTCAGTTAGGGTTATTGAAGTCAATTGCATGCTCCTTAGGGCCAACAAAGCTAAGGAAACAACGAGGATATCCATCAGGAATCGAGCCTACCAAAGTTCGAGAAGGACAATCCTAATATGGTTTGTATGACAGGTGATAAGTTGATTATGTGTAGTAATATTTTTTGGAGAGTGTTCCCAAAGTAAGTAAAGGGACAAGAGTAGGATGCCTAGTAAAGGACAATGATTAAGCGAGGCCTCACCTGCGAGAGGGTCAGACACGCACTTATATTATCTATTTTAGAGACTTCAGAGGGGATAGTGGGATCGATATATTTGATCCCGGTGTGTGTAGGGGCTTTGTTGTTATGATTCAGTATGTATTGGGTTTACTATTGAGTGAAAAGGTTTACCTCATTATTATGTTTAGCACTCTTGACATGGTGATAAGAAGAGCGCATTGATATATCTATCCTTTCGAAATGTGGGAGTTGAGAGTTATACCCATATGATTTGGGATGGGATTTTGAGAATCCTGACTGTATGTATTCGAGGTTTATAGAATGTGATTACCACCAATACTGAATGATAGTGCAATTGGCGAAATGTTCTTTGTTAAGTGTAATTACATGAGGAGATGTAACTTTTCTTTCAAGAGACGGAATAAAGGGGTACATACTATGGATGGAGGGCCTAACGGATTTTGATAACCGACAATTCTAGGTAGTAGTGTATCGGGGGGGGTCCTTGTTTGGATTTCGCTTTGCGAGACATCCCACGCATGAAACTTAGCGTAAGGTTGGAAGTAGAGAGATGTGTGGTCATTAGTCCATGAGTCTAGTACCTCAGTTTCCATAGGAGCCAGTAATATTGATTGTAAGTTAAAGTTGAGTGACGATTTAATGCTATTAGAGCCAGTTGTGTGGCAAGGAAACATTAGAAGTTTTGTTTTATCGCCAAATTGAAGGGTGGAATGATGATAAGGAGGTTTGAGAGTACCCAAGTGTTTTGATCACATTATGTCACAAGGGAAGAAAAGAATTGGGTGCTATGTGTGAAGTGTGAAGTGTAGGTGATGTTTACAACTAGTATACACGGTTTATAGGGTGTGTGGGCCTCCTAGTCAGTCGTTGCTTGAATCGTTCGAGTCGAAGTGATGTGAGAATAGACGCGCAGAATATATTTTGTGAGAATGACATAACGAAATGTACTTGATAGAGTAGATTAAGCGGGGTACGAAGGACGGTAATCCATATATACAAGTACGATCAGTGTAACAAACATGAATTTAGTCGGAAGGCAATGGGAAGTCATTTAGGGTGTATTCCATTAGAAGCATAAAATTTAACTATTATGGAAAACACTCTGAGTAGAGTTTTACCTAGTCAAGTGTGGCAAGAGACTTGCGCGTCGGTTGAATGATGATGTTAGTAAGGTATAAAGGTTCAAAAGTGCATATCGTGGAGAAAAGTTCATGGATCGAAACTTTCGGTATACGCTAATGAAAGAAGGGGAGTGTTAAGTGTCACTTATGTGAGTCATTACAGGTAGAAGTCGATGTTGAGAGGGACATAGTAAGTAGTTTCCGCGGGCACCACTCATAGATAGAAATCGATTAGAACGAGAGGATCAATCAGAGAATTTTATAGCAAATCTACGATTCCTAAAATAGAAGAGAGCAATTGTGTGAAATTTCTTAGATGGAGCGCCGAATTCAAGGTAAGGTCACGAGTTTCTTAGAATGTGTGGGACAAGTTGACCTTAAAAAAAGTAATTATTATTCTTTTGGGGCTATACACTATTAGATAGTGTGCCCCAACCTTTCTTTGGGAATAAGAATCGCGTGGTTAAGAAGTTCTTCCTGGTATTTTTCTGAACTAAAACGGGATAACGTTTCGTTTTGACTAGGTTATATCACCCTTGTTGGGGAATAGGCGAGGTGATTAAAGATTAGTGGAACCGCGTGAAAGTAATTTTTAAATTCATGGTGGTCATTTCATTTCCACAACGGATGTATCTAGCAAGTGACGATTAGTACAGTAGAGTTTCGTGAAAGCACTCGTAACTGTTTATTGTGGTCAAACTGCTTATTGAAATTTTGTGTGGAAAAAAAAGAGCCTTAACTATTCTCCCTCTGGTTGTTTAGAGGTGAGTGGATAATCAAAACTTTTGATCGGCCGAGTTAGATTCTGATGACTGTGGTGGAATTACCATGGTTATTTTAGGTAACTTTTGAATGTCGTAAGAGTTCGTTGCCGAAAAATCGAGATTCGAAGAACTGGCAAAAGTGGTAAATTTTTCGCATGGTTTCTTTCAAAAAGAGAGTTTTGTGATTAGATAAATACGAGTGTTTGTTAGGTAGTGAGGTGCGGTTTCCCAATAATATTGAGACAAAGTGGGGCCAACGATGTGTAGGCTCGTCTTATGCGAATAGCACGGATTGGAGCACAATGTGCAGTGTCGTTATTACAGTGTGACTCTATAACTGATTGTATTGAAAGTGATAAATAAGCTTATTGTGAGGTGGGGAGGACTATAGGAATTCGCCTTACTCGAAAGTCCGTTTTGAGTATTGTTAAAGTATCCAGATTTATTTTTACCAGGCATACCTTTTTTTTTGAATTTCGGGACGAAATTCCGTTATTAGGGGGAAGTATGTAATAACCCGTATTTTTATGGCTTTTAAAATTGGGGATTTATTAAATTTAATTAAGATATTAATTTAATATTAGTTCGGAAATTTATTTTCAATATTTACTAGTGTGATGTGATTTAGTAATTATTGGATATTTGTTGAATATTACTGGATGAGTAAATTATTATATGAGATTTATTTTACTAAAATTGTCACGAGTGAATAAAATGGCAATTTTGGAAATTTAAGTCAGGACGCGCCTGTGTCGTGTCGGGACTAAATTATTATTATTAAAAGTAAATAAATTATAAGTCACCCGTATGGTCATTTTGACTGAGCCAATGTGTCTAGAAGGGTCGAGATAGTCAGAAAAGTATACCCAGGGGTTTAGTTTGGGCCTCGGGGTATTTTTAGGCCTAATTGACATCTCGAGAGGGTATATTAGACATTTTATATTTTTGGGTAATTAAACCCACGAATTTCCTAAGGATATATCATCCATTAGGAGTTGTCTTCTGGGTTGACAAACATAAAACCAAAGAACGACCATTAGAGAAGAAGGTGGAGAGCTTTCTAAGCAATCCAAGGCCAAGAACTCATCCGTTTGCAGCGCCTCCACCACCAAAACGTAGATCGCACGACGAGGAATGCAACCATACCTTTTTCATCCACAAAATCAGAACCTTGAATTCTCAGGCAAGTATCTATCTTGCTTCTCTTTTAGTTAATGTCTAACCCTGTTAAATTAGGATTGTTGAACCTATGTTTAATGGAAGAATTTAATGATTTAGAGAACCCAATCACATGTTGTAGAGGAAATAAATATATTATGGAATCTCAATCATATGTAGAGGATTACCCATGAAATTTGAATAATTTAGAAGTGAGAAATCTTTAAAAAGAATTAGAACAATGGAAGTTTAGTGAAAAATTAGGGTTCTTGATAATGAAGGCAAATTGGCCCTTTAATACAATCCCGTTGATGAATTTGTACATGTTTCACGTAGGAAGTCAAGCATATATGTATAGAGAACTATTATTAATGTCGTTGGGGAATTTGGGAATCGATAATGGGGTTTTGGAGAAATTTGGAAGATGAAACCCGTAGGTTTAAATGGCAGTTTCTGGGCAAGAACTGCTTGATCGATCGATCGACCCAAGAATCGATCGATCGACCCCCTTCCTCGATTGATCGATCCCTCCTGGAAAACTGCATATTTTACCCCTCTTTTGTTTAATCCGGTTAAAATGCGTAGGAACCCTCAATTACTATTAATAGAGTATAATGTGTTATGAAGAGGACCAATAGGGTCTAGGTAGACTTAGTTGAATTAAAATTATTGTGGGATGAAATTGTGCGTTAACGGGGAGTTATTCATTACCTAGGAAATTGTGCGTAAGTTTACTAAAAGATTGAGACTCGTAAAGGATTTAGACCAGAAGGTAAGAAAAAGTGTACCTACTGAAATTATACTTAGTGAGATAGAATACTTCGAGAGAGTAGAAGTATGTATGAAAATATTATAAATGAGAATAAAAGAGACGAATCCGTTATGTGAGATAAATGAGTAATTTGTGTTAAGAACGGATAATTGTAATTATGGGTCGCGGGCACACCAAATTTAGAAAATGTGAATATTTATATATATGACTGCGTGACTGTGCTTATATTGTGTATTTGTATAAAAAATCATACCCGGGCTACTTGCTATCATGGAGGTTTCCGTGCCAGGACAGTCTTGTCTCGATTGGACCTTTATGGGAGATATTGACTCATACCCTAGAAGATAGTATCCTCGATACAGGCTATCTGTGAATGATAATCAGATGTTCTAAGAGACGTGAGGGTATGTGCTGACCTCTTAGGACCTAGAACTATGCTTCGCCTCCATTTGTTTGTGTAGTGTGTTAATACAGTTCGAGAGTGATTCCGAACTAGTATTTCCCTTAGTTTGAGTGATACGGGGACTTGATCGCAGAGTATGCCAACACCATAGATTTTATGTGGGGTGCCGATAGTATATATATATATATATGTATGGAAAATTTCTACTGAGTGTATAAGTATTTATGAAATGAATAAATGCTCCAGCTTTATGACAAGTGTTCATTAATTTTGCAACGGTAACTAAATGGTTCTAAGTAACGTAAGAAAATAGAAGAGATAAATTTTCTAAAACTAAATATCATGGCCTTAGTACTTTTCGAGATAAAATTTCATGGGAATAAGTTATATAGAATTATGAGATCAGTAGAATGGTAGGAGTGTACACTAGATGAGAAGTGAGGATTCTCAAGAGAGTGTCGCATAGTAACATGGTTGTGATATTAACAGGTAAGCATTTTAAATACTTGCTAAACTATTTTTTTAAAATTGTTTTACACTCGGGCTATGACCCCGTTTCTTGTCTTTTTCTCTTTCTTGTATATATATGTATATGTATTACAGGTGCCCAGCCACAGGGGCGTCATGCATAGGATCTTTAGATTGGACGTGCTGCAGCTTATGTGGGAGTTGTGGGCCTTTATTCCAGACGACCTCTTCATTGATTCAGATTTTGTCTTAGTTCTTCATAGTTAGGGCATGTGTCGCCCGATTTCCTATTCCGTTTGGATTTGTTAGAAATTTATGTTTATTTATATTCTCTAGTATTTAGTACTCCTTGGGAGTTAACTTTTGTCAGGATGATTTCATGTATGGTTATTTGACTTGATTTGGTTAATCTAGATGGATTAATTCTTTTGTGTTGATTGCTATTCGTAGCACTTATGTATTTCCTAGACGGTTGATTATTTAAAAAGGCTTTCAAGTTATAATTTAAAAATGGGAATAAGACTTTCAATTGTTTTGACACTTAGCTTAATTATTTGGGGTGTTTAATTTGGAAATTTTATTTTGCGACAGTGATGCTAAGAATGAACCAGCCATTCACCTTGATTTTAATTTAATAAAGAAATGATCACCCGGTATTTAATTAGGCGGGGTGTCACACTTTCTACCAAGAAGCCCTATCATCTTTTGGAAATTATGAATATTGTATGAGATAAGTCTTCTCTTTATGAAACCTAATTGGGAAGGACTAATAATATCTAGAAAGACCTCTGAAAGTATTGAAGACAGTATTTTAATGATAATCTAAAGGCTAAAGTTGCATAAACTTATTGGCCTGAAATCTGAGCATTGAATGGAAACAAATTCTCTCGGATAAGGATGATATTGTAACTTATCCAACTTTTAGGAAGTTCACCACCTGAGAAGAAATACCTTATAGCAAGAATTGACTCTTCTTTGATTATTGGCCAACATTTTTGATAAAAAAAATCCATGGAAACCATCTGGACCATCATTGCTCTCTGCTTTTAGATTTGTGAATGCAGTCCACACTTCTTCCTCAGTTGGATCTGCATCAAGTCTTTGAATATGAGCCTCTGAAATAAGCTTAGGAATGTGTTGAAGAATATCATAAGCCCATTCAATACTCCTAGACTTGAATAAATCTTCATAGTTCTTTATAAAAACTTCCTTGATATCTGTTTCGAAATTAAAGGTATTACTTTCCTCATCTTTGATTTTGTGAATCATTAGAGATGCCCTACTTACTTAGTTTATTGGTGAAAAAACTTAGAGTTAGAGTACCCTTCAATACTCCATTTTGTTCCCTTTTATTGTTTCCAAAAAAATTCTTATATTTTAATAACAGCATTCAGCTTTGAATTTGCCTTTGAAAGATTGGTTCTATTCGTCTCTGAGGGGTAGGCTTCATATTGAAATTCAGCTCCAAGCACTTCATCTTCGCATTTGGAGATCTCATCAAAGATATCCTTAATTTCCTTATTCCACGCGACCAAATATGATTTAAGTCTTTGAATTTTGGATGAAAACACTCTGGTAGGCTTTCCAGAATTGGGAGTAGACCAACTCATAGAGACTAAGTCAGAAAAGGAAGAATGCACCACCAAGATTGGAATTTGAAAGGCTTTGTAATTGAATCAGAAGGAGATTTGATAGAGAATAAGAGAGGATATTGCTCAGAGCATGTTTTAGATAGATAACTTAGAGAAAAATTAGGAAAATTTGAGATCCATTAACTTGAAACAAGACCTGTGTTTAGTCTAGACCAAATCTTGTTCTTATCTCTGAAATTATGCCACGTAAATTTAAAACCTGAAAATCCCACTTCAAGAAGACTAGCAGTAGAGATAAAAGTTATGAAATACTCAACTGCTCCATGGTGTATGTCATTACCTCCAAGTTTCTCCTCACTACATGTGTCCACGTTAAAATCCCCCATTAAAATCCATGGATGGCCTTGAGAAATGATTTTGTTATCCATTAAAGAACTCCAGAGGTTAGATCTCTCTTGTTTAGTGCATTTATCATAGACAATAGAGAGGAAAGCCTTTAAATGAAGGTAAGGGCGATATACCTTAATGAGGAAAGATTGATCATCATCTTTTATAATAGAGAAAGATACTCCAAACCTCCATATAAACCATATTTTATTAGAGACATTGGCTGCAACTTCTTCAAAGTTTATAATTCTTTTGAAATCCTCAATCTTAATGGATTTTGATTTAGGATACAATAAAGCAATGAAAGGTAATTAATGCTTTTACATAATCTTCTAATTCTTCTTCTTGATGGATTATTTCTCAATCCTCTAATATTCCATATTAGAAAATTTATCATTGGGAAATGGATTTCGAGGAATTTTGATATACCTTTATTGCTGATATTGTGAGTCTTTTAAGCATGGGCCTGAATGAAAGATTCTTATTTATTTTTATCCCTTCTTTTTCCACCTACTCAGTTGACTTTGATTGAATAAATTTTCGTTTCCTTTTATCTAAAGCCTTCATTCTAGTTGCAATTGTTTTCTCTGCTAAACACAGCTCTTCTAGGAAAGGAGGATAAGCATTAGCATTAATCTCTGAGTCTGAAAATGTCAGACTATCATTAAGAGAATATTTTTTAATTTTTGGGAATACTATTCCTTTTGGAGATAACATGAGATAATCCATTCCCCTAATATCTTCTTCATTAACCTCATATATATGAATTATCTTCATATAAGACTAGGTATATGGCACTTCATTACTGTTCAATTGATGAATTTGGGAATTAACTTCAATGTGGTTTGGGTTATACTTGGGACAAAGAGTAAGTTTTTATGAATAACTTTGTTGAGATTTGGATTTTGGAGATTTGGATGAAGAGGAAGAATTTTCTTAGTTAAGAGTGTTTGTAGAATTTTGGATGAGGTTTAATTGGCTAGTGTTTGGTATGGGATTTTTAGAGTGGAAGTTATCAGTTTTTTGTAAGCTGTTGGAAAGGTTGAAGGATTATATTGAGCTTGATTTGACTGAAAGATTCTAGATGAGCTTGGGTTTGAGTTTATAATGTTGCGAGTATTTGAAGGAAGTGGCTGATATGAGGTCTCGTTGAAGGGTTGATGGAGAGGCTGAGGTTTTGAAATAACTTGGAGTGTTGTTTTCTTTTTCGAAAGTTTTTTGGTATTTGGTTGTTGTTGGAGTGCATAAAGAGGCATTTTTGCCTTCTCATGACCAAGTTTGTAGCACTCAGTACAATAATGAGGGACATTTTTATATTGGATTTTCTGCCAAAACCCATCTTACCCACACCCTATCCATACCCTATCAGGATTTTGATGTAGTAGGTTCATTTCCACACCCTATCCATACCCCATCTTACCCACACCCTAATTAGTCATCCTACCACCTGAGTGATTGTATAGGTAAATAATGGAGTGAGATCCATACAGGGGCTATTGGTTTTTCCCTTTCAGGCCTAAAATCTAGACTCCATTTAAAAGTCCTAATTGGGTATCTCCCTATACTCCATTGAGTCCTCATCCAAAGTCAGGTGAAATCTTCTTCTACGAAAATTTGAATGATGATACTCTTTTGATCTATGATACTAATTTGGAATGCTCCTTTTAGACTAACTGTGTGAAAGGTTTTATGAATATCTTCTAGAGGAGGTCGACCATGTGAGAACTTACATGCAATAGAAAATTTGAACAAGGCTAACAGTTTTTGTATATCTTCATGAGAAAAATGGATTACTAGTTCCCCTTTGTGGGAAGAGATTGGGATCAAAGGAAGTTCTTGGGAAGAAGAGGATGAGTTTTTAACAACCGAAGCAAAGGATTTATTGATTGTGTTTTAGGATCAGGAGGTTTTGGGTTGATTGTTAGGTTGGACGTGAGAATTGCGATGCAACCCTAATTAGATTTTAGCAGCTAGAGAGATAGTATTTGAGGAGACTTATTTATCATTCACCAAACAAACCCTAAAATTGAATTATATAAACGATCTCTTTACAAAATAAACAAAACCCAACTGAAATATGAAGTTGTAAAAGAAATAAAAGAAAAAGAAATAAAAAGAGAAGAAGCGTTAAATATCTGGGAGGACCGATCAACCGCGGCCATGGGGCCGATCGACTTGGTGTAGTTTTTGAAGTCCCCTACCTTCCATCGTAGTCTTAATGCTGAAAGACCGGTCAAACAGGGGCTCATGGATGGTTAATCGCAGGTCAGGAGAAGATCCTACTGGATTCTTCATAGGCATAATGCTGATAACCCGTCGATCGGGGGCCTAGGGTTGGTCGACCGGTGCCCAATTTTCTTGGTGCTTTGGTCATTACATGGGAGATCTGTTGATGGAAGGCAGCTAGTTCGATCGGCCGATCTGTTGAACTAGATATAATTTTTATGATTAGTAGTCGGGGTAAAGAAAAACTTCACTCACTACTCAACATTTGCGAGAAAAGTCTTGGGTATTTTGTTATACCATTTTGTTATATCATATTTGATGAAAGAGTTATATATTATTTGAAATAGTTCGGCCTCTTAGACTCTTCCACTTCACTTGATCAGTTGGATGACAACAAGGTAAAATGATAGCCTGGGACCCTAGTGACTAGTCAGATGACATTCCATCCAGTTTTACAGTTGGTCAAAATATGCTAACCTCCCCCACATGATGGACAAAGCCCTTAATTTACTTAAGGAGTGCTCCACTAACCTAAAAAGTACCCACTAGGCCTATGCTGGCCAGTGAACTTATTCCCTTTATTCTATTCACTATAAATAGAGGGTTCTGACCCAAGGTAACGGTAACAGATCTCAGCCGATGAAGAAGAGAGGAAAACACTAACCCAAACCTATCAGATCGAGACATTAGATACTTGAGATAAATATATTATAATAGAGGGAGAATCTATTACAATAATCGAACCAATAGTACTGGACGATGAATACCCTGAACGGACAACCCAAATCGGCTTGTCTTTGACTGCTCCCAACTAGATATGATACATACCTTCCTTAAAGTATGAAAAGCACGTCTTTGATTGCTCCCAATTAGATCAGGTCGGCCAAGCCAACTTAATTGATCTAATGCATGTCTTTGACTGCACCAAAACATTTGGATAAGGTGTATCGGCAAGATCCGATACTGTCACACCCCAAATCCAATATCCATTCTAATCATTTGTTATTAGAATAATTGGATCATAATCTCGAGCCCATTGAAAATTTAATTCCTTTATCAATATTATTTTTTTGCATAATGAACATAGTATTGTTCTTGTGCCATAAAGAAGTCAACATCATAGTCATAATTAGAGATTATACAATACTACGATTAACTATGATCAACTCAATCCATACTAAATCAGTATATACAATGTGTGAGTATATCAAAATCTTCATTGTGACAACGATAAAATCTCCATACTTAAACCCCAGCTCTTCTAACGGTGCAACTCTCAAAGTTACCGGTCATATATTATCCTAGCTGGCGGCATACAAACCTGAAATTGTTAAAATATAAACCATAAGCATTAAGCTTAGTGATGTACTCCTTCCCTGCAATAGAATAATAATTCTATATCGAATATGTGAATATAAATCTGAACAATCCTGCACATTGGCAATAACAAATCATGGATCATAAGATCCAAATAATTCTACCCGTTGGCAATAACAAATCCTGGATCATAAGATCTAAATAATTCTGCCCATTGGCAATAACAAATCCTGGATATTTGAATATCCAAACAAATCCGGAATACCTAAGTATTCAAACCAATCCTGGATCATGAGACCCAAACAAATCCAGGATATTTTAATATCCAAACAAATCCTGAATACCGAAGTATTCAAACCAATCCTAGATCATGAGACCCAAATAAATCCTGGATATTTTAATATCTAAACAAATCCTGAATACCGAAGTATTCAAACAAATCCTCTCTTAGAGCTATATGCATATTTATATATGAAACAAATCATAAGTACACCCACCTTGACAGTTTAACTGGCTTTTCCCTTGCCTTTATTCGGTACTTGTTCAATCAGCTCTTCTTCCCTTCCTATCATTCTTACAATATTAGTATCACCATAAGAATATTAATAGTCCAAAGAATAACTTCAATCATAACTCAATTCATAAACATCATATTATTCAATTCAAATCATTCATTACAAATGAAGTCCCATCTAGACTCAGGTTCTGATATCTAACATATTCAAATTACAGCCCAAATCTTCTTTAATTCTTCTTGGTAATCCAACCCTTATCATATCATGTTCCTAACACAAAAGACGGAACATAATTCTGAGTTTCCTAGAGCAAGATATGCCTATTTCTTTTCCACATAGCAAATCTGCCCTATAGGCTCTTTTATCGTTCATTCAATTTCCAGGAATTTTCATAATTTTTCTACATAATAAATTTCTATGATATTTTACCCAACATCAGTAAACATATTGAACAATACAGAATTAAATTTTCATAATTTTTAAGGTTCGTTTGCTATGTCAAGCAAAACATCGAACACATGGCGGGTATACTTTCACCCTTAGGGCAGATTTCATACCCGAACTTCAAACTCTCACCAAAGACAGATTTATTGGTATTTTAACATGATTTTCATATATGTAATACACATATGATTCCAGGTCCATATACAATTGGAATCAATCAATTCCAGTAAGTAAAGAGAAATATATGGAAGTTTGAATAAACAAGGTTCCAAAACAAAACAATCTCAAGGGTTTACACATTCAAGTTTACTTAAACTTGCATCTATCCATAAGTACATATCAAGACATGGAATTTCGATAAACAAATGATTATTTCAATCATTTAAATAATTAATACAAATAAATAAACAAGATTTATGGATGGAAATACCATAGGGGATTTTACGTAATTTCTACGGATTTTTTCTCTAATTTTCTCCTCACTTTTTCTTCCTAACTTCCGAATTCTCTTTCTTTAAGCTTAAAATCTCTCATGGCTGAATTTGGATGAATAAGGAGATATTTCTAAGGGTTTGAAGTCGGCCAAAGCCAACCTCCACCTCCAACCAATCAATTTAAGACACTTATTGGGCATAAAGGACAAATTTCCACTTAAATGAATGGACAGAGTCAGAGTCAGAGTTGATCAAATTAGACTCAAGTTTAGATATCTTAGAGGCAAAACTCAAGTTAGAGTTGGTCTATTTCTTTGTGAATGATTTAATTGTTTCTTAAAGTCTAATTCCATTTCCACAGTCCTAAGTTTGCTACTGAGTAACTCAGGGGTAAGGTTTTGATCACTCATTTCCTCAATAGCATACCTCTTGCTGTCAAACTTTTGTAGTAATGATCTTAGGATTTTAGAAACAATTTCATTCCTATCATAAGTAATACCATTAGCATGCAACTTAGTAACTATATCAGTTAAGTTCATGTAAAAGTCATCAAAAGACTCAGAGTCAGACATAATTAAAGAGTTTTACTGCTGGGTAAGCATTTGAGTTTTAGCAGCTTTAACTCTTGAGTCTCCTTCATGGGCAGTGATTAATGTGTCCCAAGATTCCTTAGAAGTGGCACAAGATGAGATTCACTTGAACTCATACTCATTAATAGACATAAAAATGGCATTCTTTCCTTTATTGTTATTTCGAGAAATAGTTTTCTCTTCTTGTGTAAACTCACTTAAGATTTTCTTTACCCTCTCATCACTTCCTTCAGTGGCTGGTTTAGTAGGATAAGTGTATCCATTTTCAATAATGTCCCATACATCATCTCCTAAAGTCCCTTGGATGAAGGCAACCATTCTTACTTTCCAGTAAGCAAAGTTGTTTCCATCAAAGAGTGGAGGTCTGGACAGATTACCAAACCTTTCATTCTTCTCGTCCATAGTTAGGTTTTTCAGAAAACGATTTCAGAAACACAAGATCTTTTTGAAATAAAGGTTAACAGGGCTCTGATACCAATTGAAAACCGTCGCTAATGCCGTTTAATACAAGATTAAACTGTATAAGCAACTCCGAGATGTTTGTTGAAGAAACCCTTTTCTTTTGAAAATAAAAATTATAAATAACAAGATGTGTTTACAAAAACTTATGTACGAGAGTAATCAAGACTTTGTAATCATTTTTAAAACTAAGACAGTTTCAAAAATTCAGCACACTTATAGAATGAGATGAGTAGATGGAGATAAGAAACACACAGTTTTTAACGTGGTAAAACCTCTCCCAACAGAGGAAACATCCACGGTGACTTCTAAGTCACAAAAGCAAAAAAATCCACTAATAACAAATAATAGTTACAAACAATCCAACATACATGCACACAAATCAACCTATTCTAAGTTTAGGAATATACCCCACTTGGTGTCCTTCTAACTTCTCATAAATCTGATTGTTGATGATGTTTTTCCAGTTTGATAACTTCCTTTGCTTTAGCTTCCTTATGTGGACTCAATGATCTCTGATCTTATTCACAACACTTCCAGTGTAGTAGTGTGTTAAGTGTTTGTGAAGTGATTCCTATCAACATGCATGAACTCACACACACTTAGTTTTACAGACAGTCCTAGTAAATTACATATAAAGACTATATGCTGTGATTTTGTTTTCTTTCTTTCTTACAGAACTAAAAACCTTTTTGACCTTTAATATAACCCAGATTCCACGGATATCTCGCTTCTAAATCGGTCAAGATCTTAATCAATCTCAGTTTTAAAAATATTTTTGAGATTGAAAATCTCCAAGTGTGAATCCAACTAGGTCAAGGTTAAGTTTCGTAAGAATAGAAACCATAAAATATTTTCAAAACTTAATCAGTAAAGATTTTCATAAATCAAGTAAGAAATATGCAGATCTAGTGAAAATGTAACATGCAGAGTGTAGATCTATAGTTTCTATGAAAGAGAAATGCAGATCTTCACACGAATGTTTAAGTTGTAAACAAGATCATAGACAAAGAGGTTACAGCTTCAATATGAACAAACCACTCTCTCTCTCAAACACTCAAGGTTGTGTTTGGGGTGTTGTAAAAATGAAGGTTTGATTCAGAGTTTGAAGTGTTTAGGGTTAGGGTTAGGGTTTGGCTAACACAGTTTCTTTTCTCTCTCTTCTCTCTTTTCTTTTCTCTCTTCTCTCTCACTTCTCTCTTTTCTCTATTTTTTTTCTCTCAGAAATGACGAATGCCCAAAAGTCTTAAAAGTCTGAGAAGTGGGGGGTTTATATAGGGGTGGAAGAAGATTCTGGAACGCCGAAGGCAATCAAGGGCTGAGATCAAGTCTTTCTAACTTTGACTTGATCCAAGGGTTATGAAATAGCGGTGGTTAAGATGATTGTGATTGGTTCATAGAGATAGCACCAGGATTGACTAAAAACACATGCAGTCCATCGATAAGGAATGATCCAACGATCAGCAATCCACCAAGCAATCCTCTCACAAAACAAACACAAATAGATGAATCAGGAGGATGACAAGTGTTGAAATGTGAGTGGCTCACAAACGCGCGTCCAAAGTATTTACAAGCAGCTCCCTGAATTCTCTAGCGCTTTTATATTCTACCCAAACAAACATTCCAGTGAAAAAGGAAGTTTTTAAAATAGAAATTTTACCCCATAAATTATATAAACTCATTTTATTAGTGAAAACATTTATTTAAAAAATGTTTTAAAAATTCCCAAAAAATTATTAAAGCACCAATTAAAGGGGAATTAATCACACACACAATTTTAAGCAATATGTACACATGTATGCACTTCTAATGTGTGTAGTGTGATTGAATTTATACCTTCTTGGATCATTGAAGAGGATTAGAGAGAATGATTCTGAGGTTCTTTGGATTCTAGGATGGACAACCAATTTTGTCACTATTTCCAAACTAGTTGAACACTTATACAGTATAGACTTAAGTAAGTTAAAGGTATAAGGTTCTTCAATCTCCCCCTTTGGAAATATGAGACAAAATCTCCTTTGAGTTAGCTTAAAACTCGTAGGGAACCAAAAAAAATAAAAGCTAGTCTTATACAAAAGATACTATCTACCCATTTCCTAGAAAGTCAAAAATTACATTACTCAACTATTTACAAATTTGTACACTAGAAATGGTAGACAATCAGTAGAAGAGATTCCTGCAAATATGCACACTAAGATCAAGCAGTTTAGATGAAATGTGAACAAAACATTGAACTCGTAAAACTCAAATTTCTCCCCCATTTTGTCTCAAATGGACAAAGGGTAAAACTTAAGGTCTTAGGAGTTTTAATCAGCGCATACCATACCTATAGAATTACGTAAATACAGAAATTTGTTATAGTCTAAAGGTTTAGTGAACATGTCTGCAAGTTGCAGATCAGTAGGCAGGTAATGAATTTCTAATTCCTTAGTTTCAACAAGTTCGCGTATGAAATGATGTCTTATTTTAATATGCTTAGTTCGCGAGTGTTGAACCGGGTTTTTAGATATGTTAATAGCGCTTTGATTGTCACAATACAATTGTAATTGATCTTCTTTAATCCCATAATCGCTTAACATCTGTTTTATCCATAACAATTGAGCACAGCAACTTCCTGCTGCTATATATTCGAACTTAGCCGTAGATAAAGATGTGCAATTTTGTTTTTTACTACTCCAACCAACTAAATTATTGCCGACATAATAACAGGCACCTGATGTACTTTTACTATCATCAGTACAACCGGCCCAATCAGCATCAGTATACCCTATGATGGTGCTACAGGTATCATTAGTGTACCTAAGTCCAAGATTAAGAGTGCCCTTTATGTACTTTATTATACGTTTTACACACGATAAATGGCTCTCTTTAGGGTTATTCTGGTAACGAGCACACATACATACAACATACATTATGTCAGGTCGTGAGGCAGTTAGATAGAGTAGGCTACCAATCATACTACGATAAAGTGTGGAATCAACTGACTTTCCAGTTTCATCTTTACATAATTTAACAGTAGTACTCATAGGCGTTTTGGCAACTTTAGCATTCTCTAAACCAAATTTCTTAACAAGATCTAAGGCATACTTGGTTTGAGAGACAAATAGATCATCAGAATTCTGTTTCACTTGAAATCCTAAGAAAAGTTGTAGCTCCCCCATAAGGGACATGTGAAACTCCTTATGCATTATAGCAGAAAAATATTTAACTTCAGAGTTTGAAGTATACCCAAAAATGATATCGTCTACATAGACTTGGGCTATAATAATGTTTTTGTCAAAATGTTTGAAAAAGAGAGTCTGGTCATTTCCTCCTCTCTTAAAACCCTTATCCAACAAAAAGTTGGAAAGGCGTTCATACCAAGCTCGAGGAGCTTGTTTTAAGCGATACAGAGCCTTTTTTAGACAAAAGACATGTTCAGGGTATTTAGGGTCAATGAACACTTTGGGTTGTTCTACATACGTTTCTTCTGATAGAATTCCATTGAGGAAGGCAGAATTGACATCCATTTGATAAAGTGTGAATTTTAAGTGACACGCTATGGATAAAAGAAGTCGAACAGATTCAAGACGAGTGACAGGGGCAAATGTCTCGCTGAAATCTATCCCTTCTATTTGAGAGTAACCTTGAGCAACTAGTCTAGCTTTGTTTCTAAGAATTACCCCATTTTCATCAGATTTATTTTTAATGATCCAACGTGTTCCAATAACATTTTTATTTTGAGGCCGCGTGACAAGATACCAGACATCGTGAATGAAAAATTGTAAAAGTTCTTCCTACATAGCAGAAATCTAGTGTGTGTCATTCAATGCTTCATTAACATTTTTTGGTTCCACAAGGGAGACGAAACATGCATAATTAGCATAATTTCTTAACTGGGATCGAGTACGAACTGGCTCATTAGGATTACCGACCACGTTGTCAATGGGATGATCTTTAGAGACCCATCCAGGTACTTCTGGACTCTCAATAGGTAATGAGTCATCTATTTCTGGTGAATCAGTTTTGAAATCATTTTCAGATTCAACCACAATAGGTGATTCAGATATCTTATTTTCGACAATAGTGTCGCTTACAATTACATTTATCGATTCCATAAGGGTTTTAGTTCGTAGATTGTATATACGACACGCACGACTGTTTGGGGAGTATCCTAAGAAGATGGCTTTATCACCACGTGTCTCGAATTTAGACAGATGTTCTCTGTCTTTACAGACATAACACTGACTTCCGAAAGTTCTTAGATATTTCAGATTAGTCTTCTTACCGTACCACAACTCATAAGGGGTTTGTGTAGAGTTTTTCCTAAGGTAAACCCTATTAATGATATGACATGCAGTTCTAATTGATTCTACCCAGAAGTATTTAGGTAGAGATTTGGCATGCAACATGACACGTGCCATCTCTTGAAGAGTTCGGTTTTTCCTTTCAGCAATACCATTCTGCTGAGGAGTCTTCGGGGCACTGAATTCATGTTTGTAACCGTTGTAGTCACAATATTCAACTATTCCTGTGTCTATTAACTCTCCCCCTCTATCGCTACGAATGCGATTGACTTGTGTGTCCTTCTCATTTTCAATTCTTAGTAAAATTTTCAAAAAATTCTGAAACGTGTCAGATTTTTGTTTCAAGAAGGCAACCCAAGTGAATCGTGTGAAATCATCAACCATGACAAGGATATAACTGTGTCCACAAAGACTAACAGTTCTAGAGGGACCAATAAGGTCCATATGGATGAGATCTAGAGGTCTAGAGGTGAGAATGTCTTTAACTTTTCTATGCGAAGTCTTAACTATTTTTCCTTCCTGGCAATGACCACAGACCACACTGGAAATAGGTTTAATTTTAGGAATTACTCTAACAATCTCTTGACTAGACAATCTACTAAGGATATCATAACTTAGGTGACCCATACGATTATGCCAGATTTCATTGTCATCCATTCTGACAATGTTACAGGTTTCAGAACCAGTCTTGACAGTATAACAATTTTCAGGTGTTCTAAATCCGGTAATAATGCATTTACCTTTATCATTTAGAATTTTACAATTGTTCTTTGAAAAGGTAACTGTATGGTCAGAGTCACAAAATTGTGATATACTTAGGAGGTCGGCTTTAAGGCCTTTAACCAAAAGTACATTTTCCAGAACAGGCATTCCTTCTTCTTTTAGGGTTCCTTTACCTATGATCTGGGATGAAACTCCGTCACCAAAAACTACTTTCCCACCAGCAAATCTGGTTTTGTTTAAAAGTTTGGTTTCATCTCCTGCCATATGTTTGGAACATCCTGAATCTAAATACCAACCAGATGAAGTGTGTTCAGCTTTTAAGGCAGTGATAACAATGTTACACTTCATTTGGGGTAAAAGATCATCTTTTCTAACCCAAATAGCTCTAGTTTTAATTTTGCGCAAGTTTGCCCTCATTTGATAAAATTTTCGAGAAACATCTTTTTGTCGAAAAACATTTGGAGCAGCAAACTGATTATTGTGGAAAATTTGAGCTTTTGGTTTAGGAAAGTTTCTAGGAGCCTTTCTCTTAAATAAACTCTTAGTTTTGGTCTTTCTATTCCTGTAGTTAGAGTTCTTGTCAGGTTGTCTTGGAAGGACATAATGGTTACGATTTTGCCTAGAATAGTTAAAGTTCTTGTAGACAGAAGTGTTGTACACAGGGGTGTTTAGACGCCTAGCATAACAACCTTTAAAGGAATGACCATAAATGTCACAGTACGAGAAATATTGATTGCTTGAGGGATGAATTTCCTTAGGAAAACTTCTAAAGATGGGTTTAACAGCATTCTGTTCAGAAGTCCTATTCCTATGAGGGATGGTTTTAAAGGTAGATTTAGCCTTTCTGATCAAAGGACAGACGTATTTAGCCTTAAGTGTAGTGTCAGCCTTAGAATTACTAGACTCTCCAATGTCTTTCTGTTGTTGCTTTTGATCTAATTCCTTTTTAATAAAATGAAAACCTGGACATGTATCAATTGGTCTTTTGCCCCCAGACACAAACTTAATAGGTTCAAGATTTGTAGTTTGTGGTTTGTTCTTAGGGCAAAATCCAATACCGGTTCTATCATCAGAATTGGTCTTGGAGTCAACAACAAAGTCAGTAAAACAATTTGAATTGTTTTCAAACTTAGAAGTTTTTTTGAAAACAATAGATGTCTTTGTTTTTGCTTCCTCCAGTTCTAATAATGTTCCCTTATATTTCATTTCCAGGGTTTCATTAGTTTTAGTCAACTCTTTTAAATTTTGATCAAAAGTTTTAATTTCAGATTGATGAGTCAGACACTGATTAGTGTACTCTTCAGCATTCAACTTCACAATAAGACTTAGATCATCTAATTTCTTAGTCAGGTCTCTAACAGTCTTCTCCAATCTAGTGCCTTTTTAAAGAGTTTTAGCATACAAAGTATGGATATCAGGGAGGTCATCCGTGTCTGAGTCGCTAAGTGAAGTGTGTGTAGTGACCCCTAGCGATTCAGTTTTTGTACTCACGCACCCATTTACATCGTCGTTATCGAGATCACTTTGACTCACACACACGGAACTAGAACTAGTAACATTTTCAGATAATAAAGCATCTAGGCCAATCAAAGCAGTATTCACACAAGCAGGAGTAGGAGCATCATTATCACACACAGGTATATCATCATTGTAAATGATCTTAGCATAAAAGGACATGCAAGGGTCAAGTACATTTGATGACTCAAGTTCCTCTTCATCAGAGTCACTTGAATCATTCCAAGTTTTACATACATTGGCTCTATTGTGTGTGTTGGCTTTATTCAGATTAACTCTGCAATCGTGAGCAATGTGACCTAGTTTCCCACATCTAAAACACTCAATCTTTTTAAGGTCTCTAGTGGGTCTGGAGTTGTTATCCTTAGGATGTTTGTCAAGACCTCTCTCATGAGGTTTGGGATTAGACAGAGTATGATAATTAGGCTTGCCTTGTTTAGATGCCTGTTTGTTTCGAAATTTTACAATTTTCTTAAATTGTTTAGACATTAAGGCAATCTGATTATCTAGTTTGTCTATATCACACTCCTCATCAGAGTCAGAGTTGATCAAATTAGACTCAAGTTTAGATATCTTAGAGGCAAAACTCAAGTTAGAGTTGGGCTATTTTCTCTGTGAATGATTTAATTATTTCTTAAAGTCTAATTCCATTTCCACCGTCCTAAGTTTGCTACTGAGTAACTCAGGGGTAAGGTTTTGATCACTCATTTCCTCAATAGCATACCTCTTGCTGTCAAACTTTTGTGGTAATGATCTTAGGATTTTAGAAACAATTTCATTCCTATCATAAGTAATACCATTAGCATGCAACTTAGTAACTATATCAGTTAAGTTCATGTAAAAGTCATCAAAAGACTCAGAGTCAGACATAATCAAAGAGTTGTACTGCTGGGTAAGCATTTGAGTTTTAGCAGCTTTAACTCTTGAGTCTCCTTCATGGGCAGTGATTAATGTGTCCCAAGCTTCCTTAGAAGTGCCACAAGATGAGATTCTCTTGAACTCATACTCATTAATAGACATAAAAATGGCATTCTTTCCTTTATTGTTATTTCGAGAAATAGTTTTCTCTTCTTGGGTAAACTCACTTAAGATTTTCTTTACCCTCTCATCACTTCCTTCAGTGGCTGGTTTAGTAGGATAAGTGTATCCATTTTCAATAATGTCCCAGACATCATCTCCTAAAGTCCCTTGGATGAAGGCAACCATTCTTACTTTCCAGTAAGCAAAGTTGTTTCCATCAAAGAGTGGAGGTCTGGACAGATTACCAAACCTTTCATTCTTCTCGTCTATAGTTAGGTTTTTCAGAAAACGATTTCAGAAACACAAGATCTTTTTGAAATAAAGGTTAACAGGGATCTGATACCAATTGAAAAACGTCGCTAATGCCGTTTAATACAAGATTAAACTGTATAAGCAACTCCGAGATGTTTGTTGAAGAAACCCTTTTCTTTTGAAAATAAAAATTATAAACAACAAGATGTGTTTACAAAAACTTATGTACGAGAGTAATCAAGACTTTGTAATCAGTTTTAAAACTAAGACAGTTTCAAAAATTCAGCACACTTATAGAATGAGATGAGTAGATGAAGATAATCAACACACAGTTTTTAACGTGGTAAAACCTCTCCCAACAAAGGAAACATCCACGGTGACTTCTAAGTCACAAAAGCAAAAAAATCCACTAATAACAAATAATAGTTACAAACAATCCAACATACATGCACACAAATCAACCTATTCTAAGTTTAGGAATATACCCCACTTGGTGTCCTTCTAACTTCTCATAAATCTGATTGTTGATGATGTTTTTCCAGTTTGATAACTTCCTTTGCTTTAGCTTCCTTATGTCGACTCAATGATCTGTGATCTTATTCACAACACTTCCAGTGTAGTAGTGTGTTAAGTGTTTGTGAAGTGATCCCTATCAACATGCATGAACTCACACACACTTAGTTTTACAGACAGTCCTAGTAAATTACATATAAAGACTATATGCTGTGATTTTGTTTTCTTTCTTTCTTACAGAACTAAAAACCTTTTGACCTTTAATATAACCCAGATTCCACGGATATCTCGATTCTAAATCGGTCAAGATCTTAATCAATCTCGGTTTTAAAAATATTTTTGAGATTGAAAATCTCCAAGTGTGAATCCAACTAGGTCAAGGTTAAGTTTCGTAAGAATAGAAACCATAAAATATTTTCAAAACTTAATCAGTAAAGATTTTCGTAAATCAAGTAAGAAATATGCAGATCTAGTGAAAATGTAACATGCAGAGTGTAGATCTATAGTTTCTATGAAAGAGAAATGCAGATCTTCACACGAATGTTTAAGTTGTAAACAAGATCATAGACAAAGAGGTTACAGCTTCAATATGAACAAACCACTCTCTCTCTCAAACACTCAAGGTTGTGTTTGGGGTGTTATAAAAACGAAGGTTTGATTCAGAGTTTGAAGTGTTTAGGGTTAGGGTTAGGGTTTGGCTAACACAGTTTCTTTTCTCTCTCTTCTCTCTTTTCTTTTCTCTCTTCTCTCTCACTTCTCTCTTTTCTCTGTTTTTTTTCTCTCAGAAATGACGAATGCCCAAAAGTCTTAAAAGTCTGAGAAGTGGGGGGTTTATATAGGGGTGGAAGAAGATTCTGGAACGACGAAGGCAATCAAGGGCTGAGATCAAGTCTTTCTAACTTTGACTTGATCCAAGGGTTATGAAATAGCGGTGGTTAAGATGATTGTGATTGGTTCATAGAGATAGCACCAGGATTGACTAAAAACACATGCAGTCCATCGATAAGGAATGATCCAACGATCAGCAATCCACCAAGCAATCCTCTCACAAAACAAACACAAATAGATGAACCAGGAGGATGACTAGTGTTGAAATGTGAGTGGCTCACAAACGCGCGTCCAATGTATTTACAAGCAGCCCCCTGAATTCTCTAGCGCTTTTATATTCTACCCAAACAAACATTCCAGTGAAAAAGGAAGTTTTTAAAATAGAAATTTTACCCCACAAATTATATAAACTCATTTTATTAATGAAAACATTTATTTAAAAAATGTTTAAAAAATGTTTAAAAATGTTTTACAAATTCCCAAAAAATTATTAAAGCACCAATTAAAGGGGAATTAATCACACACACAATTTTAAGCAATATGTACACATGTATGCACTTCTAATGTGTGTAGTGTGATTCAATTTCTTGGATCATTGAAGAGGATTAGAGAGAATGATTCTGAGGTTCTTTGGATTCTAGGATGGACAACCAATTTTGTCACTATTTCCAAACTAGTTGAACACTTATACAGTATAGACTTAAGTAAGTCAAAGGTATAAGGTGCTTCAAATTATTATTTTATAAAGGTCAAACCAGCCTTAAAACATGAGCATTCCTACCGAAAACTTCAAAATCTCACATTCGTAACCAATTCATTTTTCATGCTTTATGAAGCTAGGATTAGACTAAATATAATGACCTAACATTATATATACTAATAACATATTATCCATATCACATAATCTAATCATGATTTAAACATAATTTATCACAATTATATTGGGGTTGTCACAATTCTCCCCCTGTTAGGAAATTTCGTCCCCGAAATTGACATACCTTGGTTGTCCGAATCAAACAAATACGGATAATTAATCTTCATGGTATCCTCGCTCTCCCATGTAGCCTCTTCCATGGAATGGCTTCGCCACACAACTTTCACAAGTGGGATCACTTTTGATCTCAATATTTGTTCCTTCCTATCCACGATAGCAAGTGGTTCTTCCACATAACTCAAGTCTTCCTTTAACTCAATAGGCTATTCCACCAACACATGTGAAGGATCCGCTACATACTTTCTTAACATAGAAACATGGAAAACATCATGTAACCGAGCTAACTCTGGTGGTAATTCTAGCTTGTAGGTAACCATCCCGACTTTTTCAAGGATTTCATAAGGTCCAATGTAGTGTGGACTTGATTTCCCTTTCTTTCCAAACCTCATAACTCCTTTTCATGGCGATTTTCGAAGAAACACATAATCCCCTTTCTGGAATTTCAAATCTTTTCGTCGTTTATCCGCATAACTTTTCTGTCTGCTTTGAGCTATTCTCATTCTATCTTGAATAATCTTTACTTTTTCAGTGGTGACTTCAATTAATTTTGGACCCTCTATCTTCCTTTCACTAACTTCACCCCAATATATCGGTGTATGACATCGTCTACCGTACAAGGCTTCATATGGAGCCATACCAATAGTAGACTGAAAACTATTGTTATATGCAAATTCTATCAAAGGAAAATATTCATCCCAATTACCTTTGAAATCAAGCACACAAGCTCTAAGCATATCTTCCAAAATATGTATTGTCCTTTCAGACTGCCCATCTGTCTGGGGATGGAAAGTCATACTAAACTTCAAGTTAGTACCCATAGCATATTGCAAGCTATCCCAAAATCTGGATGTAAAAGTAGGGTCTCTATCTGAAACAATAGATATCGGTGCTCCATGCAATCGAATAATTTCATTAACATACAATCTAGCATACCTGTCAACTGTATACGTAGTCTTGACTGCTAGAAAATGAGCGGACTTCGTCAATCTATCCACCACTACCCAAATCGAATCTGACCCCTTCTGAGATCGAGGAAGCCCAACCATAAAATCCATCGTTACATGATCCCATTTCCATTCCGGTATTGGCAATGGCTGAAGCCGACCAGTAGGTTTCTGATGCTCCACTTTCACTTGCTGACATATAATGCATCTAGCAACAAAATCATCTATTTCCTTCTTCATATTATTCCACCTATAATGCTCCGTTAAATCCCTATACATTTTAGTACTACCGGGATGCATAGTATAAATGGAATTATGAGTCTCATCTAAAATTTCCTCTTTCAATTCACCCACATTAGGCACACATAATCGTTGCTTATACAATAAAGAGCCATCATTCACAATACAAAAATCTTCAGACTTACCATCTCGAACATCTTTCCGTTTCTTCTCAAGAAAAGCATCTTGGATTTGCAAATCACGAATATGGGTAGCTAACAAAGGCCTTACGCTTACATGAGCAAAGAACCTATCCCCATCTGCTAGCTTCAACTCTACTCCCATCAATCTCAACTCCATGATGTGGGCAACTCTAGCACAACGAATACAAGATAATCTGCCCGAAGCCTTTCTACTCAGAGAATCTGCAACTACATTTGCCTTCCCTGGGTGGTAGTGAATTGTACAATCATAATCTTTAATTAACTCCATCCACCTCCTCTGCTTCAAATTCAACTCCTTTGAGTAAATAAATACTTAAGGCTTTGATGGTCAGTAAAAATTTCACACACCTCACCATATAGATAATGACGCCATAATTTCAAAGTAAACACAATAGCAGCAAGTTCTAAATCATGTGTAGGATAATTACGTTCATGTGTACGCAACTGCCTAGAAGCATAAGCAATAACTCTACCATGCTGCATAAAAACACAATCCAACCCCTGGTGTGAGGCATCAGTATAAATAACAAAACCATCTCCACCATGTGGAATAGTAAGAACAGGGGAAGTTCCCAACCTCTTTTTCAATTCATTAAAACTATTTTCATAATCAAAATTCCATTCAAACTTAACATCTTTCCGGGTTAGTTTAGTCATCGGCAAGGAAATTGAAGAAAATCCCTTTATAAACCTTCTATAATACCCAGCTAAACCTAGAAAACTCCTCACCTCAGTCACGTTATTGGGCCTCTCCCATTTTACAATAGCCTCTACCTTTTTAGGATCAACACATATACCATCTCCCGAAACAACATGGCCTAAAAATGCAACTTGTGATAGCCAAAATTCACACTTGCTAAACTTGGCACACAACTTCTTATCTTTCAACAGATTCAAAATAGTTGTGAGATGCTTTTCATGTTCAACCATATCACGTGAATAAATCAGAATATCATCAATAAAAACTATCACAAATGAATCAACAAAAGGATGAAGTACCCGGTTCATAAGATCCATAAATACAGCTGGAGCATTAGTCACCCCAAAAGGCATCACCAAGAATTCAAAATGACCATACCGAGTACGAAAAGCAGTTTTAGAAATATCACTCTCCTTGACCCTCAACTGATGATAACCCGATCGTAAGTATATTTTTGAAAACACTTTAGCACCCTGTAACTGATCAAACAAATCATCTATACGAGGTAAAGGGTATTTGTTCTTAATTGTAGCTTTATTCGGTTGCCTATAATCAATACACAAACGCATGGTACCATCTTTCTTCTTCACAAATAAAACTGGCGCACCCCATGGAGATACACTAGGCTGTATGAACCCCCTATCAAGTAAATCTTGCAACTGAATCTTTAGTTCTTTCAACTCAGCTAGTGCCATTCTATACGGTGCCATAGAAATAGGGGTTGTCCCCTGTCGCGCCCCGAATTAATTAAGTTAAACTCATCCTTTTAATTAGAGATAAATTGCCTTAAACAATGCTTTAATTTAAATCTCTGAGGAAAATAGCATAAGATTTTTTTTTCCAAAGGTATGTGTAGATGAAAACATAACTGCCTTTACTTATAACTTATAAGTACTACATAACTTTACATAACCAAGATCCTTAGTTTAATAATTACACAAAAGGAATCTTGATATTCAAACCATACTAATTATCCGTCACTCCCCCGTTTTAAGGTCCTAACTTGGCAGTGAACTCCAAATTATAAGCATACCTGAAACAAAACATTACAGGAGTGTAAGCTATAAAGGCTTAGTGAATGACCACATAACACACATATAACCAATTTGAATAACCACTTTTATTTTGTTCTAATGCTATAACCCAACAGGAATTGTGAAACTCTCGCAAGCCTAGACCCGCCACAGTCCAATTAACTAACACAGTTATTAGGGACCACCACATCCCTTTATTAGGCCCGAGTACACAAACCTTTAAGTTGGATTAACAGGACCACCACATCCCGTAGGACCCACCACAGTCCTTAACATTAGTTAAAGGACTCACTAGTCCATATCATTATATAACATCGCTTAACATTTTTAATCATATGCATATGTTTCATAAATACAACATCACTCCCATAAACATTTTCACACATGTGTTTAACTACACATTTCCATATGAAATTATAAGCATTTATATTTCATAAGGAAGGTCACTCACCTTGGATTTAGTGCTAAGATTAATACCAACTACTTCCTTGGTATGGTAGTATTAGCTGCTTCCCCACCTAACAAGTCAATGTCGTTAGTATTTGAATACACTGATTAACATCAAACCCAGTAATACATCACATCATTTGGTCAATCAGAAATAACTAAGGAGGAATTATATATGACACTTCACATTTCTATAACACCCAATTAATTAGGGTTCTAACACAATTTACAGAATTTAATTACGAATCTGCTAGACAAAGTTATGCCCATTTTATTACAGCCTTTTCCAAATCATTTCTCAAGAAAAACAACAACACAACTTCAACTTCATGAAATTCTCATAATTTTTGTACAAAATACTTTCCATGATATTACATACAATATCAGTAAACACATTGAATAATACAAATTTAATGTTTCATAATTTTTAGGGCTCATTTTCTATGTCGAGCAAAACGTCAAACACCTGGTATGCATTCTTGCTCCTTTAGGGCAGATTTTAAACCAAGACTTCAAACTATCACCAAGGGTTCATTCCTTGGTATTTTTACACAATTTTCGGATATGTTATACATGTATGAGTTTATTTTACTCTCCAACTTGAATCACTCAATTCCAATAAGTATTCCATGATTTATGCCATTTTTAGTATAACTAGGTCAAAATACGACATTAAGGCATAACTTAACATTTTTAAGCATACATAACCTTGACCTTGAGTATAATTCATGGATACATATAATAAACATGTTTTAACAGAAATATGCATCAAAATCATGAATTTTCTAAATCAAAATGCTTTACGAAAAGATGATGTAAATTTAGGACTTTAAAGTATGCATTTACGACCCTAGCTCCAGTTCTAACTTATGTTCTTAAACCATCCTTGTTCCAATACAATTAAGCAATATGGGTATCACTAAAATATATATCCAAATCAAAAATAAAAACATGATAAGTATAGAACTCATCCATGTGACCAACTTTAATTAAGATGTAATTACCTTACGAGGATTCCTTGATTTATGGAAAATTTCCAAAGATTTATTCCTAACTTTCTTCTCTTTCTCTCTCTTTAGGCAAAACTCTTGTTCATGGCTGCATTTTCTGAACAAAGGAGTTGTTTTATACAGCTTAAGTCGGCCAAACCATCACCCACCCTTTAACCAATCAAAAAATAGCACATGGTGTGCTAATAAGACAATTGTCACTTAAGGGATGGACATATTTGCCCTTGTTTCGTACTTTCGGTATAACTTCTTGTACGAGTCTCCATTTAACCCACCTTTTGTTGTGTTATAATATTGATTCATATATCTACAACTTTCATAATTTATGCTTTCCCCAAATCATAAACTAATACGCCTAATTTGGGCTTCGAACAGGAAAGTAGCAATTTACCGAAAATCTCAAAACTTTCACATTTGGCGACCAAACATTGCCAATTTCGTATCAACAACCTTATTTAATTTTATAAACATAATCATGCATTAAAAACATAATTTATGATGCATTAATCGCATAACTAATCATATGTTCTAAACATGGTATCCCCGATCATAAGCTCAATTAACACCTAATGTAAACAACACATATATCACATGAGCGTGCATCCCCTAAACATGATAATTAACATGTTTAACACACATAACCAATCTATAACTTATAACTCCTAAGTTATAATTAATCATGTAATTAACCTTCCTAATCATGTTTTAGGGCCTTACATCCCCGGTGCTAATTCGATACTAAATTCTACTTCTCTTTCTGGAGGTAACCCTGACAATAGGAAACACTTCAGGAAAATCGACTAATTGTAAATCCCCCTTCCTAGTCTCAAGAACATATGCAATAAAACCCTCACAATCCTTACTCAATAATTTCCTTATCTGAATAGCAGAAATGATGCAACTGGGAACAATTTTCCTTTCCCCCACAAATTTAAATTCAGGCTCACCAGGCATATTAAAAACATCTTCCTTACAGAAACAATCCATAGATGCATGATATTTAGATAACCAATCCATTCCCAGAATTATATCAAAATCAGAAATATTTAATGGAAGTAGATCTATAACTGTATCTCTAGACCCCATAGTCAAAACACAATCACGAAAAGCATATTCAGCTACAACCATATCCCCCATAGGCATATAAATACCCAACCGCACATCTAAACGAGTACCTGGTTTATTCAGGTATACAACAAAAGCATAGGACACAAAAGAATGTGTGGAACTAGGATCAATCAAAACATAAGCACATCTATTAGTAACAGAAAGTGTACCTGTCACCACATCTGTGACACCCCGCCTAATTAAATACCAGGCGATCACTCCTTTATTAAATTAAAATCAAGGTGAACAGTTGGTTCATTCTTAGCATCACTGTCGTAAAAATAAACTTTTCCAAATTAATACCCTAATTAATTAAGATAAGTGTCAAAACCATTTTTTTTTACCTTTCTAACCAAATTGTATTTTTAAAGAAAAACTTATTTATTTAATTATTAACCACATTTTCAATAAGTAAGAATCATACAACAATTATCCTGGAACATAATCCAATTACTTTAAACATTCAACATCCAAAATCCCAACATTTAAAACTTAATGTAAAACATACATGCTGAATAAATCCCAAAGTAACAATACTAGAAATAACTGAAGTACAAATGCCCCAACAAAACAGATAAATAGTGGAAAGGGCGACACATGCCCCAATAACTGAGAATCATAGGAGTGGAATCAAGTAAATGAAATCGTCTAAGCAAGTAGCCTGCAACTCCCACCTAAGTTGCAGCACGTTCCTTACAAGGGATCCTAAGCAAGACGCCCCTGTGGCTGGGCACCTGTAGTACATACATATATATACAAGAGAGAGAGAGAAACGGGTCAGAGCCCGATAGTGTATATGATTTAAAAATTGTTTGGCAAGTATTTAAATTGATACAGGCCAATGCAACAACATATTAGTGCGACACTCTCTTGAGAAATTCTCACCTCTCTTCTAATGTGCACTCCTATCGCACTAACCCTCCTAATGGTTTATCTCATCATATAACACGCTATCTTTCCCCAATGATTTAACTTATCTTAGGTTATTCGCAGGATTCAAAATTTAACGATATAATTGTTTGAAAAGAATATTTCAATTAATAACCAAAGTTCTCATTTCAACTTTATTAGTCAATAAAGTTTTTCCAGTGTCATATTATACTCTCTCAAAACAAGTATTTACAATTTGAGTCATCAACCATGTCCTACATATCAATTCACAGTAGGTAGTTCCAAATTTCAGAATTTCATATATATATTAACTACTCGTATAATATATATATTATAACAGCACCCCAAATAAACTATGGTGCGGGCATACTCTACTATCCAAAGCCCTATATCACTCATATTAAGGGGAATACATTCGGAATCACTCTCGAATTGTATTAACATACATACACAAACAATATTGAGGCGAAGTATAGATTCCAAGTCTCTAAGAGGATGGCACATGCTTGCGTCTCTTAGGACCGTCTGAACTATCACATCGATAGCCTGTACCAAGGATATCTATCTTCTAGGGTACAAGTCAATATCCCCCATAAAGGTCCCATCAAAATAAGACTGTCCCAGCGCGGTAACCTCAGGGATAGTAAGTAGCGTGGGCATGCTTTTCACACATAAATAGTATATGCATACACAATCATATAACTATACTAATATTACCATAACAATATTAGGTATATCTCAAATCCCATAGTTACGACATTTATCCTTATTTTCACATTATTGGTATCGCGTATAAGGGTTCGTCTCTAACCTTAACTCGAAGGATTCTTCCGTCTTATTACGTAACTCACATGGACTCTATCTTCCCAAGTATAAAATTCAGTAGGTGTCCTTTTTATGTTCCAACGTAACCCTCTTATGTATCTCCCCCTTTAATACATAAATTCATCGACCCTTAAGTAATTATCCCCCAAAATACAATTCTCGTCTCATATTAAAAGTCCCAAAATTATTCATGTGTCCTACTAATTTTTCCCTATCTCCCAAAACACTTTATTAAGGATGTTAAAGAATTATTTCACGATAAATTGAATTTAACTCATTTAAAAAGGAAAATAGGAGTCTGCCAGGAGAGGTCGATCGATCGAGGTCTGGGGATCGATCGATTGAACCTTCGATAGATCGAAGCTCTAGGCTCGATCGATCGATCAAGCAGGTCTGCGAAAACTGAAATTTTGCAGTTACGGTTTTCATCTCCTAACTTCAATAATTTCCATATTTTCTAATCCCAATCGTCTCAAAATTTGTACTACTAACATCCTAACATGATATCATACATTTTTTACGTAAAGCATGTCAATTTACGTCACTAAACATGGATTAATCATGCCATAATTCATTTAAATATTCAAGAACCCTAGAAATCTCTAAATCATGGTTCCAATCTGTTTTTCCAGAAATTTCTTCTTATAAACATCATAATTTCATGGGTAAATTCCTCTACATGGCAAGGGTTTCCAGAATTATCATTTAAACCATAAGTACATGCAATTCCTATCTCAAATCTTAGGTTTTCTTCCATAAAACTCACCCTAATCATTCCTACACTAATATGAAAGATGCATCAACGAAATAAGCAAGATAAACACTTGCCTGAGATTTTTGGTGTTCTGATTTGCAGATGATTTTGGTGTGGTTGCGTAGCCCGTTGCACGATCTACGCGTTGGTGGTGGTGGCGGTGCAAACAGATGGATTTTTTGGGCCTTGAATTTGCCTAGAGAGCTCTCTCCTTCCTCTCCTATGGCCGTTCTTGTGTTTGAGTTTTCTAACCCTAGCTTACTAACCTAAATGGCTAATATAGATTACTGATTTTCGTGGGTTTAATTACCCAAAAAGGTGAAATGTCCAAAACGCCCTCCCGGGGTACCAATTAGGCCTAAAAACCTCCCGAGACCCAAACTAAACCCCCGGGTACACTTTTATGACTATATCGACCCTTTCGGACGCGTTGGCGCACTCAAAACGACCATACGAACGACTTATAAAATATTCACTTTTATTTATCAATATTTAGTCCCGACGCGACACGGGCGCGTCCCGACTCAAATTTCCAAAATTGTCATTTTATTCACTCGTGACATTCAATATAACTAATATTACATATTACTTTACTCATTAGTAATATTCAACAAATTTTCCATAATTACTAACTCTTGTCACGTTAATAATTATAACATAATTAATTTTCAGATTTTTATTAAATAATTAACCCATATTAAATTTAATAAATCCCCAAATTAATATAGTATAAAAATACGGGGTATTACATCTGGAGTAATCTGAGCTTCTTTCATCGTAAAGACTCGTCCACCTGGCTTGGAACCACTAGCTTGTCCTCTACCAACACTTTTCGCTCCACTACCTGGAGGTAACACTCTGCTTGCTGCTTCACTAGGTGCTGCTGGGGTCTCTGCCAACTGCGGACAATTCTTCTTAACATGCCCCACTTGATGACAATGGTAGCATTCCACTCCTTTAAGTTTAGGACACTCAGATTTATAATGCCCTTCCTCTTTACAAAAGAAACATGTAACAACTCTTGTCGGTGCCTCACCCTTTCATGAACTCCTAACCAGACTAGAAGATTCTCCACCCCTAATATCTCTGTCAAATCTCCCCAAACCTCTACCACCTCTCTGAAATTTATGAGGTTCCATCTTAACACTTCCACCCTCACCTCCCTTAGAGTGAGATGCGTCGAATCTACTCTTCTTAAAACTCTCTCTACTCGCCGCCCCTTGGTTCATTTGCCTTTCTGCTATCGTGGCTTTGTTTACCAGAGAAGCATAATCTTCTAACTCATAAGTGGCCACTCTATTTTGAATAGGCCAAATCAGTCCATCTTGAAACTTACTACATTTATCTTCTTCCTCCTGCACATACTTAGTAGCGAATCTAGACAAAGCAGTAAATTTAGCATCATACTCCCTCACAGACATGTTCCCTTGGGTTTAATTTATAAACTCCCTCAGCTTCTCCCTCCTATAGACCTTAGGGAAATACTTAACATACGAAGCTTTAATAAATTCATCCCAAGTAATAACATCAGTACCTTCCATCCCGGGCACCAAATGGTTGCTGGCTTCCTACCAATATTTCACCTCTCCTTTGAGCTTAAACACAGCTAAATTCACTTTCTGGTTATCTGGAACCTTCATAACTGCAAATATAGTTTCTAGATCCCTGACCCACATCTCAGCTTCGATAGGTTCAACTGACCTTGAATATTCTGGAGGATTCAACTTCAAAAACCTCTCATGCATGGAATCTTTCATTTCCTTCCTTGCCTCTTTCTCAATCCTGGCCACAGTCTTTGATTCTAACTATCTAGCCTGTTGTTCTGCCATTTGTGCCATATTTCTTTCTTGTTGCTCTGCCATCCTCATCATTGCCTGTGCCATTATTTGCATCTTTGTAGGCTGCTCTTGCTCTCTAGCCCTTCCAGCAACACTTTGCTCTACTTCAGTATTCTCTGTACGAGAAGCGACTCCCTCTTCTCTAGGTTGTCCATTCCCAGGTTCCATTTGGAATCATCAGTAATACAACAAAGTTCTAACATCCAATATAAACAGTTTATGATACTAAACTATTGGTTAGTATATAAATAATTCGTAAATATAAAATCAACTAAATACTGCCATCTAATCGTCACACACGTCCATAATTAATAACCACACTCTGATACCACTAATTGTCACACCCCAAATCCAATATCCATACTAATCATTTGTTATTAGAATAATTGGATCATAATCTCGAGCCCATTGAAAATTTAATTCCTTTATTAATATTTTTTTTTTGCATAATGAACATAGTATTGTTCTTGTGCCATAAAGAAGTCAACATCATAGTCATAATTAGAGATTATACAATACTACGATTAACTATGATCAACTCAATCCATACTAAATCAGTATATGCAATGTGTGAGTATATCAAAATCTTCAGTGTGACAATGATAAAATCTCCATACTTAAACCCCAGCTCTTCTAACGGTGCAACTCTCAAAGTTACCGGTCATATATTATCCTAGCTGGCAGCATACAAACCTGAAATTGTTAAAATATAAACCATAAGCATTAAGCTTAGTGAGGTACTCCTTCCCTGCAATAGAATAACAATTCTATATCAAATATGTGAATATAAATCTGAACAATCCTGCTCATTGGCAATAACAAATCATGGATCATAAGATCCAAATAATTCTGCCCGTTGGCAATAAAAAATCCTGGATCATAAGATCCAAATAATTCACCCCATTGGCAATAAAAAAATCCTGGATATTTGAATATCCAAACAAATCCTGAATACCAAAGTATTCAAACCAATCCTGGATCATGAGACCCAAACAAATCCTGGATATTTTAATATCCAAACAAATCCTGAATACCGAAGTATTCAAACCAATCCTGGATCATGAGACCCAAACAAATCCTGGATATTTTAATATCCAAACAAATCCTGAATACCGAAGTATTCAAACAAATCCTCTCTTAGAGCTATATTCATATATATATATGAAACAAATCATAAGTACACTCACCTTGACAGTTTAACTGGCTTTTCCCTTGCCTTTATCCTGTACTTGTTCAATCAGCTCTTCTTCCCTTCCTATCATTCTTACAATATTAGTATCATCATAATAATATTAATAGTCCAAAGAATAGCTTCAATCATAACTCAATTCATAAACATCATATTATTCAATTCAAATCATTCATTATAAATGAAGTCCCATCTAGACTCAGGTTATGATATCTAACATATTCAAATTACAACCCAAATCTTCTTTAATTCTTCTTGGTAATCCAAACCTTATAATATCATGTTCCCAACACAAAAGGCGGAACATAATTCTGAGTTTCCTAGAGCAAGATATGCCTATTTCTTTTCCACATAGCAAATCTGCCCTATAGGCTCTTTTGTCGTTCATTCAATGTCCAGGAATTTTCATAATTTTTCTACATCATAAATTTCTATGATATTTTACCCAACATCAGTAAAAATATTGAAAAATACATAATTAAAGTTTCATAATTTTTAAGTTTCGTTTGCTATGTCAAGCAAAACATCGAACACATGGCGGGTATACTTTCACCCTTAGGGCAGATTTCATACCCGAACTTCAAACTCTCACCAAAGACACATTTATTGGTATTTTAACATTATTTTCGGCTATGTAATACATATATGAGTCCAGGTCCATATCCAATTGGAATCAATCAATTCCAGTAAGTATAGAGAAATATATGGAAGTTTTAATAAACAAGGTTCCTAAACAAAACAATCTCAAGGGTTTACACATTCAAGTTTACTTAAACTTGCATCTATCCATAAGTTCATATCAAGACATGTAATTTCAGTAAACAAATGATTATTTAAATCATTTAAATAAGTAATACAAATAAATAAACAAGATTTATGGATGGAAATACCTTAGGGAATTTTACGTAATTTCTATGGATTTTTTCTCTAATTTTCTCCTCACTTTTTCTTGCCAACTTCCTAGTTCTCTTTCTTTAAGCTTAAAATCTATCATGGCTGAATTTGGATGAATAAGGAGATAGTTATAAGGGTTTTAAGTCGTCCAAATCCAACCTCCACCTCCAACCAATCAATTTAAGACACTTATTGGGCATAAAGGACAAATTTCCACTTAAATGAATGGACAAATTTACCCTTCGTTAGTAATTTCGGTATAACTTCTTACTCGGACCTCCGTTTCACACACCGTTTGTTGTGTCACAACCCTAACTCACCTGTCTACAAATATCTAGCTTTTACCCCAAGTCAATTATTATTTTATAAAGGTCAAACTAGCCTTGAAACATGAGCATTCCTACCGAAAACTTCAAAATCTCACATTCGTAACCAATTCATTTTTCATGCTTTATGACGCTAGGATTAGACTAAATATAATGACCTAACGTTATATATACTAATAACATATTATCCATATCACATAGTCTAATCATGATTTAAACATAATTTATCATAATTATATTCGGGTTGTCAAAGATACATACCTTCCTTAAAGTAGGAAAAGAATGTCTTTTACTATTTCCAACTAGATCAGGTCGTCCTAGCCAACCTAATTGATCTAATGCACGTCTTTGACTGCACCAAAACATTGGGAGAGGCTGTATTGACAAGATCCGATATATACCTTCCTTAAAGTTAGAAAAGCACGTCTTTGATTACACCCAACTAGATCAGGTTAACTAAACCCACCCTACTGATCTAAGTCACATAATTTTTCATACCTTAATAATTCGAGTACTCCCATGGAGAGTCGAGACTATACTCCAAATCAATCCAAAAATTTTTAGGAATTTTTTAACTCCTCGAATCCACCCCGCTCCCCGAATTTTAGGGAATTTTTCAGGGACGTTCTTCCCAGTATCCGCGAGTACCTGAATTTTTGAAAAAAAATGTCATCTCTAAAAAAAGCTTAAAATTGATATAATTTCACAATTTTTTTAAAATAGTAAAAAAAATATTTGAAACTAATTTTTTTGTTAAAATATTTTTTACTATTTAAAAAAAATGACTCTAGTCGATAAACCCACATGTGACATTCACGAGAAAATCTCTCTCTCTCTCTCTCTCTCTAAGAGAGAGAGAGAGAGAGAGAGAGAGAGAATGGATATTGTGATGACAAGAAATCCCAATACAACTAATAAGAAAATGCAATCACCAGAAAAATGAAGAACACGAACAAGAATAATCACAATCACATAGAACACAAGATATACGTGGTTCAGCAATGTGCCTACGTCCACGGTGGGGTTTACTCATTGTATTTCCCTTTTTCTACATACCTTTTACCCAGGGACAGGGTTACAATATATATGAAAATTAAGAGAGTGGGAGTGCTAGATACCAAGACGCTAACCCTCTCTCCCTTGAATATCTCCTTCGAGATTTTAGGGTTATACCGGGTCATCTCTTGTTAACCATCTTGAGACTTCTAAGTTTGAGCCAAGCGCTCCCTATTTTTAATAGAGCTTAGTCTGGCTACTCTTTTGGGTCTGTAAAGAGGGAAGTGGTACCCACAATTGCCCCTAAAAATTTTTGGCCATAATTTGGGCTCAAGAATTTTAAATAATGACTCTTATTGTGCTTGGATGGCACTGTTGTGAATTGCGTGAGGTTTGGGGAGCGAGGCGTCTTCTCATTAAGGATTTAGGTGGCAAATCATTTTTCGTTCAGTGTGAACCATCATTAGAAGGGTTTAAATGGTTGAATGGAACCGATCTTTGACATTGCTTCATAATTTCCAACTCTCGAAATGTTCTTTGCTCTCTAGTGTCCCCTCTTGCTCCCAGGCTCTGTCTTTCATCATCTTCAAGCCATTTTTAACCCTTTATCTCTCCCTACCTATGGCTTTGCATCGTCTCATGCTGAATCTTACTTTGTAAGTCTCCAAACTTCTTTTTCTTTCTTTGTTATTGCTGTTAGGGTTTATTTATGGCCAAAATAGGTAATAGATCTGTGGACGAGTTTAGGGAGTACTATAACATACCCAACTGGGTGAACATTGAATGTGCCCCTATTCCTCACAATGTTCTAGACAGTGAGGACGAGCAATGGATTTGCGTTCTCTTGTTGTCTCAAGGGGGGTGTAACTTTTCCACCAAATCGTCTATTTTTACACTTCTTTATGTATTTCTATATAGTCCCTGCCCAATGTTCTCCAAACGTTTGGAGAATTGTTAATGGTGTACATAGGATCAACCAACTCTATGGCACCAATTTAGGTCTCGCTGAAATCTATTACTATTATACCTTTTCTCGAACGAACTCGGGTTTCCTTTACCTGAAAGCTAGGAGTCCTGATAGGGTGTTGGTAGTCAATCTACCTGATTCCCATAACGATTATTGGCAATAAGTCTTCATCTCTAGAAACTTGCAATTACCTCCCCAGACCGAGGGGACTAGGTACAGGGGACGTACGATTACCTTTTTTAGGGAGGAGTATGTAGGTAGATATTTTTCTTGTGTTGCTTATTGATTTCATATTAGTGTGTTCTTTTTCTTATATCTTCTTTTTTCTTTTTCAGCGAAGGAGAAGAATTTGGAACCTACTTCCCACAAAATTCAAACTGCTGAGCTGATAAAATCTTGGAAGATAAGGGAACTTCTGGCTGACTACAAGCATCAAAGATCGACTGCTTTCCTTTTAGAGTATAAAAACACATGATCCAGCTTCATTGCCCGACCTGTTGATAGAATTCCTTACCTAGATATCCCAAAAGAGGTCATTGCTGAGACAATTCAGTTAGACGAGGAGGAGAGTAGCTCTGGTGAAGGCATTGAAGGAGGTGACAGGGGTGGTAGTGCAGAAGCTGAGTTTATTGAAGTTGAATCTAGTGATGAAGAGTCAGGCAGTGATAGGTCTTTCGAGGAATCTTATGGCTCGGAGGTAGGTTCAAAAAGCTTTAGTGAGGAAGATATGGTTCCCCCTAGGAGGAATCTCATCAAAGATGATGATGATGACAATTTTTGCTATCTCGCAGGCTAAAAATGCAAAAGTCTGGACCTGGGGATACTACTACTAGTTCCAAGACTGTTGCCTATGAGAAGGAAAGGAAGAAGTAGGATGAGTTGGTGAGAGAGAGAGAAAGGAAGAAAGAGGAAGAGAGGGTGAGGATTGCAGTCGAGAAGAGGGAAAGGGAATAAGAGAGGAGGAGCGAGGAGGCGAGGATAAAGAGAACATAGGCCTCCTTGGTTCCTGTGTCTTCCTTGGCCGAGGGGGCCTCTGTCGCTATAACTCCTCACTGGCTCCTGCACTGCTCGAGAAAGTGTTTTGTCAGCTGACCGTGAGCACTCGTTAGCAATAGGGACTGACCAGTTATCCCTGAAGGCAAGTCAGGGGCTAACATTGGTAAGTCTATTCCCTTTATTTTTTCTTCTATTTTTTTGCAATTTTTCCATTATTCTCTTCGCTCATGTTTTCTTATTTCTCTATAGTTCGTGTTTGATTTCACAGTCCTCTACCGTAGTCGTAATGATCTAGAGAGAAAAAATTCCGACTTTGAGGCAAACCTAAAAGCTGCCATTACTGCTAAGATATCTTTCGATCGTGCTCTGGCTGAAGCTAAGACTTACTTTGATGAGGAGAAGGAAGCAGCCACCAAAGAACTGCAAGAGCTGCGACAGTCTTATGACATGGTCATAACGAGCAAGCTGGAAGTTATCGAAGAAAATAAAATTCTTGCCTAGAAGGCGAAGAAGCTAGAGTCTGAGGCCTCTACTGTCAAGGAGATATCTTACAACACTAGGTGGGAAGCAATGTATGATGATGCTGCTGCCAAAATTGACTATATCAGTCGGTTCAACTTTAAAAAAGGTTGGGATAGGGCTTTGCTTGTTGCTTGGGTAGATGTTGACTCCCCTCTCTTTGACAAGCATGACCCTGGTCCTAAACCTATTATAGGAGAGGTGCCTACCTCTGTTCCTAATGAGGTCCCAACTTCTTAAACTATTGAGGGCTCTACTTCTGTCAATGTCCCCGTTAATTAGGGAATAACAGTTATTCCTACCGAGGGAGGTGCAGGTGCGATAGGAATGGGCGAGGCTACTACAAATAAAGGGAAAAATCCAGCATCCTTAGAACAGATTGAGGTTATCAACTAGTCTTCTAGGGCCCCTTCTATTTTTTGTATAGTTGTTGTTCTTTTTTCTAGTCAATGTATTTGTATGCCACTGGCGTTGATTTGAATGGAATGAAAGAGTTTTCATCATTTGCATCCACTGATTTTTTTATACTTGTATGATTTGTAGCTCGTTGACCTTGAGTAAAATATCCCTATTAGTTCTCGTCTAGGCCAAATCCTTGGTACTAATGTGAGTGACCAAGTTCGTCCTGCCTTTATAAAAATTTTCAATTCTCTCTAAGCAAGGAACCAGCATTACAAGGACCAATTCGAGCTGGTTGCTAAGTTGAAAGATACACTTGAGGAGATGAGCGAGATCGATGCCTCTGTTCAAGAATAGGTAAATACTCTTAAGGTGAATCTATTAGAGGAATCTAAAATCAATTTCGTAGGCCAGATGCTGCAACGAGAGAATGACATCTTGAGGAATAAGATTACTCGCTTGAGGGAAAATTCATCGAGCATTTCCCTGTTACTCATCCAGGTTGCTTCATCGTTGACGAGGCAATGAGTTGGATCCATTGTTAATAGTTCTCAGAGGGAGATTGTCGAGCTGAAAGGAGATGTATATAGGAGGTACGTGATTGCTATTGGGCTTCAGCGAGATGTCACCAGATTGAGGCATCTATTCAAGAATGGTCCTTGGTAGGTCTGGGCAGACGGTTATAATCAATAATGTACTGATGCTCCCATGAAGTTGAAGGAGGTTGAGGAGTTATCCTTTATAAGAGGATGGCTGAGTGCCCTTGGGTAGTTACAAGTCCCAAGAATTCCATTCTCTAGTATCGGCATCAAATTTCTCCCTCAACTTTGATTCTAAATCCATTTAGGAGGGATGATTGTTGGATCCCTATAGACGCAATTCTAAGACAACTCTTGGAACCGAGATCATATGAGGTCGAGGAGGAATTTGCCCCTTATCCAAATGATGGTCGAAGAGCGCGGGTAGCTAACTACGTCGCCCAGTGACCTGGTACTCCTTAGGGATCAGATTGATTTAGCATATGTAGTTGTTTGTACATGTAACGATGTAATAAAATATTTATGTTTTGGGCAATTATCGACTAAATATGTGTTATTTTTTACTTTTTTGATCTTTTATTAAGTTATCTTGGGCTTTTCTAGTCGACTTTATTTGACTTAGGTAGAGTTGTAGAGTTGATTATCGAGTTAGAATCCCCCCAGTCCAGTACCCTTTAATTTCACCATTTGACCTTACCTTACCATTTAGGTCGTGTTGTCACACTACCTTAGGCCTAAGCAGGGCAGTGGTGAGGATACACCTAGTAATGAATAATCCATCCGAGCAGGATTTTGGGCCAAGCTGCGTTGGCTACCAACCTGGGCTGGTCAAGTTGCCTAAGGATCCCATGTAGGGATTCATTTATTGCCAGGGGCAAACTAGAAGGCCAATTGTGCTGACAAATGCATGAGGAGGGTCCTCACTTGTCGACCCTGCTAGCTATATCTTGGGTAGCACAAGATTAACCAATGAGATGAAATCGTAGAAGATCACAAGAAGGATCTTAATTACGCATGTTAAGAGGGGAGCCTGTAACATGGAAAGGATGTATATACAAAAATGTATTTAAAAAGACCAATACTCATAGAATGCCTATTCCAAATAAGTTTTATTAATTTGGAGAAGGATTAAAAATTCAATATTACATTTGTAAGAAAATAAAAAAGAAATCTATAAGTTGAATTTCTTCAAGTTGGCTGCATTCCAAGATCTTGGTATCTCCCTCCCTCCAGTGTTTCCAAGTGGAAATCTCCTTGTAGGTCATCCCTTATCACCTTGAATGGTCCCTCCCAGTTTGGTACTAGCTTGCCATCCGATGGCTTCGTAGCGCTGCCAACTTTCCTTAGGACATAGTCCCTAATCTGGAATGTTCTTGGATTGATTTTTTTTATTATAGTACTTTGCTAGCCGTTGCTGGTAGGCTGCTAGTTTCACTAGAGATAATTCCCTTCATTCTTCGGATAAGTCAAGTGCAACGAGTAATGCTGCATTGATTTGTCCTTGGTCAATCAGAGTGGACCTCATGGTAGGGACGCCAACTTCCATAGGGATAATTACCTCCATCCCATATGTAGGTGCGAATGGTGTCTCTCTAGTTGCTCTCCATGGGGTGGTGTGGTAAGCCTATAGAATCTGGGGTAGTTTATTTACCCATGCTCCCTTGGCTCGCTCTAAACTCTTTTTTAATCCATCGATCACCATTTTCTTGGAAGCCTCAGCTTGTCCGTTGCTTTGAGGGTATGCCATAGAGATGAAGTAGTGCCTGATCCCATGTTCACTGCAGAAACCTTAGAAGAGGCCACTCTCGAACTGGGTTCTGTTGTCAGTGATAATAGTCATGGGGATCCCAAAGCGAGTGATGATATTTCTCCATATGAATCTTATCATGTCTGCGTCTCTAATGTTTGCTAGTGGCTCTGCCTCTATCCAGTTGGTGAAGTAGTCTATTGTGACCAGCAAATTCCTGCGATTACCGACTGCGATTGGTAGAGGACCCATGATGTCCATACCCCATTGGGCGAAAGTCCATGGGCTAGTAAGTGACTTTAGGTCACTAGCTGGCTGGTGAACCATAGGTGCATAAAGTTGTCACTTCTCGCACTTTCGAGTATAGATTCTATCATTTTTCTGCATGTACGGCCACCAGTACCCTTCTTTCATTGCAAAAATGCTAGTGTCCTTCCCTCAATATGACTCCCACATATTCCCTCATGGAGTTCATGAAGGACTTGCTCGACGTCCTTTGGATGAACGCACTAAAGGTAAGGCTAGTGAAATATCTCTTATACAGCTTGCCCTCAGGATATAAGTGAAAGTGAGCAACTTTGACTCTTATCTGATGAGGTATCTTCTTATATATTAGTAGTACATCATTTTTCAAATAATCTATTACGGGGTCCATCCAACTGAGGGTTGTCTCGATCTGTAGAACGTTCTCTGTGTTCGTCAGTTCATTGATCTGGTGGATACTTGGCTGGGCTAGGAAATCGATATGAATTGTCCTCTTCAAGTTGGATTTGATTGCTGAGCTTAAGGCTAATAGGGAATCAGTATAGTTGTTCTGTCCCCTGGGAAACTACTGGACCCTGATGTGCTCAAAGTTGGCCATCAACCCTTTCATAGTGGCGAGAGAGGTTGCCGTCCTATCATCTATTATGTTGAAATCATGACTTATCTGATTGGAGATGAACTGTGAGTCACCAAAAACTTGGAGTTTCTTTGCTTCGAGCGTCCACGCCTTTTGTAAGCCTGCGATTAGTGCCTCATATTCTTCTTCATTATTGAAGGCTTCAAATCCAAGCCTGATTCCTTGCTTGAGCACTGAGTCTTCGGGGGTAACTAGCATGATACCTACTCCTACCCCTCTGGAATTGGAGGTTCTATCAACGTATAACTTCCAGACACCTAGCTCTAGTGGGACCTCCTTCAGATGGCTGGTGCCAGTCTGGTCACGGGCTTGCTGTCTAGAGAACTCAGCAATGAAGTCCGCGAGGACCTACCCCTTGATAGCAGTCCTTGGTTTAATATTAATATCTAATCTCCTGATCTCAATCGACCATTTTGAAAGTCGTCCTGAGAGATTTGCTTTCCTTAACACAACCTTAAGAGGGTAAGAAGTAATTACAAAGATCGAGTGTGCCTCGAAATAGTTATTTCATTTCCTCGAGGCTACCACTAATGCAAAGGCAAGCTTTTCCAATGGAAGGTATCACTGCTCGGCATCAAAAAGTGTTTTTCTTGCATAGTAGATCGGGTGCTAACTTCCCTCTTTCTCACATACCAATATGGAACTCACAGCGTAATCTGACATTGCTAAGTAGAGGTACAAGGGATCATTCTCCTTAGGAATTATGAGCAAGGGGATCTACTGAGGTAAGATTTGATTTCTTCTAATGCCTTCGAGCAATCCTTGTTCCACTCCACATTCGTAACTTTCTTCACCAACTGGAAAAACGGTTGACATTTTTCGAAAGACTTTGAGATAAATCAGTTTAATGTGGCGAGCAACCCTGTGAGGTTTTGTACGTATCTTATAGTTTGAGGAGGCTTCACCCTATTAATAGCGTCAATTTGGTATGGATTGGCTTCAATACCTCTCTTACTGACCAAGTATCTAAGGAATTTTCCTGACTTGATACCGAAAGAACACTTACTTGAGTTAAGTTTCATTTGGTACATCCTGAGGATTTCATAGGTCCTTGCTAGGTCAGAGAGGCGATCATTTTTTAGCTTTATCTTAATGAGCACGTCTTCGATGTAAACTTCCATGGTGTTACCTATTTGATTCTTGAACATCTTGGGGACCAACTGCTGGTAAGTTTCTCCTGCGTTCTTGAGCCCAAATGGCATAACCTTGTAACAGAATAACCCAACAGCAGTGTTTTAACTTCCTTCTCCACTATCTTAGCCTTTTTCGGAGAAGTTCATCGAGCTTTTTGTGCTATTGGATTGAAATATGGATCAACGTGCAATCGATGACAAGTGATGTTAGGATTAATCCCGGGAAACTCATAAGGCTCCCATGCAAAGACATATAAATTACTCCAAAGGAGGTTGAACAAATCCTTTTTTTTGGGGTCGATGAGTGAGGTTCCAATCAAGAACTTTCTTTCATTCAAGCTGCTACTGGCTGTGACTTCCTCCAGGTCCTCGTTGACCCTTTCAGAGGGGGGGAGCTTCATCTCCTCCACTCCTGGTTAGCCATATTTTAGATGTTATTTTGAGGGCATCAGCCTCTACTGCTCCTCGTTCTCGCTTCTAACTTTAACCTTCTTCTCTGGTTTGGGACGGATAGCTGCTATAAAGAATTTTCTTGCCATCGCCTGATCTCCATGGATCTTCACCACTCCTCATTCAGTCACACATTTAAGCTTCTGATTGTTAGGTAGATGGGATGACCTTCATTGCGTGCATCCATTCTCTATCGAGGATTGCTTGGTAGGGTGAATCAATATTGACCATGAGAAATTAGATAATTTTTTAGATGTTTCCTGCCTTTACTAGAAGGATGATCTTTCCCAAAGGGATGGTTATCTTTCCAGTGAAGCTAACTAAAGGAACAGTGGCTTACTTTTGGTCAGCGACACTTAATTTCAACTTCCTGAACAGGTCGAGATACATTACTTCGGATGAGCTACCTTGGTCGACGAGCAATCTGCCGACGTCATAGTTAGCTATCCTGAGTGTAATGGTTAGTGCATCATGATGTGGGGTTCTCACTCCCACCAGGTCCTCATTTGTGAACACAATATGCTTGTTGTAGTCGACATCTTCTACTCGCCGACGCTTCCCAGCTTATGTTTGGGCTGGATCGATCTGAAAAGCTTGCATTACTGCTGTAAGATTTTTCATTTCCATCCGCGTCGTATTTCCTTGAATATATTTGAGGTCGGACGCCCCATGAATTACTGTGAACTCATGGCCGATGTCTTCCTCGAGCACATTATCGGGCCTCTGATCTCCATTGGCATCTACCTTCTCTGCCTTCTTCTTCATAAATTCACTCAAGTGTTCAGCTTGAGCTAACTCTTCAAGGTGGAACTTGAGGGATTTGTAGTGCTCAGTTTTGTGCCCGCCCTCCTTGTGGAAAGAACATCTCAGTGCGTTGTTCCACTTGGAAGGGTCTCCACCCATTTTCTTGGGCCACTTGATGAACGGTTCATCCTTAATCTTTGCCAAAATCTGGTAAAGCGATTCTATAAAAATTATATTTACTACTTGAAACCTCTTCGAGGTATCACTCTTATTCCCATTCTATAGGACATTCTTACTCCCTTTATTTTAACTCTCATTCTTGTCGCTCCTCTTGTCGGTAACCTTGGCGTGACTATTTTCTCCTGCACTGAGATGGGTCACATCTTCGCCTTTGGCATATTTTTTAATACGATCCATCAAGTCGTCGATGGTTGTGATCTCATTCTTAGTGAGGGGCTGGTGCAAGAGGCAGGAACTGGGTAAGACAATATTGAAGGATGCAACGATGACCTACTTTGAGCAGTCCTCAACCTCGTTGAATACCTCCCAATACCTTTTCGCGTAGTCTCTGAGGTTTCCTTGGGGATTTTTCTTCATTGTTAAAAAAGAATCCATCCTATTCAGATGGGAGCTGGTGGTAATAAAGCGAGTTGTGAAAAGATCTGACAGAGACTTGAAGTTCCTAATGGACCTATGGGGTAATTTCTCGAAATACTTTTGGTCCACATCGTGCAAGCTCGACGAGAAAATCCAGCACATCAGTGCGTTATTATGGTTCCAAAAGGTCATGGCCTGTATGTACTGTATGACATGGTCGACGAGATCGATCTTTCCATCGTAGATCTTAAACCTGGGCATTGTGAACTTCTTTGAGGCTTCCTCTTCTTCTATTTCCCTTATAAAATGGGACTTCATTTGGGTCCTAAGAGCTCGCTTGGCTAGATCTCTTATCGATTTCGCACCCCGATGTGTTGGGTGTTGGTCCATCTCTCTCCGGACCAAGTTTTATATATCATGATTCCTTTGGACTGGTCTCCTATAACGGAGAGCTGGTTGTTGTTGCTCAGACCAGTTGTAATCTGACCCGTGTCCCTCAATTCTTTGAGACCCACACCTTGGGATCCCTCCTCAGTTATGAGATCTTCTCTCCTTAGGGATAAAAGTTCAAAAATGGCATTTCCTCATGTTACGATGAAGTTCTCTCTCCATCCTCTCCAGTCGCCTCTTGAGGCGAACATTTTTGGCTTCCTGCTTGCGAGTATCCTCCTTCTTCTCTTGGAGCCTGGCCTCATAGGCGTCGATCATCCTGGAAATATATGTAAACCTAGTTGGCCCTGGCTTTCTTCTGAGGCTTGCCATTCTGGGTGAAGCCTTGGATTTGAGCGATGAACTTTTGATCTAACCCTATTAAGGATGGGTTGATCTTGAATATCCCCTTCTCGAGGGACATTACTTTTGTGATCACACATTCTAGGTTCTTGTTGGTGAAGAATTTCTTAAGGGAAGAACAACCGCTTCCTATAGACGGTGCCAGTTGTGGTGACAAGAAATTTCAGCACAACTAATAGGCAAATTCAATCACCAAAAAAATAAAGAACACGAACAATAATAATCACAGTCACACACAACACACAAGATATACGTGGTTTGGCAATGTGCCTACGTCCACGGTGGGGTTTACTCGTTGTATTTCTCTTTTTCTACATACCCTTTGCCCCGGGTCAGGGGTACAATATATATGAAAATTAAGAGAGTGGGGGTGCTAGATACCAACACGCTAACCCTCTATACCTTGAATATATTCTTTGAGATTTTAGGGGTAGATCGGGTCATCTCTTATTAACCATCTTGAGACTTCTAAGTTTTGGTCGGGCGCTCCCTATTTTTAATAGGGCTTAGTCCGACTACTCCTTTGGGATGCAAAGAGGGCAGTGGTACCCACAGATACAATATAAGAGAACTGTATATTGTGGTTTATGAATATTTTAAGAACTAAAAAGAAACTTAAACAAATGAAGGACAAACAAATAAGACCCTATATACGGTGGTTTATAATTTTCTTGGAACCGAAAGAAACTTAAACGCTCTGATACCATAAAACTTTATACATTGAACTATAATAATGAGATTCAGATTGCTGATCTGAAAAAAGAATGAATAATACAACAATGAAAACTAAACATATATTATAGTACAGGGAGAAGCCACATGGAGGAATACAAGAAAGATTTGGTTTTAGTTGGTAGTAGTTTTTGGCTTATTCAAGCTTAGTTCATGGTTCAGAGGTATGGTTAAGCTCCTTTTTGGTTGAGAGGTGGTGGTTGTCTGTCTTTTTCAGAAGTGTGCTTTGTTCGTAGCTGTGATGGATGTTAATGCTAGTTTTTTAGGAGATTTTTCTTGTTCCGTCTCTCTCTCTCTCTCTCTCTCTCTCTCTCTCTCTCTCTCTTCTTTCATTGGATTGTGTTTTGTTGTTAGTGTTTTTGGTTTGAAGATGGTGGGCTTCCTTTGGTTTGTGTGTTTTTCTTTCTGATTGGTTAGCGAAACGGTGATATATTATGGTTGATTCTAGGGATTTCATGTATTTTTGTATATTGATGATAGTGAGTTTGGGTTTGGTCCTAAGCTTTGTCTCTGATTATAAGTTCTTTTGTTGTGAGTTGGGTTTGTATTTTTCTTTTTGGGTTGTGTGCCTTATTTTTGACAGATTATTATCTTTTCTTTTGGGTTTGTGTGACTTGTTGTTGCCTTTTGTTTTATATTTTGGCCTTGTCCGGTCTCGTTGTACATATCATTAGGCTTTTGCCTGTTCTAATAAATCACATTTTATATAAAAAAAATAAACATTGAGGAAGCCACACACACACACACACACACACACACACACACACATATATATATATATATATATATATATATATATATAGACAGAGAGAGAGAGAGAGAGAGAGAGAGATATTGGATCTAGTGCGGACCTTGTTTACGGACTAAGTATGCGGACTAGTTATGTCCAAAACTTACCTAGGGACCACCTTTGTCTTTATATGTTTTCGTCTTTTTCTAGAGTTTTTGGAAATAGGATTTTCTACCCTAATGATTTTTAAAGTCTTTTAAGCTTATTTTAAAACTTAATTAATATGGGAGTCTAATTGTAGAAGTTTCAGGGCTACTGCTACTACTTAAGCTTCTTCCGTCACTATCGTACTGGAGTTCTGAATAGTAGGGATTATCTATATAGATAGTTTCTTCAGGAAGTCTAGAATTTGAAAGAGGTTTTGATGGAAAATATTCTAGTCTTAAATACCTTATACGGTATCGTGGGTTTATCTGTCTAGTTTCTTTATATATTTGATTAATAATATCAATTATATCTTTATTTATAAATTCGTCTAAATTATTATCACCATAAGATGACAAAAATCTACGGTATGTTCTAGGGGCAGCTGTCTCTACGTTTTGAAGGAGAGAACGGATTCCTTCGGCTCTAATTAAAGTAGCCTTTGTTTCAGCTAACCTTTTACGTCTAATAAATTTTAATACGTCTATACTGTCTTCAAGTATCCTAGTGTATTCTTGATATTTTTCAGGTCTAGATAGTTCCTCTGCAAAATCTTCAGTTCTTAATTTTTGTCTAAAGAGATCACGGATCCCTGTTCTAATTATTTCTATTTTAGGTACTTCTCTTCCTAACCAGTCAATAATCTGGTCTATATATTTAAAAGTACCACCTGCGTCTACTAAAGCAGTTCTATTAGTTCTTTATCTTTAGTGTCTGTAAGAGTCCAGTCTTGAATTTCTCTAGTTAAGTTTAAACTTGTTTGATTAACAAATTCTAAAAAGTCTTTAGTGATTTGTAAGATCATATAAGATTCTCTTTAAAGGAATAATATGTAAAAATAGTTAAGGGTTTGGTTCGAGTTATACCTTCCTTCTGGTCTGTAATATCTTTATCTTCTTCCCTTTGTCTCTTCAGCCTTGTTACTATTTTTCTCCGGTCTCGGCCTCCTACAACTCTCTCTTTATGTTTCGCACCTCAATCCACTATTTTGGCGGTTGACCAGTTTCCTACCTGTACGCCTTCACGCCTAACGCCCACCTGGCTAACGGCTCACGGCAAATCGGCACCGGACGGCGGTTCACCAGTATAACACCTAGTGTGCTACACCAAAGGTTACACACAATAGTCCTCTATGAATAGAAAGTTGGAGACAATTTGGAAAATAATAACAACTTATCATCAGAGATTTCTGGAAAAGGAAATACTTTTATTGCATAGCATAAGTAGTTACAACTCTCCCCTCTCCCCTAACTATGAGAGGTTTCCTCACTCATATACATATTACTTACTACAAGCATACTCTCTCTAACACTGGAAGTCTAGCGATCTCTCTCTCTCTAACTCCTGATAACTAAAACACAAATGGACGCTCCCTTTTATAGATCAAGGGCATTATAAAATGACTGGTAACCGGTTACCAAAAGCAATCCGGTTGAAAGCATTAATTATTAAAGCACTACTGTCTTTAGAATCTTATCAGCTGGGTCTACAAGCTTTTATCGTCTTTTGATAATTTGGGGGGACCTCTTTATTTATAAAAGGAAAGGCGTTCCAAGTCTTCATCCTAGTCTTGTCGTTTTGTAATAATGCAAGAACATCAAAGTCTTCGTTCTTTTCACCAGTCTGGTGGCCCATGTGGGGCAGACATCCTTTTGCTTTATGGAAAGCATAGTCTAGGCAAACGATTCTTTCGTCTTAAATAATTCATCTGCCACTGAGGGACCCTTCTTTGTCATGTCTGTGTCTTCTTCTGCCTTGTCCTTGTTTGGGAGGGTATTGTTGAAAAACTCATCAATGAGGCCTATCGTTCTAAGGTTGGCTGGCAAAGCTACCTCTACCATTTCTTTAGATTCTTTCTTGAGCCTTCCATAGCTTGGATTATCAGGTCTTCTTTGTGGTAGGCAGTGTACCACCTATCTTCTCCTGTCAATAATTCCATGATTTCAATTGTCTCCATGGCTTGAGCGATCTAGAGATTGGACTTATCAATAATTAAATCTTTAATCTCGTCTTCTGATAGGATCTCAACATCTTCAAATGTATAATTAGAAAATCTAATAAGTCTAAATCCTTCCACTCTCATTCCTTCGCAGGAACTTGGAGCAATAGATTCTAGAAAATAAAGGAAGGAAATCTTATACCTTTTTAACATACTCATGGACTATTTTTCCAAGAGCAACAGAGTCTTCTATAGTCTCAATTTGGATGAGTCCGATGAACCCATAGTCTGCTAAGGTTATCTAGGCAATTTCTGCTTTCCCAGCAAGATAAATCTTTAGAACATCTTTAAAGAAACCTTTCATTATTAAAGCATCTCCATTAGTCTCAGATAATAACATATTTAAATGTTCAATAATGCTATTAGATTCTTTCTTATAGTCTTCTATTAATGGAAGATTATTATGACCAAATGGTATAACAATCTTAATCTTAAAAGTATTTTTCTGATAACAAAAATTATCAGTGGGTCTAGCTTTAGAGGATTCTCCAAGAGTCTAAGCATAGGTTTGAGTCTGTGGTTTAGGTATAGCATTACCACTGAGTTGGGTAACTACAAGTCTTTGAGTACTCATAAATCTGGCAATAGCTACCAAATTTTATTTGAACTCGATCCAAAGTCTATTCGTCACGTTCCACCATATGGCATCTATAAGGGTATTTTCATCTTTTGAGAATTCTTGTCTAAATTTGATCAGGTATGGGTATCTTTGATCGGGTCTATACTGGGGAAAATATATCTTCCCGATGAGTCTATTTTGAGAAATAATCTCTTGTATAGATTTTCCAGGAGGAACTAAGATATCGTCAAAGTTCTCTAGGATTGGTCTTTCTTGAGAGTCTTGAATATGAGTCGGTCTTTGTGTTACACCAGCATTTGGTCTTACGTGTCCAAGATAGTCTGCAACGTCTTCCCTGTTTAGTCTATTTGTTCCAAAGGAACTCATGTCTTCTAGGTCTTCTATTTGCAACATAAAACATGAAATAATATTAGTGTTAGCAAACATTGGCTCTATTGATATAATGTCTGGAATGGTATTTTTACTTCCCTTAATATGTATAACAGAGAAGTCATAACCATTAAGCAATTGTTGCCATCTAATTAGTCTATTAGTCCTTGATTTGGACAAGTTTAAATCTCTGAATTTTACTACATAAGAAGAGTCAGTATAAACAGTAAAATGTTTAGGTCTAAGAAACAACATATATTTTTCTATTGCCCTTACTATGGCTAAAACTTCTTTTTCATGGGGAGTGTATCTTGTTTCTGGGTTTGTAAAGGTTCCAGAGCTATGTCTACACAATTTCTTCTTTTTTGTCTGATGATCAATGGCAAAGTATACTGCTCCCCATTGTTTATCAGAGGCATCTGTTTCTACTATAAACTAGTCTTTAGCATTAGGCAGTTCAAGTAAAGGAATATTCTTGACTGCATCTTTAATTTGTCTTATGACTTCAAAATCATCTTTAGTACAATAAAAAGGGTTAGTTTTGTCTGTTCCTTTTAATTTGGATGTTAAGCTTTGTCTTTTTAAAGCAAGATCTTTAATAAAGTCTGCAGCACAATTAAGCAATCCTAAAAATAATTGTAATTGTTTTCTATCTTTGAGTTGATTTGGAAACTTAAGAATCTTTATAGTTATGTGTTCTGCTAAGGATAATTTTCCTTTATTAATATGCATTCCCACAAAGTCTATTTCAGTCTGAAATAATTGCATTTTCCTTTCGAAAATAACAATACCATGTTTGTCTAATTCTAAAATAATCTTTTTAAGATGGTGTACATGCTCTATCTCAGTCTTACTGGATACAAGAATATCATCTATGTAAACAAGACAAAATTCTGAATAACGTCTAAATATATTATCCATTCTTCTTTGGAAAACTTGAGGAGCATCCAAGTATCCAAATGGCATTACTAGCCATTCGTATTTTCCTTAGGGCACACTAAAGGTTGTCCAAGTAATACTGTCTGGATGCATCTTAATTTGCCAGATGCCTGATTTGCAATCAAACTTACTGAATATTATTCTATCTTCAATCAAATTGATTAAATTATTCTTGTCTGGTATCTTATAAGAATCAAATTCACAATTCTTATTTAATTGTCTATAATCTATAACCATACGTCTTTTTCCTCTTTTACGTTCTGATTCATTTTGAACATAGAAGGCTAGGCTATTATGTCTACTTTTACTTTCGCTAATAATGCCTAACTTAAGCATTTCGTCTATGTCTTTCTTTAATTCTTCCCTATCTTCTTGTGAGTATCCTTTCTTATAGGTTCCACAATTAATAGTGGTGTCTGGGTTAATAGGGATAATTTCACAATAGCTTTGGTCTTTATCCCACTTAGCGATGGGGTTTTCTCCTAAAGTAGGCTCTGCTAGTTGATTAATCTTTTCCTTTTCTACTTCTATATCCATTTTCTTCTGTTTAGATATAGCTTGAACTTGTAATAAGGTATGTTGGGCTTGATCTAAAATGTCTTGTTGTATAAGCGCTATTTGCTTATAACACTTTTGGTCTGGACACTTACACTCTTTTTGTAAGGGTTTAGTAATTTCTAATGCTTCTTGTTGGGTTGTAGGTCTAGGTCCACCATGCTCAGCTGAAGAACTCTGATGTCTTATGGGTCTGTAATTGGGCTTGACCTGCATAAGGTCAAAGGCAGTCTTATGATCAATTTGAGGAGCTTTAATATTAAATTTCTCTTGATCACTAATTAATATCTTATCATTATACTGAGTATAAGGATGATATTTACTAATAAAGTTTTGTCCTAAAATAATGTTTCCTGTGAAACTAGGACGAGGATCCATTATCCAAAATCGATGATTAACGGTTTTGTTGGTCTGATTTCCTAATTTAAAATAAATAGAAATAGTCTGGAAATATAAGGTAAATGGATCTCCATTAGCAACTTTACCATATATTTCTTGAGTACTTTCTAAAAAATAGTCTTCAGGGAAGGCATTAGCCTTGCAAATACTCTGAGAGCACCCTCAATGTGTTCATACCCGTCAATCAATGCAACTGTCACCAATGATTCACTGCGTCCAAAACTAATTCCAGAAATAAAGTCACAAACTTGAGTGGAGTGAAATTCACACAACTAATACACTTAATAACCATCCAACTTGTCGATTGTCATGAATTCTTTAGGATCCAATAATCAACTCTATTTTTCGAATCGTAACCCACAATCAATTCAACATGATCCAAAGAAGTTGAGCATGGCCTACTAAATATCCCCTGCTTGAGAAATATCATCAAACCAATAAATAACGGTCTTGTGTGTGTACGTGTGTGCGCGCCCGCATGCGTGCATTTGTCTTAATATAGACAAATCTTAATGCAATTGTGAATATAGCCAAACCTTTTAGTACAGTTGAAATGATCTTTCACTTGCACATATGCCTACACTTGCAGATTAAGTTGCCACAACTTGGATAAGTTGTTTTTCATTATTTTCGGGCACATCAACATAGCCATCAATGGTTACAACATGTTTTTTCAACTGCAATGTAAAGATAACAAATATTTATAATAACAATGAAATTTTGTAATTATAGTATTATCATAGGATCATACAAAGGAAAAGGACAAGGAGAAAGTATAAATTGATTACTTTATCTTTGTTACACGATTTTTCTCCACCTTGATGGGAGTAATCCTCCTCAGTATCAATCCTATGATTTCTAACAACAAAATCATAAGCGTAGTCCACGAGTCCATGCCGAGTTGGAGGCAGACGACATTTTCTGCCGAATCAGGTATATAATATGCCAACATATATCATATAGGACAGAAAATGTGTTCACTATTGGCAAAGTTCCAACATCCGCACTTTGATTAGTACTCATTCCTAGAATTTACATTTCGTATATAATAGGAATAAGTAGTAATCAAAGTACGAATGTTGCAAGTTTGCCAATAATGAAGACATTTTCTGTCCTCATCAGTTCACAGTTGACTACATAATCAATATGCAACATCTACATGCCATATATCTGCTGGAACAACTACCAAATAATAACTAGTCCAACTTATGTACAAATAAATGGAACAAAAATAATTTTAACAAAAATACGTTATTTCAAACTTTTTTGCACACTTTATATCTGCTAAAACACCAAATCAAAGATCCATTAGAATCAAATCAAATAAAAAGCTATGCACTTACAATTATGCAAGTCAGTGATAAAAAAAACTGCCCATGTTACTCGAGCATTATGTCGAGCACCTCTCGTGCAGCAATTAAGACTTACAAAAACACCTCAACGGTGAATATAAATCCCACCCAATGAAGCCCTCGCCCCATCTAAGCCCTCCCCGTTGATATATCCAATATTCACTCACCGACTGGTTTCCCCCCAAAGCATCATGCTCCCGGTCACCATTCCTTTCTAGCTTACAAACAGCAGCATCCGCATATCCACCATTTTTACCACCGCTTGTTGAATTAGCATAATTCTCCAAGATCTCATACTACTTGCCGAAAACTGCAGTTTGTTAGTTCAAAATCAGGCCTCCATGAAAGCTATTACTTCTACATTCATAAGTTAAAGTTGCTACAGTGGAATCTAATTAAAATGTGTGTTTGTAAGCATGAATATGTAATAAAGAAATGCATATTGGAATTATGTACCTAGTAATTTAATTGGTGTCCAATTTCGAGCTTGTCTTCAATAGGCTTATCTTGTATTCAGCACGCTTCCTAGGAGGCTTGTCTTTAGGGCTCTTGTGTTCAGCAGGCTTCCTAGGAGGCCAACCAAAAGGGGGCATATATAGCTCCTATACCCACACACGCATACATAGCTCCCGATCAATTATGTTCATACACAATATGAAAACAAAACCAAGATTAAACTAAACAAAACAAAACAAAGAGAAATAGAAGAATTTTTTTAGTTCATACTACTATTCAAAACACGAATATATGCCCTCATTATAGAGATTTTGAACAATAGTCTAAGAGAACTGTAATTTTGACAGGGGGATTTCAAAGAAGACTTGTATGGATTTATATATTGAGAGAGATGGTCATGTTTCCTCCAAGTATATAAGGTCCCGAAAATTTCTAAACAACAATATGTTTGATTCTCATGAAAACTAAGCTAATATAGTATCATTTGATACCTGCAAATCCTCTTTCTCCCACGTTAAAGAAATAACAACGGTTTCATTTAGATAATCAAACTTTGTAAAATAATTTTTTTTGGTAGATTAAGGAACAATGGTGCCAAAAATCAAAATATATAATTTCTCCAAATCTTGACGATCGTTATTTTAAAGTGTATCTGTTCCCACCAAATCACTTTAGTAAAATGTTGTTCATCCTTTTATGATAGAAGTTGTCAAAATGAAGAAAAAATACATGCCTAGAGTTTGAACAAAAGAAGTAATCTAATCACGGCAAGATCAAGTATAAAAATAGATAAAAATAAATAATTCTGGGGGTCTCTAGCAAAATTTGCACCTTACAGTCCTTTTTTTCAATTTGGGGATTGACCCCTGCTTCCCATTGTCAAACTCCCATATTTTTTAACATAATTTTCTCCTTTTATTAATTAAAATTTCACAAATTACCATTAAACGTTGGTTGCATTTGTCAGAATTGAGCGATGGCTGCATTAAGCGATGGCTGCATTTATCTCCTAAAATTACTTCTCTTAATGGTTCCGTTGCAGCAGGCTCCAACATGTCTGCGTATGATACAACAGGTCTGCATATGATGGATGTGCCTCAAATTATTCCAGGTACCGGAATCCGGGTGGACGTTGAACCTAAGAAAAAACGTGCTTTTTAAAATTAGAGTGGAATCCCAAAAGATACATGCATGAATGGATAAAAACATATTTGCAATAATATTTATGTTTTAGATGTGAAAATATGAAATAACTATAAATAGTCAAAACCTTAACAAAAGTGAAAAGATTGACCTATACCAAAAGCTTCGACATCATTTCAGCCACCGTGGTTGAGCCCGACATCTGCATTAAACTTAGATGATGTTAGTGACGTTACCGATCTGATCTCCATTAAATAACTTAAAAACTAAACAAATATGAATATCTAATCAAAGAAACAAATATGGAAGAGATGATATTCATAGGGAAAGTGGCTATTGATGATGATGTTCAAATTAATGAAGCAACAGAGGAAAATCATAATGAATATATAATTGAAAAGACTGATATTAGTTCATGGTCAAGAAGTAAATTGCAAAATTCTTTTCTTCTAACCTACAACAGAGAAATGATATAAATTGAAAATTCTGATTCTGAAGTGGATTTGGTTTTCCCATCATTTGTGGTTGTAGAACCATCAGATGAGGATATCTTCAAGATATGGGATTTGGACATTGCAACAGAGGAGGAAGGTGAACGTATATACATAATAATAAAAGCAATCCCAAATTCCAAAAACGGATACTATCCCAAGTACCTGTCTTGCATAACACCCTTTTTACCATTTTAAGGTCATATATCAGTAAGATATTATCCCAATTTGAACCAAAATTATAATAGTATAGGATCAATTATACATTCCCCCTTACATGAATAGCCCCGAGTCAGGGAGGTATTTTTTAATTTTTTCTGATCTGGAAAACAAGGTGGAAGTGCAAAAAAAATTGACACACATTTATGAATATGGTAAATAAAAAGAATCTGATTCTAAGGCATTTTTAACAAAGGAATGCAAGCTTTCACCAAGGTTTATCTAACAGTTTTAGAAGAAACCCGCCTCGAAACCATTTGGGTCGCACGCCTTTGAAGGCTTCATCGACTTTAGGGCAGCCTGTGTCTCATTTATACAAACTTCGCAAGTTAGCTTCTCCCCTCCTTAAATACCAAGTCTGGGCCGATATGTTGTCCAACCCATCCAAGTTGGAACTATTTTTCTGAGTTGATAACAAATTTTCAAAAAAATATCTACCATTATTTTTATAGTTACGTCATTGTAACACCATTGTTCTATGATTCTTGAGCCACCCGTTCCCTATTTTTCCAGTGAAAGGCAACATATTTCAGCAATGCCTATACAGATATGACAGAATTAAAAGATTTTGAGTAAAGTAGTGTGGTAAAAGAGAAATTGAGGGTACCATGATCTCAACCATTGGATTGTTGTGAAAACCGGAATCGTAAGCACAAAAAAATAAACAATCAAATAACTAAAAGTATAATTTACTATCAAAACTAATTACAATTGACCAATTCATTAATTTCATACTTGAAACCATAATTTTGTAACACATCCATCTTATATCACTTCAGTCCAATAGATATGTGAAAACAGGGCCGGTAAGATATTGCCGAATAAAGTCAATTCCCAAAAAGAAGGATAAAAACAACCCAATGAGAGATAAACCAAGGGTGGCGCATGTGAGGGCAAACCAAAGGGTCAGAAAATATAGAATCGTTAATTAAATATATTTGATCAATGAATAATCCTCAAAGTATAAATAAAAAAATTAAAATTATAAGATCAAAACCCAAGAAGCATAATTCCATCACCAAGTGCCTACTGGATTCAATCCTACAACTCAAATATAAACAAAAATCACATATCGTAATTATACAAAGTGAACCAAATGAGGTTCATCTACATTTCATAATTACGATATGAACAAAATGAGGTTCATCTACGTATTGTTATTATTCAATATACCTTCATTTGAAAAACATGACCAAAATGAGCCAGAACTTTCTAACATATGGCGCTTTATACAGTTAAACCCAATTTTGAATCAAGATTCATAAAGGTGAAATCTGAAGGAAAGGAATGAATCATGATGACAACTTTGAACTTATCTTAGTGCAACGGCTATAGATGATATTGAGTAAGCATAAATGATTGAGTTCAACAATTATAGAATCTTTCAACCTCCATAAATGATTGAGTAAGCAACAACCCGCTCTATGAAATCAAAAGTGATTGGGTTTTGTTTTCCCATCGAATACACCCCAACACCATGAGATAAACATCGTATAAGTTACCTGAATGAGATAGGCATGAGTAAGGGATTAAACATACACCTGGAAGGAAAAATGGGATAGAGAGGTTGAAGAAATCCATTTCAAATTTCATACAGAATAAGATTAGCTTCCATATCATGAATAATAAATCAATAAAGTCAAAACTAACATGACAACCCATTTGGACACCTATATGAACATACATGATAACTATTTGAACACCTAAATGAATATCAATACCAAATTTTACCTACAAATAAAAAATAAACACGAATGAGAGATTACCTGAGATATCATGAGCATTAAAACCCCAAAAGTAAGAACACCGAATAAAACCCCAAATGTGGAACACAAAAACCCTAAAAAGATCAAACACAAAAACATGATATATATATATATATATATATATAGATAGATAGATAGATAGATAGATAGAGATAGAGAGAGAGAAGAGTTAACTCAGAGATCCAAGTGAAATGGCTTTAACAACGAACCAAATAACAAAAATATAAAGGAAATTTACTCTAAGATAAACACAGTGAGGCAAGAAACAATTGGTTCCAAATGTTGAATATTGTGTGTATGTACGGAACCATGCAAAAGTAAAATAATCGATTCCAAAACTTCCATCATTCAAATTGATAAATATATTGAAACGTGAACTAAGAATATAGAAAAAGAAGAGCAATGCTTGTAAAAAAAATACCTTTGTTCAAATTGATATCTACAAAAATGCTATGTCTTGAACATCAAAAATGCAAATAGATCAAATAAGTACCTACAAAATCAAAATAAAAGGTGAAATCATGAGAGAGTATACCTATATATAAAAAACAAACCCTTAAATCATTACAAAACCCTAAATTACAATACCCTTAAATCCATTACAAAACCCAAAATTACAAAAAGCAAAAATATTAAAACCACAAACATAAACCCATAAAATCATAAACCTAAAATCTATTAAACCTAAAATTGAAACCATAAAACCCTAAATCGAAACTATTTAAAACTTACGTAAAAGAAGAGGAGACGTGGAGAGAGGAGTAGTGGAAAGGAGAGAGGTGCGGCGCAGCAAGGGGAGAGGTTGTGTGGGTGAAGATGAGGGAACGGGAGAGAGAGAGAGAGAGAGAGAGAGAGAGAGAGATATAGGTTGTGCTTGTGAAATGAGGGTCGGGGAGAGAGAGAGAGAGTGGGCTTTGGTAAAAGCAAGGGTTAATTTCCTATATTATACATCTGTTTGAATTTTTGGTAAGAGGAGGAAAGGAAATGAGGGTTAAAAAAAGGGGGAATTTAAATATTTAAGGGGCAAAAATGGTAAAAGTGATATTTTAATTTCAACCGTGAAGTGTCTCCCTATCTTATGAATAGTGAAAACACTATTGTAACTTATTATATATATATATATATATATATATATAGAGAGAGAGAGAGAGAGAGAGAGACTTAAACATAATAAGTGTGCATATTTTATTTAAAGAAAAGGAAAGCTACAAAGTCTATGCACATTTTAAAAATATCAAAACAACTCATTTTGAACTAAATTTTTTTTAGGGATGCCCTTAAATATTTTCTACACAAAAAAAAATTCCGCTCAAAATAATGTCTTTTACTATTATAAAAAAATAGTCGTTAAGCACAAAATGAACTCATCATTGTTGGATAGAATTAGTTGAATTAAACCATAAACTAACCAAACGACTTCATCAAACCATCAAAACCATTAATAGAGACAGAACTGATGCATTTTTTAACAAAGACAAAATGGACACATTTTTTTTAATTTCTAATAGACAACCAAATTTCTAAGAGCATCCGTAGTGGTGATGAGCCGCGAATGATCACTTTGCCAAACCTTCCATCCTTTTACCTTTCGCCAACATGAAGCGCATGTAGTGTTGGGTTTCCTACGAACTTTTTTTGTTCGTAGGAAGTTCCAACGAACTACAGAAGATCGTTGGAACTTCCTACGGACAAAAGAAGTTCATAGGAACCCAACGTTCACGAAAAGATGAGAAAACGAACACATTTGTTATGTTTATTTAAATGGATCTCTTTCATCTTCCAAAACACAGCTGTTGCATCCCCTCAAAACAACTGCATCCGCTCCTATTCTCCTTTTCTGCCCTCAAACCAACTTCATTTTCATTAACCCTCTAATTATTCGTATAATTTATTTATTTGGTGAGTTTATCTTGTATTAATATATTCATTATGGATGGGAAAAAATGGAAGGAGTATTTCAATATCGGTAAATAAAAAAAGCACAGGTCGACTTCAACAAGCGTTCCCACTCAATCCGCGCCGATTGAACCGTCGAATCCCGTATACGATAACTATAGCCGTATTTACGACGGAGTATCACACGCGTCAAATGGAGAAACCCCGATTATAAATGAAATAAATTTGAATATCGGGACAATTGGGCAGGCCCATTGAAGTTGTACAAATTGATTAGAGAGAAAAAATCGGCGATCAAAGAAATTATCGACACTGTCGGTGATATGTCGAACGTATTTTCTATGGTGATGCCCAGTTTCTAGTAATGTATTATGATGGCGATGATTGAACGTTGGTGGAATACAACGCATACCTTCAACTACCATACGTTGAGCTTGCCTTCACTCCGGTCGACTTCATGATGCTTTCGGGAATTAATTATTTTATATATGACAATAATTTGTTGTACTTACATTTATAATTAATTGTTTCAATATATTTTGTTGTACTTATATTCATAATTTTTTTTTTATATTTTATTGTACTTATATTCATAAATTGAATGTGTATTAGTAATCATAATCGTTTCAATATATAAAAAGAATTTTAAATTACGTATATACATTCCGATTGAACAAGGGCTACCCTCTCTAAATCGCCCAAATGAAAAATATACAAATTTTGCAAATACCGTAAATGAAATTTTCCCCGAAATTCATATACACACATTTATCGGTGCAGGAATTCCTGAACACACATTCGGACCTGAATAAATACATAGAAAACTTTGTCAAGGCTGAAGATATACCATATTATTTGTGCCTAATCATAGCTTGGGATTTTTAGATCTATGTTGTCGGGAGTGTATTTTTCCCAAATGCCAACTCCACTTCTGACCTCATCTTTTTACATTATCTAGAGGATGTTACTGCCATTGGCACATACGACTGGGGTTCGGCTATTTATGCCCCTATTATATGGTTTTTGGACAAAGCCAGTCGACGATCGTTGACTAGTGTTAAATGCATGTGGCAATTACTTTAGGTATATTTTCTAATTATCTTATTTAACTGCTTATATGAAATTTATGTCTCATTAAAATAATAGTCAACTTATTCTAATCAATTTAATGTATTGACATAATTTGTAGTATTTACATCACGAGTACAAGGCCACGACATGTCCAACTCTCACCGATCCATCCCTCGATGCATGGCCCCGCATATTCCGTTGGTCAAGGGGGAACCGAAAGCATGCAAAGGGAGCACAACGATTTAATATCTCAAGTAGTCAACATCATCTTGAGATGCGATCACCCGAGTCCATCATATGGCAGTCATACGAGACTTTTGTTTAACGTGACACTAATGTAATCATATGTGGTCATCATCTATCGGGGTTACAGATGATATTTTGGGATCCTTTATTTAAGGGGTTTTGGCACTTGAGTGACCGGGACATCCGATAATTGACTGGCCAGATATGTATAGCAGACAACCCTCCCTCGAGTTTGTGTTGTGTCTCTAAACACGAATTTCAAGCAACTGCTACCCAAAATTGGCCTGCCGTAAATCATCACATATTATTTGTAGCCCAAGACGAGTACATTGCCTACTGGAAGGTAGTAGCACTCGGGCCATTACTACCGTTGATAGCGAGATATGTAAAGGTAGATTTTATTAAAGTTGGTTCACTGGCACTGATAACAGGAGAAATCGCGGTGCAAGAGTATAAATATATACGTCAATCGTTATTCTCGGTTCCCATCGCTATGCAAAAACCTAAACAATGACTGCACTCTTTTAAGGGAGTATAGCGACCAATCCGGGTATTGAATCCACAGAGACAAGTTGCTAGAATTTAATTGGTTTATTACTTCTCGAATAAAAGTGTAAAAGGTAATGTTAACAAAAATAAAATATAACTAAGAGAAAATATTATTCTAGGCGGGGGTAAATTAAACTAATATTAACAATGCAAATAAAACTATAGGTTGCAACAGATATCCCCTCACCCGGAGTTAATTGGTATAAATGGTTAGATGGGTTCACAACTTTTTAAGATTGCATCTCATTTCGTCAATTAATTAAATCAAGAGTTTTCACACCCCTAAATTCACATAAAAGACTACTATGATTTTGGCATCAACAAATACCTCAGAAATTACACATGTAAGGTCGTAAATAGGGAGCATACATGATATACCCCGTTAAATCTCCTAGGCATAATAACGAGGACAACATAATCTAATTAAATGGGTAAAAACCATCACCAAAGCAAAGCAACCCATCAACCCTAGGCGAGTTCAATCCAACACAACCTAATTTAACTTAGCCACTAAACATTATGAAAAACATAAATAAAAATAACTAATTAATTAAAGGAAACAATAACTAAATTAATTACAAAAACTATCTAGGATTGAAATAAATAACAAAGCAAGAAGATAATGAATAGTAAAAGGGAGCTTACATAAATGGGTATTCACCCATAAAAATGGAGGAGATGGGTTATCTCCAACAAAATCCCCAAAGTGCTCAAACCCTAGAACTAAACTAAATAAGAGAGAAAAATGAGATATAATGAGATTTATCTAGATATTTATAGATCCCCGTACAAAATAAACAAGGTTTCCTATTTATAGGAAGTTGGAATAACAAAATAAAAAAAATAAAAAAAAAGAAAAAGAAAAAAAAAGGAAAAAGAAAATAAGGAAATGGAAGTAGCAGCAAACGCGGACAAAAAGAAAGGGGCGATCGACCGGCGGTAGAGGCGCGGTCGACCACCGGAGAAGGGGGAGTCCACTGCATAGCGCATACGATAAAATGAGAAAAATCCGATCGACCGGTGGGGTTGGGCCGGTCAACCGGTGGACTCATACCTTCCCACTGGCTGCTTTATCTTCGTAAAACCAAATACCCCCAATAAATTATGCCCTAAGCTATGACCTACAATGAATTGAAAACCCGAGCTTAACCCGAAATTTAGACCAGTTGCTACATCGCCAAAGACCTTCCATTTCAGAAAGTAAAACCAAAGAACCCCATTGCTGCATAACCCAAGACCTCCAACATCAATTCAAAAAACCCCAAAACCATGTTATTATTTAGTTAATGACCAAAGACCTAACTATTTGTGCGTGGATGCGTACCAGTAGCTAAATAATAGCATGAATTCGAAGCCTCATAAACCAAATTTTGCCAACAATCTCAACTACAAATCCATAAACCAAGACCCGAACCAAAACCCGAACACTGGAAAACTTGCCATTATTGTTTGCTACAAAAGATAAAAGGGACATGGATGGCATTTATTTAATGTTAGTTTAAATGAATTTCTTATATTTCTTCCCCGATCAAAGGCCCGTGGATTCTTCGTTCGGACTCGGATTAGGGAACCGCTTGCATACATGCAAAGCATATTCTGAGAGCATCGACTTCCGTGAAGACTTTGAGCAAAAAATTGCAAAGTGTGAATTTACTAAAATGCCCTCGAACATGCGAATTGCGATGGGACTTTACCGGAATGCACCCAAACTCCACACTGAGCACCGTAACACCTATAAAAGCTCAATAATACCAAAAATAACATGTTAGCATATAAAACAGAGGTTTTGTGGTTGTCGATCATAATAATAGGAATTAAAGTACCCGGTGGGACTAAAATGCATAAGTTTAGAGGGTAATAAGTGCCATGATTCGGAACGAATCACACCCCCTAACTTACACATTGCTAGTTCCTAGTAATGAAATTCAAATCAAGAAGAACTAAGAGAAAACCACAAAACAGGAGATATATACAAAAGAGATAAAAAAGCCACTTTTGTGGGCGAATGATTGCATTTAGCGTATACAATAAGCCGTTAAACCCCCAGGTTATCCTAGTGGACGAGTGTCGTCTCGTAAGGGTTTTCAAGGATGAAATCCGCAAACATCAAATGTTTTCCTCAAAATATGCCCAATCAACATGCGATAAGATCAACAATAACAAAAAAGATATCAAAGACATTATTTTGCAAAGTTAATGAATTCACATAAAAGTCTGCATTATTAACATTCTAGAATGAACTTCGTAGAATTGAAACCTTAGAATGTGGGAGGGGAGCGAGCACATGCAAAGTATGATTTGGTAAAAACTTATATAAACCAGATAATAAACATTCAAGCATGAATATAAGTCAATCATCATCGAACATTACACTCAACAAATGAAATCACTATGTAATGAAAGGTAATACACGGGACATGTGGGCATAAAGAGTAAATGTAAATGGAAACTAGGCTGCACACATGTCACAAATGAAGAACGATATATATAAAATGAAAAATTGTAATCTCAATGAAAGATACCGCTCATTAAAGGATTGAAATGCATTTTCACAGATTATCGTAACTATTTAACTTGTTAAATTGAATTCACCCTAGGATCGCATATGAATTTATAGGGTTGTAATGTAGGTTAGGCTTGGGTTATGAAACGAAGAAAATATGTACGGATTCAAAGTGCTTAGAGATGAAAACTCGGGATAATGGAAAATGTGGGCAATTTCAAAATTGGAAAATAACTTCCATAAAAGGCGTTGAATATAACAATGGGGAGAGTAAACAAAGCTTATTGAACACTATGTACAACATATACAACTTTCTCTTTCTTTTCTTTTCTTCTTGTTCTAACATTTTCTTTTGTTTTCTACTTTGTCTTTTTTCTTCTCTTTTTAAGTTCTTTCTTTTCTTTACTTTTCTCACTCTCGCATGCTTAATTGTAACCACATAACATGAACATCATTCAATCCCAAGTATCATTCCAAGCAAAGCTATCGAAGGTAATAAGTATGGTTTATAACTCTAATTTGGAGTTGGTTATGGAATTTTGGGTTATGAAATGAAAGGCTATATTAAGTGTCAAAGGAGTTGATTCGGGAAAAAATTTAAGGTGAGGTCTAGGTCAATATGGGTGATATAAAAAAGATGTCCTATGATCATTTTCTAAAATTTATGCAATTATCGAGTCAAAACAAACTTTGAAAATCATGATCAAGTAACACATTTCAAGATATAAACTCAAATAATGAACAATCAATGAAAGAATAGTGAGATTACCAAAGAGGAAAGAAAAGTGTATAACGCTCACAAACGAAGAAAAGACCAAGGCTCACTAGGTGTAAGTATATACAATGCAACAAAAGATTACTGAGTTATAAAAATCATAAACCAAATCAGTAAAGCAAAAAAAGTGCATGTGCTCATGGGATTAAAGTTTAATTCATGAAGTTATTCATAATATCAATAATTGAGGACTAAAGTCTAATAACTTCTAAAATTGATAACATGCATTAGTTGTCTATTGGATTGGGCAATTATTAAAATTTATCATAAAAAACAAAGGCAAAATGCCCAACAAATGAGGAAAAGGAAAGAAAATCTTTTTGAAATTTTTAATATTTTATAAGAAAAGCATGCTTGGAAATAACATATAATCAAATCAAAGAAACAACTAATGAATGGATAAGATATTCCACACCCCTTAACTTAAAACCTGACATTCTCCTCAATGTGAATTAAGAACCAAGCTAAAGAGAGGAAAATAGCGATATTACCCAAAAAGGAGCGATCTCGGAAAGTATAAGTCCAATGATTCTAAAAAATATGTTCATACCAAGAATAACAAAAAAAAAAAAACTTAACTAACTACACTAGACAATAAGTAACGAAAAAGAAGAAAAATAAAAAAATAAAACAGAACTAACTATTTACAACCTACAATTTTAACTTCTAACTAACTATACACTAGAAGTTGAAATTTTTGAGGGTCCACCCAAAATACGATTTGACATTGGAGGATCAATGGGATACCCTGCCACTCATACATGCCTTCTGAAAAATAGGAATTCGGTTTAAACAACGGAAGACATGTGTAAGGAGGAAGAAATGAACCATCCCCAACTAAATTTTTTGGAGGGAGGATGGAAAATTTGGATAAAACGGGTGACAAATACACAAGGGGCCAAAAAAATAGAATTTTCTCCCAAATATTTTAAAATTGGAATGGGAGGTGGCGCGCATGGAGGTAAATATACCTTGATGGAAAGAAAATAGAGCAAGTACTCCTCATCGGTGAAAAGGTTTTACACAAAAATATTTTGAACTTATTCATCAGGTACTAGCATCGGTGTGACATTATAGAATAAATATGGGGATGAAAGAAATTCATATTCAAGAGATGAGTTATCATCGCTTGAAGATTGAATTTCGAAGGAAATAGGATCATTTTCAATGAAACTTTCTTATTTGAGAATGAAAGAAGAAATCATTTCATTACAAATGGATACGACGTCCATTTCTTCCTCATTTTTATTTTCTACCGTGCTATGGGCCAAATCAAGAATGGTTTGTTCCAAAGTAAGCACAAAATCCTCATTTGGTTCAAAACATTCCTCGACTTCAAAAGTCTTGGAAGAAAAATCATCGTTGGATTCAAATAATAAATCCAATTCATGCTCCCACAAACTATTTTCTTCCCGATAACGATTTTTAAGTTTCTCATTTTTAAGCATACGCAAACCCTCACCAAAAGTCATAGGGCAAGGTGTGGATTCTTGCAAATGAGAACTTTATAAATCATCCTGGGGACTATAATGAAAATCATTAACATAAGAATTTTGAAAGCTAATGCATTTAGTTTCAAAATTATTATCATAAGGATCTTGTGACCCAAAATCAAAATGATCATTCCTAAAATTCTTGTAATCCATAGTTTGACTTTCGTAATACTCACCCAAAGTCATTTTAGATGTTTCATTTTTAGGGGTTTGTAAGTATTGAACAAAAGTCATAGGGGTATGGGGATTTTGAGAATTATCACTACCATTATCAAAAGAATTGGAATAAGACATGCTTACCCCAAAGAAGGCTCGAGATGACAAATTCCACAAAGTGATGTGCGACCGAGAAAATTTAAGGGGTTCTTAGCTCTCAAATGTAGAAGTCCTACAAAAATTGTTAGCAAAAAAATGCAAATAGAAAAAAAAATGAAATAATAATCAATTAAATTATAAAACAAACAAGTCCCCGAAAACGGCGCCATTTTGATAACATGGGGAACCTACGGCGCAAGAGTATAAATATATACACCGGTCATTATTCTTGGTTCCCACCACTATGCAAAAACCTAAACTATGACTACACTCTTTTAAGGGTGGATAGCGGCCAGTTCGGGTATCGAATCCACAGAGACAAGTTGCTAGAATTTAATTGGTTTATTACTTCTCGAGTAAAAATGTAAAAGGTAATGTTAGAAAAAATAAAAGATAACTAAGAGAAAAGATTATTCTAGGTGAGAGTAAATTAAAGTAATATCAACAAAGCGAATAAAACTATAGGTTGCCACAGATATCCCTCACCCCGAGTTATTTAGTATAAATGGTTATATGGGTTCACAAGTTATTAATATTGCATCTCATTTCGTCAATTAATTAATTTAAGAGTTATCACACCCCTACATTCGTATAAAAGACTACTATGATTTTGGCGTCAACAAATACCCCTAAAATTACACATGCAAGGTCGTAAATACGGAGCATACGTGATATTCTCGATTAAATCACCTAGGTGTAATAATTTGGATAACCCAATCGAATTAAACAAGTAAAAACTATCACCATAGCAAAGCAACCCATCAACCCTAGTTGAGTTCAATCCAAGACAACCTAATTTAACTTAGCCACTAAACATGATGAAAAACATAAATTAAACTAACTAATTAATTAAAGGAAACAACAACTGAATTAACTACAAATACTATCTAGGCTTAAAATAAATAACAAAGCAGGAAATTAAAGCAAGAAGATAATGAATAGTAAAAGGCAGCTTACATAAATGGGTATTAACCCACAAAAATGGAGGAGATGGGTTATCTCCAACAAAATCCCCAAGGTGCTCAAGCCCTATAACTAAACAAACTAAGAGAGAAAAATGAGATACAATGAGATTTGTTTAGATATTAATAGACCCCCTTACAAATTAAACAAGCGTTCCTATTTATAGTAAGTTGGAATAACCAAATAATAAAAAAGAAATAAAAAGAAAAGAACATAAGGAAAAAGAAAATAAGAAAATATAAGTAGAAGTACACGCGACCAAAAATAAAGGGTCGGTCGACCAGCGATAGAGGCGCGGTCGACCGCCAGAGAAGGGGGAGTCCACTGCATAGCGCACACGGTAAAATGGGAAAAACTCGGTTGACTGGGGGGGGGGGGGGCGGGCCGATCGACTGGTGGACTCAAACCATCCCACTGCCTATTTCCTCTTCGTAAATCCAAAGACCCCCAATAAACGATGCCCAAGGCCATGACCTGCAATCAATTAAAAACCCGAGCTCAGCTCGGAATTTAGACCAGCTGCTACATCACCAAAGAACTGCCATTTCGAAAAGTAAAACCAAAGACCCTTATTAATGCATAACCTGATACTTGCAAAATCAATTCAAAAAACCACAAAACCATGCTATTATTTAGTTAATGGACAAATACCCAACTATTTGTGCATGGATGCGTGCCAACAGCGAAATAATAGCATGAATCCGAAGCCTCATAAACCAATTTTTCCCAATAATCTCAATTGCAAATCCATAAACCAAGACCTGAGCCAAAACCTGAACACTGTGAAAATCGCTATTACCGTTTGCTGCAAAAGAGAAAAGGTATATGGATGGCATTTATTTAATGTTAGTTTATATTAATTTTTTATATTTCTTCCCCTGATCAAAGGCTTGTGGATTCTTCGTTCAAACTCGAATTCGCACACTGTTCATGGCCACACGAGGCATATTCTGAGAGCGTCGACTTTCGGGAAGACTTTGGGCAAAAATTTCCAAAGTGTGAATTTACTAAAATGCCCCTGAACGTGCAAATTGCGATGGGAATTTATCGGAATGCACCCAAACTCAACACTAAGCACCGTAACACCTATAAAAGCTCAATAATACCTCAAATAACATGTTAGCATATAAAACGGAGGTTGTCTAGTTATCGAGCATAATAATAGGAATTAAAGTACCTGAGGGGCCTAAAATGCATAAGTTTAAAAGGTAATAAGTGCCATGATTCAGAACGAATTAGGCACTTTCAACGTTACAAATCCCATGAGCACCGACACCTATAAAGGAGCCGCAGGTGTATCGAACACAGTTCTCAGCGGGTGTTCTACGTACGTCCAACCACCGAGGTAGAATTGGATGGTAGAAGTCAACCTACTGGAGGGGGCTTCATATTCGATAAATATCTCACGACCCGAGTTTCCAGCCAACGCACCTCCAGCTCAATATTTGACACAGTTAGAATGGAGCGAGTCCTACATTGACGCAGTAGATTATAATCAAGGTATCCTTTATTTATTACTAAAAGAGACACGTGAGCGAGAGGGTCACCTCAAAGCACGTGATGACCGAATTGAGGAGTTCGAGCGTAGACTTGCACACTTTACTATGCCTAGTCATGGGTTTGAGCAGGGTTGTACTAGTTTTAGTCATACAAGTTTTTACATACCACAACCAGTCCCACCCTCCGACGCATTCCCTGTATATTAGTCGCAACAAAGTTGGGGTAATTTGTTTGGGTCTGACCCGATGACGGGTTCACATGTGGATTTAGGTGCGGATTATGAGTTTGGCCCGAGCCACCCATGATGTTTAATTTACTTTTGAATTTTTTTTTGAATTTATTATGTATAGTTGTCTCAATTTAATTTCAATTTCTTTTAAATTTTTTGCATGTTATTTTTTATTTATTACGCATGGAATGAAGACAACCAGTTTATTACATTGTTGTTTACTTTATTAATGTTTGAAAATCAAAGTGGCACTCTAATTTAAATTATGGCACTTATAATATTAGGTAATATATTTTAATTATGTCATTTCGAATATTAAAATCAAATGATCATCACAAGGAACATTAGGTAATAAATTTATCCTTTATTATTGAAATAATGACTTAAGTAGTACACACACTTATACACGAAAGAAATGATTACTAGGATTACGTGTTCAAACGCTTAGGTCGAACCTAGTAGAAGTACAACAAAATGATTTCTTATTGCGCACTAAACATTTAGGTAAATAACATCGTTGCATATCGGAATCAATATATTCTTCGTTATAGTTTGATATATTTGGTTTGTACTCTTCTCCATCATTTTTATATATGCATTCCGAAAGAAATCATAGCCAAAATTGGTGTAGTCAAAATTGTCGTCATGTGATGCCAACGCAGAGTCATTGTATATGTCAATTAATAGTTATTGAATCTGACGACCTGATATCATCGCGCATTGTGCTTTGTGATAACGTTGTAAGAGACTTTCCATCTGACATATCTCTTAATTCAATAAATCAAGACAAAACATCTTCGCTTCTTCAGGATACGATATTGGCCAAAGTGCAGTAGTCCAATTTTTTGGCACGGGTATGTGATCGTAATAGAAAAGCACCTCCAGGTCACACCTTTCATCATATTTATCTGGCCATGTGAGGTGTTCCCAAGGGTACTCAACTCCGTTTTCAGGTTCCGAACTAGTAGAGATTATGAATATATGACCAAAGTCACTAAGAAAACGTCGAGATGTATCAATCGGATAAGTTTGGAAAATTAGTTTCTTCCCATGCCAATTGTTATCGGCAATATCTGTGTATGATCCATTGTAAATGGATGAATTGTAGGGAGATGAAGCCATCTTTGAAATATAAGATAAGGGTATAAAACAAAGTTTCTGTAACAAAGATCCAGTAACGATTTATATAAGACAAGGGCATATCCTTCAAAAATTGCATACGACACATTTCTCATTAAATATATAAATAGTATTTACATATATTGACACATTGTAACAAATAGTCTGTAAACATATAAACTCTTTAAAATATCCGTAAAAAACTTTATGTAAAGTCATGGCACACATACCATTAATTGTAATAAATATAGTAAATATATAAAACAGTCTGTAACAAATATAGTAAATAAATATAAAAGTAAGAAATATAGTAAATATATATAATAGTACAATATAGCATAAAATAATTATGAAGTCAGACTCTGCAGGCATAAAATATATATAATAATAAATATATATAATAGTAAATATAAAGTTACAATCAATAACTTTTATTCTGCAGGCTATAATAATTCATGGCACACATACCAAACAATAATTGAAAAAAGGCACCTGTTGAAAATTAACTTTTTTTAAGAACTTGAATCTTTGTAACTGTCATCTACCTGTTGAAATGTTGAAATCATGGTGCACATACCAACTTGTAAACAGTTATCTTCCACATATTGAATATAGACTGTATGGGCATATTAAAAAATCGTAGACTATCACATTTATAAATAGTTCGGTAGATTATGAAATTTATAATATAACTTATTAAATTTCTAACCATAATAAATCACGGACTCCCTCAGTTCTAGCGATGAGGGCCAAAATATTTTGCTCCAATATGCTTAATGAAGGTGAATTTAATGAAGGCGGATCATCCGATGATTCAGAAGAGGAGATGATAATTATGATGGAGATTAGCCGGTGGTGTGCTGAAAAAAATATAATCCGCGATGGAAAAGAAATCAAAACCAGACGTTGAGTGAATTGTAGGAGAAAAAGGGAACATCCAACACTATGGGAGGATTACTTTGGTGAAGATAAGGTATATAACGAGTATTTTTTTCGAAGGAGATTTAGGATGCGGTATACTATTTTCAATCAAATCCTTGATTCCGTTTGTCTTTAGGATAACTAGTTTGTTCATAAGAATGATGCTCGTGATCGTCAAGGTTTAAGCTCTCATCAGAAAGTGTTGGGGGCAATTCGATTGTTAGATAATGGGGGTTCACATGACGTGTGGTCTGAATAGTATGCAATAAGTGAAACCACTCTATTAGAAACTATTATTAGATTCACAGAGGCAATTGTGAGGATTTTGGGTCCTCAGTATGACAGAAATCCTACAGAAGGCGACGTCACAAGGTTACTCGAACAAAATGCAAGTCGAGGTTTTTCAGGAATGTTAGGCAGCATAGATGGCACACTCAATATAATGGACGTAAAGAGTCACCTACTATAATCCTGGAAGCGGTTGCCTCGTACGACCTTTGGATTTGTAAATCGTTCTTTGGGGTGCCTAGATCTTGCAGCGATTTAAATGTCTTGCATTGGTCTAACGTCTTCCAGGAATTTCACAATGGGACGATAACTCCCGTTAATTACATTGTTAACGAAAATTCATACGAAATGGGATACGACCTTGGTGATGGCATTTACCCTCCCTATGCTTCAATAGTAAAAACATTTAGGAACCAAAATGGGATTACACAAAAACATAAATTATTTTGCAAGTACCAAGAAACGTGTAGCAAAAGATGCTGAACGTTCTTTTGTTGTACTACCAGCACGATTCGCTTTTGTTCGAGAACGTTGTAAATTATGGAATAAGGCTTCACTAACAACCATTATGAAATCTTGCATTATAACGCACAATATAATTATTGACGATGAACGTAGAGACTATAGGTATGAAATCTTGCATTTCTAACAGGTACTACCAATAGGTTTAAATCCATGGTAGGTATGAATGATAGTTGGATCGGTTTGATATAAATAACGGTGAGTCTTATTTTGGGTTCTGATAGTGAGTCAATTGATGTTGGTGTCTCATAAATAGATCACCAGAGGCTTGATCGAAGCGTTAGAGCTCCTTTTTTTTTACATATGAAGTTTATCGGTTTATGCTCCCAATGGTCGATCAAAGTTATATCGGATCTACTATCATTCGTCAGTTTTCATGATTTTTTTTATATCTCAGTTGAATCTCATGTTTATCTGCTATCGATAACAAACAAATTTTGGTGACATCAAAACTGACCCACCATAGGCTAACATAAAAATAACCCCCCATAGAAATGGATTTGATCCGGTGGCAACAAAACCAATAAATTTCTAACAGGTATAACATTTCGATGACATCAAAAAAGAAAGAAAATTGAAAAAAATAAGAAGGACGAACCTTGAACTGAGTGTGGAGGAGAGCGACACTTGACCGAGTGGAGGAGAGCGGTGCCGGACTGAGTTGATAGGTGCATCGGCCTGAGTTGTGAGGAGAGGCGCCGGATCAAGTTGATAGAAGATAGAGGGCGCTGTTGAGAGAGATGGGAGAGAACGGAAGGAGGAGGGGGTTTCGGGGAGGAGGGAGAGATGAATGGGGAGCGATTGGGTGTTTTGGGTTATTTAGTTTTAGGGTTATTTCTTTATTTGATCCGATTAAAAAAAGGAGGGAAGTAATTATTTAAAAGGACACCTTCGAATTGTTGTTCGTTTTTCTGTGATATAAGGGATGGTAATAAAATACTGTCCTTTTTGTTCTGATTAATAAAAAGTGGGAAATGAATTATTTTAATGGAAGGTAAATTGCTATCCTTTTTGCTGTCTTATAAGGGACATTAATAAAAATGTCGTCCTTTTTAAAAAGACAGGGAATGAAAAAATAAGAGAGGGAAATGAATTATTTTAAGGGGCACTAAGTGATGTGCTTTTAGTGTTATTTTAAAGGACAATAATTTTTTGTCGTCCTAAAAACTATTTTCAGTCTGTTATTAAGGACGCATAAAATATTTGTTGTCCTTTTAGACTATTATAAAGGACAGCTAAATCTTTCTGTCCCTAATACATTTTTTTAAAAGGACAGCTTTTAAGATGTTCTTAAATCCTCTGTCCTTAATTGTCATTTTTCTAGTAGTGCCAAAAAAACAAAAAAAAAAAAACGCCAAAAACGAGAGTTAAAAGCCAAAGAAAATGCCAAAAAAAGGGAAAACACTTTATATTTATTCGCATTTCCAAATATATATATATATATATATATATATATATATATATATATATATATATATATATATATATATATAGGAGGAGTCTCTCTTACGGACTCCATATATTACATACTTCCATGCGTGACTTACTTTACACAACTAAGATTGTAAACACAATTCATTTTCCCTCTATCCCCCGCCAAAGGTACACATGGTACAACATCAATCACCATGAAAAGATGGTTCTCTCTCCTCTCTCCATTGTCACGATAAGTTGGAGAGTGCTTTACAAACCTTTACCAAACCTAAGACCAAACAATTGCTTTATACAAACCTTAACAGATAAACCTTAACAGATAAGTTGAATAACTTGGAGACATTTGAATCTTGTTTTGAAGGTATGTTTTTTTAACTTTGAAATCTACTTACCTGTAATTTACGTACCTCTTATTAAATAGTTTTATGCCTGTAATTTACGTTCATTTGCTTACCTGTCATTAAATTATTTTTTTAACGTTCATTTGCTTACCTGTTATTAAATAGTTTTTTTTTTTAACTTTGAAATCTACTTACCTGTGATTTACGTTTATTTGCCAAAGAAAAAAAAATCTTGCTTTATACCTGTAACTGTTAATAAATAGTTTTTAAATGATAATATTCAAGAAAAAATTTACGTACCTGTTATTTTTTTAAGGTATGATAATATGAAAGAAATTAGTTTTTTAGGTATGATAATATAAAATAAATTATTTTTTTAGGTATGATAATATAAATGAAATTTATGTACCTATTATATTTTAGTTGTTTTGAAGGTATGTTAAAAAAATTATTATCATTATTTTTTTTTATAGTTTTTTTATAGTTGTTAAACAATTACCCTAGCAATGCTATCATTAGTGATTAATTTTAACTGTTAAGAAATAGTTGTTAAAAACATTTAGCATTAGTGATTATTATTTTTGCAATCACCCTAGCAATGTTATCATTAGTGATTAATTTTAACTATTAAGAAATAGCTGTTAACAACTGTTAGCATTAGTGATTATTAGTTTTGCTATTGGTGATTAATAAATTAACTCAACTGTTAACATTAGTGATTAAAAAATGATCTCAAATGTTAACATTAGTGAGTAAAAAATGAACTCAACAGTTAAGAAATTAGTGATTAAGTTTGTGCAGTTAATAAATGAATTCCATTGTTAAAAATGCTATTTTTTTGCAGTTAAATGGAGAATGATTATGATGATGTGGGGAGTATATTGGATGAAGGTGGAGACAATTTAGAGAGTCGGCATAATTTTGAATTAGCTATTGTGGATAAAAGTGGAGATGCTCATGTTGATTCGAATTTGGAGAAATCTTATTTAGAATATTATCCGCAAGTCCCGGAAGATAACACTCCCAAAGTGGGGCGGGAGTTTCAATCCCTAGAAGAATTGCACGATTTTTATAATGTCTATTCCAAAGTCGCAGGCTTTAGTGTTCGAAAGTGGAGCGAGAAAAAAAAACGTGGAAGTGGTTAGATTATTATGAAGGAGTATATATGTTTTAAAGAAGGCAAGGGTACGCTGATTGTAAACCCAAATGCTAAAAGAAAGTGAGGGGTAGTTAGAGAAGGTTGTCGTTCTAAACTCGCGGTTGTGAAGAGGATAACTGGGTCATTCATAGTTTGCCAATTTATTGAGGGCCACAATCACCCGTTGTCTACACCCGAAAAATCACATCTTTTGCGATCTCATTGTAGACTTTCAGAATCCCAAAAGTGTTTGACCCAACAACTTAGTGTTATTAACATCCCAACACATCAACAATTTAATTTTCTTGGGTTACAGGCGGGATGTTTTGAGAACATTGGATGTACGCAAAAGGATTTGTAAAATTACGAGAGGGACTTGCGAAGAGAGATGAAGGGGCATGACGGTACTGTGTTTTTTGAGTATTTGAAGCACGAGCAAAATAAAAATCCTTCATTCACGTTGGAAATTAAGTCCGATGAAGATAATAAAATAACACATTATTTTTGGGTCAATGCAACTTCAAGACGTTCATATATATTTTATGGTGATGTTGTAATATTCGATACAACGTACAATATTAATTGGTATGGTTTGATATTTGCACCATTATTGGGTGTTAATAATCACAGTCAGACCATTGTGTTTGGTTGTACTTTCTTGGGTGATGAGACGGTCGATTCATTCATATGGCTATTCAACCATTTTCTCAACGCTATGCCGGGCAGAGCCCCAAAAATGATTATCACTGATCAAGATCCGGCAATGACAAAATCAATATCAATAGCCCTTCCTAATACGTTTCATAGATATTGTAGTTGGCATATATTGACAAAGTTTTCTAAAAAGATAGACTCCGTGATATATAATGCTTACTATACTGAGTTTTCGGATTGCATTTGGAATATGGAGTTGAAGGAAGAGTTTGATATTAAGTGGATTGATCTTATTGAGAGGAGTGGCTTGACCGATAATAAATGGCCATGCAACATGTTTGATGTAAATCACGTTTTCTCCACCATCATGTTGAGTAGCCAAGGAGCAGAGAGTGCTCATTCATTCTTCAAAGGATATGTGTCCAAAAAAAATTCATTAGTAGACTTTATAATACACTTTGGTAGTGGTCTTCTTCGTCAACGTCATGAAGAAAAAATTTTGGACCACAAAGATCTAACGGAGAAACCGAAATTAATTTTCGAAAATGAAGTGTTGTTGCAAATGGTTGACTTATATACTCATGAAGCGTTTGGGAAATTTCAAGATGGGATGCGTGACTTTTCGAATTATAAATTTGATCTAGTGGATGACGAGTGTAATAAAAGTGTGTACAAGGTAACTCGGGAAAAAAATTGGACCAAGCTTGTGTACCAAATTTGGACAGTCATTTTTTGACATAGTAAACAAATTATTTTTGAGTTGAATTTTTTTTATGGTATCTAAACATTTCAAGGAACCAATATAAAAAAACCCTCAATTTTTTTGTTTTTGCTATTTTAAAAAAATTGGTCAAAATTTCACAGCTTTTAAAGCTCTTTAAAAAGTGTGAAACTTTAACCGATTTTTTTAAATATCAAAAAAGTTTTTTTGAGTTGATTTTTTTATATGGGTCCCTGAAATGTATAAATATCACATAAAAAATCCAACTCAATTTTTTTTAATATTTAAAAAATAGGTTCACTACAGCAAGTATGTAAACTTGTGTGCTCATACAGACTCTTGTGCACAACCAAGTTTGTGTACCAAATTTGGACACTAGTTTTTTGACACAGTAAACAAATTATTTTTGAGTTGAATTTTTTTTTATGATATTTAAACATTTCAAGGAACCAACATAAAAAAAAACTCAATTTTTTTGTTTTTTCTATTTTAAAAAAATTGATCAAACTTTCAAAGCTTTTAAAAAAGCTGTGAAAGTTTAATCAATTTTTTTAAATTATTAAAAAAAAAATTTGAGTTGATTTTTTTATATGGGTCCCTGAAATTTATAAATATCACATTAAAAAATCCAACTCAATTTTTTTTTAAAATTTAAAAAATAGGTTCGCGCCAGCATATATGTAAACTTGGTGTGCTCAAGAGTGTCTCTCTCACTCTCTCTCTCTCTCTCTCTCTATATATATATGTGTGTGTGTGTGTGTTTGTTGGGGGAGAATTTTTTTCAGTATCTAAGCAGTGCATTATTTGAATTATGTTACTCTTTGATTGATTTTATATATTAAAGTTCTTTCTTAATTTAAATTTGGTATTTCAGTGGTTCAAAACGAATAAGTTTAGAAAAAATAACTTTTTGAGTAGTGAATACATTTTTAATCAAATCGAGTAACAGCTTACCAACCACAAAGACAACTATCTTTAACTACAACATAATCAAATTATGAAGATTTTACAATCCTTAATATCACCACATCATCACAGCTCTTGTTTTTATTCCATTCCAAAGCAATTGTATGAGCTTGAACAATGTCTTTACAATTGATTCATATATGTATGAGCTTGACATCAATGTCTTTACAGTTAATTTAGATGACCCTTATTGTCAGCTGATACTAGCCAAGCATTGATCCTTAATACCTCCATGAATATACCAATGACTATAGGAAAAATCAAAACAAATGGAATAAGCTTTATTTTTGCAAGTCATCATCTTCACATAGTGAGAGCTGCATATAGGAGCTGGTTCCAAGTATCAGGCAATCCAGGAAGGCACCAATGGCTGCAGTCTATGCCGGCATGCTCCCCGCTGTAAGCTGATGGGTGAGCATCTTTTCTTAATTGAGAGAGCGTCGTTATATCCAGCAGATAAACTGGTTTCTTGATGGTACTCAACACTTTGCCTACAATTGTAGCAACTTGAGGTGTGCCCGCTGGGTATGTTGATCCTGCTAGTGGTTGCATCTCTCCATAACAGTTCTTTGAGGATGATTTCCATTCCTTGCCCCTGTTTTTTTTAACAAACAACCCATGATTAATACTGTTGGCATTTGTTCACTTAAATGATGGTTGGTCACATATTTTGGATTGTTATGGCCAAGAGATAATGAATTATGTTGAATCAAGTTATAGGACATAGTAAAACCATGTCCAGAAACTGAGTCTGTGATTGGTTAATACTTGGGGGATAATAGAAATGTTGTAGTTTAGAAAGTTTGATAGTTTACTTGTAATGGGTGGGAGAAATCCCCTGGAAGAAGACTTTAGCTTTTGAAGGATCAATGTTGAGATCAACCCATCTAGCCCATGTTGTCATCCCCCTATAAAATGCCGTGAGACGGTCCATATCCTTTGATATGGTTGTTCCATCTTGCACATAATCCCATCTGCAATGCACAAACAGTTAGGAGATGGATAGATTGATTGATAGATTTATAGATAGAGAGATATGAATCATACGGCTGGGAATTTCCTTTGTGAGTCCACCAGTGCCATGAGTTGAATATTAGCATATCAGCTCCTTTCCATGCATTCCCACCTTGAATTGAATCCAATTTCAACACTCTTCCGATATTTTCTCGAACTACATCCACTAAGTAGGGCGTGCGGTACATCTGTATAGTTACTCCATAGTCCTGTGGATAAAAAAATGTTTTTGCCAGTAGTGAAGGCAAAAAAGAGTCCTTTGAAATAGCCAACTTGAATAGGAGAATCAACCAAAGAAACGAGGGTGTAAATTAATTTTTTTTAATTGTTTAGGGGTAATGTGATGATATATGTGTATATGTATATATGACATGCATGTATGTTTTCATAACTAAAGTATAAATAAAAAAATCAAAAGAAATATTGCACTTCAGCAAATAGGAAAACTCTAGAAATCATTCAATGTCTAGAAAATGACCATTACAATGATATACAAAGGCATGTGAGACTCAAAGAGTATCTATAATAACAACTGAGAATGCGTGATATTGATTAACTTCGCAAATTTCTAAATAGACACACTTATTAAATTTCAGCCCCTAAACATGCATCTAAAGTGCGTGCGTGTGTCAACCCATAAACAAATAAATCATGTGACACAAAAATATGCTGAGACACAGAATTCAAGAAAAAAACCCCTTTCGGGTAAAACCTTTATTTCACTATGAATATACAAGCCGCAACTTACAATTACATAGAGAAATCTGCAATGGATCAACGCGCAGCCAACCCACAAAGACACGCAGTCTTGAACTCAGCAAGAGAATACACGCAGCACCCTCCAAGGACTCGCAGCCCAAACAACGAAGGAAGAACCGCAGCTCTCCTCAATGACACGCAGCCATAAAACTTTGTAGAGACTCCCTCAGCAATGACACGCAGCCCTCGGTTGCAAAGATCTCTCCACAAAGATGAACAACAACAAAGTTTGTGTTCTAGGGTTCCAAAAGATTCACAAAAGTAATTGGGATTTTTTTTTTTTTGTGTGAATCAAAAAGATGTTTGGCACATCAAAAGATGAAGACTTTGAGTATTTAGGACTCTGAAAAATCGTGTATGTAAGTCTTGAAAAATAACTCCCCGAAGTTGGATTTAAATAAGAAGTCTTTGAGCCTAAAAAATCTGCAGCGAATCTGGCAGTGATTATCCCCGTCGGATCGGTCCGGATTGAGGGCGGATCGGTCCGATTTGACCGGATCGGTTCTTTTATTAAGAGGCGGATCGGTCCGAATGAGGTCGGATCGGTTCGGCTATTTCTCCTCATCGGTTTGCCATCTGTCCGGGGTATACTGGCCTTCAGCAAAACGGATCGGTCCGTTTGTGACCGGATCGGTCCGGTTGACCCAGAATAATAAGTGCCTCATTTTGCTTGAAAAAACTTACGCCTTATTTTTATAAAAAACATTTTATAAAAATTTCCCAATACTAAATATGAACTTTAAGGAACGTAGAAACAAAATTTTACCAAGTTCATTCTCGCAGAGGCTATGATGTTGAAGACGCTTTGATATTCGGATCCGTTGATGTAGATGCAATCTTGAATTTCTTCAACGGTGTAACGGCGTATGACATACATATTGATAATGGACAAAAATGTCCTTACAAATCTCCCCCTATGTCTATGCCGGTACATACATAAAAAAAATATCCGAATTATCAACTAATGACCTATACAAATCTACCCTCCCATGAACCCTAAAAATGGAAAGATACAAAGGTATAAATCTTCATCGTTTGTTCTTCAATCTTCAACAATGATCAAATCTCAAAGCTTTTCTCATCAGGGTGTGCAACATATTGATCTTCGATCTTCATACCTACACACATGAGACAAAGCAAATACCACGTGACATATCGAGTTTGAAATGAGATAAACATAGATACCAATATATGATAAAATCATAAGCTATATCTCAAAAACTCCCCCAAAATTCAAACTCCCCCATAAAATGATAATTCTTTCTCCCCCTTTTTATGATGTCCCCAAATAGACAAATGAGAAGAATGAATCAAATAAGCGAAATCGGGGTGTCACGGTACACAAAATAGGGCATCAAACAATTTTTTTTGATTTTTCAAATTTTTCATCCAAAGATAGGATACCAATATGAACAAATATGATACAAAAATCACACCATGGATTTAAACTCAAACAACCAAGACATGGAAACGAAATGAATGGGTGTGAACACATTCGATAGGTAAATCAACTCAATCAATCATATGTGCACGATGCATATGAGTACTCCTAACGAATGAACATCAAAGGTATCCTTAGGTGTAAAAATTTGTTGAATTTAGATGACATCGTCTTATTCAAATCAACAAATCAAAGTCAAAATGATTTCCACACCAATAACGTCCAAAACTATTTAGCGCATTTTCAAGCATTTCAAGGACGTGCAAACCCGTTTTAAATTCTCCAACCAAACACCCTCATATATATTTTCTTTTAGAGGTAATCTAAATTCTCAAACTTTGGAGAATTGGTGCAAAAACCTAAATGGCCCATATTTGGCATGAATTTCTTTTTATTGCCTTTCAATTTTTTTGGGCTCTTTGAACCTCTTTGGACCTCGAATAATAAAATTCCTCCATTTTTTAGGTCCAATTTAACGGTGGCTTAGTATTCGCAAAGGCTAAAGAACCTTTCGCAGCCCTTCCCCGTTTTCAAACAAAGCACACAAACTCACAAAACGGTTTTTTATATGCACAATTTCCTTAGCAAAATTTATCGCGCTTGGTTCGTTTTAAGGACAGGATTGAAGTGAAAACACCCAACCAACATGTGATAAGACAAGCACAATAATCAAACAAAATCCGTGCATGTGTGCAATAAAGGAAACATGAGTCAAACATGTAGGAAGTAACACTTAATTACATCTTAATGACTCCAAACATTATAAAGCACATGGATGAAATGACCTATTGTCTCAAAACACTTATCAAATAGTCACATGAAAATAATGGAATGATGTTGTGACTCGGTCATCCAAAGTGTTCATCCATAAACGGTGCAACCAAAACAAAAAAAAATATTTTTTGTATTTTTCAAAAAAAATATATACAAAAATGATACATACTAGCAATAGGCAAACAATGACATCATGAAAATCACCCTATGCTAGTAAACAAGTCAAACCTCAATCATTAGGTGCGGAGGGGTTTTCCAACTTATGAAAAACCTCCATCAATTCTTGTGAAGTTTTGACTAAAAACTTAACTTGCTCACCTAAATGTGCAAACTCTCTCATGTAGTCTCCGGGAGCATGTAAAGTATCATGTGTGGGTGCATGTGTGCCAGAAACACGTCTAGAAGCAAAACGTGACACATACCCCAACTTAAAGCAAAATTCCCTAAGGTGCCCTCTCCTCTTGCAATGTGAGCAAACATAAATAGGCCTAGGAACACCTCTCTCAAAAACTCTAGGACGCACTTTCCTAATAGGAATGGGACGCCTAGGTGGGTTAGGGTGAGACACATGTGAAACTGTCACTAAAGTGGGAACCGGCTCGGGTGCTAATTGGGAAGAAAAAGCACCGTCATGACTTATTCCTAACTTCTCACCTTTACCCTTAAGACCCACCTTTTCAACCTTCTTAGGTGCGTTCTCAAACTTGACTTTGACCTCCCGGGCACGTTCGAGATCACTCTCGAGTTGGGATACACGTGTCGTCAGACTAGACAACGTGTCGGCCAAATCACACTTCTCCTTTCTCAAAACCTCCTTCTCTTTCTCCAAATCTAAAACCCGACGACCTAAATCCCTATTATACTTCTTTGTTTTCAAGGTCTCGGTGTACAAATCTCTAAAAGCTTTTTGGAGCTCACTTTCATCTCCACTTTCACTCTCACTTTCTCCCTCACTTGAAGAACATGAATCACTATTATCGCTCTCGTGTGCACTTTTGTGAGACAAACTGGGTGTGCTTACACGACTAGAAAAGGCGACAGCCATCCCATGTCCTAAATCTTTATCCGACTCATCTCCCTCATCATCACTAAGTGTGGCAGGCATGGCTACTTTCTTCCCTTTCTTTCTAAGCCAAGTAGGACACTCAAACGACTTATGTCCCTTACCCCCACATTCAAAACAGGTGATGTTCTCTAAATCTTCCTCACACTCCTCATCAGAGTCATTCCTCTCATCACTTTCTTTGCCCTTTCCTTTCCTTTTATTTTTCTCAAAAAAATTCTTTTTATTGGAAGAATTGTTTCTTTTCATGTTGAGAAATTTTTTAAAGTTTTTCGCAAACAAGGCCATATTATCAAAATCAACATCTTCCTCAGAATCAGACTCACAAACTTTTTCTTTCTTTTTCTTAAAATGAGTCTTTAAAGCAATACCATTATCCTTAGCCTTAATGGTTTTAGGAAACATGTCAATCTCATAGGTTTGAAGATCTCCTACAAGTTCTTCCAACTTAAGTGATTTCAGATTTCCCAAAGAGTTCAAAACAGTGACTTTAGGAATAAAGCGTTTTGGAAGAGATCTCAAAATCTTTTTAACGACACGCGTGTTATCAATCACCTCACCCAAATTAAAACTAGTGTTAACAATGTCCGACAAACGTGCATAAAATTCATCAAAGCATTCGGACTCAGACATGGTGATAGTCTCAAATTGGGTGGCCAGATTTTGTAACTTAGACTCTTTAACAGCGTTCGTACCCTCATGTGTCAGTTTCAAAACATCCCAAGCCTCCTTAGACGTGGAGCACGTCATGATTCGGCGATACTCATCAGGAGTGATAGCACCAGAAATAGCACTCAGACCACGGGAGTTAAAATTGGACAACTTATAATCATCCTCAGTCCAGGCTGACACGGGTTTTAGTGAGGTGATGTTATTAACAGTGACCGTGGGAGGAGTCCAACCATTTTCGCAAAGTAACCAAACTCGCTCGTCAATAGATTTTAAAATCGATTTCATACGAGCTTTCCAGTAGGCATAATTAGACCCGTCAAAAATAGGCATCTGATTATATAAGTGCTCCATAGGAAAAATTGCAATTTTTCACAAAACTGATTTTTAAAAAAAATCAATATCACACGATTTTGCGGAAAATAGGAATACGCGATAAATTAGCGCAACCTGCTCTGATACCAATTTGAGAATGCGTGATATTGATTAACTTCGCAAATTTCTAAATAGACACACTTATTAAATTTCAGCCCCTAAACATGCATCTAAAGTGCGTGCGTGTGTCAACCCATAAACAAATAAATCATGTGACACAAAAATATGCTGAGACACAGAATTCAAGAAAAAAACCCCTTTCGGGTAAAACCTTTATTTCACTATGAATATACAAGCCGCAACTTACAATTACATAGAGAAATCTGCAATGGATCAACGCGCAGCCAACCCACAAAGACACGCAGTCTTGAACTCAGCAAGAGAATACACGCAGCACCCTCCAAGGACTCGCAGCCCAAACAACGAAGGAAGAACCGCAGCTCTCCTCAATGACACGCAGCCATAAAACTTTGTAGAGACTCCCTCAGCAATGACACGCAGCCCTCGGTTGCAAAGATCTCTCCACAAAGATGAACAACAACAAAGTTTGTGTTCTAGGGTTCCAAAAGATTCACAAAAGTAATTGGGATTTTTTTTTTTTGTGTGAATCAAAAAGATGTTTGGCACATCAAAAGATGAAGACTTTGAGTATTTAGGACTCTGAAAAATCGTGTATGTAAGTCTTGAAAAATAACTCCCCGAAGTTGGATTTAAATAAGAAGTCTTTGAGCCTAAAAAATCTGCAGCGAATCTGGCAGTGATTATCCCCGTCGGATCGGTCCGGATTGAGGGCGGATCGGTCCGATTTGACCGGATCGGTTCTTTTATTAAGAGGCGGATCGGTCCGAATGAGGTCGGATCGGTTCGGCTATTTCTCCTCATCGGTTTGCCATCGGTCCGGGGTATACTGGCCTTCAGCAAAACGGATCGGTCCGTTTGTGACCGGATCGGTCCGGTTGACCCAGAATAATAAGTGCCTCATTTTGCTTGAAAAAACTTACGCCTTATTTTTATAAAAAACATTTTATAAAAATTTCCCAATACTAAATATGAACTTTAAGGAACGTAGAAACAAAATTTTACCAAGTTCATTCTCGCAGAGGCTATGATGTTGAAGACGCTTTGATATTCGGATCCGTTGATGTAGATGCAATCTTGAATTTCTTCAACGGTGTAACGACGTATGACATACATATTGATAATGGACAAAAATGTCCTTACAACAAGAGATTAAAAAGACTTGAATGAAGAATAATCACCCATCAGCTAAACATGGAATATACTCAAATAAAGGGAATAGGAACAAAAGCACAAAAATAAACAATTAATCTCATTTGTTTATATCAACCCCCTCCCTTAGTAAAGAGTTTGACCCAAACTCAGAGAGACTTCACGACAGTGTTCAAAACGAGCCTGATGATGCATGAGACGAGCGATATGATGTGCCTCATCCTCAAGCATCGTATGTCAGAAACACTAGATTCACCTTTCCGAGGAGCAAGCCGTGGCTCGGTGCCCTAATTTGCCTCAACAAAAACACCTCGTTACTAGAAGTGAATGCTCATTGGTGGTTACCGCTATTCGGGATACAATGGTCTCACTCTGGGAGTACTTCCAGTTCAATGAGTGCTGTGATGAATTGCAGGACACTCCCAAGTGGGCCATGATGCGACGCAAATATTGCGTATTTCACCCGTTAACCTACGCGTTATTAGCCCCCTCGGGTATCTTAATACCTATATTTATGCTCGTTAACCAGAAAACCTCGGATTTCTATGTTAACATGTTTTACAGGGGTTAAATTTTGTTTTTGTAGGTACTTGGATGCTTAGTATGAAGTTCGGATGCATTCCGGTGAAGTTTCGTACACAATCACACGCACAAGGGCATTTTAGCCTTTTCACAGCTTGGGTACCTGGCCCGACATTTCACGGAAGTTTTAGCCCTCCTCTCTAGCTTCGCGTGGCCGTGAACGGTGCGTGATTCTGATTCATAACGAAGAAGTTACGGTAATTTCAGTGGAGGAAAAACAAGAAAGCAAACGAGGAGAAGGAGAAGAAGAAAAGAGGAATGCAGTGAGCTGCTGCAATCTGCCCTACTTGATCGATCGATCGACCACTCTGATTTGCCGAAGTTTTGCCTAGGTCGATCGATCGACCAAAGGGGTCGATCGATCGATGCTCTGTTTTCTGCAGATATTTTGCCTTCTTTTCTTTCTTCTTTATTTTTATTCCAACTTACTATATAAGCCAATTTTGTTGTAATAAGAACAGATATCAGTTTAGGAACGCTTTTAGGTTAGAATAGTTAGGGTTTTGGTTTGGAGAGCTCATTGTCTCTTCCTCTTGGATTGACAACCCATGTGGTTTTGTAAGATTGAACTTCTCTCTTCCATCTCCTTTAATATAGCTTGTTTTCCATTTTTTTTTTTTTTTTTTTTTTTTATTTTTTTTTTTAAATCAGGATATTTATTGAGACTATAGAGAGAAAAGCCCTCTCACATGGCTTACAATCAAATCAAATAAAGCATTTGTTAGAAACTACTAAAATAGATGCTCTAATCACTCTAGGAAGATCACTATAATTTTGAGAACTAAAAGAGCTTTGGTGATAGGATCCATGAATGGCAAGCAACTCTGCAGATTTATTGGCTTCTGATGAACATAACTTGATGAGGCAATGATTAGTTTGGAGAAATTCATTGATTTCAGAAATTTCAGTCCTTATTCGCCACTGAACTGTAGAAGAAGATATAAAACATTGAATAATTTTTTCTGATTCTACTTCTATGTCTATGTTAGAAATACCCTTCTCCTTGCAAAATTTGATTCCAGCCAAAATAGCTTGAACTTGAGCTTCAATCGATGAATTTGTTGATAAAGCATTTGAGTAAGCCCAAATGACTTGACCCGTATCATTTCGAATAATAGAGCCAATACCCATATGGTTCCCTGTCTTGGCCGCACAGTTGAGTTTAAATCTACCCTTTGGAGGACATTTCCAAGGCATAACTATAGAAGAAGAATTAGAAATCTTGAAATTAAGAGAAAAGACATTGATAACCTCCTTGCATATATCATTTCTCCCATCTTTGATCTTGGAATTTTGGAATATCTCTGCAATTCTATTTATTACTCTAGATGAAATCATGTTAGCTCTCATAGTTATACCTTCAAAAAGAGCTTTGTTTCTTGCAAGCCAAATTTCCCAGATAATAGTGACTGGAATGATCTTATGGAGCCACTAAGATATATAAGAATTTCCTGAATATAACCACCATTGAATTATCGAGTTATGAATAGTAGATGGTCTTTGAGTCATTCCCAGTAAGCAGCAAAAATGATTCCAAACTTCAGCAGCTATAGGACCTGATATAAAGAGATGATTCAGAGATTCCCCATTCTTATGGCAGCATTGACATCTTGATGCTAATTTCACTCCCACCTTTTGAATAAGATCTTCAACAGGAACACATTTAGATAATGTTTTCCACACAAAAATAGATATGTTAGGAGGAATATTAGGATCCCATATATAGTTAAATGCTAAAGAAGACAATTTATGCTTTCTAATAATCTCATAGGCTGATGAAAATGAGAACTTTCCACTAGAAGAAGGCTGCCAAATCAGATCATTATCTAACCATAAAGAATTAGCCTCCATTATATTCCAAGCAGACCTGATTCTTCTAAAAGTCATGGATCCACTTCCAATAGGAGCATTAGAGTATTTAGCATTCATAAACTTAGCCCATAAGCTAGTATTCTTCTTCATATTCCAAGCCAATTTGATGTTAGAAGCTTCTTTGATATACTCCAAATTTTTTACTCCTAATCCACCTTCTTTTATAGGAAAACAGATAGCATCCCACTTGATCCAATGAAATTTTTTCCCATAATCTTTATTTATTCCCCAAAAGAATGAACTAATCAATTGAATAATTGATTTAATCACCAATTTAGGAGGCTGTAAAGCAAATAAAGTAAAGATAGGGATAGAATTTAGAACAGATTGGATCAGAATGACTCTACCAGCTAATGAAAGAAATTTGGACTTCCAACTCTGAATTTTGGAAGCAATAGAATGAATAAGAGACTCAAAGTACATAGCTTTCATTCTTCCTTTGAACAGAGGGCAACCAAGATAGCTCATATTGCCATTAGAAAATTTGAAACCTGTGCAGGCTGCAATACTGGATCTGATATTCACAGAAGCTTTAGAGCTTAAAGAGAAGCAACATTTCTCTTTATTAAAAAGTTGACCTGATTCCTTCTCATAACATTCAATAAATTTCATCAGGTTTTTAAGACTGTGCTTTGTACCTCTTGAGAAAATAATTAAATCATCAGCATAACCAAGATGGCTAATTAAAGGACATCCTCTAGGGTGAGAGAAAGGAGCAATAGAACCTGCCAACATCTGCTTATTCAATCCTCTGCTAAAAGCTTCAGCCATGATAATGAAAAGGCTTGGGGAAATAGGATCCCCTTGCCTAATTCCTCTGGTAGGTTGAAAGAATCCCATAGGCTGCCCATTGATAATTATAGAAAACCAGGTAGAAGAAATGCATCTCCAAATTAAATCAATAAAAGTCTCTGAGAATCCAAAAGCTCTTAGAGATTTAATTAAAAAATGCCATGAGGTTCTATCATATGCTTTAGCCAAGTCAAGTTTCAAAACCACATTACCTCCAGTAGATTTTCTATCAATATATTGCATCATCTCTTGAGCTAATAGGATGTTATCAAGAATGTTTCTCCCTTGAACAAATCCTGATTGATTACAAGAAATAATTGAGGAAAGCATAGGGCTAAGCCTGGAGTTAATAATCTTGGTGATTATCTTATAACTAAAGTTACATGCTTTCATAATTAGTTTATTTTCTTTAATTCTTGCTTTCTTAGTTTAATTAGTTTAATTTAGTTTATTTCCATGTATTTCCCTTAGATAAATAGGTTTGGGATTGTGTTCCGCCATTTACGGGTTTGGACCTCGAAAGTTAGGGTTTCGTGTAAAATTGCATTTAATTGAAACCTCGTGTATTAAAATCGGATTATTATGCGTTTAACTTTCTTTGTCACGCAACGTTAGTGTTTATAGCGATTATCCGAATTTAATCCGCGTGTGACCATTTTCCGTTAAATGTTTAATCTCGCAACTTTGGGTTAAATTCCTTATTGCGTGATGTTTATGCTTAATTGAAAATGATCGATTAAATGTTTTCGAACCGAAATTCTAATTAGTAGTTGTTTAGCCCGTGAATGTGTGTATGCGATCCCGATCCTCGCTTTCCTTTAATTTAGCGTTAACTTCTCTTTTCTTTTGTCACCACAACCACACATCACCTTTTCATTTATTTATTTTACACTTTTATTCCTGAAGTAATTAAAATAATTAACATCTAAAATTTAATCACTCCCTGTGGATTTCTTACGATACCCGACTTACCGCTATGCTTGCTTGTCAAGTGTAGTAGTAGCTTAGGTTTTTTGTATTGCGGCGGAGAAACTCACAATGATTGTTTCCTCACATGAACACACTTTTTCCGCCCGGTCACAAAATGGCGCCGTTACCGTGGAGTGTGTTTTAGATAGTAATTGTTTTATTATTTCGTAGTATTTTTCCTTTTGTATTTGTATTCTTTGTTTTAACCTTTTTTGCATGATAGCATACTTGACCGCTAAGAAACTTTGATTCGCGGTTGCTCACTTTCTTGCTCGGATTCTCCATCTATAAACAACGAGGTAATCATGTCCTACTATTATAGTTATTACGGTTATTCTAATGATTCATACTTTGGGGATAGTTTTCAAGTTTTTCATTTTTAAGATTTTCTTGAAAATGAAAGACTTGAAAACATTTATCGGAATGAAAATCGTTATTGGGAGCTTGAGTTGGATTCATTATTTGAATCCAATGACGATTCTTATTTCATTACTTTCGAAGACGAGTTTCAACCAAATGAGGAGTCCGAGGCTCTTGAGCCGAGGAAGCCTACTTTGGAAGAGACTTTGCTTCTTTACTCCCAAGGTTTGGAAAGCCTAAATGATGCTGGAATGAGACTCGGTGCACTTTGCGATGAGATGAATTCTTATGCACAAAACAACGAGGAGGTGGAAACTTGTGTTTCACCTAAATTTTTCGAAGAATTTCTCATCGAGTGTGCATCTTTCTCCCCAGAAATTCAATCTCCTTCCAACGATGAGTCGATTGAGATTGAATTTGTTTCATCACCATATTCATTTTCCATGATCGAACCATTAGAATTACCGGTTGATTCCTATGAGTTGGTAGAAATTAAAACTTCTACACTTTTTGCCGATGAGGACTCTTTACCGGACTTGTCTTCGATGGCTGTTATCCTCATGTGTGCACTATCTCCCATTCCATTTGAAAAACCTTTAGGAGATGAATCGATTTTTCTTGGACCTCTAGTGTACCTTTCCCCCTTATTATCCAAATCCCCCATCGTCCGCCCAAAATTTCAAATTGGCGATGGTTCATTTTTTTCACCACCCACATGCCTTCCGTTGTTCAAACGGAATTCATATCTTTCGGGAGGCATGTTCACTTTGGAGGGTCCACCGTTGATCTTTCAAAGTCAAATCCCTTTTTGGGTGGACCCTAAACTATTTAGACTTCTAGTGTATAGTTAGTGTGAAGCCTAAATAGTAGGTTGTAAATAGTTAGCTTTTTAATTTTCTTTCTTTCCTATTTTTCTTTCCTTTTAATTTAGTCTAGTGTAATTAGATAACTTTTTTTTATTTGTTTTTGCTATGCTCGGTACTAACTTGTTTTGTAGATTCCTTTGGACTCGCGCTTATGGAGATCGCTCCAATTTTGGGTAATATCGTTCTTTTCCTCTCTTTGTGTTGTGTTCTTAATGCGCATTGAGGACAATGCAACATTTAAGTTAGGGGGTGTAGGATATTCTATCCATTTCTTTGTTTTGTCCATGGATTTGCTTACTTGTTAGTTACTAAGTATGCCTTTTTGTGAAAAATTTAAAAATTTTCAAAAATATTTTCTTTCTTTTTTCTCCTTTGTTGGGCATTTTGCCTTGTTTTCGATGATAAATTTCAATAATTGCCCGATCCAATAGACAACTCAATGATGCATGTTCTCGATTTTAGAAGTTATTAGACTTTAGTCCTCAAATCATTGATATTGTGAATAACTTCATGAATTAAACTTTATCCCATGAGCATATACACTTTCCTTGTTCTATTGATTTGGTTTAAGATTTTTATAACTCGGGAATCTTTTGTTGCATTGTATATACTTACACCGAGTAAGCTTTGTACCTTTCGTCGTTTTTAAGTGTTATACACTATTCTTTTCTCATTGAAAATGTTGATTTCGTTGGTAATCTCACTAATCTTTCATTTGACCGTTCATTAATTGAGTTCATGCTTGAAATGTGTTACTTGATCATGATTTTCATATATTGTTTTGACTTGAGAATTGCGTAAACTTTGTGAAATGATCATAGGCAATATTTGTTATATCACCCATATTAGCCTTGACCTCACCATATATGTTTCCCTAGTCAACCCCTTTGAGCCTAAATACTAGCCTTTCGTTTCATTACCCAAAATCCCATAACCAACTCCGCATTGGAGTTTTAGCCCATACATACACTTTCCATACCTTTGTTTGGAATGATACTTGGGATTGAATGATGTTATTGTAGTGTGGTTGCAAGTTAAGCATATGAGAGTTTGAAAAGTAAAGAAAAGAAAGTAGTGAAAAAGTGAAGAAAAAGAGAAAGCAAAAAGCAAAAGAAAACAAAAAAGAAAAAGTGAGAAAAAGAAGAAAAGAAAGAAAAGAGAAAGTTGTATGTTGTGTAAAATGTTCAATATGATTTGATTACTCTCCCCGATGATATATCTAATGCTCGTTTGGAAGTTACTTTCCATTTTTGATATTGCCCGCATTCTTTCCATTATCCCGAGTTTTCATCCCGAACACTTTGAATCCGTATATACATTCCTTCATTTCGTACCCTAGCCTAACCTACATTATAACCCTATTAAAGTCCTATGTGATCTTAGGGTGCATTTAATTTAAAAGTCATAATAGTTTTGATAATCTGTGAAAATGCATTTCGCCTCTTTTAGTGTGCGGTATCCTTTCATTGAGATTACAGTTTTTCATTTTATATATAGCGTTCTTCATTGGTGACATGTGTGCGGCCTAGTTTCCATTTACATTTACTCTTTAGCCCGCATGTCCCGTGTGTTACCTCCCTGTTTTGAGTGAATTCGCTTGATGAGCGTAATGCCCGTGAGGATTGAATATATGCATGTCTTTATGTTTATCCGGTTTATTTAAGTTTTTACCAAATCATATTGTGCATTTGCTCTCCCCCTCCTACTTTTAAGGTTTCAATTCTATGAGGTGCATTCTATAATGTTAATGACTTGGACTTCTGTTTGAATTCATTCACTTTGCTAATAACATGTTTGAAATCTTTTTCGTTGTTGTTGAGTTTGTCGCATGTTGAGTTGGGCATATTTTGAGGAAACCATATGATGTTTATGGGTTTCATCCCTGAAAACCCTCACGAGACGACACTCGTCCACTAGGGTAACCTAAGGGTTTAACGGCTTATTGCATATTCTAAATGCAATCGTTCGCCCGCGAAAGTGGCCTTATGTTTTTATTACTTTTATACCATACTTTTGTACTTCTCCTGCTTTTGGTTTGCTTGTAGTTCTTGTTGTTTCCTATTTCATTGCTAGGGACTAGCAATGTGTAAGTTAGGGGGTGTGATGCGATGCAAATATTGCGTATTTCACCCGTTAACCTACGCGTTATTAGCCCCCTCGGGTATCTTAATCCCTATATTTATGCTCGTTAACCAGACAACCTCGAATTTCTATGTTAACATGTTTTGCAGGGGTTAATTGAGCTTTTGTAGGTATTTGGATGCTTAGTATGAAGTTCGGATGCATTCCGGTGAAGTTCCGTACACAATCGCACGCGCAAGGGCATTTTAGTCTTTTTACATCTTGGGTACCTGGCCCGACATCTCATGGAAGTTGTATCCCTCCTCGCTAGCTTCGCGTGGCCGCGAACGCTGCGCGATTCTGATTCATAACGAAGAAGTTACGGCGATTTCAGCGGAGGAAAAACAAGAAAGCAAAAGAGGAGAAGGAGAAGAAGAAAAGAGGAATGCAGTGAGCTGCTGTAATCTGCCCTGCTTGATCGATCGATCGACGCTTCTGGTCGATCAATCGACCAGTCTGATTTGCCGAAGTTTTGCCTAGGTCGATCGATCGACCAAAGGGGTCGATTGATCGATGCTCTGTTTTCTGCAGATATTTTGCCTTCTTTTCTTTCTTCTTTATTTTTATTCCAACTTACTATATAAGCCAATTTTGTTGTAATAAGAACAGATATCAGTTTAGGAACGTTTTTAGGTTAGAATAGTTAGGGTTATGGTTTGGAGATCTCATTTTCTCTTCCTCTTGGATTGACAACCCATGTGGTTTTGTAAGATTGAACTTTTCTCTTCCATCTCCTTTAATATAGCTTGTTTTCCATTATTTCCTTGCTTTCTAGATAATTTACATGATTTCATAATTAGTTTATTTTCTTTAATTCTTGCTTTCTTAGTTTAATTAGTTTAATTTAGTTTATTTCCATGTATTTCCCTTAGATAAATAGGTTCGGGATTGTGTTCCGCCATTTACGGGTTTGGACCTCGAAAGTTAGAGTTTCGTGTAAAATTGCATTTAATTGAAACCTCGCGTATTAAAGTCGGATTATTATGCGTTTAACTTTCTTTGTCACGCAACGTTAGTGTTTATAGCGATTATCCGAATTTAATCCGCGTGTGACCATTTTCCGTTAATTGTTTAATCTCGCAACTTTGGGTTAAATTCCTTATTGCGTGATGTTTATGCTTAATTGAAAATGATCGATTAAATGTTTTCGAACCGAAATTCTAATTAGTAGTTGTTTAGCCCGTGAATGTGTGTATGCGATCCCGATCCTCGCTTTCCTTTAATTTAGCGTTAACTTCTCTTTTCTTTTGTCACCATAACCACACATCACCTTTTCATTTATTTATTTTACACTTATATTCCTGAAGTAATTAAAACAATTAACATCTAAAATTTAATCACTCCTTGTGGATTTATTACGATACTCGACTTACCGCTGTGCTTGCTTGTCAAGTGTAGTAGTAGCTTAGGTTTTTTGTATCGCGACGGAGAAACACACAACGATTGTGTCCTCACACGAACACACTTTTTCTGCCCGGTCAGGCCAACGACTTGCTTACCATGTGCAATCCGACCAAGGAAGTAAGGATCGAATCTACCTCCACCATTTCGCTTCATCCAACCTTAGCCTCTCTCCTGATGACTAACATGAGCTTGGAGAGGGAGGGTGTTAATCCTATTCACACCTCGTACCATTACAGTAAATGTTAAAACCGACATAAAAGAATATTAGTGTTACCTTTTAATCTTTTATGTTAATTTGAAGAAACTCTTATTACCCGACTGTGATTTATATAATTGAGGGGGTGAGTTTTGGACTTATTTGAAACGTGTTGATAGCTTAGGGGGGTGTTTGTCGAGTATTTTAACTGAGAAGGGTGACCTGTAAACCCGAGATAAGTAAGAGGGTTGGGGTATAATTTACCCCCAAATCCATTCACTTATTTATTTGCGATTTTGATTTATATAGATTCCTCATTTTTAAGGTTTCCCTTAGGCCTCTAAAATGTCGGGACGGGTCTTGGAAAAAACCAAGTTTGTGCTTATGTGTGGTGCCCTTAAGAGCACCTTCAATGTTTGAAAGTGGTGAGTGGCCTAAATGTGGAGCCCAAATGAATGGAAAAAAAAACAGGTTTTAGCAACCTAAAGTTATCCTACTATTGGAAAGCCACAACCAAACAACATTTGACATTTGCCGTCTCAACTGCTTATTGTTCATTGGTTGATTGGTTGGTCCGTGGCATTCAATTGAACATATATTATAGACCTGCCTATATTAAGAATTTGAAAGACGATGTTTAGACATAACTTAAGCCATTCTGTTCTTATGTACTACTAAAATTCAATTAATGCTAATAGACCCCATTCGTTGCAACATTTAAATCCAGGAATTTTTATTCCAGATCATAAAAAAAGGGAGCAAACCTTTGGCTACTTTTACCCTCATATATAAATCGGTCCCCACTTTCGCAGCAGAGAAAAACCAGACATAACTGCCAAAGTGTTTTTAGGGAATTCCATAATAGCAACATTTTACTTCCAAAATTCTCTCTTATTATCTTATTGTTTGAGTACAAAAGAAATTTTTTTAGATCCTATCTTCACTTGGTTGTCACCGTTAAATGCATAGTGTTCGAGAGGAAATTTATGCTTTCCAGGTATATTGAACCTTCTATCACATTAAATGTGTTAGGAATAGGAAAAGTATGCAAGTCTTATCTTGAATTATGTTGTGTTAGGAATAGGAAAAGTATGCAAGTCTTATCTTGAATTATGTTTTGGGAAAATGAGTTGTCTTCAGCATTTGTGTTTAACATTTGTTTGCTTTAAATTGTGAGGATCTTAAAAAGGCACGACTTTATGCGAATTTCATTAGAGGTGGTCCTATTTATCAAAACAACTTTAAAAAAGTGGAGAACTTAGACTATTCTTGTAGGTGTGTATATTATGTTGATAACTAGAAAGAGTTAAATATGAATATAAAAAAAAGATTAAAATATAAGTAACTGTGGAGATTGTTATCTATAAAGAATTAAAAATAGGAAACTATATTGATTTTGAATTCTAATTGACTGTATGTCTAAAGTAAAAGCAATCATTGGGTAGTTTTAATTTGGCTCCCCACAATTGTTGTGAAGTACATTGCTTCATTTGAACGACTACTGTATATTGAGAAGAGGAGTTTCTAATGACATTCCAACTTGGTAGTTATTTGTAGATGGGTTCTCATGTGCTACTGGAAGTGGAGCATGCCTCATCATTAACACTCTGGATAACTTGGATGTGGAATATGCTCTGAGATTCCAATTCAAAGCTTCTAATAATGAGGACGAATATGAAGCACTGATCATAGGACTATAATTAATTTCATCACTGGGCGCTGACCAGGTATTAGTGTATAGTGATTTTCAATTTATTGTTAATCAGATGCAACAAATTTATGGTGTCAAACGAGAAACCATGATGAGATACCACCAAAAAGCCATAGCAGTAATCTATCTGATCACATTAGTCAAAATAGTGAGGATTCCCAGATTTGAGAATGCCCGTGCAGATGCTCTTACTCGAATTGCTTTAGCAAGTCCAACATAACATAGACGGACAATCCCAGTGGAGATTCTTGACAATAGAAGAATTTATGGGATGGAATTCAGTGTCATATCTATCGAGTTAGGTCCTTCATAGATGGACCCAATTAAAGAATACATTGAGCGAGGAACACTACCATTCGACTAAAAGGAATCCAGGAAGATGAGGTATAAAGCAACCAGTTATGTGCTAAAAAAAGTGTCCAATATAAGCGAGGATACATTGTTTCATTATTTTATTGCTTTCATCCAAATGAATTGAATGATTTGATCAAAGAGATGCATGAAGGCTCATGTGGACCACACAAAACTGGGAGATTTCTAAGGCAGCGGATAGTAATGTAAGGTTACAATTGGACGACGATGAAAGAAGATTGTATTTATTTTACCAAGAAGTGTGATAAAAATGCCAGAAGTTTTCTACCATACACTGAAGACTAAGATCAAGCCTAATACCCATCACTTTTCCATGGCCTTTAACTATATGGGAATTGACTTGGTCGAACCATTGCCAACCACCAAAGGAAGATTCAAACCTGATTGTAGCTATTGATTATTTTACCAAATGAGTGGAGGCTGAACCCCTAGTTGATATGCCTTATCAGAAAGTGTTCTGGTTCGTATGGAAGTAGATCATTTATACATATATGGTATGCCTTATGCCTTCATTACCGAACATGGCACTCAGTTTGATAATGAAGAATTTGAAGAATATTATATTCGATCGATCATTCAGAAAATTTATTCAGCACCTGGTCATCCGCAATGCAACGGCTAAACAGTAATCGCCAACAAAACCTTGCTAGACGGGTTGAAGAAAAGGTTGCAAGAGGCAAAAGGTAACTGGATTAATGAGCTCCATAGTGTCCTTTGGGCATATGGTACTACTCCATGAACAATAACATGAAAATCTCCATACATGCAAGCTTTTGGCATTGAGGCAGTAGTTCCAGTGGAAATAGGTCTACCCACTCACGGGGTATTGAACTTTGATTCACCCAAGAGATACCTTATGAGGTGACTAAATCTGGACATGATATAAGAAGTCTGAGAAGATGATGCTATTCGAATGGCTGCCTATTAACAAAGGGCTGCAAGGTTTTATAATCGAAGGGTCAAGCCGACCAACCTGAAGCAAGGAGACCTGGTACTTAAAAGAAAGCAATCCAGAAGAACAACAAGATGGAGCCTAATTGGCATGGTCCATATTGTATATCGGCGGTTATCCGACCAGGGACCTATCGAGTTAAGGCTTTGGAAGGGGAAGAATTCAAAAATCCTTGGAACGCAGACCATCTGCGCAAATATTGCCAGTAATTCAGTGTGAAAATCCTATCCTTAATGTAATTTCTTATTCAAGTTAATGAAGTCTCAGTTTTTCTCCATTATAAATCCTTTTTGTGTTTTGTTTTTCGGAGTATGGTGGTTACACCTAATTATGAGTAATTTTAATCAGAAATGTTCTCAAAAAAGTTCCTCGCTAAGAAGAGCATGGTTCAAACTTTTCCAACTTTAGAAAAGGTCTAAAAAAAGTCCCTCACTGAGAAGGGCATGGTTTAAACTTTTCCAACTTCAAAAAATTCTCAAAAAGTTATTCGCTAAAGAACATGGTTCAAACTTTTCCAAACTTTTCCAACTTTAGAAAAGTTTAAACTTCATGTATGATTTGTCCTCAGGAAGTCACGTACAAGAAGACATGTAAAACTTCTTAATTAGAGGTTTTACTCGACCAGGTTAAAATACTGGAATAATTATAGATTCCTAATGCACTTGGTTTCCATTGATAACTAATGCTACAAATTAGTATAATAAAGCTATTTACAGTTTTATCTAAGTGCATTAGTCGAATCTAAGGTCGTATACATGATTCAAACAGGAATCAAATATTAAATTTTTGAAGAGGTTATTTAATCTATAAGCCGATTAACTAATCTTTATACAGTTTACCTAGTAAAAGAAAAAAGGTTCTAGTGTGTATGTGTGTATCGTTGCAAATCCTTTCCAATCAAAATCCCTATGAACCTACAAATATAAAAAATATTCATAATGGTAAGTAAGGATGTCAATCCAATTTAATGTGTGAAGAACAAAATATGTGAAAACAAAGGTAGATTCATGTTCATATTATTTTTTTATGATTTTTCAAGGGATTATTAATTAACTAACTATGATAATGTTTAAAGTACTAACTAAGATGTAAAAGCTAATTAGAGAAAATGAGATAAACAAAATTGTGCTAATAAGTAAACTAACCAATTGGACTCATGAGGGCTTCAAAATTCATCCCATGAATGGGAAATTAGGCCTCATTAATGATAATGGACTCTTAAATAATGAAAGAGATTTGCTAAAAATACAAATCCTCTCATTATAAAATTTTACATTAGTATTAAACCAAGGAAATAAATTTTACATCATATCTTTATGTTAGGATATTTGCTAAAAATTCAAATACTCGTCATAAAGGAATGGAGAAAAAGTTACTTCAAAAAGGGATGAATTCAACCACATTACTCTACATTGAGATTGTTGCTAAAGATACAAAAACTCACTATAGAGGGGTGGAGTGAAATCCATCCAAGAGATAAATTCTACCACACCACTCTATATAGGGATATTTGTTAAAAATGCAAATACTCTCTGTAGAGGGGTGGATGAGAATTTATCACACAAAGTTAAAAACTAAAATGGAGATCCCTATTCAATGTCACAAAGTCTTCAATTTATATGTTCAATAAGGCTGGGGGTATAATTGGAATTGAATGGACATGTAAAGAGTGAGGGATATTTTATGTGGGGGGAAATATTTGGGTGCACATGGGTTTAATGAGGGCGATGAGAGTGTGGGGGATTGAAGGGTATTTTAGGAAATGGTACAAAACATTTAAAACACATGTGGTCTTTGGTTTTATTTGAAGTTTGAATTGGGTTCTTTTATCTGACAGATTCGATCAGTGGCTTTGGCTTTGGCTTTGGTGGGTTTTAAAAGGTAGACATTGGTAAAATGGGTAGGGAGAAATTGGGTCAAATCTGGGTTGATGAAGATGGGTCTTGGAAGGCAGAAAAGGAAGAAACGGGTTTGAGAGGCAAGTGGGATTCGAGTTGAAGTAAACCGTGTTAAAGGGAACTGGGCTAGTGACTCGGGTCTAATCGGGTAGCAGTGTTTGCCATGGCTGGTCATGAGGTTCGGGTCCGGTGTTGTAAGGCAGGTAGTGAGGTAAAGGTCACCGGTTTTAGGAATTGTGGGTAATGGGACTGCTACGGGTTGGATGGTAGCGGATAAGTGGGTCGCAACCGAGTTTAGGAGCTCGAATTACTCTGGGTTTAGCTGGATTTGTATGGGCGCCGGCATGTGCTGGGTTTCGGTTTAAAGAATGAGTTTGAGGGTATAAGGGTCTTAGGTGTTAATGGAGGAGAGAAAAGATGTGGTGAGCGAGTTGGAGAAGATGATAAGGGGTATTTTTAGGTGTTGTAGAGTCTATGGTAGGTAATGTGCGTGGGTGTTTAGTTGCATTTAAAAAATTTATTAAAACTAAGACTAAACTAAAACTAATAAAATCTACTAAAATTAAAAATCTAATCTATAAATATTTATAAGTCTATAAATAAAACTAAAAATATAAAATATATAAATACTAATAAGAAAAACTGAAAGTTAAAATTAAAGAAAATATAAAATTTATTAGAATTAGAAAAATAAATTCCTCAAATAATAAAAGACTAAAATAAAATAAAAATAAACTTAACCTAATAAAATATTAATAAAACTAACTAATAATAAAAACTAAAAATCAAAATAAAATAAAAAACACACCTATATTATTTACAAACACAGACTTAGTACTATATAAAATGACACACATACTTACACGCACTATTATATTTACATAAAATTATGAATTACTAAAGAAAATAAAATAAAATAGTAAAATTGACTCAAAAAATATAAAATAACACCACACACACACACAGGGTAATTTTAGGACATGCTAGGGGTGGACTGAGCTTGGTTTGGGACAAGTTTAGGCTACAGGAGTGGGTTTAGGCTTATTTAACCACATCATTCCCACACTTGGCGTATTTGACCACTTATTTATAGCAATTGCTTCGAATTAAGCTTGGTTGACACCGCAAATGCTTATTGACCTACAAAACAAAAAAATACCAACATGAGTCCGATTTTACCGAGAACTAGCAATTAAAAATTGTCTATTTGGGGCTTTATTTAAACACTTTTGTGTGCTTATCAATCGAAAAAAAAGATTAATAACAACCATAAGCTTGAATAAAGAGAATTCAAATTGACTCAATTTCATTGATCACAATGTATTATAATGGCAATAAATAAGCAAAGAGCAACATAAGAAAAAAATAAATTTATTCTGCTGGGAATTTTCTTTTGGCCTTGTCCATCCCAACAGGAGGATCATCCACGTTATCTTTGGCTTTTATTTAGGAAGCTTGGTTGGCAAGGGTCTTTTTAGTTCTTTATTCCTTAACAGTTGGTCGAATAACTACCCTTTGCCTAGAGGTTTGCCCAGGTTTAATTTTCTTCTTTTTCAAGGCCTCGAGTTCTGCCACCAGTTTTGCATTTTCATTCTCCAAAAAGGAATCTCCTTCATCGGGACCAATAGTAGTTGATCTCTTCAATCTTTCAAGTTCATCCCTCAAGGCATTATTCTTTTTCTCTAATATTGCAGTAATGGACCTAGAATTCTCCAATTACTACTTTAAGGAAGTTCCTTTTTGTTCAGAGTAGAAGTAATGTCCTTCAGCTTCTTATCAAAACCCCAGCCTTCACTTAATTCTTTGTACTTGGCCTCATAATCAGAATAGAGTAAAGCAAGGGATAATTTGTGATCATTTTGTATCTTCTCAATCATTTCATACTATCTGACATTGTTAGTAATAACTTTGTCTAGTCGAATACATCTGAGTAATGCATTTTAGTCTTCTTTAGACATGGGAACATGACTAGTATCCAAGACATTTTTACTTCGTCTGACCAGGCTAGATTTAGTAGAAGTTATAGCCTTCTTCCTAGCATATAACTGGAAAGTTACAAATACATGAGTTTGTTGAAATCCAAAGGATCAAACAACACAAGAAGTAAAGAAACATAGTTCAATAAAAACTACAAGTCATTCTAAGGTATAGACAACAATTAAGGATGACAACTTGCTCTTTCTTTACTTGATAACTGAAGTGTAAAAGAAGATATATCTTTAAGAAAGAAAAGCCAAAGAAAAACAAAAAAAAGTAATCTTGTTAGACCTTTTCCTTGTCCTTAGACTGCTCTTGGCCGATAGTTGGTTGGTCGGTATTGGTGTTGGGCACCATTGAAGACTCAATAGGTAAAACAAAAGATTATCCCGAACCTTCTTCATCATTAAACTCATCATCCAAGTTAAGAGGAGTGCGAGGGTCATGTCTTGCGAAGATTGTAGAGCTTTCTTTCATTCCTACCACCCTCAAAGCCTCACTCTAGCCTTTCTTAAAAGACCACTTATTGGCGTCCTCAATGTGAGTGGAGGCAGCACCAATTGCCTTCTCCAATCCTTTATCAAAAGCAGCTTTGCCTTTGGCCTTCCAAGCAACCACTTTACCCTCAGCAGTTTGTGCCCTAGTTGTGGCATCTGAGAGTTTCTCCTCGGTAGATTTGGCCTTGCCTTCAACATCAGTTAGCTTTTTATTTGTAGCTTCAGCTCTTTCTTCGACATATTTTATATGGCCTTCATTAGTATTGGCCCTATCATTGGCCTTCTTTAAGTCTTTTTCCTAAGACTTTTGCTTTGTCTCCAAAGCTCGTCGGGACTCTGCCAAAGAATTCTTCAGACCTTCAAAAGCCTCTTCAACTTATCCAGTAGAAAAATGTAGTTGGTCATCCTTCTCCATCATCTGGTTATAATCAACTAAGAACTACAATTAAGGGCAAAAGGTCAGATATAAAAAGGAATTCATTATCATAAAGAAATGGAGAAACAAGTAGAAAAAGTTTATTAGTGCCAAGTTCTGGTATGTTCTTTCTGTTAGCTTTGACTGGACACGAGGATTGATGAAACTCTGTTAGTAGGGAGTGTTCTAGACTTAATCGAAGCCCTGTCCAGCCTAGTGTTAAATATAACAGAGGCTGACCCAATGTTAAGGTCCGCCTGAATTTTCTCACTAACTCCTGTTAATCAGTGATCTTCTTTGTAACTAAGGCCTGCTGCTTGGCTGATGTTTTCTCGATATGTTTTGAAAGTTTAGGAAAAACCTCTCTTTATCCTCATTAGCGGGTATTCCTCAGGCTGAGCGTCATCAGCACCAATAAGCCTCTTATCACTGGCCTTAGACTTCTTTTCAACTTGCTTCTTTCCAGTATCGACAAGTTTCTTAAGGGTAGGGGCATCTTCCTCTTAGTTATCTCTACAAAAGGAGAAAGAGGAATTTTAAAAAGTCCAAAGATTCAAATGAGGAAGAAGTCCCACCCGAAATAACTTCAGCACTAGCAGACTCAGTGGATGAAGAAGTTGGCACATGATCCTCTTTAAGGTTAGAAAAAATTAGGAGTAGAGCAACTGTAGGCCGGGCAACAAAAGATGTGATGGAACTTTTATATTCCAGCAAGAATGATGCAACCCTAGGATGTTCTTCTCTAAACTTTTGGTTCAAGACCCACAAAAACTGGATATCATGGAGGCTGATTTCCCCTTCATTATGGCACCTTTTTCTTACTTTCTTCTGAATAAAAAAGAAACATCAAAGTTAATCAGTATATATCAGAAATGTAAATCAAAAGAGGAAAAATAATTAACAGAGTGATAACCTATGCCACGTCTTGATTGGGGACATTAGGGACCAGTATAAGCCACCCTTGTTGGGAGAGGAGAATATTGACAGTTCTTAACAATAATACCATATTCCCAATAATCCTTATTGGATTCAGGTATATTTACTACTGAATACCTATTGGCTTGCCTAGTCTTCAAATAGTAGGTACTCTCTCTAACAATGACCCACTTATAATAGAATATTAACTCCAAAGCCCTAATATGGGTACCATAAAGTTCGTTTAATTTATGAACCCCATTCATAACCCTCCAAGTGTTTGGGGCTACTCTAGTAGGAGTTATGTCAAAATATAGGCCAAATTTAAGAAAAAGGGGATTTGGAGGAAATGTGATACCACACTCAGTTATAAATAAGGTTGGGATCCAGTGACCCTAAGAAAGGTAATAAGCGTCAATGGGACCCCTGAGTATCTCAAAGTTTACCCAAGATGCAATTTTTTTTTTATAAACTCATCTAAAGAGTTCTGATCAACGATGTGAACCATGGTGAAAAAGAGGAAAATATGATAAGATAGAGGAAATGGAAAATAAGTCTTACAGGGAATCGAAGACGATGGCAATAACTGAAGAATGAAATGATCGCACAGAGAAAAACTTGAAAGCAAAGAGATAGATAAAGTTCAGAAGATATGAGGTAGTAAGAAAGAGGGAAACTTCGTACCTATTTATAGGCTGCCTCGAGAAATGAGAAAAAAATGATTAACTGAATGAACCGTATAGCTATCGCCTGCTGCACATTTTTTGAAGCGTCAAAAGAAAATTGTGTCCTTTGGTGGTTAAAAAAAGTTTAAATTATTTACAAAAATTCCATCATTAAATAGTGCCAGTAGAAACTTTTACAAGTATGAGAGGTCAGTTGCCGACCAAACACTTAAAAAGAAAGCAGAGAAGCTTTCTGGGCTAAATACTCCACACTTTCATGCAAGCATCAAGCATGGAGCATTAGGGGCTTTTACTGTGTATAAAAATTATACTACCATGTGGACCAATGATTGATGCACACCTGTCATTCAACGTGGCCGACCAACCTATGTATCGGCTTCATAAACACTTAGTCGGCTGGAATGTTGACCAACTTCATAAGGCCAACCAATAGGAACATCAATTGTTTCTCATAAGGGATGCCAACCAATACTGAATTCCAAGAGTTTTATTTATTGTATACAGATGCAAATGCCTGTCAATAGAGAAGCGCTCATCCTTTTAGGTTTTGCACCCCTATAAATACATACTAATCCTTTAGCTCAAGGGATAACTCGAATCACTCATATTCACTCCATCTTAAGATATTGCAAACCTTACTGAATAACAACAATAGTTGATGTAGGATATTTTACAGCTGAACCATTCTAAAATCATTGTCTTTTCTGTGTTTGGTTTGAGTTACATCTCTTAACTTTAGTTGTGATTATAAAATTGGAGTTAGTCCATTTTTAGACAGCAACAGTGGGTTAACCCTCTGTTGTGGGTGATTGGGGGGCTATTATAACCGTTATAACATGGATTCTGAGAACGTTTATAGGAATCTATTTAAAGGCCAAATCTACACGAATTTTAGGTACATCTCTCCAATCATCCTCAACCTAGAAACCCTAAACACATATATATCTTTTTACCCTAACATTTTTTAACCTTTCACATACCAACCTTAACCATGGAATTAATTCACAAGGTAATTAAAGCACAGAGAATAAGATATTCAGATTTCTATATGTGAATATTCAAAAACCATTCAGGGTGGAAGTATAATAATGAATATGGTGATGATTAGTATATAGAACTATAAATTGATATAAACATTTTTACGTGTTGAGGTATGGTTAGTTCTCAGTGGAAGAGAGATACCTAGTGTCACCTGCGCATGGTAGATTGCGATGAGGTACAAAAGTAAAAGCTAGCCACTTTTAGTTTAGTGGGAGCAGCGCTAAAGTGGTAGTAGTCGATCACCACAGTTGAGGAAAGAGATACGCTAGCTATTGAAGAGTTTTGGGTGCGGTTCGGCCGCAAGTATTTTCCTCCAGCGGTTGAAACCGAAATGAGGAGAAAATTTAGTGAGGTGACTCAGGGAGACCGTTCAGTATCCGATTACGAAGAAGAATTTACTCGGTTGGCAAATTTGGTACCAGATGAGGTAAGCGATGGAGAGAGAAAGAAAACAAGGTTTATGGATGGGTTAGTCTGGAGAATCAGACAACATTTAATTGGTAATCCTGCATTAGTAGCTTATACCGACATCGTTAACGCAGCACTACTGCACTGCCAGGAATATCGCTTCCACATGAAAGGAAGCAGGAAGGGAGTGAAAGCCAGCCAGTCGGATAAAGCAGGAGGGAACAGTACCAGTGGGGTATCCCAGCAGCAGACAGGGGGAGATCAGGGGTAGGATTTCCGGGAGGTAAATCATGCCAATGATTTAGAGCTGGAGGCTATCGGCAGGTTGGCCAGGAATTTCGACAAGGACAGCAAGGAAGGGATCAGTGATAGGGTGAATTTAATCGGAGGTGTTTTATTTATGGGGAAGCATGGCACATGAAGATAGATTGTCCTCAGCGAGGCAGGGGTCAACTACAGGAGGAGGTCCTGGATGTACAGCCACTACAGTAAGTCATGGGTGTAATCGGGAAGGGAGAAGATGCTCCGAAACCCGAGGATCAGCCATTGCAGCTAGAGTATGGAGGTAATTATTTTTACCTTATGGGCATGGGGTATAGTTTTAAGTGACAAGAAGGATGTCATAATATAAGACTTATTTTCACTAGAGTTCGCGGGTGAGTCGAATTTAGTGGGTGCGTTGGCTGTAGAAGCCATAGTACGTGGATAAACTTTCCGTGGGGTAGCAGAGTTCTTTGGTGTTCTTCATAGGAGAGTTGAGGAGTACACTGAGTGAAGGTTTGAATTATACGAGGGATTACTACTTTTGAGAATTATGGGAGTAGGGTAGGTAATTTCCACAAATATCGGTTGGATAGGGTTTGGATTTGAACTATTGTGGAGAGTGAGGGTATGTTTTGGTGTTTACGACACCAGGATATGATTGGTACTAGGTATCACCTGAGAAGGCGTCTAGACTATATATATGTGTGTATATATGTTATATTGCATGGTGCGATAGGCACATAGTGAGGTCTTGTGTCTCACATTTTATCCCGGTAAGTAGGGATGTTTACTGAACTGAATTGGTGTGGTTACATTTATTTACGAGCAGGGAGAGATAGCTCGGGGTTTATTTAGCACAAGAACGAGTGATAGTAAGGATGCAGTATTTTATGTTGTCTTTGGTAGCCTAAGGGTAGGCGTACATACTGTTGTGTTAATAAAAAAGTATTTGAGGATTCCTTATTTGGATTTCGCTTTGCGAGACGTCCCACGCATGAACCTTAGCAAAATATTGGAGATGGGGAGATGTTTGGTCATTAGTACATAGGTTATGCACCCCGACCAGTGTATATATATATATATATATATATATATATATATATATATATATATATATATATATATATATATATATATATATATATATATATATATGTGTGTGTGTGTGTGTGTGTGTGTGTGTGTGTGTGTGTGTGTGATATGACTACGGGTTGAAAGTTATATTACGGGTTATGTTTAGCATAGTCGGATTAGTTTCGTGCGGTAAAGCACATGTATAGGGTGTATGGGCACCCGGGTTAATAAAATTAAATTTTGTGCAGTTAAGCATGGGTACAAGGTGTATGGGCGCATTGGTTAATTAAAATGCATATTTGTGTAACTTATAGTTAGAAGCGGGAGAGATAGATATCGCTAGCTTATAGGCGCATGACTAGAGAGTAATATTTGAAGCTTGGAACACTAGGCTTATCTTAATTTCGAGGACGAAATTCCTTTGTAAGGGGGGAAGTATGTAACACCCCACAATTTTGAGAATTTAATATTTAATTATCTTGGGAGATATGAAAATATTTGAATTGGAGAAACTTAAATTCATGAGTTGGAGAATTTATTTGAGTGAGCCGAATTATTTATAATTGGTGACTTTTAAGTTTAATTGTTCGAAATCTTGTGTGTCGCATTTTGAGGTCAAAATTGGAGAATGTCAAAAAGTATTTCGGATGACAAATCTGAGTACGCGGTTGAGTCTGGATGGGTCGAGATAGTCAGAAAAAAGTACCTGGGGGTAGCAATTGGGCCTCGGGGCATTTTTGGGCATAGTCGGGCCCACACGGGGTGAGTTGGGCCATTTTAATTAGGCCCATATGGTCAAAAACGGGATTAGGGGTTTTTAACCTAATTGGAGAAGTGTTGAATGATAGTTAACACAACTCTAAACCTTGGGTTTGAGAGGGAATTTGGGGATTTTGGAGCCAAATTAAGGGACTACACCAACGGATCAAACCCTGCGAACAATTCCAAGTAAGTGGTTAACTGTTGTAGTTCTTAAATTGATGATATTCAATTCATACAATGGGAGGTGTAAGCCAAAATTCGTTTTGGGTGAGTTTTCATGTAAAATTTGGGTTTTTGGAAATTGATATACTTTAATGGGATTAAGGGTGAGATTTATTATGTTTATGATTCTAGAATGTAGAGGAATGAATCATATGTGAAAACTAGTAAGAATCAATGGTTAATTGTTGATAATATGAATGAAATTCGTATTGGAGATTTGAAACCTGGATAAAACCCAAATCGGGAAAACGTTAGAATTAATGGAATTTGATGATGAATTAAGGTCTTTAGGATGTTTAGACCCTTCTCTTATATGGAGGATATGTTAATTGTAATTAGGTAAGGGTTTAGATTGAGAATCAAAGCTTTAGGGTTTGGCCATGGCAGACAGTGGGCTGGAGAAGACAATTACTGGAACGATCGATTGATCGACCCAAGGGGTTCGATCGATCGATGCTACAGAAATTTTGGCAATGACGCCAGTTGTAATTACATGGAAAATAATTATTGAGAAAGGATCTTGGGCTGATTTTAAATGTTGAAAATTGAATAGGGGCATGACTCTTGGTAATTATAGGTAAATATAATTGGGAAATTTGGTGGAGATGAATATGTGACACATTATGGGCGAATATGTGGGAATAAAATTATGAGATTTAAAAATGGACCAAGTGAGCGAGTCCGGGTATATTGGTTAAGTGACACCAACGTATTAAATTAATTATTGAGAAAGTAAATTAATTTAGAGTCGGAACATAGACTCAGGAAATATTAAGTTACGGGCCAAGTGAGCGAGTCCGGGTATAATGGTTGGGCGATACCAAGTAATACATTAATTGAGGTGCTAATTAAGTTAATTAGAGTCGGACTGTAGACTCGAGAAAGTATTAAATAATTAATGTGTAATTAATTTAATTAGAGTCAGATTATAGACTCGGAAAATTATTAAATTAATTAATGTGTAATTAATTTAATTAGAGTCGGACTATAGACTGGGGAAAGTATTAAATTAATTAATGTGTAATTAATTTAATTAGAGTCGGACTATAGACTCGAGAAAGTATTAAATTAATTAATGTGTAATTAATTAAATTAGAGTCGGACTGTAGGCTCAAAAAAGTATTAAATTAATTAAAGGGTATTAATTAAATAATGGTCGGACTATAGACTGGGGAAAGTATTAAATTAATTAATGTGTAATTAATTAAATTAGAGTCGGTCTGTAGACTTGGGAAAGTATTAAATTAATTAATGTGTAATTAATTAAATTAAAGTCGGACTATAGACTCGGGAAAGTATTAAATTAATTAATGTGTAATTAATTTAATTAGAGTCGGACTATAGACTCGGGAAAGTATTAAATTAATTAATGTGTAATTAATTAAATTAGAGTCGGACTGTAGACTCGGAAAAGTATTAAATTAATTAATGGGTATTAATTAAATTAGAGTTGAACTATAGACTCGGGAAAGTATTAAATTAATTAATGTGTAATTAATTAAATTAGAGTCGGACTGTAGACTCGGAAAGGTAATAAATTAATTAATGTGTAAATTAATTAAACTAGAGTCGAATCATAAACTCGGGCAATTATTATATAAATTAATGTGTAAAGTATTTATATTAGAGTCGGACCATAGACTCGGGAGAAATATCATATTGATTAATGTGTAAATTAAATAAATTAGAGTCGGATCACAGACTCGGGATAATGATAATTTAATAAGTGAGAAAATTTATTTAGTTGAGTCAGGACAGAGACTCAAGAAATTATAGGCTAGTGTTACGGGTTGTGAGTACACGGTGAAGCCGGGGTTTATTTTGTATATATATATACGGTGTAGTATATATATATATACGGTGTGTGTGTGTGTGTGTGTGTGTATTGTGTGTGCTATTAAATATCAGTGATTAAATATTTATTTAATTATACTCTAGTGCTATCAAGGGAGGTTTCGCGATGTGGGTGAATCCCCTAGCTTGAGGAGTAGGGTGAGTATATCCCCAGGTCATAGCGTCTGATATATGGGTGTGGGCTTATCTCACTTTCAGGGAAGAAATATGATCGCCTCCACTTCGTTTATGTTTTGGGCCAGGTTGGTGAGCGATCCCAACTTGGGTAACTAGGTTATGTGAGCACACCTAGTGAGATGGCACTTTAGAGGGAATCATCCGTTGAGGGTATACTTGGAAGGATGGATATACGTATGATATATGTGTGGATGTTTTAGTAAAGGTACGTATATAATGGTATTAAATATTATATATGGGTAATAATACAGTGTTTGATGTACTTACTTTATATAACTTGTCTCACAGTTATATGCTATTATTTAAGAAGGAATTAATTGAGTTAATTGGTGAAATAACTTATAATTCTTGAATAATTATACTCGGGTTAGAGTAGTATGGTAAGGGGAGGTTATACCATGACTAGTTGAACGGGTTAGTACAACTAGGTGGGGGTTAAGGTAATCGTTAGGTGTGTAGATTAATGGAGGGGTGAGAATGTCCACAACGGAGTGCGACACTAACTTATATATGAAGCGCATTCATGCATTTTAAATTACTACAGTTAATTCACTTGCTATATATTTTCAAAATGTTTTGGGTTCTAACCCTTGCTATAAAACTATTTTCAAAATCTTTTAGGTGTCTAGCCACAGGGACGCCGGGATTGATATTCTATTCTAGGGACACGGAGATGCGGTATATGTGGATGCTAGAAGGAGCTTGGATTATACGCATCGTTTATTCTTTCCTAGATTAGGAATCTTCTATCAGTTTCAGTTTTATTTAGGGCTTATCGCCAAGACTTCTCAGTACAGTTTTCAGATGTATTTATTCAGGTGTTGGCTGTTTGTATTGAATTTCACTTTGGTGGCCGATGGTTTATTCGACAAATTGTTAAATTACTTATTTAGTTGTGTTAATTTCAGATGTGTGAATGGTTTATTTTTATTATGCATGTACTGGTTTGTTTAATTAAAAAGATAAAATTTGGAACCAGCTTTTTGGAATACTAGGTGGTTAGTAAGATTTAAAAAGTTTTCGACAGTGATGCTAAGGATAAACCAACTGGGATTCCTATTTTAATTTGGTATAGGACTAATCACTCGGTATTTTATTAGGCGGGGTGTCAAAAAGCCGAGGTCACGAGAAGGAAGCCATTCCAAATAGGAAATTCTCACCCTAACTCGACCTGACATGAATCACCTAAGTTAAGAATGGAGAGCCGAAAAGGGGAGGTAACATACCTACTTAGGTTGGGGGAAATATGGATATTAACTAAAGAGAAGTTCCCTCAGCCATCCAAAAAGCTCACACAAGATGCGTGGCTAATGATGCCAAAATTGAAACACACAACAAAAAACAAGGAACAATCACAACATACCAAAAAAATTAAACACATCGGTACTAAATAACAAAACCACATAAAGAACCAGGACCACTATAACAAATCACACACTATAACCCTTTCAACACCGAACACCACAACCTCAACCACAAAATCACAACTACACACCGACAAAAGAACAATTCATTAACTTGACATGAAGATCTCTGAAAAGGTTAATGATATTGAGCGAATAGTTCACAACCATGGAAAGGAGGGTGGATGACATCAGAAGGAACCCACACCAGGTAAAATCATTAAAGGGGGTTGAATCAAAATAATCAAGAATAACCTCACTACGGCATAGACAAACAGTAAATGTGGAGAAAACCATACAACTTGATGTGAGATAACATTTTTCACAAAGATGGGGATCAAGAAAAATGGCGAAAACCCAGTAAAAGAGTAACGTCAATGGTCACTAGAGGAGACACTTACCTTAAAAATACCGCCCTTACCAAATCTGACTTAAAGCTCTCTTGGATAGGATCGCGATTAGAAAAGAGGAAGGACTTATCTATAGTGAAGGAGAAGACTCATAGAAGAACGAAAGAAAGGGAAGGTCATATGAGAGCAAGGTTCACAAACAATCAATACAGACAAAGAATAAAAGTCGTCCCTTGTTGAATCAACCAACACAAATTTCTAATAGCCCTAAAAAAATTGTATCAAAAACACTAATATGAGAACGAAATAAATCAATATCAAGACATACCGATCTACTAAACTTCATCTTCAATGAAACCAACTGATATCCAATGAAAAAAATTAAAGAAATTTTACACCATAGATATAAAACATCATGACAATCTTTAAGATCTAAATAAAATGTCAATGACCAAGCCAATAAAGAGCAAATAAAGACCATCAAAATGCTTCATCTTGTCAAACCGCCAAAAACCCATGATAAAATTGGACCATCTAATTCATCACCATCTTTTCCTTAATCCCATCACATTGGGTCGGCCACATGGATTCTCCTTTTCGATTCTAATCTATTATAAGGAATATTACCATTCATCTTTAATTCCTTAAGATCTCTCCTAATAATTTCATCCCACGATAGCTTAGGGCATCCCCTTTCTCTTTTACCCACTATTTTTAACAATCTTACTCTTGCTATTAGTGTATCTACGGGTCTAAGCAACACATTTATGTACCATCTAAGTCTATTTTCTCTTAATTTATCCTTAATGGGAGCTATTCCTAACTTTTCTCTCACATAACGGTTATTAATCCGGTCTTTTCTAGTAATTCCTATCATCCATTAGAGCATCCTCATCTGACTAGCATGGAGACTTTGTTAATACTTTTCTTTAAAGCCCAACTGTTGATGTAATAAACTAGACTATATTATATTCTTTAATCAAAGATAAAATATCTAAACATAAAGAGAACAACACAAGATTTTAAAGTGGTTCGGCTATGTATGAAAGCCTATGTCTACTATTATGACATTAATCTTTACAATAACTTGCTTTCTTATGTGCTTGCCCTTGATGACATGGGTACATCTACATTTATAATGACCCCGAGGTCAATGTTTGGATTGTCAAGGGATGGGATGATTTTATATATTTAAGCATTTACATCCTTAAATAATGAATATGATTGTTGATTCTTGGCTGATTATATTGGCAGGTCTTCCTAGAGTTGGTCGACATTCATATAGTTGGTCGGAGTTATTATTTGTTGACTAGGATTAATGAGACATAGGTAGTCAAGTGTTCATCTATAATTAGTCCACATAGGTAGGTAATTTTTGGTATCAACGGAAGCCTCCAATGTTCTATGCTTCATGCTTGCGTGAAAGTATAAAGCATTTGCTCCAGGGCATAGCTCGGGCTGTGTTTATAATGCTTGGTCGGCCGTCGACCTCCCACACTTGTAAAAATTTACTGGTACTATTTGAAGATGGCATTTTTACGAATAAATTAAATTTCAACGAACCGTCCAAGAGTAAATGAGTATTTTTCACCACCTTATTTGCTAAGTCCCCGGATCGTCAATTGTTGGTACATTTAATCATTACGTTCGTTATTTTCGAGGCAAGAAATAAAAAGGCGGTGAACTTTTTTGATTTTTCTTTACCCCAACTTTTGAACTGTAGCATCTATCTTTGAACTCTTATGTGCTCGTTTGTCGTCGTTATTCCTCTATTTTGACAATTCCTTCGGAATCCTTAAGTTTCTGTAAGAATTATTTCCTTTTCCTTATTTTTCTTCTTGAATAATGGTTTACATAGTTCATGTTTATTATTTATATGAATTTAGAACGGAATGGAATATTCCAGATTGGGTGGATTTGGAGTTTCCCAGTCCTCTTGTTGATGTCTTCTCTTTATATGAGGGTCATTGGATTCCCACTTTATTCATAGCTGAGTGTGGATTTACTTTTCCCCCAAATCGTTTTTGCTTAGAGTTTTGTCAACATCTTGATATTGTACCCGCTAGAGTAGCTACTAACACTTGGAGAATAGTTAATGGAATACATATACTTAACTAAATCCATGGGACTCATATTGGAATCCCTGAAATTATGTTATGTTATAAATGGGTCACTAGTGATAGTGCATATTATTTGAAGGCTAGGTTTGCCAAAAGAGCCCTAGTTGCCAATTTACCTAACTCTAATAAAGACTATTTTGATCATGGGGTTATTGCAAAGGACTGGAAATGCATCCCTCTTAAAGGGGGTGAAGTATATGATGGACCAAGATGCCCTCAAGAGGGTCGTGACATAGGTTGTAATAAACATATTTTTGTATATTCATGCTGATGAAATACCTATTGCTGTGCCGACTAACATTTGTTGTTTAATTGCTTGTAGTTAATAGGAAGAAGAAAAGTCCAAGGAAAGTGACATTAAGATTGATGAGCTTAAGTTCTTATGGGGATTCATCAAATAATAGGCGAGGATAACATTAGGTCAACTTTATACTTGCTGAAGTATAAAATCTCTATAACTTCTTCCGTTGCCAGGCCAACAGTTGCTACTCCTTCCAATGTGATAGACTTAGAAAGAGATCCAATCTCCATATCTTCTGCCACTGAATCTGTTGGTGGTGAACTTGTTGTAGGCACTTCATCATCTTTTGACTCGGAGATTCCCCTTGCTCTTAGCACAGGTAAAAGAAAAATTCCTAACCTTCTTGCAGATGACTCAACCACTGGCACCTTAAAGTCTGCTGGTGTTGGTGCCCAGAAGAAAGTGGATGCCGGGAAGAAACCCCCCACAAACAAAGGTGAAGAGTATCCTTTTAAGAAACTAGGTAACGGTATTACCATTAAGTAGGTTGAGAAATATTCCCCTACCGACCAACAGTCCTTGGTCAGTCAAGCTACTTTTACTATTAACCCATCTGTGGCCATAAATCCTAGCTTGTCTAGGAAATTGATCATGTCTGGCATCCTCCCAGATCACAGAATTGTTGCTTCTGCCATGCCCCGATCAAGGTTATTTGAAAGGGTTTTTAAGAGCCTTACCTTGGTGAGATTTTTTTATCTTTTATAGTTGTTCAGATATTACTTGTACTTTATGTTGTTTTTGTTTCATGTTAACTTTATCTTTCTCTTTGTATTTCTTGGTCGATTTCATCCAGATATTGTAGAAGTACAACCAACTTCGTTCCACTTCAACAGAGGTGGAAGAGGACTTTGAAGGTCTGAAGAGGTCTTTGCTAGAATCTCAACAGGCATTGGAGAATGAGAAGAAAGCTTGGGAGGAAAATGTCAAGACTGCTGAAGAAGCACGGTAGCGTGCTGACAATGCTTTGGTGGTTACTTATTCGTCTTCTGTTGAAGACGAACGTAAGTTAAAGGCAGCCCAAGATCAAGTAGCCAAAATGGCTAAGGATTTATCTGTCAAGAAGGCGAGGAGGAAGAAGGTAATAGAAAACTCCTTCAATAAGGGTTGGGACAAAGATGTATCTGATACTTATGCCCAGGTTGGCTAAGCCTACAAGAAATTTTTCAAGGAAGGTTGGCCGACAGCAGTACGATAAGTGGGCACTACTGAGGATTACGAATTTTTCCTTAGGCGTGACCTAGGATCCCCTCCCAACTTTGATGATGAGATTGAAGATGATACTGTTTCAATTGAATCTTCCATAGTCGTTGATTCTGTAGCCCCTCATGTCGGCCAAAAAGATACTTCTGTCATTAGTTTTGGCGAGCAAGAGGGCCTTAATATTGAGGATGATCAGAAGAATGTGTATATTTACTTGGCTGGTAATCTTTATATTTTGCACCTTTTTTGTTCTTCTTTTAATTTTATTCTGATGTAATTTTATATGATTGTCCTTCATTAATAAAAGAACTTCTTCTTCCATTTGTCTTGTTGTTTTCTGTCCTGTGAGTAGTTGATTAACTGTTTCTTTATCCATTTTTTATTTTATGGCCAAGTTGGAACAAATCTCTACCAATGACTTCGACTTACTCAAGTGTTGTAATGATTTGTTTAAGGCTGGCCATCTAGACATAATAGATAAAGCCTTAAATAACTTTCTTAAAGTATATGTTTCCCTTTAAGTTATGAATACATATTCATATCTCAGACTCATTCTTGATCGGGCAGTGTCCAATAATGTGGATACATTTGAGATGATTTAATAACTTTAAGTAAATAATAATGAAGCCAAGGCTTTGATCCATGCCGACTATGAAGCTAAATTCAATGCTTTGATAAAGCTTCGAATTTTAATGAAAGTTTGGAGAAGTATGCTTCTGCATTATATGAAGAAAGAATTTTTTCTGAACCGTGAGGTCGATGATGCAAGATAAATTTCCAAACTCTTAGAGGAAGAGAATAATAAATTGAGGGATGAACTTGGATCTTAGAAAAATCTTTCGGCTGCTGGTGCCGAAGAAGGAGCTTCTGTCCTGGAGAATGAAAATGCCAAATTAAGAAAAGAGACTCAAGATTTAAATAAGTTTAAGTGTGTTTCTTCTTCTAAATAAAGAACCAACTAACCAAATGTTGATGAAGTCGAAACTCGAAGGACTTTGGCTTCCCAATTGAAAGCCAAAAGTTGAGATGTCACCGAGAGGTCCACAAAGATAGAAGCTAAAAATAATATAGTTTCTGACCAATCCTCTCAACTATAGGTGATATATGATGTGTTGAAGAAACTCCAACATCAGGTTAAAAGGTTGACCTTCCAATTCCATAAGGAGTATAGAGAGGTGTGGATGGAAGGCTATAATGAATCTTTGGGATGCATGGGTAATAATTTCTCTCAAGCTAAGCATGAAGGCAACAAGTCAGGATGGACCAACTGCTTGATTGCGATGAAAGTTGATTAGAATAGTTGGCTTTGGTATTTGGATGATCCTGGAGTTTTAGAGTCTAATAAGTGTCCATTTAAGTTGGAAGTCAGTTGGATTCCTGATGACTCAATTCCCAAACGCCTGATATCAAAATATTTAGGGTATTAAGGGTTACATGATGAACTGGAGATAGTTCAGCCTTCTCATCTGATGGATATGTCGGGCAAGAGTATTAGAAGAATGCTCCAGGATTTCAACTTTATCAATTATCCTTATACTCTGGATGATCCCCCTGTTGGCGTGGAGAAAGTGCAGTCTTCTTCCAAAGATGAAGGAAAACATCCAATGGAATAATTATCATAAAAATCATTTGAAATACATTTGATTGTAACACACTTTAAATGAATGAAACATGTCAATTTTTTGTTTTGGTTAACTTATGATTATTTAAATCAATTAGTTAACTTGTAATTATTATGCGATTGGTTTTACTAATACACTTAGATATATTGATCCAAATTTAGTATTAGTTACAATTAGGAGTGCAATAGGTTCAACTAATGCACTTATATTTATCGACCTAAGTTTAGCACTAGTTACCAGTGGTATTGCCTAGGTTATACCAACGCACTTAGATTTTTTTACCTAAGTTTAGCACTAGTTACTAGTGGTGACCAAGTTTATGTGGAATATATGTTTATATTCCTTTGTTTAGGAATTTTTACATGCCTTCCTTCATTTGACTCGGTTTGGATCAAATGAACCTTTATTACTAAATTTTTTGGCCAAGTGCTAAGGATTTTAATCCTATTTTGACTTTGATTTTTAATTGCCGAAAAAGCAATGAGGATTGAAATCCTATTTTCACTTAGTCATTTATTGCTTTGATTTTTTTCGACCAAGTGCCGAGAGAGGATTACAGATTTGTATCCTATATTGACTTGTTCGGAACTGATATTACATTGTTGTTAGTCTAGGGGATATATGTATACGTATCACCATACTCCGAAAAAATCGAACAAAATTGAAGTAATCAATAATTTTATTGATAATAAAATGAGAGCCAATGAAATACATAGCTGACAATCTTTTGAACTACTGATAATACTTTCTGAGGTGCTCGGCGTTTCAAGGATTCTTTAAATCTTCACCATCCAAAGTTTCGATTCGATATGTGCCTGGTTGGATGACTGCAGAAATGCAATATGGGTCATGCGAATTAGCTTCAAGATTATTGTACTTATGTATCACCTTCTTAAGATCATAGTATCCTTCTTTAAAGTTGGTCAGATTGAGCTTTTTTTTCATAGAAATGAGCAGTTCTCTATTGGTAGGCAACATTTCTCAGGGCATCATCTTCCTGTAATACCCCGTGATTTTAATGATTTTTAAAATGGATTATATTTTAAATTAATGGATTAATTATATTTTATAATTAATTAATTCATTTGGGTTTTATCCGAATGGTGGATATTAAAATGTATGATTCTGAAAATTACTTAAAGATATTTAGGTAATATATGAAGGTGATGATTATTGATAATTGATGTGAGATATAAATTCGATAATTTGGAAATTTTAGTCAGACGCGGAATGGGACGTGTCGGGACTAATTTGTTAAATTAAAAAGGAAATTTATTTTCTATCAACCTTATAGTCATTTTGACGACGTCGTTGCATTCAGAATGTTTGAAATAGTCAAAAAAGTCTATTTGGATGTTGGTTGTGGGTTCGGGTCATTTGGAAATGAATAGACAATCCAAAAGGGCATTTTGGTCATTTTTATAGGGGGATGAATAGTGATTTTGGATTTTGCCCTATTATAAGTATTTTAAGATTAAGTGTACGTGGGTTATTCATCTCGTCTACACAAAATAGAGAAGTCATCTTCCTAGAGAGAGTGAAAGGTTTCTTGGGAAGAGAAGAGTTTACTTGGGAAGGAGAAGAACTAAGAACCAAGGGTCACCACCACCAACCACCACCGGAGGTTGACCGGAGAAGGGAGAACCACCTGAGATATACTAAACCAAAGGATCAGACCTTCATTAGAGGCAAGTGTTTGATAATGGCAATCTAAGTTTTTATATTTTCCATGTTAGAATAGTTATTAAAAGAGATGATTTTTCATGTTTGGAAGAAATAATGGAGTTATTAAATGGATTTCTGGAAACTGAAAATTATAGGAATCAAAACTCATGTTGTTGGTACTTAGTAATCCACGAAATAATCATGTATTTGTTGAATAAATTCTGAAAATCATTGATGTGTTCTTGAAGATAATATGTTGATAATTTTTTGGAAAAAGGTGGATATAAACATGAATTTAATTCAATCTCTTAATGATTCTAGGATATTTAGAGCATTAGAAATCATTCATATATGTTGATATATCATGTAGTAAGGATTATAAGTCATTTGGGATGTTAATATGAAGGTTTGAATGATAAAAAATGGCTAAACCCGTAGTTGCAAAAATACAGAAAAATTGGACTGATACCTGGGCGATCGATCGATCGACCCCCTGCCTTCGATCGATCGACCTCCCCAGGATTGTTAAATTTGTTCCTTTTTAATGTTGATTCTTATCCCAAACATTTGGTAGATCTTTGGTGATTATTAATTGGATATTATGGGACTTGTATAAGATCAATAAGCCCTAGATAAGATTTGAATTAATTTGATTGGGATTCAATTGATTAGAATAATGACAATTAAATTGGAAGAAATTTCGATTGCTAGATTCATTTGTTGGATTCTAATTGGTATGCATGAGGATTAAATATAGTACCCGTAGGGGTGATTGAATATAACACCTGGGCATCCTTTAGTTTACAAGAGGGTTTAATCCTAAGTGAAAGAAGATGTGTTTATAAGAGATTTGAAACTATCGGTTTTAACCCTAATTAAAGGGAGAGTTTAATTCGTAGTACTTCGGGAAAGATGACAATATGGACCAGTAGGTATTAGTGACTTCTTACTGAATATATGTTGAGGAAAAACCTATTTGAACCTTGAATATTGAGTGAGGCTCGGATATAATTAAATTAAGAAGTAAAGTTATGATATATTAATACGTGGGATGTAAACAGATATACCGCTACATATGGGAATAATCTAAGGGTAATTTGAGTACCTTGTTGATGGTATATTATAGGTATGATAATGCCTATTTTATTGATTGATGATTATGTGTATGACATACCTAGTTTACTTGCTATCGATAGGAGGTTTGTGCGTGAGGGAAACCATATCCTGATGAATCCATGGGATCTTTGATTTGTCACTCAAGAAAATAGGTCTATGAAAGACTTATCGGGGAGTTGATAAGTCCGCTGACTGTAGGAACGTAGGTACGTGCGTGACCCATGGATACAGGAACTATGTTCGCCTCCAATTTGTTTGTTGTTGTTTGTGGTTCGAGGAATCCTTATCGAACCTTTAGTCCCCTATCCAACCTTAGTTGATCTTGACGAGATATGGAGCTATGGAGTGTTTCTTAGACATTTATCTTCTTTTGATTCACAGTGATCTTCTAGTTAGGGCTTGTCGCCAAAAGGATTCAATTATCTTTTTTTATCGGGGTCAAATGTTGTTGTATTCGGGTCTTTTAATACATTTTATATTGTTGGGATTTCTGTAATGGATTTATATTATTTGGGAATGTTTATTCCAATTGCATTTAAATTCTTTTGTGTTATCTATTTGGTTATCAGTGTTGTAGAATAAAATGTGTTGTGTTATTCTTAAACTGGAAATACATTTTGTTGAATTAAAATTTGGAATGTTTTTAACACCATCTTAATTGGGTATTGGGTGAGTTGTAAATGTTTTCGACAATGATGTTAAGAATGAGCCAACTGTATATTCTGTTTTAATTTGGTATGGGATCGGCCACCCGGTATTTAATTAGGTGGGGTGTTACTCGTGGTATTAGTGCATCAGGTTCTAGTGTCCTTTAGGATCTGTACGGCTTATTGTGTTTTCAACTTAGCGTTCTTTGATGTAGAGCCCTATGAGTAGGATTATTGCTTTTCTATTTACGTCAACGATATTAAGCTATTTTGTTATATCAAATACTGATAGTGTTCTCTCGTTTCAGATGCCTCCTCGACGTGCACCTCAACCCGCCCCAGCTCAGGGTACGACGACTGCGGTCGAAGTTGTTGCAATTGTCGCGCAGGAAGTCAATGCAGCTCTAACTGCTGTTCAGTAGGCTCCAGCACATGCACCAGTTGTGCCACCAGCACAAGGGAAAGTGTTTCCTACTGCATAGGAACGAGCGAGGGATGCCTTTCAGAAGGCGCACCCACCTGAGTTTCAGGGAGGATCAGATGTTGTGACTGCTAGACAATGGAAGAAAGATATCCAATGGCAATTGAGAATGCTTGAATGCACTGAGGTTCAACGTCAAATACTAGCCACATTCAAGCTAGTAGGGGCAGCTTTGCAATGGTGGGAAGCTACGACCACTGTGGAGGAGAGAGACACAATGACTATCCAAGACTTTTGGATACGGTTTGATGGGAAGTACTTTCCTTCCTCCATCCAAACAGAGATGAGGAGGAAACTACTTGATTTGAACCAGGGAGAGAAGATAGTGGTAGAATACGACGAAGAATTTATGAGATTAACTAATTTGGTACCAGCAGAGGTACCCACTGAGGAGAGAAGAATTCTAATGTTCACTGATGGGTTGAACTATAAGATTCGCCAACATTTATTGGGGAATATTTCACTACGTACGTATGCAGATGTTCTTAATGCTGCAATGCTTCACTACCATGATAACCGCTTTCATGCTCAGGGTGTTAAGCGAGGGTTTGGATCAAATTTGCAAGGCAAGACTACAGGGGCAGTTCTAGTGGAACTCAGCCAGGGCAGAGTCATCAGCGTCATGGGGAGCAGGGTTCGTAGACAAGGGATTATGCTAAGAGTTTGTGATCTGGAGATTCTCGATTTGAGGATAGAGGTAATGGGCAAGGACAGAAGGGCCATCTGGGCCAGAGACAGGCTCATCAGGGCCAAGGGAAATGAGGTAATGGCCAGTAGGGTTGGGGTCAACAGGGGCAAAGTGGTTGAAAATTTACGGGAAAATATTTTGTGTGTGGAAAGTATGGCCATAAATGACAAGATTGTACTGATAAAGATAAATTACCTCAGCAACAAAATGCTCGACAAGAGCCACAGGTACTAGTGTTTCCACCAGCTGCTCTTCCAGCTCCAGCTCCAGCTCCGGTGCTATCTTTACCTCCCATTCCAGCAGCACCCGCACAACAAGGTTAGTACGGGCGTGTATATAACGTCCATCGGGAAGCGAATCAATAACCACCACCCGCGAATGTGGGTATGTTTTCTATCTAAGGAATTATGAGGCGTATATTGATTTTTGTAGCTATTATTATTGTGTGGGCAAAAGGGTTGCTAAACTTAGCCTATAGCATTATTATTTATGTAGACTCACCGAGGGGTTGGGGACACCTATATTTTTCATGTCATCATGTGGGTCTGATTTTTTATCATGGGATTACTTACTTTGGGGATTTTCGAGCATGATGTGACTATGGGCGTGCATTGACTTGTGGTATATAAGAGTGTATGTACTACTACTTTCCAGCATCTTGTCTTCTATAAGAGAGTATATGAGTGGACTCAATTTGAAATCGATAAAATGTATTTTTTTTAAATCGATAAACCTAATATTTTTTTTTTAAATCGATAAACTTGATTTTTATATACTATTGACGAAGGACCTGAGGAGTTTCGATGACCGACTACTTTAGGTAGTAGTGTATCGGGGGGGTTACTTGTTTGGATTTCGCTTGCGAGACACCCCACGCATGAAACTAATAACCGTTGGGAGTCAAAATAAGTTAGGTCTTTAGGATATGAGTTTATAACCTTTGCGATAAATTTTATAATGAAAGTGGTACGATAGGGTGTATGGGCGCCCTGGATGGTTGAATGGTAGTAGTTTTCATAATTTTGAAACAGTGAGTAGTTATGACTTCAGGATGTATTTACTTGATGATTGAGGATCATTTGTTTTTCCTAAACTTTGTCACGAGGATGGTATAGGGAAGATTGGGTAAAGTTTATATTCGATTCAGTTGAAACAATATGGTGAGGTTGGCGTATAACATCAATAGGGATTTTTGATAATGTATTGTATGGGAAGTACGTCTTAGATTTCTTGCGATGTGAGATTTATACTCGGAGTTGACCTTACCGGTATGATTTATATTCCTGAATTTCGGGACGAAATTCTGTTATAAGGGGGGAAGTATGTAATACCCCGTGATTTTAATGATTTTTAAAATGGATTATATTCTAAATTAATGGATTAATTGGATTTTATAATTAATTAATTCATTTGGGTTTTATCCGAAAGGTGGATATTAAAATGTATGACTCGAAAAATTACTTAAAGATATTTAGGTAATATATGAAGGTGATGATTATTGATAATTGTTGTGAGATATAAATTCGATAATATTGAAATTTTAGTCAGACGCGGTATGGGACGTGTCGGGACTAATTTATTAAATTAAAAAGGATTTTTTTTATCAACCTTATAGTCATTTCGACTGCGTCGTTGCATCCGTAAGGTTTGAAATAGTCAGAAAAGTGTATTTGTATGTTGGTTGTGGGTCTCGGGTCATTTGGAAATGAATAGACAACCCAAAAGGGCATTTTGGTCATTTTTATAGGGAGGTTGAATAGTGATTTCAGATTTTGTCCTATTATAAGTATTTTAAGATTAAGTGTACGTGGGTTATTCATCTCCTCTACACAAAATAGAGAAGTCATCTTCCTAGAGAGAGTAAACGGTTGCTTGGGAAGAGAAGAGTTTACTTGGGAAGGAGAAGAACTAAGAACCAAGGGTCACCACCACCAACCACTACCGGAGGTTGACCGGAGAAGGGAGAACCACCTGAGATATACTACACCAAAGGATCATACCTTCATTAGAGTCAAGTGTTTGATAATCGCAATCTAAGTTTGTATATTGTCCATGTTAGAATAGTTATTAAAAGAGATGATTTTTCATGTTTGGAAGAAATAATGGAGTTGTTAAATGGATTTCTGGAAGCTGAAAATATATAGGAATCAAACCTCATGTTGTAGGTAGTTAGTAATCCAAGAAATAATCATGTATTTTTTGAAGAATTTCTGAAAACCGTTGATGTGTTCTTGAAGATAATATGTTGATAATTTTCTGGAAAAAGGTGGATATAAACATGATTTTAATTCAATCTATTGATGATTCTAGGATGTTTAAAGCATTTTAAATCATTCATATATGTTGATATATCATGTAGTAAGGATTATAAGTCATTTGGGATGTTAATATGAAGGTTTGAATGATAAAAAATGGCTAAACCCGTAGTTACAGAAATACAGAAATATTAGACTGATACCTGGGCAATCGATTGATCGACCCCCTGCCTTCGATCGATCGACCTCCCCAGGATTGTTAAAGTTGTTCCTTTTTAATGTTGATTCTTATCCCAAACCTTTGGTAGATGTTTGGTGATTATTAATTGGATATTATGTGACTTATATAAGATCAGTAAGCCCTAGATAAGATTTAAATTAATTTGATTGGGATTTAATTGATTAGAATAATGATAATTAAATTGGAAGAAATTTCGGTTGCTAGATTTATTTTTTGGATTCTAATTGGTATGCATGAGGATTAAATATAGTACCAGTAGGGGTGATTGAATATAACACCTGGGTATCCTTAAGTTTACAAGAGGGTTTAATCCTAAGTGAAAGAAGATGTGTTTATAAGAGATTTGAAACTATCGGTTTTAACCCTAATTAAAGGGAGAGTTTAATTCGTAGTACTTCGGGAAAGATGACGATATGGACCAGTAGGGTATTAGTGACTTCTTACTGAATATATTTTGGGGAAAAACCTATTTGAACCTTGAATATTGAGTGAGGCTCGGGGATAATTAAATTATTAAGTAAAGTTATGATATATTAATACGTGGGATGTAAAGAGATATACTGCTACGTATGGGAATAATCTAAGGATAATTTGAGTACCTTGTTGATGGTATATTATAGGTATGATAATGCCTATTTGATTGATTGATGGTTATGTGTATGACATACTTAGTTTACTTGCTATCGACGGGAGGTTTGCACGTGAGTGCAGTCATATCCTGATGAATCCATGGGATCTTTGATTTGTCGCTCAAGAACATAGGTCTATGAAAGACTTATCGGGGAGTTAATATGTCCGCTGACTGTGGGAACGTAGGTATGTGCATGACCCATGGATACGAGAACTATGTTCGCCTTCAATTTATTTGTTGATGTTTGTGGTTCGAGGAATCCTTACCGAACCTTTAGTCCCCTATTCGACGATCAGCGATGATGGGATATGATAACAGAGTAATGCATTGCACCGCAGTAGTGACTCGGGGTGCCGTATTATATATGTATATATATAATGAATTAAATGAATGAATGGATATATTTTGTCGTTAAATAATCTACTGTATGATAATTGCAGATAACGGTGAATTGAGAAATGAATTGAAGTAAGTTAATGAATAGTTATTGAATAGATTAATTCATATTAATTAGAAATGATTCAGGTTAACGGGAAACGATTGATATAGAATGTAAATGAATGATTATACGACGTATGGTATGGGACATATGGGGTTATAATCTGGGATGAAATCATATTATGGAAATCATTAATGAGGAACCGTTAACTAGGAGGTTAATAGTAAACGTTAAGTGTGCACATTAGTTGAGAGGTGCGAATAGCAAGTGAGAGTTGGATACTTACATGTACATAATAAATGCTTTATTGCACTTGTTAAATACTTGATGTTTTCAAAATCATTTTCACATCAGGCTCTGACCCGTTTCCTTGCATATTTTCTTTTCTATTGTATCCTTTATATCAGGTGTCCAGCAGCAGGGATGCCAACCTTAGCGGATTATGACGAGCTATGGAGCTATAGATTTTTGCTTAGATGCCTATCTTCATTTGATTCACAGTATTCTTATAGTTAGGTCATGTCGCCCAAAGGATTTCAGTTATCACTTTCTATCAGAGTCATATACTATTTTGTTCGTGTCATTTTTAATGCATTTGTTATTGTTGGGATTACTGTAATGGATTAATATTATTTGGGAATGTTTATTCCAATTGCATTTAAATTCTTTTGTGCTATCTGTTCAATTATAAGCGTTGTAGAAAAAAATGTGTTGTGTTATTCTTAAACTAAAAATGGATTTGTTGAAATTAAAATTTGGAAAGTTTTTAACACCAACTTAATTGGGTATTGGGTGAGTTGTAAATGTTTTTGACAGTGATGCTAAGAATGAGCCTACTGTATATTCTGTTTTAATTTGGTATGGGGCTGGACACCCGGTATTTAATTAGGCTGGGTGTTACACTTCTCATACTTCTTCGAGCATATTACGATCTAGTCACCTCAATAAATCACTAACTGGAGCATCAAAGTTCAATACCCATTGTGTTGGTAGGAAAAGCTCGGTTGGTATCATGGATTCAGTTCTAAATGCAAGCATATACGGAGTCTCTCATATTACTGTTCTCAGCGTTCTAAAAGCCCTCATGACTGAAACGTTCAGTAATCATCTCCCTTTATCAGAATATCTTGTTACTAACTTCAGCATACTTTTGTGATATCTCCTGACTTTGGGGGTATCTAAGCTGCTCGGTAGCAATTTAAGATGGCTTATGAGCTGAGTTTTCCTCTTCTGAATTTTGCTCGGTAGGCAAATTCTGTTGGTCAAACATTTTTGGGTAAGTAAAATTCGGTAATGAAGTCTGGAAAATTTGACCTTTCACCGAAGATCAGGGTTCGTATACAATATCATATTCTCCTAATTCCACTTTCCAATACAATAACCTTCCCTACTTCTCAGGTTTGTGGAGTTCTTATCGAAGGGGAAGATCTGTATATACTACTATAGTATGTTCTTGAAAATAAGATTTTATTCACCTTGAAGCTTCAATAAGTGCTAAGGCCAACTTCTCTAAGCGTGGGTACCTAATCTCAGCTCCCCTAAAGAATTTTCTGGTGTACTATACTGGATTTTGCACTCAATTGTTCTGTCTGACTAAAATTGAGCTCACTACTGATTCAGAGACATCTAAGTAAATGTATAATTTCTCTCCCAAAATTGGTCCGAAGAGAAGTGGTGGTGATCCCACGTATTTCTTCAACTATTTGAAAGCTTGCTCACATTCTTCATTCCACTAAAAAGTATTTCTCAATACTTTAAAAAAAGGCAAATACTTACACATTGCTCGGGCAACAAATCTGTTTAAAGCTTCCACTCTTTCAGTCAGCCTCTACACATCTTTCTAGAAAATTAGAAATTGCATTTCGATCAGAGCTTTTATCTTCGCAGGATTAGCTTCAATCCCCTTTTAATTAATAAAGAAGTCATGAAACATCCCTTATCGGACTCTGAAAATGCACTTAGTCAGATTTAGCTTCATCTGGTGCTTCTCCAACTGGTCAAATGCTTAACTTAGGTCAACAATATGGTCTGAGGGTTTTTCACTCTTAGTCAACATATCATCTGCATAAACCTCCATATTTTTGCCTATCTTCTATTCAAAGACTTTATTAACTCGAGGTATATTGTAACTGCATTTTTTAGACCAAAAGAAATCACATTACATAAATAAGTTCTCTCTGAGTGATGAAAGCTATATTTTCTCTGTCTCCGGGCTTCAATTTTATATAGTTGTAACCATAATGGGCATCTATAAATCATAAAAGTTCATGTCCCGATGTATCATCCACAAGTTGATCAATTCGGTGTAAGGGAAAATAGTATTTTGGAGAGGCTTTTTTCATCAGTAAAATCTACACACATTTTCCATTTATCATTCTTTTATTGACCATTACGACATTGGCCAACCAAGTTGAAGCCCTTATACTCTTGACTCACTTGAGTCTATATTGTATAAGTGTTCATCTAGTTTGGAAATTGTGACAAAATTATGCCTAACATAGAAACCAAAGAACCTCAGAGCTTGCATTACTATTTCATCTTTGATTGAAGAGACCTAGATTTAATTACCAACACTCACACACAATAGAATGATTAATTTACATGTCATGTTGCATATTAGTGTGTGTATATATGTTGAGTGTTTTCAAATCCCTAAATTTGAATTTTAAATATTTTTTGGGATTTTTTTAAAACATTTTAAAATAAAGTTTTATTAATAAAACTTGGTTTTAAAAGGTTATGGTATAAATATGCTATTTTAGAAATATTGTTTTAACTCTCTAAAGTTGGTTTGAGTAGAAACCAAAAGCGGCAGAGACTTCAGGGTTTACATTGTAATTATTTTGATGCGCGTTTTATCTCGTGTTATTGACCAACATTTTTCACCCTCTGATTGGTTAGAAGTGTGTTTCTTTGAAGAGAGTAAAACTACGCCTGCTTTCAACCCTTGGATCATATGTAATCAACGATCTGCATGTCTTCTATCATAATCCATGTGATTACCTTTTGAACCAATTAGAAGCGTTTTAACCACCGCTTATTGTATGCCTTTGGATCTTAGTCAATCCATCTTGCCTCTATCTGGACCTTTGATTTTGGCCCTCGATCTCGAACCTTCTCAGCCTCCTATAAAAGGAGCCCTTTACTCAGCTTTATGAGACTTTTGTTATTTCATCATTTGAGAGAAAATAAAGAGAGAGTAGAGAGAAGAGAGAGAGAGAGAGAGAGAGAGAAACCAAAAGAGAGAGGAAGAGTTAGAAACCCTAACCCTAACCCTAACCCTAACCCTAAATCGTCTACGCAATTCAAACCAAATACAAACCTTCAAACCTCTATACTTTACAAAACACAACCTTGAGTGTTTGAGTGTTGTTGAGAGATGATTTGAGAGTTGGTTTGTTGCTGTAACCTCTTCTTCTTTGCATCTTGTTTCCAACTTAATCATTTTCTTAGATCTGTTGTTCTTGTATATTGAAACTTTCAGATTTAAGTTTTTCATGTTATATTACACTTAGTTTGCATGTTTGTTTCTCATCTTGAGAAATATTTTGTTGATTCATTTTTTTAAATGTTTTTAACTTTGAAATCAACAAAAATGTTTTCTGTTTCTAGTTCTCTTGAAACAAGACCTTAGACCTAGTTTGGAATCTCACTTGGAGGTTTTCAACCTCAAAAAACTTTTCTAAACTCTGAGATTGATTAAGACCTTGACTGTCTTCTAAGCAAGGTATCCATGGATTCTGGGATTGTTTTAAAGGTAAAAAAGGTTAAGTTTTGTGAGAAGAGAGAAAAAGAAAACTCACAGCATATAGGCTTATTTGTAATTTGCTAGGACTATTTGTACATGATAAGTGTGTGTGTGTTCATGCATGTGTTAGAAATCACCTCCACAAACACTTTCACACTACAACACGAAAAGTGTTGGTAATAAGATCTTGAGATAAAGAGTTGACGTAAAGAGCTTGAACAAATTGGAGTTAACAAACTGAGAGGACAACATCAACAATCAGAACTGCAGAGAAGTTATAAGGACACCAGAGGGTACATTCCTAAACTTATATAGGTCTGAGTTGTATGCATGTTTGTTATATAGTTTGTAACAGTTAAATTTGTTTATAGTGGATTTTTGTTTTACTCCGTAGAGGGAGTTGTGGATGTTTCCTCAATTGGTGAGGTTTTACCACGTAAAAATCTTGTACTTAATCTTCCTACATCTTCTCATCTCATTCTTAGTTGTGCTGGGTTTTAAAGTTTGTTTAAAACTGTTTTATAAACTTGTTAGTAAAATCTTGAATAGATCTCGTACATCCTGTTTTGTTAAACACATCTTGTGTTCAAATAGTTTTGGTTTTTCAAGAAAAGAGTTTCTCAAAAAAATAGATCGGAGTTACTTAAATAGTTTATGTTTAATAAACGGCTTTAGTAACAGAATTTCACAAGTTGGGTATTTAAAATCTTCAATGAACTAGGTTTTCTGAAGCTTCTCTACTTCCTCTCGAATAACTTGATTTTTCTCTAGAATAAAAACTCTTCACCTCCGTTTTATCAGTTTTGCCTCTTTTCTAATGTTGAGCTTCTGGAAGAGGAAGTCGGGATCAATCCCAGGCATGTCTTCAGGACTCCAGGAAAAAATATGATTCCTCTACCTCAAGAACATAATAAATTCCTATTTAAGGACAAGATCTAGCATTGAGACGATTTATGTTGTTCTCTCTGTCTTTGCGTCATCCAGGATAATGCTTTCAGTGGGTTATATAATCTGCCCTTTAACCAACTCTATTTCATCCCTTGGATATAAGGTTTCTACTTCACATTCACTATTTGGCCCAGTAGTATCTGCCTGATAAGTAGTAGAATTATCTGAATACTTTTTGGTTTCCCTTTAAAACTCCTACCCCAAAATAATTAGGAAACTTCAAGCATTAATGAATTGTTGATGGGACAACCTCAAATTTCTTGATCCCTACCCTGTCGAGGATCACACATTATAAGATATTTGAACATTTTTGTCCATTACGAAGAAGCGTATTTTCTCCGTGCGACTTACTGTCAGGTGTCGAACAACACTTCTAACTTGATTGTCCCCAAAGGATAAACCTTTTCACCCGAAAAGCCTATTAGTGGCCTATGGTATGGCTCTAGCTGAATGAGCTTTAGGTCTAAACTTTTTAAACAACGATAGAACATAATATTAGTCGAGCTCCCATTGTTAATTAGAATTCTAGAAACAACCATATTCGGGATTCTGGATTTTACAACCAGTGGGTCATCATGAGGATATATGACTCTAGAAAGATCATTTTTGGAAAACCCAATCATCACCTTTTCCTTGTTGACCTTCCTCGGGCAATCATCTTCAGCTAAATGAATTCTTTTAATATAAAAACAAGCTTGAGCCTCATTGAGGTAAGCTTTTCTTTCAGCCGTGTGATCACCTCCTCCTGCATCGCCACCTGTAATCATATGACAGTTAAATAAACCAAAACTAATCATACATACCACACGTTCAGCTTATTTAAGATTCTTTAGTAGGTCGGGATCATCCTCGTAATTATCCTCACGATTTTGTTTATTATCTTCTCTAGACATACATAGAGAATTTGATCTTCCTCTCGATTCCCTACTATCACGCCGATCAATAAATTTATTGAGATTTTATCGACAGATGAGAGATTATATTTCATTTTTAAAAGCAATGCAACCATCCATTGTGTGACCATGATCCTTATGGAACTCACAATAATTGGATGTGTCCCTCTTGTTGGGGGGGGGGGGGGGGTTCTCTCAATTTTCCAGGCCATCACAAATACTTATTGTGCTGGATTTCTTCCAAGATATGGTCGATACTAACACTCAATGGAGTGTAGTTCCCATATTTGTTGGTCTTTTCTTCCTTTTTTTCCCTTTGTTCTTTCGACTACGTTTGGTCCTTCTGGTCCTTCTTCTTAGACTTTGCATCAAGCTTAGTAGGTGGATTTTATTTTGCAGCCATTACTTCCTTGACGTTCATGATTTTTCCTGCTTTTTCCATGAGTTCAGCCATCAACTTGGGAGGATATTTATCCAGAGTATAGTATAGCTTCTCATGAACAAGACCGCTCATAAGAGTAGTGATGGATGTTTTTTCCTTATAATCAATCACCTCTAACTTTTCATTATTAAACCGAGTAATGTAGTCCTTGGTGATTTCTCCCACTGGCTACGTCACACTCAGAAGGTGAACTACTATTTTTACAGGCTTAGATCTAAAACAAAAGTTGCTAATTAATTGCTAGGCCAGCTGATTAAAGTTGGTGATTTATCCTCGGGGCAAGTTATTATACCATATTTGGACTGAACCCGTAATTGTGCTGGAAAATGCTCTCCATCTCATCTCATCTGTTACCGAATAAATTTATATTGCTACCTGATACTTATCTATATGGAGAACTAGATTAATTTTTTCATCGTATTTGGGAGTAACCATAGGAGCTTTGAATTTAAACGGGGTTGGAAAATCCACAATAACCTGAATAAAAGGAGATCCTTTGACAAAACTTCATTGTGAAGGATTCTTTGCTTTAACCATCTCCCCTAATCGGTCTTTTAAAGTTTAGATTAATGCTTTACAAGTGGGATTTCTGGCATTTGAGTTGTGCGAAGTTACTTGGCTCTTTCGACCATCTGTTTGTGTTGAACTCTCTTTTTGAGAGGTTTGTTTGACACCTATAGATCGGTGGATGCTTGATCTTAATCGGATGGGCACTTCACATTGGTCAGTAGTATGCCGAGTGCTTCTATACAATGCCCTGGTAATATTTCTATTCATTCGGGGTCCTAAACGATCAAAGGACAAAGCTCCGCTTACACTTACCAAAACACTTAGCCTTTTAGGAGAGAAAGAACGAACATCATAAGGTTCTTTAGACCATAAGGATGAACTCTCTCCAGACAATAATATGTATCTTTTGATATTCTAGATTAACTATGCCTACTAGATCGTGGAGGTAGAGGAGACATTTCTCTCTATGTGGATAGGGATGGAGATCTGACTTGTAACGTTTGGGGCAATTACCTCATCGTATCTTGCATTGCCTCCTGTCCTTTGGAGAGACCGATAAGAATTCCATTAAAATCATTGTTTGCCGGTGTAACAGGTGGAACAGGCAGGCTGCCTTCATTCATGGCACTGGACTCAGGAATATTAGTCATCTTTTCGTTGACACAAGTGTATGAGAGTGAAAACAGTTATTAGAAACACGTTCCCGCAGCTAATCTGTTGATGTAAAAGACTAGACTAGATCTAATTCTTTAATCACAAATAAAATATGTAAATATAAAAAAGAACAACACAAGATTTTAAAGTGGTTCAGCTATGTATGAAAGCCCACATCCACTGTTATGGTATTAATCTTTGCAATAACTTGCTTGCTTCTGTGCTTGCCCTTGTTGGCATGGGTAAATTTATATTTATAGTGACCAAGAGGCCAAGGGTTGGAATGTCAAGGGATGGAAGGATTTTATATATTTAAGCATTTACATCCTTACATAATGAATATGATTGTTGATGATTCGCTGATTATGTTGGTCGGCGTTGTTATTTACTGATAAGGATTAATGACACATAGGTGGACAAATGTTTATCTCTGATTAGTCGACGTAGGTAGGTAATTTTTGGTATCAACACCAAGACTCCACTCTATAGAGGGTCGCGGTCCTAACAACTATTCTATAAATATTTCCTTCTAATTTATTGGTTACACTCTTATTGCATAACATCCCACTTGATTGTCTCCATTTCATCCAACCAAATGATATTCTACTCGTAACATCCTCATCAATATCCTCATTAGTTTGAATCATTGAACCTAAATAATTAAATTTATTAGTTTGGTTTAAAAAAATTTCTTCAATCTTTAACATTATTCTATCAGACGCATCATTATTAAATTTACGTTCTATAAATTCAGTTTTATTTCTACTAATTTTTAGTCCCTTAGACTCTAAGGCATTTCCCCAACTCTCTAGTCTCATCGTTAAGGCCTCGTTTGAAGTGTTTACTAAAACTATATCATCCCCAAACAACATACACCATATGACATCTTCTTGTATGTCCTTAGTAATCTCATCTAATGCTATGGAAAATAAGTAAGGACTTAAAGTCGACCCTTGATGTAGACCCACTTTAATTGTAAAATCATTAGTTTTGCCACAAATAGTTCGTAATTTAGTCTTTATTGTATCATATATATCTTCAATAACTTTAATATAACTCATAGGGATTCTTTTCTTTATTAAATCCCACCATATTATATCCCTAGGTACTCTATCTTATGCATTTTCTAGTCTATAAAGACCATGTGTAAATTTATATTCTTACATCTGCATTTCTCCATTAACTATCTTAATAAGTAAATTGCTTACGTGGTTGATCGTCCTGCCATAAATCCAAATTGATTATCCGAAATAGTTGACTTATTTCTTAATCTTTCTTCAATAACCTTTTTTTCGTAATTTCATAATGTGATTCATCAGTTTGATTCCTCTATAATTACTACAGTTTTGTATATCTACTTTATTTTTATACAAAGGTATGATGGTGCTTTTCTTGCACTCATCTGACATGTTTCTTTCATTTAAATTTTTATTAAATAAACATGTTAACCATTCTACCCACAGACTTTCAAGGGTTCTCCACACATATATGGGTATTTTTATCCTGGTCAATAGTTTTATTCCTTCTCATTTTTCTTATTAATATATCTACTTCTTTTTCAGTAATGGGACATACCATTCTTATATTCGGTTCCAAGTTCTTGACATCTTTTTTAGGTTATTCATCATTCAATAATCCTTCAAAATACTGTTCCCATCTATCTATAATTTCTTTATCATCTATTAATATATTTTGATTTATGCCTTTAGTACACTTAACTGAACTCATATTCCTTATCAATCTATCTGTATTCTTTGTCAATTTATATATCTCCTTTTCACTTTCCTTTGTATCAAATTTACTTTACGAATTATTGGTTAGGATAAATATTTCATATTTATCCCCTTAATTTTGATATTTTTATGGTCTCATGTAGTGTATTTAGACTATATTTATCGCATATTTATGCTATTAGCCTTTTTGGAGAGTATTTCATGTTTTGTGTATTTTTCTCTGATTTTAAAGGTATTTTATGCAAATGGATACGAGAGGAAAACCCAAATGGCGAAAAAATCAAAATAAAGGAAAGACAATGGCATATTCGTAATTTTTCATCCGATAGTCGAAAGAGGAACCAACTGAAAAACCGAATATTTCAAAGTCACGGGCATGCTAGGAGAAATAGCACCCAAGTTTGAGCTATGGTGAAGAATCTATGTGCGTTTGAAGTTAGGATAAAAATTCAGGGGCAAAAGTAAAAATATGAAGATATCGTCCAAAATAAAGATACTTAGGCATTCCTAAAGGCCAAACCAGTTCGAGCCTGGGGTAAATCGGTTCTCCTGGGTAAATCGGTTCGGGTACTAGGGTGAATCAATTAGGGTCCCCTAATGCGAAAATTATATTTTCTTAACTAGTTTTTAGCCCAAAGAGTTTAATGTCAAGAGGATTTTTCTGTATGACTTGGGACCTATGTAAACCTCTATGAGGAGTCTTCTATAATAGTTTTTCATTCATTAGAAGGCTAGAGAAGGATTGGAACATCAAGGATCAATTTTCTTGATTTTTATGCATGCAATTTCAATAAAGAGCTAAATATTTTCGGTTTTCATTCAAGGCTTAGTTTATTGTTATTCAACCATCATGTCTTCATGAAACGTCATTTACCCATACGTAGTTAATTTCATCATGTCCGAATAAATTATTAGAGTGTCGGGATACATGAACCCAATCTAGGTGGATGAGTTGGATATAAAATTGGATAAAATTCTATTAGTAATTATAAGGTTTGATCTTTTATCGAAACTATTATTATAGGTCTCTTAACTCTGTTTTATCGTAGCCAACCGGGGTGTTTAAGAATATAATTCACGTGTCGACAATCTTGTCACTCACGTCAAATTGATTATGGATTAATATTCTGCGGAGTAAAATTCTCATATATTTAGTGAAAATTTTGATGTTTTCTTCTAAATACATATAAAATTATTGAAAATTTCATATCTATCGAAAACACGGGCGGTTCGGGGGATTAGATCCTGATACCAATATTCTTCAATAGTTTTCAAAAATCAGAATTCCAATTTTTCTTTCTTTTAATTAAATTCCAATTTCTTTATAGGGTGCTTTAGCTAAGTAGAAATTCTAACAAAAATCATCACCTTGTCCTCTTTTTTTCGAGAGTCGATATTTAGGTTTTAGAAGCTGTCCTTGTAGTTTTCGTCGTGATATTTTCCTTATTCCTTACAGGTTCTGTAGAGGGGGCCTGAAGGTAATCCTGGAATTAGGGATAATCCACTAATTAGCAACAGTGTTCTGAGGATGGAAACTCAAGCGTGGCATCTTGGTGAGGCAGCTCAGCGTGGCAGCTCAGCGTGGCAACTCAAGCGTGGCATCTTGGTGAGGTAGCTCAGCGTGGCAACTCAAGTGTGGCATCTTGGTGAGGCAGCTCAGCGTGGCAACTCAAGCGTGGCATCTTGGCGAGGCAGCTCCGCGTGGCAACTCAAGCGTGGCATCTTGGTGAGGCAGCTCAGCGTGGCAACTCAAGTGTGGCATCTTGGCGAGGCAGCTCAGCGTGGTAACTCAAGCGTGGCATCTTGGTGAGGCAGCTCAGCGTGGCAACTCGTACTTTAGCTTATTGTTACTTTGCCATATTATAGCTTTGTTTATATTTACTGCGAGTTATAATGACTGTAATGTTGTAACGAGAATAATGAATGGGCGTGAGGTCGAACGGTACTCGCGAGAGACCAGGCTTGGCAGGGCCTGGGAGAGTTTTCATGCTCTATCGAACAAACCTCACCGTGGGAACTTTAGAGGGATTTGGTTTGGAGGATTGAGAAGTGGGGCACCGTTGGGGCTTGTCCTGACCATCTTAGATACACCTGGTAAAACACCGAAGGACCCTGACCGTGGAACCTCAAGCGGAGCAGCTTGGAGTTCCATCGGGCATTGAGTTATGAACCAAACAACCCTCTACTTAAATATCACATCTACTGTGGGTGATGTCACTAGCCTTCTAAACAATGTCAGACATGCACTTGAGTAAACCACCGTGGTATTTGGGGCTGTCAGATAGTAGGTGAGCCACCTCTGCGACAATAACCCCCTGACATACAGTGGTTAGGCAAAAGGCATGTCTTGGCATTTAATGTTTATGACATAGGAAACAACTAGTGCATCAGGCATTTAATGTTGTGACATAAAGTATGAGGGATGTCTTTCATAGTCTTTAATGACTGAGTTGCCTCGGGGGTGGTGTGGGGGGCTATTTAAGGACCCCAACCACCTTTGAGAAAAAGGAGAGAGAAGAAAATGATCCTTTGAGAGTTCAAAAAAGTTATTGCTAGAGATACATCAGAGAGAGAATTATTGCAAATTAGAGGGCTTATCCACTCACCATTGTCATTTATTACGAAGCTTTTAATACGCAAACAGAGACTCTTGAGAGTGGTTTTTGGTATGTTTTGTCTGCCTACCAAGGTGTATCTAGGGTGCTTGCTTCTCTCTCCCTCTAGCTAAGTTATTTCTAAAGTTCTTTATTATATTGAGGGTTATACACGAGATTTGTGAGTATAAGATGGGTTCCATACCTTCCAAACTGCTCTTTGTGTCTTGCGGCTAAATCACTAGTGTTTCTCAAATTAACCTTGCCATAACCATACTTAAAATGGGTTACGCCTCCATCTTATCTAAACTACCCTCTTACATTTGAGGACTCTGCTGGGGAGGCATTCTTCTAAGGAAGAAGTATGGCACAAGATAACGTTAATCGAAGGCTCAACTTTGATGATATCCAACACAGTGAAGAGCAAGCAGCGGTAGAATTGGAGGCTTTAAGGGGCGGAGCTCCTCGAATAGAAGTGCCCCCAGTTCAGGCAACAACAGGCGTTCCGGGAGTGACGCAGGCTTCCACGAGCGCTGGGCTAGGATCTGCCCAAATGACCCTCCTTATGAGTAAGTTCTATGAGTTCTTGCAAACTCCTGCAGCTTCAACGGTCCTGGGAGGACTCGAAGCCAATTCCTTCGTAACACCAGGGGCAGCTCCAACGGTTCCACCAGGCGCAGGTACAACGGGAGCAGCCCCGGCAAGCATACCCTCCGTCGTGAATCCGACGGTGGGAATCTCCGGAGTATCAACGGCGCCAGCTGTAACGATGACTCCAACTATAACGGTCATTCAGCCAACACCCCCATTGGTCGTTGCCCCATCGCCCATGGAGGAAATGAGGAGAGAAATACAAAAAGAGATGTTAAAATTTGTGCAGGCTTCCTCACAGTCTATAGGCGAGGTAGCTTCAGTCTATGACGACTTTAGGACACCTTATCCTCAGGAATACAACGATGAGCCTTACCCGAGGGATTATATTCCCCCCGTCTTTCAAAAATACACAGGGAAGGGTGGGAATCCGAAAGAGCACATTAAACGTTTTGTTGAGCACCTAGGGGCGCATTGCAACAACAAGAAGCTCAGGTTGAGGGAGTTTTCCAAATCCCTAACCGATAAAGCATACACGTGGTATTCTCATTTGGCCCCTAAAAGTGTTTCCACGTGGGAAGAGATGCACGTGCTGTTTGTCCAAAAGTTCTTTCTAGCAGAGGATGAATTCACTCTGACCCAACTAGGGAGAGAGAAGCAACGACCAGGAGAAGACATGGTGGCATACGTTCGGAGGTTCAGGGAAAGGTCTCTGGATGTGAGAGAAGAGGCCAAGGAGTCCAAACTATTACAAATCTGTGCCGAAGGACTACTCCCGGAGTACATCTGCCATCTTATCAATGAGACGCGCGAGGGAACTTTTTCGGCGTTCCTAAAATCTGCAAGGAACATCTCATTGGTCGTACGACCAAACCCGGTGGCGGTGCCTATGATATTCAGGCAACCGATACAACCTGGGGGAGGAAGGCCTCAACCCCCACGAGTGGGATACACCGAAGGAACAGATGGGGGTAAGGCGGCGAAGAAGGACAACAAAAGGAAGTTCGGAAGGGATAGGGAAGACCCACCACCGTTACCATGCACGATAGAAGAGGCGGTGAGTTGTTACAATGCCATGGTCCAGGGTGGAACGGTCTACCTACCAAAAGGCGTTCCTTCAGAAGAACCCGATGACGCAACAAAAGCAGATCCTAGGTATTGTCAGGTTCATCGAAAGATCCAGCACCCGACAGAGATCTGTTTCACGCTGAGAAGAATCATTGACAAGTACATGAAGGCAGGGACGCTGCAGATCCCCCCACAGAACGTTAACAACAACCCGCTTCCAGCGCATGGGGCCAACTTGGTGACGGCCTACGACGGTGAGGCGGAAAGAGGGGAAGGAAGGTCAACAATGAGGCAAAGAGAATTCGAAGAAACTCTGGAATATTGCACCACAGGAATGGATAACGTAATTTTAGCCTACGATGAAGCAAGCGCTAAAGACGCGGAAGACGTATACAGCGTTGAAGGCGAGGAAATGGAGGCAGTCGTTGAATACAGCGCAGTTTCAAAATCCCCAAAATTCGCTTGGTTCTTCGATCAAGTGGGGATACCAAAGGAGAGTAGACTGTAAATAACTCAGGCAATTCTAGACATTGCGAGGAAGGACGCGGTTCCCTCGCTGAAATGGCGAGGACCCATGGCGAGGCTGGTGAAAAAGTTCCTATCAGAGGTGACCTTCAGCGATGCAGATAGAGCTGTAAGGTTCCCTCATAACAGGCCCTTGTATGTGACGGCCAGTGTCAACGGGGTTAGTTTTGCGAGGACGCTTATGGATGGGGGTGCGTCTATCAACATTATGCCGATCAACTCCTTCCACGCGGCTAATATCCCAGAAGAAAGGTTGGTCCCCATGCCTCTGGTGATCTCAGGATATGATAACCAATCTTCCAAATCCATTGGGTATGTGAATGTGGGAATTGTAATGGGAAATCTGAGTTCCCACATCAAGTTCCATGTAATAGAAAGTGCAACTTCCTATCATTTACTAATAGGAAGAGTATGGATGCACAATCAAGGGTTAGTTCCTTCAACATATCATCAATGCGCCAAGGCGAATGTCAGAGGAACGGAAGTGACCATTAGGGCTACAAAAAGGCCTTTTGCTATCGAGGAAGCTCACTTCGTAGATGCGGCCTTTTATACGGAGTTGGAAGAGGACGCTCGAGTCCTAACGAGAAGAATGGAGGGGGCATGGGTTCCCTCGATCAAAGATAGAATGGGGCCTCTGAACGAGCAAAGTAAAGAAGCCACGAGTAACGAAGGGGTAGGGACCGAAGAAACCCGTCAGGTGATCCCTCGACCTCAAAATACCACAAGGCAGCTCAAAAACAAAGCAAGGCTTAGAGTGGACCCTATGGAGCATGAGGTCCAATGGCAAAGCGTGCTGAGTCGCTTTTCGGGGGGAAGGATCGCTGAGGCTTCGAGAGAAAGGAAGAGGAAGGCCTTGGCAACAACTATCAACAGGCAATGCAAGAAGGTGGTCACTGAGGAGGGGAAGGTAGTATACCGTTTATAACGATGTGAGCGGGCGGCCGAAGAGACCGAGGAGGGGGCTGACCCGTTATATGAGTGTTTCTTGATAGATCAACAGGGACAGTGTATGGTGATAGACAACTCCAACATACAGGAGTTTGTGGAGGAGGTCGCCGAAGAACCAGACTACATGGCAAATCAACCGAAGCCCCAGGCACAAGAGTTGGAGCAGTTGAACCTGGCAGGAGAAGGGAAAGACCCAAGGCCCATCTTCATCGCGAAGGATCTCGGTAAGGCGAAGCGAGAAGCCCTGGTTGGGCTAATCCGGGAGTTCATAGATGTCTTTGCGTGGAAGTATACCGAAATGGAAGGGCTAGATGAGGAAGTGAGCTGCCACAAGCTAAACGTGACACCTTCAGCCATCCCGGTAAAACAGGCAACAAGAACTTATAAACCTGAGTTGGACTTGAAGATCAAGGAAGAGGTTCAGCGTTTATTGGCAGCAGGATTCATCAAACCAATACAGCATCCCCTGTGGCTATCTAGCATTGTGCCAGTAGGGAAGAAGGACAAGAGCCAAATAAGGATCTGTGTGGATTTTAGAGATCTGAACAGGGCTTGCCCCAAAGATGAGTTCCCTCTACCCTCCATTGATAGCCTGATAGATGCCACGGCTGGGCATGAGATGTATAGCTTCATGGATGGGTACGTAGGGTACAACCAAATCAAGATGGACCCCGCGGACGCAGAGAAAACGGCGTTCAGAACCCCGTTGGGCAATTTCATGTACAAAGTAATGCCGTTTGGACTTAAGAACGCGAGAGCTACTTATCAAAGAACAATGATGGCCATTTTTCACGATTTCTTCCACAAATTTGTAGAATTCTATGTGGACGATTTGGTCATCAAATCGAAGAAGGGGGAGTCCCACCTAAACGACTTAAAGAGGGTGTTTACTCGATGTAGGAAGTATAAATTAAAGATGAACCCATTGAAGTGCGCCTTCGGAGTAACACGCGGGAAGTTTCTAGGCTTTGTGGTTGATCGACAAGGGGTGCAGATGGACCAGGATAAACAACGCGTGATCTTAGAAATGCCGTGCCCAAGAACGGCGAAGGAGCTAAAAAGCTTCCTCGGAAAGGTCTCCTACCTCAGAAGATTTGTACCAGGATTGGCCGAGGTAACACACCCGTTGATGCAACTGCTGCGAAAGAACACAAAGTTCAGGTGGGAAAAGGATCACCAGGAGTCCCTCGATGAGTTGAAGAAACTGCTCGTTTCACCGCAAATCATGGTTCCTCCACAGGCAGGAGCACCGTTGCAGCTATACCTCACCTCCACTACAAGGTCTGTTGGAGCTTTGCTGGCACAGGAGATCGACGGGCAAGAACGGCCAGTATATTACCTCAGTAGGATCATACATGGGCCGGAGATTAGATATAGCAGCCTAGAAAGGCATTGTTTGGCCTTAGTCTTTGTAGCACAAAAACTTAGACATTATATGCTGTCTTTTACAATTCATATTGTAACTAGATGTGATCCTATTAAGTATTTGTTGGCTAGAACTATCTTGATTGGCAGGGCAGCTAGGTGGTTCCTTATTCTCTCCGAATATGATTTAAAGTGTGTGGTTCCTCGTGCTATCAAGAGCCAGGCGTATGCTGATCTGTTGGCAATCTTTCCATCAGTAACGTTTGAACCACCTAAAGAAGACATTCCGGGAGATGACTTACAGGCCAACTATCTCGATGCAACCGATGAGGAATGGACGATGCAATTCGATGGGTCTTCGGCAGAGAAAAAAGGAGGGGCAGGGGTCATCCTTTCAAAAGGAACGGAGGAGATTTGTCTTTCCTACAAACTGGATTTCCCTTGCTCCAATAACGAAGAAGAATACGAAGCGTTGGTACTAGGGTTGCTGGAGGCTCTTCGAAGGGGAATTCGTTCACTCTGCATCAAGGGTGACTCGAATTTAGTAATTCAGCAAGTTAACGGAGAATATGCGTTGAAGCACATGAGTTTGGCGCCGTACAGGACGATCATTCAAAGGCTCCTCAGCCAGTTCCATCGGACCACAATTAGAAGACATCCCAGAACGATGAACCGTCATCCAGACGCTTATGCCACTATTGCTCAAAAGATGGTCATGAGGAGCGATACGACTATTGTTACGATCCAACGAAGAACAGCTCCTTCGGTGGTGCAGTCAATACTACCGATGGAGGGAGACGCGGATTGGAGAGGAGAGATCAGGAAGCAACTGGAGTCTGGCGAAGGAGCTATGGGACTAAGAGAGTTAGCCCAATACTTTACAAACTAGGGAAATCTTTACTACAGAAATGCAGGGGGATGGTTATCAAGATGCGTTGGGCCAGAGGAGGCAGAGCGGAGGTTGAAGAAAACACATGAGGAGCACTGCGAAACAACTGAGATACCTCTTTATAGGAGAATTCAAAGAGGGGGATATTTTTGGCCTAAAATGAAACAGGATGCGGCAGAACTACAGTGGAATTGTGATAAGTGTCAGCTATTTTTCGAAGCAGCTGAGTGCCATTTCATTGAAGCCCAAACAGACTGGAGGCAGCCCTATATCGACTTTATTCAGGATGGAATTGTCCCAACAGAGAAGATGGATGCGATGGGACTAAGGCGAAGGGCCCCGAGGTTCTATATCCAAGAGGGGCAGCTTTATCGAAGGGGGTACTTCAACAGGCCATTGCGTTGCATTACAAAAGAAGAAGCAACTGAGGTCCTCAAACAAGCCCATGACCCAGCTCACATGGGAGGGGCCAAGTTATATGATCAGCTGATGACGTTGGGGTATTATTGGCCAACGATGGAAAAAGACTCCGCCGAATTTGCCCAAAAATGCAAGGCTTGCCAGCTTCATGGAAATATGATCCATGCCCCATCGGTGGACTTACACTCTCTGGCAACACCTTATCCTTTCCACACTTGGGCGTTCGACCTCGTGGGGGCGATACATCCTTCGTCGAGGGGTAAGATATGGATACTGGTAGCAACGGAGTGCTTTACAAAATGGGCTGAAGCAATACCACTTAGAAGGGCAACGGCTGGGGTAGTGAGTAGCTTCATCAGAGAGTATATCATTTTGCCGTTTTGGGATCCCAAAGGTTATTCTCTCAGATAATGGGACTCCCTTCGTCAACTCAGAAGTAACGATGCTCACAGACAAGTACTCCATTGTTCATCACACTTCAACGGTGGCATACCCGAAGGGGAATGGTCAGGCTGAAGCAACTAACAAAACTCTGGTTAATATCTTGGCTAAAACGATGGAGGACTTTCCAGGATCGTGGGATGACAAGATACCAACAGTGTTGTGGGCCTATCGAACGACGAAGAGGAAGCCCACAGGGTACACTCCGTTCTCCCTTGTCTATGGGGCTGAGGCAATTCTTCCAGTAGAGTTGGAAGTTCCCTCGGCTCGATACGCCTTGCGAAGTAGCATGCTCCCTCAGAGTAGGCATGTGCAGTTGGAGGCATTGGATGAACACAGAGACAACGCGATGCAACATTTTCAAATGTATACAAAGCAGCTCTCTAGGGCATATGACAACATGGTAAGACCAAGGAGGTTCGTGGAGGGAGATCTCGTTTTGAAGGCAGCAGTGAAACACATTAGGGGACTTCCTCTGCCAAAGTTCGCAGCCAATTGGGAGGGACCTTTCATCGTGAACGAAACTCATGATTCAGGTTATTGCCTAATTTCTAAGTTGGAGGAAGATAGGCCATTCAAAATTAACAATAAATGGCTGAAAGTATATCATGTGTAGACAGTTAGGTTGTACCATCGATGTATTGGGTTCTTTTTTTATTATGAATATACAAGTTTTACTGATGATGTGAAGTATAGACATTGATATATGAAAGCAGGCATAACTCAGAGATAAATTGAAAAATGTACATTCTTTCATTCATTAAAGAAAAGAGCATTACAAGCAAAATGGGGAACTATTGCCCAAGAATTACATGAATGAAAGAAAGAAAATATGTACAGGAGTTTTACTACCCTAAGAGAAACCACAGATCCGGGGAAGAGAAAAAATCCCCGGGAAGGCCCGAAGAAGCTGATGAAAAAGAATTTTGAGCGTTGACAGCAACCTCTAGCCTGGTTTTCACCTGGGCGCGTTCAATAAGGAGCCTTTCTCGTTTTAGCTTGGCCAAACGCAGAGCTTCTTCGGCATTCGTTACTTCTTCATCCGCCGATTCCAAAAGAGGTGCCAGCTCAGCTAACTTAACCTCCTCAGCCCGTTGGTCCTCCTGGTGCTTTATCAGCACTTCCCTCTGGCCGATCAGTTGCTGGTTCTTCAAAGTCTTCAGATGCGTTATAAGCCAGTTAAAACGGAAACCATCACGCCCCAACTCCTTCAGAAAACCTAGAAATTGGTTGAGAAGGGATCTGGTAACACTGGCAGTGGGGGTACTAGCAATTTCAGCAACAACGATCGCCATGCCTTGCAGCCTGTGACTCATCACATGAATATTTGAGCGCAGGCAATCCGGTGTGAAGGTCTCAGGATGGTGATCCACCAATTGTTCAATCACCAGCCGATGGTTGACGGGCATTTGAGGAGATTGCCGAAGCACCATGAGGCAGAACGAGTGAGGAGCTAGGTCGGGAAGAGGGACCTCACACCCAGATTCGCTCTCGACTGCAGCACCAGTCGTAGAACCTTGATCATTGATGATGCTAAGATTTAGCACCACCAGGTAAGTGTTAGTGAGCTCAAGCAGTAGCAGCCATGGCAGCCATAGAGATATATGAGTGTATAGAAGGGGATGAGTATAAGAGGAAATTAGATAATGATGTATAGTGGTTCAGCCAAATTGGCCTACATTCACTGTGAGTGTGTGATCCACTAAGTATGGGCACTAATGGCCTTGGATACAATGCACATAACCCTCTCTCTCTCTACAGTGTGTGTACAAGCAGAGTTTTAGCTAGGGCTACTGTTCATGGATCGATCCCCTGTAGGGTTGTAGGTGACAAGTATATATAGGTCTTGGGGGGTGTAGTGTACCCCCCAAGTAAGCATGGTGCATGTGAATGGTGATCTAACCAATCCCTTGTTGACACCTGTAGATGCCAAATGATGACATAATATTCCCTCACGTGAGGGTGTGATTCTGTTATAACGGTCTGCCACATGTCATATGAGCCTGACGCGCACTGTTCCACGCGTCTCCCAAACCACGCGCCGTCATGATACCACCCTCGGCCTATGAGCCGAGGCCGAGGGCAAAGTTTCTTCCGGTAGGGAGCCTGGCTTGATTCTGGCCTCGTACTGTCGTACCCTCGTAATGTCGTCCGGAGCCTGAGGAAGGGTCGGCCCCTCGTAGGGTCGTCCGGAGCCTGGAGGAGGGTCGGCCCCTCGTAGGGTCGTCTAGGCCTGGTGGAGGGTCGGCCCCTCGTAGGGTCGTCTGGGCCTGGTGGGGACCAGCTGGAGCCTGGTCAAGGGTCGGCCCCTCGTAGGGTCGTCCGTATGGGAGGTGATCCTTGTCCAGACCGAGGGTATAAACGGGTATATCAATCACCCCCAGCCCTTAGCCATAGGTGTCATTGAGATGGCTGAGGGATAATGCTGAAATTCAGATGCGTGTATGATCAGTTAGGTGAGTGACACCTGGGCAGGTACTCATTGCTGTTCCAGTTTCCAAGGCAGGGCGGCTGCGCAGTGCACTTGGGGCCTTGTGCCCTAATTATACCTTTCTTTGGTAAATGGGTCCACTCATTACCAAAGTACTTAAGAGATTTTCAAACTCTCTCTCTTCATCTTCTTCTTCTTCGCGCCCAAGATTATTCTCTCTCTAGAACCAGTTTCCACCGCCATTTTCAGCCTTCAAACCTTCAGGTCCTAGCAGCGTTCTTGCCCTTCTCCTCATCAGGTAACCTTTTTCTCCTCTTGCCTTCTTTTGTCTTCATTTCTGTCTATTTTTTAGGGTCGTAGGTCGTCTGGTTCTTAGAGTTCCCCCATAGCTTTTTCCGGTGTCTTCTCCGGTCACTGGTTCTTCGAACGTTCTTGACGAAAACCCTTGAGTTCTTTATTTAATCCAAAGGTCAACCCTGGTCAATCTCCCAAGTGTTTGTGGTTAAATTAGCCAAGTCTAGTATAATTTCTTTAAGTGTAGGGTCTTCCCCTTAATGCTTAGGAGGCTTTACAACCTGGTGTCTGAATTCCCGTCCTTGAGAGAGAAACTATTTACCGAGATCAGACGGATAGAGGAAGAGGAAGAGAGGAGACGAGGGGCCGACCCTAATTGGGTACGACCCATCTTTCCCATTCCTCTTGCCACCATAAGACCATCTGAACCCTCTGAGTCTTGTGGGTCGTCGTCTCGTCCGGCCGATACTCCCAAACCAAGTGAAATGGACGAGAGAAACTCCTCTCCAACTGGTGCTGGAACTTCTGGTAGAAGGGACTCACCTGACCTTAACCCAGGATGAGAGACTGAGGGTACAATCCCCTCTGAGGCTGTCCCTGTGACAACCCTGTCTCCCAACGCCTTCCAAGTGGCTTTTCCTCAGGGTCCTCCTGCAGGTGATGAGGAGGACGAGGACGACGATACAGATGATGAGGTTGATACCTCCCATGCCTCGTCTTTTATCTCCTCTGTTAGGGATAGGGACCTTCTGATATGGAGGCATATTTACGGAGTGCCATCTGGGGTGACTATGAGGGCTCCCTCTGATACTGAGAGGGTTTTTGAGGGAGAAGAGGGAGAGATTGCCGTCTACGAGCAAATGTTCAAGGTAGGTGTTAGACTTCCCTTCCATCCTGCTATTGTAGATATTCTGTCGGCTCTGGGCGTCTCCCCCTCTCAACTTCCACCCAACTCATGGAGGGCGATTCTGGGTTATATCTCTTTGTGGAAAAACTCTTTCACTGATGAGCCCTCGTCCGACGCGTTCTTGGCCTGCTACAATATCACCTCTTCATCTAAACAGCCCGGATACTATCATCTGGGAGCGAGAAGGTCTGAGAAGAAGCTGCTCCACGTGGCTCAAACTTCCAATCATGATTGGAAAAAAAGGTTCTTCTTCATATCTGGGGCATGGGAGAGCTCCACCGAGGCGTCCCCTTCTGCCGATGCTCCGAGGGTTCCTAACAGATGGTCTAACCCCTCCATGAAAGCTAGGTCAGACCCCGGACTTAGCTTGGAGGAGAGGGATATTGTTGAGTATCTGAGGGGACGAGGGAGAGAGGGTGAGATCCCAAAGTTCGAAGATCTGATGACCCCTCGCTTCCTTAAAGAAGCTGGTCTGAGGGTCGGCCCTCTGACAGAACTATGTGAGTTATACTGAACATTTTCCCTTCTTTACTTATTTTTGAAGTGTTCTCTCTTTATCTCTGAACTTTCCTGATTCATCGTATCCTTTTCAGGTCGTCCTGCAGGCGTGTCAGATTATCTCTGGGATATGACTGCTCCAAGCCTTCTTGCTGGTCTGACAAAGAAGAAGGGGAAGGAGCCTCAGCAAGCTCCTAAGAAGACGAGGGCCTCAGGGCCGACAGTTGTTGAGCCGACAGCTGTTAGCCACAAAAGGAAGGAGCCTGAGGCTCCAGTCGAGCCTCGTCCTGACCCTAAGACGAGGGCCAGGGCCGAGGCCTCTGAGGGGGCAACCTCTTCATCAAGCATTGGGGCCTTCTGGTCTCAGAGTCTGACCCATCTGAGGGCTGACCTCTCATCTCTTATTGCCAATTTGAGGGCGGCCAAGGCTTCGATGTTCTCTGCACCGTCGGCCTCTGACTACGAGTTCTTGGCAAAGATGCCCCCTGCCAAAGTGTATGACTACGGTCTGCACTCCCTTGCTCAGGTATTGGTCTCGACTTTCTTTAATTTCATTTTCATAAACTGTTCCCTCGGCCCCCTTTGATATTTCTTCATTTTTTCTTGCAGTCTGTCTGTGCCCTCACCTCAGCCACCAAGTGGATGGCTGAGAACCAACAGAAATTCCATGAAGCTGAGAGGGCCATTCAACAAGAGGCTGACCTACGGACAGAGTTGGACACTGCTAGGGCCGAGCTGGAGAGCGCAAGGACTGAGCACGCTAGAGTCCTTGATGAGCTGACGAAGCAACATGATGCCGATCTTCAGGCTAAGGACTTGTTGATCAAGGACAAGGACTTGTTGATCAAGGGCAAGGATGAGGCTCTGCTCAACCTGGAGGCCCAGCATAAGACTGATCTGGAAGCAGCCATCAAGAAAGCTGAGGCTGATGCTGTGGAGGCGTACAAGACCTCAGATGAATTTCAGGGCTTCGGCCTCGAATATCTTGAGAGGGGTATCAGGACGGCCTGCCGATGGGTCGTCCTCAAATTTGGCGATGTCGTCTCCTCTGTTCGCCCATCACTGGAGGGTGTTCAATTGGACGACCCTCTAATTGCAGAGGCCCTCAACCAAGTGGAGTCGCAAGTCCAGATTGAAGGGGTCGGTACATCTGAAGATCATCCCATTGTTGAGGAGACCATTCCCATTGTTGAGGCCCAGCCCTCCGATGTCGTCCCCTAGGGTGGCTGCCTGTAGCCCATACCCTTATTTTTGTACTTTTTGTTCAAAGGCCTTGTAAAAACACTTGACACTTATATTTTATTAATACCAGTCTCTTCCATATTTGCTGTCTTCCTTATTTCATTTTATTATGGCTTTCTCACTGTTGATGCTACTAACCCTTCCCTCGTCTTTTTTGAGGACCACTGTGGGGTCGTCCCCTAATGTGACCTCATTATAGCCGAGGGTTCAAGTAACCAAATGACTTTTAAGTAATGTCTTCTCTCGTCTTTTTTGAGGATAGTGGAGGGGTCGTTCCCTCCACTGGCCCTCATTATAGCCGAGGGTTCAACTAACCAAATTAATGGATTTTAATTTAGTCTTCCCTCGTCTTTTTTGAGGAGAGTGGAGGGGTCGTCCCCTCCACTGGCCCTCATTATAGCCAAGGGTTCAACTAACCAAATTAATGGATTTTAATTTAGTTTTCCCTCGTCTTTTTTGAGGAGAGTGGAGGGGTCGTCCCCTCCACTGGTCCCCATTATAGCCGAGGGTTCAACTAACCAAATTAATGGATTTTAATCTAGTCTTCCCTCGTCTTTTTTGAGGAGAGTGGAGGCGTCGTCCCCTCCACTGGTCCCCATTATAGCCGAGGGTTCAACTAACCAAATTAATGGATTTTAATTTAGTCTTCCCTCGTCTTTTTTGAGGAGAGTGGAGGGGTCGTCCCCTCCACTGGTCCCCATTATAGCCGAGGGATCAACTAACCAAATTAATGGATTTTAATGTAGTTTTCCCTCGTCTTTTTTGAGGAGAGTGGAGGGGTCGTCCCCTCCACTGGTCCCCATTATAGCCGAGGGTTCAACTAACCAAATTAATGGATTTTAATTTAGTTTTCCCTCGTCTTTTTTGAGGAGAGTGGAGGGGTCGTCCCCTCCACTGGTCCCCATTATAGCCGAGGGTTCAACTAACCAAATTAATGGATTTTAATTTAGTCTTCCCTCGTCTTTTTTGAGGAGAGTGGAGAGGTCGTCCCCTCCACTGGCCCTCATTATAGCCGAGGGTTCAACTAACCAAATTAATGGATTTTAATTTAGTTTTCCCTCGTCTTTTTTGAGGAGAGTGGAGGGGTCGTCCCCTCCACTGGTCCCCATTATAGCCGAGGGTTCAACTAACCAATTTAATGGATTTTAATCTAGTTTTTCCTCGTCTTTTTTTAGGAGAGTGGAGGGGTCGTCCCCTCCACTGGTCCCCATTATAGCCGAGGGTTCAACTAACCAAATTAATGGATTTTAATTTAGTCTTCCCTCGTCTTTTTTGAGGAGAGTGGAGGGGTCGTCCCCTCCACTGGTCCCCATTATAGCCGAGGGATCAACTAACCAAATTAATGGATTTTAATTTAGTCTTCCCTCGTCTTTTTTGAGGAGAGTGGAGGGGTCGTCCCCTCCACTGGTCCCCATTATAGCCGAGGGATCAACTAACCAAATTAATGGATTTTAATGTAGTCTTCCCTCGTCTTTTTTTAGGAGAGTGGAGGGGTCGTCCCCTCCACTGGCCCTCATTATAGCCAAGGGTTCAACTAACCAAATTAATGGATTTTAATTTAGTTTTCCCTCGTCTTTTTTGAGGAGAGTGGAGGGGTCGTCCCCTCCACTGGTCCCCATTATAGCCGAGGGATCAACTAACCAAATTAATGGATTTTAATTTAGTCTTCCCTCGTCTTTTTTGAGGAGAGTGGAGGGGTCGTCCCCTCCACTGGTCCCCATTATAGCCGAGGGATCAACTTCCCATGCATGCTAGGACTGACAATAGGATGAAGGAAACACTGATATTTCTCATTAATTTTCCAAGTGTTCTATTGGAGCAACCCTAATTACAATTATGGCCTTTCAAGACCTTACAACACTATTGATAGTATTTCTTCGAATGATCTGCATTCCAGGGGTTTGAAAAAGGTTCCCCCTCTAAGTTTTCTAGCCTGTAGGTCCCTGGGACAACTTCATCGATGACCCTATATGGGTCATGCCAATTAGGATGGAGCTTGTTGGGTTTCTGCCAAGTCTTTTTAAGAACCAAGTCTCCCACTGCGATAGGCCTCTGTTTCACCCTTTGGTTGTAAAACCTTGCGGTCCTCTGCTGGTAGGAAGCTTGCCTTATCTCAGCATCCTCCCTTCTTTCCTCAATCAGGTCTAGGTCAAGTCTTCTCTCTTCCGTATTCCCCTAGGGGTCATACATTTGGACCCTATGAGTAGGAAACTCCACTTCGGTGGGGATGACTGCTTCTGATCCAAAGCTAACATGAATGGGGTCTCCCCGGTAGAGGTCCTTACTGTCGTCCTGTATGCCCACAACACTGCATATAACTCCTCGACCCATTTTCCTTTTGCCTCCTCAAGCCTCTTCTTAATCCCATCTAGGATTGTCCTGTTCGTAACTTCGGTTTGCCCATTGGCTTGAGGTCGGCCTGGGGTGGAGAAAAATTGTTTGATGCTTACCCTCTCACAGTACTTCTGCAGAGAGGCATTCTTGAATTGAGTCCCGTTATCCGAGATGAGGGTGTTGGGTAGACCATATCTGCATATCACATTCCTCTAGATGAACTGGAAGGTCTTCTGCTCCGTGATCGTGACCATCGGTTCGGCCTCTACCCACTTTGAAAAGTAGTCAATTGCTACGATGAGGAACCGATAGTTATTGACTGCTCTCGGTAAGGGTCCTACCAGATCAATCCCCCATACTGCGAACGGCCATGGGGATGTAATGGAGGTGAGAGTCTGGTGAGGTTGGTGAGGGATGGTAGAAAATCTTTGGCATTTATCACACTTTTTAACATATGCGGCAGCATCTTTCCCCAAGGTCGGCCACCAGTAGCCTTGGGTGACAACCCTCTTTGCCAAGGATCTACCCCCAATATGGCTTGATCACGACCCTTCATGCACGTCTTGCAAAATGGAAGGGACCTCTGAGGGATGCACACACCTAAGTAAGGGGAGCAGAAACCCCTTTTTGTACAGCGTGTCTCCGATGACAGCAAACTTTGCAGCCCTGTATCTCAGCTTCTTCCTCTCTTGGCTCGCTTCTGGCATCTCTCCCCCTCTAATGTATCTGATCAGGGGGTCCATCCATGAAGGTTCTTGAGAAACATTCATGCAAACACCAAGTGTTCCCCCGACGTCTTCGATAGTTGGTCGAAGCAAGATTTCTACCGGGACTGTCCTCCTTATGTCTGTCCTAGTAGCTGAGGCCAACCTTGCAAGGGCGTCAGCACGGCCATTGTCGAGCCTAGGTACCCTCTTGAATTTCACTTCTTTGAAGTTTTTTAGCAATGACCTCACCTTATCAAGATACCTAGCCATCCTCTCGTCTTTGGCCTCATAGGCTCCTAGTATCTGATTCACCACTAGCCTTGAATCACTGTGAACCGACATTTGGCCGACACTAAGGGATTTGGCCAAGGAGAGGCCAGCTATCAAGGCCTCATACTCAGCCTCATTGTTGGAGGCTTTGAAATTGAACCTCAGGGCATACTCGACGTCTGTGCCATCGGGTGCTGATAGTATCAGTCCAGCACCACTTCCGCTATCACAGGAGGACCCGTCAACGAAGAGGCTCCATGGATTTTTTCCTTCAGAGAAATTTCCCTCAGAGAGGGACCCCTGTCTAAAGATGTATCTTCCCTCTTCGTTTTCTGTCACTTTTCTTCTAGCGGTGCTCGTCTCAGCCATATCTGCGAGTGTGTCTGCGGGTTTGTCTTCTGTATCCGTCTTCCCGAGGGTCTCACCCTCGGCCTCATCATCTTCCCAGGTGAACTCAGCCACGAAGTCTGCCAAGGCCTGCCCCTTAATGGCTATCCTAGGCTGATACACAATGTCAAACTCCCCCAGCTCTATAGCCCAGGTCATTAGCCTTCCTGATTTTTCAGGCTTGTGTAGGACCTGCCTAAGAGGAGAGTCAGTAAGGATGACCATAGTATGGGACTGGAAGTACGGTTTCATCTTCCTTGAGGCATGGATCAAGGCATAGGCCAACTTCTCCATCCTCGGGTATCTCTGCTCTGCCCCCTGGAGTGCCTTGCTGTTGAAATATACGGGCTTCTGTATCCCGTCTTCGTCTCTTACGATTGCTGCACTGATAGCGGACTCTGAGACAGCAAGGTACACTTAAAGTCGTTCACCCTGCACGGGTCGTGACAGCAGCAAGGGAGACCCTAAGTATGATTTTAACTCCTTGAAAGCCTCATCACACTCTTCGCTCCATTCGAAGGCCTTCCTGAGGACCTTGAAGAATGGTAGACACCTGTCTGTAGCCCTTGACACAAATCTGTTCAAGGCAGCCACTCTCCCTGTGAGCCTCTGAACGTCTTTAATGGACTTGGGGGTCTTCATCTCAATAAGGGCCTTTATCTTTTCAGGATTGGCCTCGATGCCTCTTTGATTGACAATGAACCCCAAGAACTTCCCCGCTCCGACCCCGAAAACACACTTGGCCGGATTGAGCTTCATTTTGTATTTGTCCATTGTATTAAAGGTCCTTTCCAGGTCTGCTACATGATCCTCTGCCTTCAGACTCTTAGTCAGCATGTCATCTACGTAAACCTCCATAGACTTCCCAATTTGGTCTTCGAACATTTTGTTTACGAGGCGCTGGTACGTTACCCCCGCATTTTTTAGGCCAAAGGGCATGACCCTGTAACAGTATGTCCCCTTGTCAGTGATGAAGGCGGTCCTCTCCGAGTCCTCAGGGTTCATGAAAATCTGGTTATACCCTGAGTAGGCATCCATGAAACTCATGAGCTCATGGCCTGCGGTAGCGTCTACCATCTGGTTGATGCGGGGGAGAGGGAAGCCGTCTTTAGGACAATGCTTGTTGAGGTCTGTGAAGTCCACGCACATTCTCCACTTGCCGTTGGCCTTTGGGACGATGACTGCATTGGACAGCCACTCAGGGTAGATGACCTCCCTGATAAATTCAGCGTCTTCTAATTTTTTAACCTCATCCCTGATGACCTCATACTTTTCTCTAGAGTAAATCCTCCTCTTCTGCTTTACCGGCTTCACTCCCTCTACCACGTTGAGTTTGTGGCACATGATTTCAGGGTCGATCCCTGGCATATCTACATGACTCCACGCGAAGACGCTTCGCCTTCTCCTCAACAGTTTGATGAGGTCTTCCTTGATACTGGGCTTCAGAGATTTGCCAACTTGGACGGTTTTTCCCGGGTCATCCTCATCGAGGATGATGGGTTCTACCTCCTCAGCGGCCTCTCCTTTTTTGAGCTTCGTCTCGTCCCTGGGGTCTAGGGTATCAATGTTGTAAGTGGCTGTAGCCCTCTTGTGTGCCTCCCTTTCTTCAGCGGAGTTGTAGTAGCACTCTCTCGCTGTCGTCTGGTCTCCCTGAACTTCCCCCACCCCATAAGGGGTAGGGAACTTAACCATCTGGTGGACCGTGGACGGCACAGCTTCAAACCCCTTGAGGGCCACACGTCCCAGTATGATGTTGTATGCCGAAAACACATGCTCATCCAGCACAAAGAAACTGACCCTCTTGGTGAGCCATCTCGGCCACTCGTCCCCCATCCTGACATCAGCCTCATATATTCCTAGGGGGTGAACCTTCTCCCCACTGAACCTAATCAATGGATGATGGTATGGGACAAGTCTGGCACGACTGAGGCCCAAGGCCTTGAAGCATGGCCAAAACATCACATCTGCGGATGAGCCCCCATCCACCAGGATCCTCGGCACTTCGCACCCGTGCACCCTGGTGGTGATGACGAGAGGGTCATCATGCGGGGCCAATAGGCCCTTGAAGTCCATTCTTGAAAATCCCACAATCAAAGTGTCCATATCAACCTTCTTCCTTTTTTCTGACTTGAACTCTACGGAGGTTGAGTGCACCGTCTTCATCACTGCCTTAGCCTCAGCGACATGGGCCTTCCTGTCGGCGACCTCAGACCCTCCTCCTGCAAGTCCCCCGGAGATCATTCCCACCCCGAGCGAGATCATATTGAGCCTCTTGACAGGGCCGTGGTCGTCTCTCGGCGGGAGGTCGGGGTCGTCCTCATCATCAGAGGGGTCGTCCCCTCTTTTTTGAGGACCTTCTCTGCAGGCATCGACTCGTTTCTTTCTGGGGTCGTCCCCTCGTCCCCTCTTGAAGTCGGCTTTGTCGACGTACTTTCTGATATTCCCTTGCTTCAGCATCTTCTCAATCTCATCTTTCAGAGCAAAGCATTTGTTTGTTACGTGGCCGTGGTCTTGGTGAAATTCACCACAGGTTCTTATTCCTCTTGCCGGGGGCTGCCCTCATCTTTTCAGGCCACTTCAGCGTCCGGTCACTCTTTATCTCATTGAGGATTTGTTCACAGCTGACCGTCAGAGGGGTGTACCCCGCGAACTTATCATCCATGGTTCTCTTCTTCCCCTCTTTGTTCTTTTTGGGGTATTTACTCCCACTTGCACCTCCTCTTTCGTCCTCATATTTTGCAGCCATCGCCTCTTCGGCGTTCATCACCTTTCCTGCTGTTGACAACAGCTCGGCCATCGTCCTCGGAGGGTCTTCGGCAAGCTTCCATAATAGCTTCCCCTTTTGGAGCCCTCCAATCAGGGCTGTCATAGCTATGCTCTCCTCATAGTCTTCCACCTCCAGCTTCTCTTTATTGAATCTGGCTATGTAGTCTCTCAGAGTCTCATTCTTTCCCTGCTTAACATAGAGAAGGTGTGTGGTCTTCTTCTGTGGCCTCACCCCAAAGCAGAAATTATGGATGAACAGGTCTGCCAACTGCTTAAAGTTTCCAATAGAATTTTTTGGAAGAGACGTGTACCACACATGCGCAGCCCCTGTCAGGGTACCAGAGAAAGCACGACATCTCATCTCATCTGAGATAGAGTATATGTCTGCCGCGGATTGATACATCTCCACATGGTGGACAGGGTTGGTGCTCCCATCATATCTTGGGGTGACCACAGGAGGCTTGAATTTTGACGGCGTGGGGAAGTTGACTATCTTTGCCACAAAGGGTGAGCCTACGGTGTACCCCCTCTGAAGAGGGTCCCGGCTCTTCAATATGTCGCCAATCTTATCCTCTAACCGCTGGATTGAGTCATTCCAGGGTCTCACAGGGTCGGCCTGGCCGATGTTATCCCCTGCTGCTTCTCGGAGGTGGATGGAGGGCTCCGCTACGGCAGGCCTGTGTCGGCTATTTACTTCCCTTTGGCCGTCGTCCCGTCTTTGGGGTCGGCCTTCTGCTTCTTTCCTAGATCTCACTGCGCTTCTTGACTTGGACAACTTGTCCCGCAGGTCATTCACTGGGCCCAGCCTCTCGAAGGCCGACCCCCTGCTCAGGCGGTCAAAAGCAGAGCCTCTTGGGCGATCATCAGGGTTTGGTCTCCCGCACTTTCCTCTACTGTCCTGGAGAGGTCGTACAGTATTGTTGGAGACCTCATACGGCTCCCAGCATTCTACTAGAGCCTCTTCCACCTCCAGATCGTCATACCTGTCCTCAGGGCAAGGGTTTCCTTGCCTCCCCAGGCGTAAACGCCGGGGGTCAGCAACATCCCTACGCCGCTGAGGGGGTGGCAGGTCTTTACGTGGTGCCTGGGGTGGTCCCCTGGCCTCATGCTGTCCTGGAGCTGCTGCCGGAGTAATCATCTCAGGTGAGACCCTCGGTGGTCTCAGTATGTTCTGACTTAGAGCTGTGAACTGCTCTTGCATCATCCGCTGGCTGGCTGCCAGAGACTTTAGGGCTGCCGCCACATCAGCCATCTCAGACTGAGGCGGCGGCTGACTGGAACTGGGTCTTCCCCCCTCATCCGGGGGGGGAGGTGGTGGCGGTGGCATCTCAGGTGCCGTGTGCTTGAGCTATGAAAAGCTGAACTGAAGAAAATACTGGTTAGCTTGGGAACCTTAGTGGGTCTCTTTCAATGGTGAAACACCTCCTCTCAGGGGGAGTGTTGGTTCACCACCAGAGTGCCCAGTGAGGTCAAGCTGTACAAAGGAAGAGATGTCTTCTCGTTCCCACAGACGGCGCCAAACTGATGATGCTAAGATTTAGCACCACCAGGTAAGTGTTAGTGAGCTCAAGCAGTAGCAGCCATGGCAGCCATAGAGATATATGAGTGTATAGAAGGGGATGAGTATAAGAGGAAATTAGACAATGATGTATACTGGTTCAGCCAAATTGGCCTACATCCACTGTGAGTGTGTGATCCACTAAGTATGGGCACTAATGGCCTTGGATACAATGCACATAACCCTCTCTCTCTCTACAGTGTGTGTACAAGCAGAGTTTCAGCTAGGGCTACTGTTCATGGATCGATCCCCTGTAGGGTTGTAGGTGACAAGTATATATAGGTCTTGGGGGGTGTAGTGTACCCCCCAAGTAAGCATGGTGCATGTGAATGGTGATCTAACCAATCCCCTGTTGACACCTGTAGATGCCAAATGATGACATAATATTCCCTCACGTGAGGGTGTGATTCTGTTATAACGGTCTGCCACGTGTCATATGAGCCTGACGCGCACTATTCCACCCGTCTCCCAAACCACGCGCCGTCATGATACCACCCTCGGCCTATGAGCCGAGGCCAAGGGCAAAGTTTCTTCCGGTAGGGAGCCTGGCTTGATTCTAGCCTCGTACTGTCGTACCCTCGTAGTGTCGTCCGGAGCCTGAGGAAGGGTCGGCCCCTCGTAGGGTCGTCCGGAGCCTGGAGGAGGGTCGACCCCTCGTAGGGTCGTCTAGGCCTGGTGGAGGGTCGGCCCCTCGTAGGGTCGTCTGGGCCTGGTGGGGGCCAGCTGGAGCCTGGTCAAGGGTCGGCCCCTCGTAGGGTCGTCCGTATGGGAGGTGATCCTTGTCCAGACCGAGGGTATAAACGGGTATATCAATCATCATGAATTGAATTTTCCGAAGCGTCAGGTTCTCGAAAGGGCGAGCCTACAGGTGAGAGGACTAGGGGCGAATCTTCCCGAGCAACCTGAAAAGAAAAGCCCAAATAAGGATATAAAAAATCTTAACAAGCGTTTTCGTTGTTAAGTCACCATTATAAGGTGGAGATTATATAAAAATCTTAACAAGCGTTTTCGTTGTTAAGTCACCGTTATAAGGTGGAGATTGTATAAAAATCTTAACAAGTGTTTTCGTTGTTAAGTCACCGTTATAAGGTGGAGATTATATAAAAAAATCTTAACAAGTGTTTTCGTTGTTAAGTCACCGTTATAAGGTGGAGATTATATAAAAATCTTAACAAGCGTTTTCGTTGTTAAGTCACCGTTATAAGGTGGAGATTGTATAAAAATCTTAACAAGTGTTTTCGTTGTTAAGTCACCGTTATAAGGTGGAGATTATATAAAAATCTTAACAAGTGTTTTCGTTGTTAAGTCACCGTTATAAGGTGGAGATTATATAAAAATCTTAACAAGTGTTTTCATTGTTAAGTCACCGTTATAAGGTGGAGATTATATAAAAATCTTAACAAACGTTTTCGTTGTTAAGTCACTATTATAAGAAGGAGTTTAAGCAGAGAATTAAGAAAGTACCTGAATCATAACAGGGGCAGGAGTGGGAGCTATCACGGAGGTTAAAGTGGCAGGAATCGTTGGGAGGGGACTTGTTACCTCATCGGCCTCAACGGGGTCTCTGGCCCCAGAAACCTCAACCATCGGCATAGTTCCCTCGCCCACGTAAGGTACCAAAGCAAGAGCAAGGGGTTCATCGGGAATAGATGAGGGTGGTGAAAGATCAGGAGAAAGCTGCAATATAAAAGCCAATGTTAGTAAAGAGGAACAAATACAGAAAAAAGGGCGAAATGTATCCAAGAATAACTTACCTCAGTCAGAACGTTGAAAAGGGGCACCGTGGAAAGAGGTCTCGCCAGCACCGTTGGACGGAGAATGTTTGCTAGCAGCGAGGATACTTCGACCTAGGGCAACCAACATCCTAAATTCAGCACACAGAACGGGGTGAAAGAGAAGGAATGCCAGATCAGACAAATTTAATTATGAAATAATTACCTCAGGATCACCTGCAGCAACCAGAACGAGGGGGAGAACAGCCTCAGAGGAAGACAGTGAGCCAGAGGAGACTGGAGTAGGCATCTCAGATTGTGTTGTCTCTGGTGGCGAAGAGACACCCACGGGCTCTATAACCTCGCCCTCCCCAACTGCCTCCCCCGCCCGTCTTGAGATTGAACGACGGGCGTAAGTAAGCCCGGTCATTGGCGAACGGGGCGGGGTCGTATCGGATGAGATGGCCCCACAACGACCGCCCACGAAACGGCTAATGGGGGGACTTGGGGGGCTAGGAGAACGAGGCCCCGTTTCTTTAAGTCCCTGCACCAAAGTAGTTAAGAACAATATATATAAGTAAATCCGGCTTGCTCTAACCAAAGAAGAAAAGAGAGCAAGATAAGTGTACATACCTCAGATCGGGAAGAAGAATGAGAAGCTTGCACCGAGGAAACTTGCTTCCGCTGGGACTTGGTGCCTAAAGTCTTCCTCCTCAGCCTTGTCATGGCACTACCAGTGGCTTGAGGAACCTTCGAACCTTTTCTCCTCTTTGCAGCTGGCTCAGTGGGATCGACGACGATCGTGGGGAAGACAACCGAGGGAGGAACGACGACAGCGCGCCGTTGAAACTCTGCATTCACCCGATCTACCTCAGCCTGCGCCTCCCTCCTTAACCTCTCGGCCCTTTCAGGAGATATGGGAGGAGGAACAGAGGCTATGGGTAGGGCTGCCACAGGAATCTGGGATTTGGACTTTGCCTTTTTCGTGGAAGCCACCCCACTCTTGGCCTTCTTGGTCGACGGCTGCGAAGACCCTTCATCACCAGTAGCTCCAGTCGAAGGAGCAGTCTTCCTGGATACCCAGCACCTTTCGCTTTGGATATGGCAGTGGGAGTCATGGGGCATAACGGAGGTAGCTCTTCGGAAGGCCCCTTAGGGGTTTTGCTTAGAGGGAACTCAATCCCCAGAATGGAGTTGCCTTTGAGTCCTAGCTCCATCGCAGCAAATGAAAGAACTGGAGGGTACACCGGCTCGCCATCTATGAATTCAGCAATATTAGCCAGTTGTCTCGGCCAGAACTTCGTGGCAAATAGACTGGTCACATTCCCTTGCCTTTTGTTGGAGGGAATGGTGACTCTCCCAGCCATTGATTCACTTATCCCCCACGCAGCAGTGGAGGAAAATAAGGAACATGCCTCACTAAAGCTAACCTTCGGGTTTGAGGATTGGAAAACTGAGCGAGGAGCCCCCTGATCAAACCCAAATTGACGACTACACCGATTGTGGTTGTAATGTTCGCTGGAATATCCCCACTCGGTGTAGGAAGGCAGATACCCCGGAGAAAGGAGAAGCACCACGGCTAACTGAGGATCTTCAATGTCTACCCCCACCTGTACCACCCTGGATTCGTCCTGAAAGAAATCACAAGTGTGAACAAAGGCGTCCTCTCCGTAAGGCCTCACAACAAAGTCCTCAAAACGATCAATTGAGGCGATCAGCTCTTTTTGGCTCTGCCTCTTGTGATAAATATAAGAGCGGGGGGGCAAAATGGTTTCCCCAGAAGGAGGACGGTTGGCCTTGGCCGCCACAACAGGAAAGCGCACGTAAAGAAAGCTGGTTAGAAGGATGCTGTTAGCAAAATTGGCCAGGTTATAACGGCCAAGGGATCGTTCCATATCGAACAACGTTCTGTCAAGCCAGGTGTAGAGGGACCCTAGGGCAATTGCATCCAAAGGAAGTTTGATGCCCCGGGCCAAACGAAGGGATATATTGATAAGGTCCCTTCGGGGCTGATCGTTTGGTTTTCCCGTCAAAAGAAAACGGGACAGAATCACAAGGATGTAAGCAGGGAGCTCTAACGAAGTACCTTGGCCAGGGGCATCCGTTGAAATTCAAGAACTACCTTCACTAGAACCCTTGAAGAAATAATTAATCAGCGGAGTGAAGGTAGCTTTGTTTGAAGAACCGATGCAACTTCGGCATATTCGGTCCAACGCCAAACGGTCAGCAGTCTCTTCGGCGTCAAGAGGCTCATCGGTATAAGGCTCATGACCTGTTGCTTCGAGCCCCAGAAGCTCGAAGACATCTTCTAGGGTTATCGTGAACTCGCCTCACGCAGCAATAAATGTGTGAATCTTCACGTTCCAACGAGAAACAAGAATGGGGAGAGCAGCATTATTTTTGGAGAGAGTAAACTCACCAAACCATTTGGCCCGTTGAAGGCCAATCTTACTCAAAATATCACCATAGGAACTCACCATGTGAGAGTTCCAAGCAGCAAAATGGGCAGAAGAACCACCTGGTGCTTCGAAGTCAATTTGGGACCATTGGAAGTCCCCTTGCTCTAGACGAAACCGGAGAGTCCCCTCTGGAGGAAGAAAGCCCCACTTCGAGGGTTCTTCGTCCTCGTCACCCAGCACTAAGGACTCAAACTTGCATTCAAAGTTGACAGTCTTGCAAGCAGCAGCAAAGCAATCATCTTCGCCAAAAATGGGAGAGCGACGATAAAACCTTAACTGATCACGACGGACAGCGTCCAAGGCAGAGGCACCAGTAGTGGTGGCAACAGCAGTAGCAGGCGGCGCACTGGTTGAAGAGATGGTGGGATAACTTTGAGAAGCCATGACAGAGTGTTAGTGCAAACAAAAAAACAACCTTGAGTCAGAAAAGCCTGAGCACGACAAGGGCGGAAGAACAACCACAGGAGGTGGCGAAGATGATGCGAGCAAGAACAGGACGGCACAAGGTCGAACAGCAGGTTTCAGACGATCAACAATGGAAGCTTTTTTCTCTCTCTCTCTAAAAAATGAAGGAAATTTGAGACAAGTAGTGGGAAAGAAAGAAAAAGAATGGCTTTAAGTGATTTGGCCGTTTAATTTTTAAAAAGTTCGTCGTTTAAGTTTCCCACCATTGCACGTGTGTGGCCGCCTGCAATCATTTCAAATGTACATGTGGAACTTTGGGAAGTGTTCTGACATGGAAAAGACAACGCTACGTCATTCAATGACGTGACACCTGGGAAACTGCCATCAATTAATGAAGTGACACCTAGGGAACAGCCACCGTTACCTTCCTAAGCAAGATTCAGTTTTGGGCGCCAAGATTTTCTCTGACATATCCAATAAACCCCCCAACGAAGAAGGTGTCCCAACGGTTCAAAAAAGGCACGATGTCCCCTCGACAGAAGCTCAAACGTTGTTTAGTTATGACTCAGTTACATCGGGGAGAATTTTTTCGCTTTTTTCGAACATTACTGTGAGAATATTAGCAGGTCCTTCGGGAGAATTTTAGATATTCAAGCTGGAACGGTTGAGGCTCCGCATTAGAAAAAGCTGCAGGCCATACAGAGAAGGTTCATCGGATTAAAAAGTTTTCGTGGAGGCACTTCTTGTTCCCACAACAAATCCCTCCACGAAGGGGCAAATGTAGAGGGGGCCTGAAGGTAATCCTGGGATTAGAGATAATCCACTAATTAGCAACAGTGTTCTGAGGATGGAAACTCAAGCGTGGCATCTTGGTGAGGCAGCTCAGCGTGGCAGCTCAGCGTGGCAACTCAAGCGTGGCATCTTGGTGAGGCAGGTCAGCGTGGCAACTCAAGCGTGGCATCTTGGCGAGGCAGCTCAGCGTGGCAACTCAAGCGTGGCATCTTGGTGAGGCAGCTCAGCGTGGCAACTCAAGCGTGGCATCTTGGCGAGGCAGCTCAGCGTGGCAACTCAAGCGTGGCATCTTGGTGAGGCAGCTCAGCGTGGCAACTCGTACTTTAGCTTATTGTTACTTTGCCATATTATAGCTTTGTTTATATTTACTGCGAGTTATAATGACTGTAATGTTGTAACGAGAATAATGAATGGGCGTGAGGTCGAACGGTACTCGCGAGAGACCAGGCTTGGCAGGGCCTGGGAGAGTTTTCATGCTCTATCGAACAAACCTCACCGTGGGAACTTTAGAGGGATTTGGTTTGAAGGATTGAGAAGTGGGGCACCGTTGGGGCTTGTCCTGACCATCTTAGATACACCTGGTAAAACACTGAAGGACCCTGACCGTGGAACCTCAAGCGGAGCAGCTTGGAGTTCCATCGGGCATTGAGTTATGAACCAAACAACCCTCTACTTAAATATCACATCTACTGTGGGTGATGTCACTAGCCTTCTAAACAATGTCAGACATGCACTTGAGTAAACCACCGTGGTATTTGGGGCTGTCAGATAGTAGGTGAGCCACCTCTGCGACAATAACCCCCTGACATACAGTGGTTAGGCAAAAGGCATGTCTTGGCATTTAATGTTTATGACATAGGAAACAACTAGTGCATCAGGCATTTAATGTTGTGACATAAAGTATGAGGGATGTCTTTCATAGTCTTTAATGACTGAGTTGCCTCGGGGGTGGTGTGGGGGGCTATTTAAGGACCCCAACCACCTTTGAGAAAAAGGAGAGAGAAGAAAATGATCCTTTGAGAGTTCAAAAAAGTTATTGCTAGAGATACATCAGAGAGAGAATTATTGCAAATTAGAGGGCTTATCCACTCACCATTGTCATTTATTACGAAGCTTTTAATACGCAAACAGAGACTCTTGAGAGTGGTTTTTGGTATGTTTTGTCTGCCTACCAAGGTGTATCTAGGGTGCTTGCTTCTCTCTCCCTCTAGCTAAGTTATTTCTAAAGTTCTTTATTATATTGAGGGTTATACACGAGATTTGTGAGTATAAGATGGGTTCCATACCTTCCAAACTGCTCTTTGTGTCTTGCGGCTAAATCACTAGTGTTTCTCAAATTAACCTTGCCATAACCATACTTAAAATGGGTTACGCCTCCATCTTATCTAAACTACCCTCTTACATTTGAGGACTCTGCTGGGGAGGCATTCTTCTAAGGAAGAAGTATGGCACAAGATAACGTTAATCGAAGGCTCAACTTTGATGATATCCAACACAGTGAAGAGCAAGCAGCGGTAGAATTGGAGGCTTTAAGGGGCGGAGCTCCTCGAATAGAAGTGCCCCCAGTTCAGGCAACAACAGGCGTTCCGGGAGTGACGCAGGCTTCCACGAGCGCTGGGCTAGGATCTGCCCAAATGACCCTCCTTATGAGTAAGTTCTATGAGTTCTTGCAAACTCCTGCAGCTTCAACGGTCCTGGGAGGACTCGAAGCCAATTCCTTCGTAACACCAGGGGCAGCTCCAACGGTTCCACCAGGCGCAGGTACAACGGGAGCAGCCCCGGCAAGCATACCCTCCGTCGTGAATCCGACGGTGGGAATCTCCGGAGTATCAACGGCGCCAGCTGTAACGATGACTCCAACTATAACGGTCATTCAGCCAACACCCCCATTGGTCGTTGCCCCATCGCCCATGGAGGAAATGAGGAGAGAAATACAAAAAGAGATGTTAAAATTTGTGCAGGCTTCCTCACAGTCTATAGGCGAGGTAGCTTCAGTCTATGACGACTTTAGGACACCTTATCCTCAGGAATACAACGATGAGCCTTACCCGAGGGATTATATTCCCCCCGTCTTTCAAAAATACACAGGGAAGGGTGGGAATCCGAAAGAGCACATTAAACGTTTTGTTGAGCACCTAGGGGCGCATTGCAACAACAAGAAGCTCAGGTTGAGGGAGTTTTCCAAATCCCTAACCGATAAAGCATACACGTGGTATTCTCATTTGGCCCCTAAAAGTGTTTCCACGTGGGAAGAGATGCACGTGCTGTTTGTCCAAAAGTTCTTTCTAGCAGAGGATGAATTCACTCTGACCCAACTAGGGAGAGAGAAGCAACGACCAGGAGAAGACATGGTGGCATACGTTCGGAGGTTCAGGGAAAGGTCTCTGGATGTGAGAGAAGAGGCCAAGGAGTCCAAACTATTACAAATCTGTGCCGAAGGACTACTCCCGGAGTACATCTGCCATCTTATCAATGAGACGCGCGAGGGAACTTTTTCGGCGTTCCTAAAATCTGCAAGGAACATCTCATTGGTCGTACGACCAAACCCGGTGGCGGTGCCTATGATATTCAGGCAACCGATACAACCTGGGGGAGGAAGGCCTCAACCCCCACGAGTGGGATACACCGAAGGAACAGATGGGGGTAAGGCGGCGAAGAAGGACAACAAAAGGAAGTTCGGAAGGGATAGGGAAGACCCACCACCGTTACCATGCACGATAGAAGAGGCGGTGAGTTGTTACAATGCCATGGTCCAGGGTGGAACGGTCTACCTACCAAAAGGCGTTCCTTCAGAAGAACCCGATGACGCAACAAAAGCAGATCCTAGGTATTGTCAGGTTCATCGAAAGATCCAGCACCCGACAGAGATCTGTTTCACGCTGAGAAGAATCATTGACAAGTACATGAAGGCAGGGACGCTGCAGATCCCCCCACAGAACGTTAACAACAACCCGCTTCCAGCGCATGGGGCCAACTTGGTGATGGCCTACGACGGTGAGGCGGAAAGAGGGGAAGGAAGGTCAACAATGAGGCAAAGAGAATTCGAAGAAACTCTGGAATATTGCACCACAGGAATGGATAACGTAATTTTAGCCTACGATGAAGCAAGCGCTAAAGACGCGGAAGACGTATACAGCGTTGAAGGCGAGGAAATGGAGGCAGTCGTTGAATACAGCGCAGTTTCAAAATCCCCAAAATTCGCTTGGTTCTTCGATCAAGTGGGGATACCAAAGGAGAGTAGACTGTAAATAACTCAGGCAATTCTAGACATTGCGAGGAAGGACGCGGTTCCCTCGCTGAAATGGCGAGGACCCATGGCGAGGCTGGTGAAAAAGTTCCTATCAGAGGTGACCTTCAGCGATGCAGATAGAGCTGTAAGGTTCCCTCATAACAGGCCCTTGTATGTGACGGCCAGTGTCAACGGGGTTAGTTTTGCGAGGACGCTTATGGATGGGGGTGCGTCTATCAACATTATGCCGATCAACTCCTTCCACGCGGCTAATATCCCAGAAGAAAGGTTGGTCCCCATGCCTCTGGTGATCTCAGGATATGATAACCAATCTTCCAAATCCATTGGGTATGTGAATGTGGGAATTGTAATGGGAAATCTGAGTTCCCACATCAAGTTCCATGTAATAGAAAGTGCAACTTCCTATCATTTACTAATAGGAAGAGTATGGATGCACAATCAAGGGTTAGTTCCTTCAACATATCATCAATGCGCCAAGGCGAATGTCAGAGGAACGGAAGTGACCATTAGGGCTACAAAAAGGCCTTTTGCTATCGAGGAAGCTCACTTCGTAGATGCGGCCTTTTATACGGAGTTGGAAGAGGACGCTCGAGTCCTAACGAGAAGAATGGAGGGGGCATGGGTTCCCTCGATCAAAGATAGAATGGGGCCTCTGAACGAGCAAAGTAAAGAAGCCACGAGTAACGAAGGGGTAGGGACCGAAGAAACCCGTCAGGTGATCCCTCGACCTCAAAATACCACAAGGCAGCTCAAAAACAAAGCAAGGCTTAGAGTGGACCCTATGGAGCATGAGGTCCAATGGCAAAGCGTGCTGAGTCGCTTTTCGGGGGGAAGGATCGCTGAGGCTTCGAGAGAAAGGAAGAGGAAGGCCTTGGCAACAACTATCAACAGGCAATGCAAGAAGGTGGTCACTGAGGAGGGGAAGGTAGTATACCGTTTATAACGATGTGAGCGGGCGGCCGAAGAGACCGAGGAGGGGGCTGACCCGTTATATGAGTGTTTCTTGATAGATCAACAGGGACAGTGTATGGTGATAGACAACTCCAACATACAGGAGTTTGTGGAGGAGGTCGCCGAAGAACCAGACTACATGGCAAATCAACCGAAGCCCCAGGCACAAGAGTTGGAGCAGTTGAACCTGGCAGGAGAAGGGAAAGACCCAAGGCCCATCTTCATCGCGAAGGATCTCGGTAAGGCGAAGCGAGAAGCCCTGGTTGGGCTAATCCGGGAGTTCATAGATGTCTTTGCGTGGAAGTATACCGAAATGGAAGGGCTAGATGAGGAAGTGAGCTGCCACAAGCTAAACGTGACACCTTCAGCCATCCCGGTAAAACAGGCAACAAGAACTTATAAACCTGAGTTGGACTTGAAGATCAAGGAAGAGGTTCAGCGTTTATTGGCAGCAGGATTCATCAAACCAATACAGCATCCCCTGTGGCTATCTAGCATTGTGCCAGTAGGGAAGAAGGACAAGAGCCAAATAAGGATCTGTGTGGATTTTAGAGATCTGAACAGGGCTTGCCCCAAAGATGAGTTCCCTCTACCCTCCATTGATAGCCTGATAGATGCCACGGCTGGGCATGAGATGTATAGCTTCATGGATGGGTACGTAGGGTACAACCAAATCAAGATGGACCCCGCGGACGCAGAGAAAACGGCGTTCAGAACCCCGTTGGGCAATTTCATGTACAAAGTAATGCCGTTTGGACTTAAGAACGCGAGAGCTACTTATCAAAGAACAATGATGGCCATTTTTCACGATTTCTTCCACAAATTTGTAGAATTCTATGTGGACGATTTGGTCATCAAATCGAAGAAGGGGGAGTCCCACCTAAACGACTTAAAGAGGGTGTTTACTCGATGTAGGAAGTATAAATTAAAGATGAACCCATTGAAGTGCGCCTTCGGAGTAACACGCGGGAAGTTTCTAGGCTTTGTGGTTGATCGACAAGGGGTGCAGATGGACCAGGATAAACAACGCGTGATCTTAGAAATGCCGTGCCCAAGAACGGCGAAGGAGCTAAAAAGCTTCCTCGGAAAGGTCTCCTACCTCAGAAGATTTGTACCAGGATTGGCCGAGGTAACACACCCGTTGATGCAACTGCTGCGAAAGAACACAAAGTTCAGGTGGGAAAAGGATCACCAGGAGTCCCTCGATGAGTTGAAGAAACTGCTCGTTTCACCGCAAATCATGGTTCCTCCACAGGCAGGAGCACCGTTGCAGCTATACCTCACCTCCACTACAAGGTCTGTTGGAGCTTTGCTGGCACAGGAGATCGACGGGCAAGAACGGCCAGTATATTACCTCAGTAGGATCATACATGGGCCGGAGATTAGATATAGCAGCCTAGAAAGGCATTGTTTGGCCTTAGTCTTTGTAGCACAAAAACTTAGACATTATATGCTGTCTTTTACAATTCATATTGTAACTAGATGTGATCCTATTAAGTATTTGTTGGCTAGAACTATCTTGATTGGCAGGGCAGCTAGGTGGTTCCTTATTCTCTCCGAATATGATTTAAAGTGTGTGGTTCCTCGTGCTATCAAGAGCCAGGCGTATGCTGATCTGTTGGCAATCTTTCCATCAGTAACGTTTGAACCACCTAAAGAAGACATTCCGGGAGATGACTTACAGGCCAACTATCTCGATGCAACCGATGAGGAATGGACGATGCAATTCGATGGGTCTTCGGCAGAGAAAAAAGGAGGGGAAGGGGTCATCCTTTCAAAAGGAACGGAGGAGATTTGTCTTTCCTACAAACTGGATTTCCCTTGCTCCAATAACGAAGAAGAATACGAAGCGTTGGTACTAGGGTTGCTGGAGGCTCTTCGAAGGGGAATTCGTTCACTCTGCATCAAGGGTGACTCGAATTTAGTAATTCAGCAAGTTAACGGAGAATATGCGTTGAAGCACATGAGTTTGGCGCCGTACAGGACGATCATTCAAAGGCTCCTCAGCCAGTTCCATCGGACCACAATTAGAAGACATCCCAGAACGATGAACCGTCATCCAGACGCTTATGCCACTATTGCTCAAAAGATGGTCATGAGGAGCGATACGACTATTGTTACGATCCAACGAAGAACAGCTCCTTCGGTGGTGCAGTCAATACTACCGATGGAGGGAGACGCGGATTGGAGAGGAGAGATCAGGAAGCAACTGGAGTCTGGCGAAGGAGCTATGGGACTAAGAGAGTTAGCCCAATACTTTACAAACTAGGGAAATCTTTACTACAGAAATGCAGGGGGATGGTTATCAAGATGCGTTGGGCCAGAGGAGGCAGAGCGGAGGTTGAAGAAAACACATGAGGAGCACTGCGAAACAACTGAGATACCTCTTTATAGGAGAATTCAAAGAGGGGGATATTTTTGGCCTAAAATGAAACAGGATGCGGCAGAACTACAGTGGAATTGTGATAAGTGTCAGCTATTTTTCGAAGCAGCTGAGTGCCATTTCATTGAAGCCCAAACAGACTGGAGGCAGCCCTATATCGACTTTATTCAGGATGGAATTGTCCCAACAGAGAAGATGGATGCGATGGGACTAAGGCGAAGGGCCCCGAGGTTCTATATCCAAGAGGGGCAGCTTTATCGAAGGGGGTACTTCAACAGGCCATTGCGTTGCATTACAAAAGAAGAAGCAACTGAGGTCCTCAAACAAGCCCATGACCCAGCTCACATGGGAGGGGCCAAGTTATATGATCAGCTGATGACGTTGGGGTATTATTGGCCAACGATGGAAAAAGACTCCGCCGAATTTGCCCAAAAATGCAAGGCTTGCCAGCTTCATGGAAATATGATCCATGCCCCATCGGTGGACTTACACTCTCTGGCAACACCTTATCCTTTCCACACTTGGGCGTTCGACCTCGTGGGGGCGATACATCCTTCGTCGAGGGGTAAGATATGGATACTGGTAGCAACGGAGTGCTTTACAAAATGGGCTGAAGCAATACCACTTAGAAGGGCAACGGCTGGGGTAGTGAGTAGCTTCATCAGAGAGTATATCATTTTGCCGTTTTGGGATCCCAAAGGTTATTCTCTCAGATAATGGGACTCCCTTCGTCAACTCAGAAGTAACGATGCTCACAGACAAGTACTCCATTGTTCATCACACTTCAACGGTGGCATACCCGAAGGGGAATGGTCAGGCTGAAGCAACTAACAAAACTCTGGTTAATATCTTGGCTAAAACGATGGAGGACTTTCCAGGATCGTGGGATGACAAGATACCAACAGTGTTGTGGGCCTATCGAACGACGAAGAGGAAGCCCACAGGGTACACTCCGTTCTCCCTTGTCTATGGGGCTGAGGCAATTCTTCCAGTAGAGTTGGAAGTTCCCTCGGCTCGATACGCCTTGCGAAGTAGCATGCTCCCTCAGAGTAGGCATGTGCAGTTGGAGGCATTGGATGAACACAGAGACAACGCGATGCAACATTTTCAAATGTATACAAAGCAGCTCTCTAGGGCATATGACAACATGGTAAGACCAAGGAGGTTCGTGGAGGGAGATCTCGTTTTGAAGGCAGCAGTGAAACACATTAGGGGACTTCCTCTGCCAAAGTTCGCAGCCAATTGGGAGGGACCTTTCATCGTGAACGAAACTCATGATTCAGGTTATTGCCTAATTTCTAAGTTGGAGGAAGATAGGCCATTCAAAATTAACAATAAATGGCTGAAAGTATATCATGTGTAGACAGTTAGGTTGTACCATCGATGTATTGGGTTCTTTTTTTATTATGAATATACAAGTTTTACTGATGATGTGAAGTATAGACATTGATATATGAAAGCAGGCATAACTCAGAGATAAATTGAAAAATGTACATTCTTTCATTCATTAAAGAAAAGAGCATTACAAGCAAAATGGGGAACTATTGCCCAAGAATTACATGAATGAAAGAAAGAAAATATGTACAGGAGTTTTACTACCCTAAGAGAAACCACAGATCCGGGGAAGAGAAAAAATCCCCGGGAAGGCCCGAAGAAGCTGATGAAAAAGAATTTTGAGCGTTGACAGCAACCTCTAGCCTGGTTTTCACCTGGGCGCGTTCAATAAGGAGCCTTTCTCGTTTTAGCTTGGCCAAACGCAGAGCTTCTTCGGCATTCGTTACTTCTTCATCCGCCGATTCCAAAAGAGGTGCCAGCTCAGCTAACTTAACCTCCTCAGCCCGTTGGTCCTCCTGGTGCTTTATCAGCACTTCCCTCTGGCCGATCAGTTGCTGGTTCTTCAAAGTCTTCAGATGCGTTATAAGCCAGTTAAAACGGAAACCATCACGCCCCAACTCCTTCAGAAAACCTAGAAATTGGTTGAGAAGGGATCTGGTAACACTGGCAGTGGGGGTACTAGCAATTTCAGCAACAACGATCGCCATGCCTTGCAGCCTGTGACTCATCACATGAATATTTGAGCGCAGGCAATCCGGTGTGAAGGTCTCAGGATGGTGATCCACCAATTGTTCAATCACCAGCCGATGGTTGACGGGCATTTGAGGAGATTGCCGAAGCACCATGAGGCAGAACGAGTGAGGAGCTAGGTCGGGAAGAGGGACCTCACACCCAGATTCGCTCTCGACTGCAGCACCAGTCGTAGAACCTTGATCATTGATGATGCTAAGATTTAGCACCACCAGGTAAGTGTTAGTGAGCTCAAGCAGTAGCAGCCATGGCAGCCATAGAGATATATGAGTGTATAGAAGGGGATGAGTATAAGAGGAAATTAGATAATGATGTATAGTGGTTCAGCCAAATTGGCCTACATTCACTGTGAGTGTGTGATCCACTAAGTATGGGCACTAATGGCCTTGGATACAATGCACATAACCCTCTCTCTCTCTACAGTGTGTGTACAAGCAGAGTTTTAGCTAGGGCTACTGTTCATGGATCGATCCCCTGTAGGGTTGTAGGTGACAAGTATATATAGGTCTTGGGGGGTGTAGTGTACCCCCCAAGTAAGCATGGTGCATGTGAATGGTGATCTAACCAATCCCTTGTTGACACCTGTAGATGCCAAATGATGACATAATATTCCCTCACGTGAGGGTGTGATTCTGTTATAACGGTCTGCCACATGTCATATGAGCCTGACGCGCACTGTTCCACGCGTCTCCCAAACCACGCGCCGTCATGATACCACCCTCGGCCTATGAGCCGAGGCCGAGGGCAAAGTTTCTTCCGGTAGGGAGCCTGGCTTGATTCTGGCCTCGTACTGTCGTACCCTCGTAATGTCGTCCGGAGCCTGAGGAAGGGTCGGCCCCTCGTAGGGTCGTCCGGAGCCTGGAGGAGGGTCGGCCCCTCGTAGGGTCGTCTAGGCCTGGTGGAGGGTCGGCCCCTCGTAGGGTCGTCTGGGCCTGGTGGGGACCAGCTGGAGCCTGGTCAAGGGTCGGCCCCTCGTAGGGTCGTCCGTATGGGAGGTGATCCTTGTCCAGACCGAGGGTATAAACGGGTATATCAATCACCCCCAGCCCTTAGCCATAGGTGTCATTGAGATGGCTGAGGGATAATGCTGAAATTCAGATGCGTGTATGATCAGTTAGGTGAGTGACACCTGGGCAGGTACTCATTGCTGTTCCAGTTTCCAAGGCAGGGCGGCTGCGCAGTGCACTTGGGGCCTTGTGCCCTAATTATACCTTTCTTTGGTAAATGGGTCCACTCATTACCAAAGTACTTAAGAGATTTTCAAACTCTCTCTCTTCATCTTCTTCTTCTTCGCGCCCAAGATTATTCTCTCTCTAGAACCAGTTTCCACCGCCATTTTCAGCCTTCAAACCTTCAGGTCCTAGCAGCGTTCTTGCCCTTCTCCTCATCAGGTAACCTTTTTCTCCTCTTGCCTTCTTTTGTCTTCATTTCTGTCTATTTTTTAGGGTCGTAGGTCGTCTGGTTCTTAGAGTTCCCCCATAGCTTTTTCCGGTGTCTTCTCCGGTCACTGGTTCTTCGAACGTTCTTGACGAAAACCCTTGAGTTCTTTATTTAATCCAAAGGTCAACCCTGGTCAATCTCCCAAGTGTTTGTGGTTAAATTAGCCAAGTCTAGTATAATTTCTTTAAGTGTAGGGTCTTCCCCTTAATGCTTAGGAGGCTTTACAACCTGGTGTCTGAATTCCCGTCCTTGAGAGAGAAACTATTTACCGAGATCAGACGGATAGAGGAAGAGGAAGAGAGGAGACGAGGGGCCGACCCTAATTGGGTACGACCCATCTTTCCCATTCCTCTTGCCACCATAAGACCATCTGAACCCTCTGAGTCTTGTGGGTCGTCGTCTCGTCCGGCCGATACTCCCAAACCAAGTGAAATGGACGAGAGAAACTCCTCTCCAACTGGTGCTGGAACTTCTGGTAGAAGGGACTCACCTGACCTTAACCCAGGATGAGAGACTGAGGGTACAATCCCCTCTGAGGCTGTCCCTGTGACAACCCTGTCTCCCAACGCCTTCCAAGTGGCTTTTCCTCAGGGTCCTCCTGCAGGTGATGAGGAGGACGAGGACGACGATACAGATGATGAGGTTGATACCTCCCATGCCTCGTCTTTTATCTCCTCTGTTAGGGATAGGGACCTTCTGATATGGAGGCATATTTACGGAGTGCCATCTGGGGTGACTATGAGGGCTCCCTCTGATACTGAGAGGGTTTTTGAGGGAGAAGAGGGAGAGATTGCCGTCTACGAGCAAATGTTCAAGGTAGGTGTTAGACTTCCCTTCCATCCTGCTATTGTAGATATTCTGTCGGCTCTGGGCGTCTCCCCCTCTCAACTTCCACCCAACTCATGGAGGGCGATTCTGGGTTATATCTCTTTGTGGAAAAACTCTTTCACTGATGAGCCCTCGTCCGACGCGTTCTTGGCCTGCTACAATATCACCTCTTCATCTAAACAGCCCGGATACTATCATCTGGGAGCGAGAAGGTCTGAGAAGAAGCTGCTCCACGTGGCTCAAACTTCCAATCATGATTGGAAAAAAAGGTTCTTCTTCATATCTGGGGCATGGGAGAGCTCCACCGAGGCGTCCCCTTCTGCCGATGCTCCGAGGGTTCCTAACAGATGGTCTAACCCCTCCATGAAAGCTAGGTCAGACCCCGGACTTAGCTTGGAGGAGAGGGATATTGTTGAGTATCTGAGGGGACGAGGGAGAGAGGGTGAGATCCCAAAGTTCGAAGATCTGATGACCCCTCGCTTCCTTAAAGAAGCTGGTCTGAGGGTCGGCCCTCTGACAGAACTATGTGAGTTATACTGAACATTTTCCCTTCTTTACTTATTTTTGAAGTGTTCTCTCTTTATCTCTGAACTTTCCTGATTCATCGTATCCTTTTCAGGTCGTCCTGCAGGCGTGTCAGATTATCTCTGGGATATGACTGCTCCAAGCCTTCTTGCTGGTCTGACAAAGAAGAAGGGGAAGGAGCCTCAGCAAGCTCCTAAGAAGACGAGGGCCTCAGGGCCGACAGTTGTTGAGCCGACAGCTGTTAGCCACAAAAGGAAGGAGCCTGAGGCTCCAGTCGAGCCTCGTCCTGACCCTAAGACGAGGGCCAGGGCCGAGGCCTCTGAGGGGGCAACCTCTTCATCAAGCATGGGGGCCTTCTGGTCTCAGAGTCTGACCCATCTGAGGGCTGACCTCTCATCTCTTATTGCCAATTTGAGGGCGGCCAAGGCTTCGATGTTCTCTGCACCGTCGGCCTCTGACTACGAGTTCTTGGCAAAGATGCCCCCTGCCAAAGTGTATGACTACGGTCTGCACTCCCTTGCTCAGGTATTGGTCTCGACTTTCTTTAATTTCATTTTCATAAACTGTTCCCTCGGCCCCCTTTGATATTTCTTCATTTTTTCTTGCAGTCTGTCTGTGCCCTCACCTCAGCCACCAAGTGGATGGCTGAGAACCAACAGAAATTCCATGAAGCTGAGAGGGCCATTCAACAAGAGGCTGACCTACGGACAGAGTTGGACACTGCTAGGGCCGAGCTGGAGAGCGCAAGGACTGAGCACGCTAGAGTCCTTGATGAGCTGACGAAGCAACATGATGCCGATCTTCAGGCTAAGGACTTGTTGATCAAGGACAAGGACTTGTTGATCAAGGGCAAGGATGAGGCTCTGCTCAACCTGGAGGCCCAGCATAAGACTGATCTGGAAGCAGCCATCAAGAAAGCTGAGGCTGATGCTGTGGAGGCGTACAAGACCTCAGATGAATTTCAGGGCTTCGGCCTCGAATATCTTGAGAGGGGTATCAGGACGGCCTGCCGATGGGTCGTCCTCAAATTTGGCGATGTCGTCTCCTCTGTTCGCCCATCACTGGAGGGTGTTCAATTGGACGACCCTCTAATTGCAGAGGCCCTCAACCAAGTGGAGTCGCAAGTCCAGATTGAAGGGGTCGGTACATCTGAAGATCATCCCATTGTTGAGGAGACCATTCCCATTGTTGAGGCCCAGCCCTCCGATGTCGTCCCCTAGGGTGGCTGCCTGTAGCCCATACCCTTATTTTTGTACTTTTTGTTCAAAGGCCTTGTAAAAACACTTGACACTTATATTTTATTAATACCAGTCTCTTCCATATTTGCTGTCTTCCTTATTTCATTTTATTATGGCTTTCTCACTGTTGATGCTACTAACCCTTCCCTCGTCTTTTTTGAGGACCACTGTGGGGTCGTCCCCTAATGTGACCTCATTATAGCCGAGGGTTCAAGTAACCAAATGACTTTTAAGTAATGTCTTCTCTCGTCTTTTTTGAGGATAGTGGAGGGGTCGTTCCCTCCACTGGCCCTCATTATAGCCGAGGGTTCAACTAACCAAATTAATGGATTTTAATTTAGTCTTCCCTCGTCTTTTTTGAGGAGAGTGGAGGGGTCGTCCCCTCCACTGGCCCTCATTATAGCCAAGGGTTCAACTAACCAAATTAATGGATTTTAATTTAGTTTTCCCTCGTCTTTTTTGAGGAGAGTGGAGGGGTCGTCCCCTCCACTGGTCCCCATTATAGCCGAGGGTTCAACTAACCAAATTAATGGATTTTAATTTAGTCTTCCCTCGTCTTTTTTGAGGAGAGTGGAGGCGTCGTCCCCTCCACTGGTCCCCATTATAGCCGAGGGTTCAACTAACCAAATTAATGGATTTTAATTTAGTCTTCCCTCGTCTTTTTTGAGGAGAGTGGAGGGGTCGTCCCCTCCACTGGTCCCCATTATAGCCGAGGGATCAACTAACCAAATTAATGGATTTTAATGTAGTTTTCCCTCGTCTTTTTTGAGGAGAGTGGAGGGGTCGTCCCCTCCACTGGTCCCCATTATAGCCGAGGGTTCAACTAACCAAATTAATGGATTTTAATTTAGTTTTCCCTCGTCTTTTTTGAGGAGAGTGGAGGGGTCGTCCCCTCCACTGGTCCCCATTATAGCCGAGGGTTCAACTAACCAAATTAATGGATTTTAATTTAGTCTTCCCTCGTCTTTTTTGAGGAGAGTGGAGAGGTCGTCCCCTCCACTGGCCCTCATTATAGCCGAGGGTTCAACTAACCAAATTAATGGATTTTAATTTAGTTTTCCCTCGTCTTTTTTGAGGAGAGTGGAGGGGTCGTCCCCTCCACTGGTCCCCATTATAGCCGAGGGTTCAACTAACCAATTTAATGGATTTTAATCTAGTTTTTCCTCGTCTTTTTTTAGGAGAGTGGAGGGGTCGTCCCCTCCACTGGTCCCCATTATAGCCGAGGGTTCAACTAACCAAATTAATGGATTTTAATTTAGTCTTCCCTCGTCTTTTTTGAGGAGAGTGGAGGGGTCGTCCCCTCCACTGGTCCCCATTATAGCCGAGGGATCAACTAACCAAATTAATGGATTTTAATTTAGTCTTCCCTCGTCTTTTTTGAGGAGAGTGGAGGGGTCGTCCCCTCCACTGGTCCCCATTATAGCCGAGGGATCAACTAACCAAATTAATGGATTTTAATGTAGTCTTCCCTCGTCTTTTTTTAGGAGAGTGGAGGGGTCGTCCCCTCCACTGGCCCTCATTATAGCCAAGGGTTCAACTAACCAAATTAATGGATTTTAATTTAGTTTTCCCTCGTCTTTTTTGAGGAGAGTGGAGGGGTCGTCCCCTCCACTGGTCCCCATTATAGCCGAGGGATCAACTAACCAAATTAATGGATTTTAATTTAGTCTTCCCTCGTCTTTTTTGAGGAGAGTGGAGGGGTCGTCCCCTCCACTGGTCCCCATTATAGCCGAGGGATCAACTTCCCATGCATGCTAGGACTGACAATAGGATGAAGGAAACACTGATATTTCTCATTAATTTTCCAAGTGTTCTATTGGAGCAACCCTAATTACAATTATGGCCTTTCAAGACCTTACAACACTATTGATAGTATTTCTTCGAATGATCTGCATTCCAGGGGTTTGAAAAAGGTTCCCCCTCTAAGTTTTCTAGCCTGTAGGTCCCTGGGACAACTTCATCGATGACCCTATATGGGTCATGCCAATTAGGATGGAGCTTGTTGGGTTTCTGCCAAGTCTTTTTAAGAACCAAGTCTCCCACTGCGATAGGCCTCTGTTTCACCCTTTGGTTGTAAAACCTTGCGGTCCTCTGCTGGTAGGAAGCTTGCCTTATCTCAGCATCCTCCCTTCTTTCCTCAATCAGGTCTAGGTCAAGTCTTCTCTCTTCCGTATTCCCCTAGGGGTCATACATTTGGACCCTATGAGTAGGAAACTCCACTTCGGTGGGGATGACTGCTTCTGATCCAAAGCTAACATGAATGGGGTCTCCCCGGTAGAGGTCCTTACTGTCGTCCTGTATGCCCACAACACTGCATATAACTCCTCGACCCATTTTCCTTTTGCCTCCTCAAGCCTCTTCTTAATCCCATCTAGGATTGTCCTGTTCGTAACTTCGGTTTGCCCATTGGCTTGAGGTCGGCCTGGGGTGGAGAAAAATTGTTTGATGCTTACCCTCTCACAGTACTTCTGCAGAGAGGCATTCTTGAATTGAGTCCCGTTATCCGAGATGAGGGTGTTGGGTAGACCATATCTGCATATCACATTCCTCTAGATGAACTGGAAGGTCTTCTGCTCCGTGATCGTGACCATCGGTTCGGCCTCTACCCACTTTGAAAAGTAGTCAATTGCTACGATGAGGAACCGATAGTTATTGACTGCTCTCGGTAAGGGTCCTACCAGATCAATCCCCCATACTGCGAACGGCCATGGGGATGTAATGGAGGTGAGAGTCTGGTGAGGTTGGTGAGGGATGGTAGAAAATCTTTGGCATTTATCACACTTTTTAACATATGCGGCAGCATCTTTCCCCAAGGTCGGCCACCAGTAGCCTTGGGTGACAACCCTCTTTGCCAAGGATCTACCCCCAATATGGCTTGATCACGACCCTTCATGCACGTCTTGCAAAATGGAAGGGACCTCTGAGGGATGCACACACCTAAGTAAGGGGAGCAGAAACCCCTTTTTGTACAGCGTGTCTCCGATGACAGCAAACTTTGCAGCCCTGTATCTCAGCTTCTTCCTCTCTTGGCTCGCTTCTGGCATCTCTCCCCCTCTAATGTATCTGATCAGGGGGTCCATCCATGAAGGTTCTTGAGAAACATTCATGCAAACACCAAGTGTTCCCCCGACGTCTTCGATAGTTGGTCGAAGCAAGATTTCTACCGGGACTGTCCTCCTTATGTCTGTCCTAGTAGCTGAGGCCAACCTTGCAAGGGCGTCAGCACGGCCATTGTCGAGCCTAGGTACCCTCTTGAATTTCACTTCTTTGAAGTTTTTTAGCAATGACCTCACCTTATCAAGATACCTAGCCATCCTCTCGTCTTTGGCCTCATAGGCTCCTAGTATCTGATTCACCACTAGCCTTGAATCACTGTGAACCGACATTTGGCCGACACTAAGGGATTTGGCCAAGGAGAGGCCAGCTATCAAGGCCTCATACTCAGCCTCATTGTTGGAGGCTTTGAAATTGAACCTCAGGGCATACTCGACGTCTGTGCCATCGGGTGCTGATAGTATCAGTCCAGCACCACTTCCGCTATCACAGGAGGACCCGTCAACGAAGAGGCTCCATGGAGTTTTTCCTTCAGAGAAATTTCCCTCAGAGAGGGACCCCTGTCTAAAGATGTATCTTCCCTCTTCGTTTTCTGTCACTTTTCTTCTAGCGGTGCTCGTCTCAGCCATATCTGCGAGTGTGTCTGCGGGTTTGTCTTCTGTATCCGTCTTCCCGAGGGTCTCACCCTCGGCCTCATCATCTTCCCAGGTGAACTCAGCCACGAAGTCTGCCAAGGCCTGCCCCTTAATGGCTATCCTAGGCTGATACACAATGTCAAACTCCCCCAGCTCTATAGCCCAGGTCATTAGCCTTCCTGATTTTTCAGGCTTGTGTAGGACCTGCCTAAGAGGAGAGTCAGTAAGGATGACCATAGTATGGGACTGGAAGTACGGTTTCATCTTCCTTGAGGCATGGATCAAGGCATAGGCCAACTTCTCCATCCTCGGGTATCTCTGCTCTGCCCCCTGGAGTGCCTTGCTGTTGAAATATACGGGCTTCTGTATCCCGTCTTCGTCTCTTACGATTGCTGCACTGATAGCGGACTCTGAGACAGCAAGGTACACTTAAAGTCGTTCACCCTGCACGGGTCGTGACAGTAGCAAGGGAGACCCTAAGTATGATTTTAACTCCTTGAAAGCCTCATCACACTCTTCGCTCCATTCGAAGGCCTTCCTGAGGACCTTGAAGAATGGTAGACACCTGTCTGTAGCCCTTGACACAAATCTGTTCAAGGCAGCCACTCTCCCTGTGAGCCTCTGAACGTCTTTAATGGACTTGGGGGTCTTCATCTCAATAAGGGCCTTTATCTTTTCAGGATTGGCCTCGATGCCTCTTTGATTGACAATGAACCCCAAGAACTTCCCCGCTCCGACCCCGAAAACACACTTGGCCGGATTGAGCTTCATTTTGTATTTGTCCATTGTATTAAAGGTCCTTTCCAGGTCTGCTACATGATCCTCTGCCTTCAGACTCTTAGTCAGCATGTCATCTACGTAAACCTCCATAGACTTCCCAATTTGGTCTTCGAACATTTTGTTTACGAGGCGCTGGTACGTTACCCCCGCATTTTTTAGGCCAAAGGGCATGACCCTGTAACAGTATGTCCCCTTGTCAGTGATGAAGGCGGTCCTCTCCGAGTCCTCAGGGTTCATGAAAATCTGGTTATACCCTGAGTAGGCATCCATGAAACTCATGAGCTCATGGCCTGCGGTAGCGTCTACCATCTGGTTGATGCGGGGGAGAGGGAAGCCGTCTTTAGGACAATGCTTGTTGAGGTCTGTGAAGTCCACGCACATTCTCCACTTGCCGTTGGCCTTTGGGACGATGACTGCATTGGACAGCCACTCAGGGTAGATGACCTCCCTGATAAATTCAGCGTCTTCTAATTTTTTAACCTCATCCCTGATGACCTCATACTTTTCTCTAGAGTAAATCCTCCTCTTCTGCTTTACCGGCTTCACTCCCTCTACCACGTTGAGTTTGTGGCACATGATTTCAGGGTCGATCCCTGGCATATCTACATGACTCCACGCGAAGACGCTTCGCCTTCTCCTCAACAGTTTGATGAGGTCTTCCTTGATACTGGGCTTCAGAGATTTGCCAACTTGGACGGTTTTTCCCGGGTCATCCTCATCGAGGATGATGGGTTCTACCTCCTCAGCGGCCTCTCCTTTTTTGAGCTTCGTCTCGTCCCTGGGGTCTAGGGTATCAATGTTGTAAGTGGCTGTAGCCCTCTTGTGTGCCTCCCTTTCTTCAGCGGAGTTGTAGTAGCACTCTCTCGCTGTCGTCTGGTCTCCCTGAACTTCCCCCACCCCATAAGGGGTAGGGAACTTAACCATCTGGTGGACCGTGGACGGCACAGCTTCAAACCCCTTGAGGGCCACACGTCCCAGTATGATGTTGTATGCCGAAAACACATGCTCATCCAGCACAAAGAAACTGACCCTCTTGGTGAGCCATCTCGGCCACTCGTCCCCCATCCTGACATCAGCCTCATATATTCCTAGGGGGTGAACCTTCTCCCCACTGAACCTAATCAATGGATGATGGTATGGGACAAGTCTGGCACGACTGAGGCCCAAGGCCTTGAAGCATGGCCAAAACATCACATCTGCGGATGAGCCCCCATCCACCAGGATCCTCGGCACTTCGCACCCGTGCACCCTGGTGGTGATGACGAGAGGGTCATCATGCGGGGCCAATAGGCCCTTGAAGTCCATTCTTGAAAATCCCACAATCAAAGTGTCCATATCAACCTTCTTCCTTTTTTCTGACTTGAACTCTACGGAGGTTGAGTGCACCGTCTTCATCACTGCCTTAGCCTCAGCGACATGGGCCTTCCTGTCGGCGACCTCAGACCCTCCTCCTGCAAGTCCCCCGGAGATCATTCCCACCCCGAGCGAGATCATATTGAGCCTCTTGACAGGGCCGTGGTCGTCTCTCGGCGGGAGGTCGGGGTCGTCCTCATCATCAGAGGGGTCGTCCCCTCTTTTTTGAGGACCTTCTCTGCAGGCATCGACTCGTTTCTTTCTGGGGTCGTCCCCTCGTCCCCTCTTGAAGTCGGCTTTGTCGACGTACTTTCTGATATTCCCTTGCTTCAGCATCTTCTCAATCTCATCTTTCAGAGCAAAGCATTTGTTTGTTACGTGGCCGTGGTCTTGGTGAAATTCACCACAGGTTCTTATTCCTCTTGCCGGGGGCTGCCCTCATCTTTTCAGGCCACTTCAGCGTCCGGTCACTCTTTATCTCATTGAGGATTTGTTCACAGCTGACCGTCAGAGGGGTGTACCCCGCGAACTTATCATCCATGGTTCTCTTCTTCCCCTCTTTGTTCTTTTTGGGGTATTTACTCCCACTTGCACCTCCTCTTTCGTCCTCATATTTTGCAGCCATCGCCTCTTCGGCGTTCATCACCTTTCCTGCTGTTGACAACAGCTCGGCCATCGTCCTCGGAGGGTCTTCGGCAAGCTTCCATAATAGCTTCCCCTTTTGGAGCCCTCCAATCAGGGCTGTCATAGCTATGCTCTCCTCATAGTCTTCCACCTCCAGCTTCTCTTTATTGAATCTGGCTATGTAGTCTCTCAGAGTCTCATTCTTTCCCTGCTTAACATAGAGAAGGTGTGTGGTCTTCTTCTGTGGCCTCACCCCAAAGCAGAAATTATGGATGAACAGGTCTGCCAACTGCTTAAAGTTTCCAATAGAATTTTTTGGAAGAGACGTGTACCACACATGCGCAGCCCCTGTCAGGGTACCAGAGAAAGCACGACATCTCATCTCATCTGAGATAGAGTATATGTCTGCCGCGGATTGATACATCTCCACATGGTGGACAGGGTTGGTGCTCCCATCATATCTTGGGGTGACCACAGGAGGCTTGAATTTTGACGGCGTGGGGAAGTTGACTATCTTTGCCACAAAGGGTGAGCCTACGGTGTACCCCCTCTGAAGAGGGTCCCGGCTCTTCAATATGTCGCCAATCTTATCCTCTAACCGCTGGATTGAGTCATTCCAGGGTCTCACAGGGTCGGCCTGGCCGATGTTATCCCCTGCTGCTTCTCGGAGGTGGATGGAGGGCTCCGCTACGGCAGGCCTGTGTCGGCTATTTACTTCCCTTTGGCCGTCGTCCCGTCTTTGGGGTCGGCCTTCTGCTTCTTTCCTAGATCTCACTGCGCTTCTTGACTTGGACAACTTGTCCCGCAGGTCATTCACTGGGCCCAGCCTCTCGAAGGCCGACCCCCTGCTCAGGCGGTCAAAAGCAGAGCCTCTTGGGCGATCATCAGGGTTTGGTCTCCCGCACTTTCCTCTACTGTCCTGGAGAGGTCGTACAGTATTGTTGGAGACCTCATACGGCTCCCAGCATTCTACTAGAGCCTCTTCCACCTCCAGATCGTCATACCTGTCCTCAGGGCAAGGGTTTCCTTGCCTCCCCAGGCGTAAACGCCGGGGGTCAGCAACATCCCTACGCCGCTGAGGGGGTGGCAGGTCTTTACGTGGTGCCTGGGGTGGTCCCCTGGCCTCATGCTGTCCTGGAGCTGCTGCCGGAGTAATCATCTCAGGTGAGACCCTCGGTGGTCTCAGTATGTTCTGACTTAGAGCTGTGAACTGCTCTTGCATCATCCGCTGGCTGGCTGCCAGAGACTTTAGGGCTGCCGCCACATCAGCCATCTCAGACTGAGGCGGCGGCTGACTGGAACTGGGTCTTCCCCCCTCATCCGGCGGGGGAGGTGGTGGCGGTGGCATCTCAGGTGCCGTGTGCTTGAGCTATGAAAAGCTGAACTGAAGAAAATACTGGTTAGCTTGGGAACCTTAGTGGGTCTCTTTCAATGGTGAAACACCTCCTCTCAGGGGGAGTGTTGGTTCACCACCAGAGTGCCCAGTGAGGTCAAGCTGTACAAAGGAAGAGATGTCTTCTCGTTCCCACAGACGGCGCCAAACTGATGATGCTAAGATTTAGCACCACCAGGTAAGTGTTAGTGAGCTCAAGCAGTAGCAGCCATGGCAGCCATAGAGATATATGAGTGTATAGAAGGGGATGAGTATAAGAGGAAATTAGACAATGATGTATACTGGTTCAGCCAAATTGGCCTACATCCACTGTGAGTGTGTGATCCACTAAGTATGGGCACTAATGGCCTTGGATACAATGCACATAACCCTCTCTCTCTCTACAGTGTGTGTACAAGCAGAGTTTCAGCTAGGGCTACTGTTCATGGATCGATCCCCTGTAGGGTTGTAGGTGACAAGTATATATAGGTCTTGGGGGGTGTAGTGTACCCCCCAAGTAAGCATGGTGCATGTGAATGGTGATCTAACCAATCCCCTGTTGACACCTGTAGATGCCAAATGATGACATAATATTCCCTCACGTGAGGGTGTGATTCTGTTATAACGGTCTGCCACGTGTCATATGAGCCTGACGCGCACTATTCCACCCGTCTCCCAAACCACGCGCCGTCATGATACCACCCTCGGCCTATGAGCCGAGGCCAAGGGCAAAGTTTCTTCCGGTAGGGAGCCTGGCTTGATTCTAGCCTCGTACTGTCGTACCCTCGTAGTGTCGTCCGGAGCCTGAGGAAGGGTCGGCCCCTCGTAGGGTCGTCCGGAGCCTGGAGGAGGGTCGACCCCTCGTAGGGTCGTCTAGGCCTGGTGGAGGGTCGGCCCCTCGTAGGGTCGTCTGGGCCTGGTGGGGGCCAGCTGGAGCCTGGTCAAGGGTCGGCCCCTCGTAGGGTCGTCCGTATGGGAGGTGATCCTTATCCAGACCGAGGGTATAAACGGGTATATCAATCATCATGAATTGAATTTTCCGAAGCGTCAGGTTCTCGAAAGGGCGAGCCTACAGGTGAGAGGACTAGGGGCGAATCTTCCCGAGCAACCTGAAAAGAAAAGCCCAAATAAGGATATAAAAAATCTTAACAAGCGTTTTCGTTGTTAAGTCACCATTATAAGGTGGAGATTATATAAAAATCTTAACAAGCGTTTTCGTTGTTAAGTCACCGTTATAAGGTGGAGATTGTATAAAAATCTTAACAAGTGTTTTCGTTGTTAAGTCACCGTTATAAGGTGGAGATTATATAAAAAAATCTTAACAAGTGTTTTCGTTGTTAAGTCACCGTTATAAGGTGGAGATTATATAAAAATCTTAACAAGCGTTTTCGTTGTTAAGTCACCGTTATAAGGTGGAGATTGTATAAAAATCTTAACAAGTGTTTTCGTTGTTAAGTCACCGTTATAAGGTGGAGATTATATAAAAATCTTAACAAGTGTTTTCGTTGTTAAGTCACCGTTATAAGGTGGAGATTATATAAAAATCTTAACAAGTGTTTTCATTGTTAAGTCACCGTTATAAGGTGGAGATTATATAAAAATCTTAACAAACGTTTTCGTTGTTAAGTCACTATTATAAGAAGGAGTTTAAGCAGAGAATTAAGAAAGTACCTGAATCATAACAGGGGCAGGAGTGGGAGCTATCACGGAGGTTAAAGTGGCAGGAATCGTTGGGAGGGGACTTGTTACCTCATCGGCCTCAACGGGGTCTCTGGCCCCAGAAACCTCAACCATCGGCATAGTTCCCTCGCCCACGTAAGGTACCAAAGCAAGAGCAAGGGGTTCATCGGGAATAGATGAGGGTGGTGAAAGATCAGGAGAAAGCTGCAATATAAAAGCCAATGTTAGTAAAGAGGAACAAATACAGAAAAAAGGGCGAAATGTATCCAAGAATAACTTACCTCAGTCAGAACGTTGAAAAGGGGCACCGTGGAAAGAGGTCTCGCCAGCACCGTTGGACGGAGAATGTTTGCTAGCAGCGAGGATACTTCGACCTAGGGCAACCAACATCCTAAATTCAGCACACAGAACGGGGTGAAAGAGAAGGAATGCCAGATCAGACAAATTTAATTATGAAATAATTACCTCAGGATCACCTGCAGCAACCAGAACGAGGGGGAGAACAGCCTCAGAGGAAGACAGTGAGCCAGAGGAGACTGGAGTAGGCATCTCAGATTGTGTTGTCTCTGGTGGCGAAGAGACACCCACGGGCTCTATAACCTCGCCCTCCCCAACTGCCTCCCCCGCCCGTCTTGAGATTGAACGACGGGCGTAAGTAAGCCCGGTCATTGGCGAACGGGGCGGGGTCGTATCGGATGAGATGGCCCCACAACGACCGCCCACGAAACGGCTAATGGGGGGACTTGGGGGGCTAGGAGAACGAGGCCCCGTTTCTTTAAGTCCCTGCACCAAAGTAGTTAAGAACAATATATATAAGTAAATCCGGCTTGCTCTAACCAAAGAAGAAAAGAGAGCAAGATAAGTGTACATACCTCAGATCGGGAAGAAGAATGAGAAGCTTGCACCGAGGAAACTTGCTTCCGCTGGGACTTGGTGCCTAAAGTCTTCCTCCTCAGCCTTGTCATGGCACTACCAGTGGCTTGAGGAACCTTCGAACCTTTTCTCCTCTTTGCAGCTGGCTCAGTGGGATCGACGACGATCGTGGGGAAGACAACCGAGGGAGGAACGACGACAGCGCGCCGTTGAAACTCTGCATTCACCCGATCTACCTCAGCCTGCGCCTCCCTCCTTAACCTCTCGGCCCTTTCAGGAGATATGGGAGGAGGAACAGAGGCTATGGGTAGGGCTGCCACAGGAATCTGGGATTTGGACTTTGCCTTTTTCGTGGAAGCCACCCCACTCTTGGCCTTCTTGGTCGACGGCTGCGAAGACCCTTCATCACCAGTAGCTCCAGTCGAAGGAGCAGTCTTCCTGGATACCCAGCACCTTTCGCTTTGGATATGGCAGTGGGAGTCATGGGGCATAACGGAGGTAGCTCTTCGGAAGGCCCCTTAGGGGTTTTGCTTAGAGGGAACTCAATCCCCAGAATGGAGTTGCCTTTGAGTCCTAGCTCCATCGCAGCAAATGAAAGAACTGGAGGGTACACCGGCTCGCCATCTATGAATTCAGCAATATTAGCCAGTTGTCTCGGCCAGAACTTCGTGGCAAATAGACTGGTCACATTCCCTTGCCTTTTGTTGGAGGGAATGGTGACTCTCCCAGCCATTGATTCACTTATCCCCCACGCAGCAGTGGAGGAAAATAAGGAACATGCCTCACTAAAGCTAACCTTCGGGTTTGAGGATTGGAAAACTGAGCGAGGAGCCCCCTGATCAAACCCAAATTGACGACTACACCGATTGTGGTTGTAATGTTCGCTGGAATATCCCCACTCGGTGTAGGAAGGCAGATACCCCGGAGAAAGGAGAAGCACCACGGCTAACTGAGGATCTTCAATGTCTACCCCCACCTGTACCACCCTGGATTCGTCCTGAAAGAAATCACAAGTGTGAACAAAGGCGTCCTCTCCGTAAGGCCTCACAACAAAGTCCTCAAAACGATCAATTGAGGCGATCAGCTCTTTTTGGCTCTGCCTCTTGTGATAAATATAAGAGCGGGGGGGCAAAATGGTTTCCCCAGAAGGAGGACGGTTGGCCTTGGCCGCCACAACAGGAAAGCGCACGTAAAGAAAGCTGGTTAGAAGGATGCTGTTAGCAAAATTGGCCAGGTTATAACGGCCAAGGGATCGTTCCATATCGAACAACGTTCTGTCAAGCCAGGTGTAGAGGGACCCTAGGGCAATTGCATCCAAAGGAAGTTTGATGCCCCGGGCCAAACGAAGGGATATATTGATAAGGTCCCTTCGGGGCTGATCGTTTGGTTTTCCCGTCAAAAGAAAACGGGACAGAATCACAAGGATGTAAGCAGGGAGCTCTAACGAAGTACCTTGGCCAGGGGCATCCGTTGAAATTCAAGAACTACCTTCACTAGAACCCTTGAAGAAATAATTAATCAGCGGAGTGAAGGTAGCTTTGTTTGAAGAACCGATGCAACTTCGGCATATTCGGTCCAACGCCAAACGGTCAGCAGTCTCTTCGGCGTCAAGAGGCTCATCGGTATAAGGCTCATGACCTGTTGCTTCGAGCCCCAGAAGCTCGAAGACATCTTCTAGGGTTATCGTGAACTCGCCTCACGCAGCAATAAATGTGTGAATCTTCACGTTCCAACGAGAAACAAGAATGGGGAGAGCAGCATTATTTTTGGAGAGAGTAAACTCACCAAACCATTTGGCCCGTTGAAGGCCAATCTTACTCAAAATATCACCATAGGAACTCACCATGTGAGAGTTCCAAGCAGCAAAATGGGCAGAAGAACCACCTGGTGCTTCGAAGTCAATTTGGGACCATTGGAAGTCCCCTTGCTCTAGACGAAACCGGAGAGTCCCCTCTGGAGGAAGAAAGCCCCACTTCGAGGGTTCTTCGTCCTCGTCACCCAGCACTAAGGACTCAAACTTGCATTCAAAGTTGACAGTCTTGCAAGCAGCAGCAAAGCAATCATCTTCGCCAAAAATGGGAGAGCGACGATAAAACCTTAACTGATCACGACGGACAGCGTCCAAGGCAGAGGCACCAGTAGTGGTGGCAACAGCAGTAGCAGGCGGCGCACTGGTTGAAGAGATGGTGGGATAACTTTGAGAAGCCATGACAGAGTGTTAGTGCAAACAAAAAAACAACCTTGAGTCAGAAAAGCCTGAGCACGACAAGGGCGGAAGAACAACCACAGGAGGTGGCGAAGATGATGCGAGCAAGAACAGGACGGCACAAGGTCGAACAGCAGGTTTCAGACGATCAACAATGGAAGCTTTTTTCTCTCTCTCTCTAAAAAATGAAGGAAATTTGAGACAAGTAGTGGGAAAGAAAGAAAAAGAATGGCTTTAAGTGATTTGGCCGTTTAATTTTTAAAAAGTTCGTCGTTTAAGTTTCCCACCATTGCACGTGTGTGGCCGCCTGCAATCATTTCAAATGTACATGTGGAACTTTGGGAAGTGTTCTGACATGGAAAAGACAACGCTACGTCATTCAATGACGTGACACCTGGGAAACTGCCATCAATTAATGAAGTGACACCTAGGGAACAGCCACCGTTACCTTCCTAAGCAAGATTCAGTTTTGGGCGCCAAGATTTTCTCTGACATATCCAATAAACCCCCCAACGAAGAAGGTGTCCCAACGGTTCAAAAAAGGCACGATGTCCCCTCGACAGAAGCTCAAACGTTGTTTAGTTATGACTCAGTTACATCGGGGAGAATTTTTTCGCTTTTTTCGAACATTACTGTGAGAATATTAGCAGGTCCTTCGGGAGAATTTTAGATATTCAAGCTGGAACGGTTGAGGCTCCGCATTAGAAAAAGCTGCAGGCCATACAGAGAAGGTTCATCGGATTAAAAAGTTTTCGTGGAGGCACTTCTTGTTCCCACAACAAATCCCTCCACGAAGGGGCAAATGTAGAGGGGGCCTGAAGGTAATCCTGGGATTAGAGATAATCCACTAATTAGCAACAGTGTTCTGAGGATGGAAACTCAAGCGTGGCATCTTGGTGAGGCAGCTCAGCGTGGCAGCTCAGCGTGGCAACTCAAGCGTGGCATCTTGGTGAGGCAGGTCAGCGTGGCAACTCAAGCGTGGCATCTTGGCGAGGCAGCTCAGCGTGGCAACTCAAGCGTGGCATCTTGGTGAGGCAGCTCAGCGTGGCAACTCAAGCGTGGCATCTTGGCGAGGCAGCTCAGCGTGGCAACTCAAGCGTGGCATCTTGGTGAGGCAGCTCAGCGTGGCAACTCGTACTTTAGCTTATTGTTACTTTGCCATATTATAGCTTTGTTTATATTTACTGCGAGTTATAATGACTGTAATGTTGTAACGAGAATAATGAATGGGCGTGAGGTCGAACGGTACTCGCGAGAGACCAGGCTTGGCAGGGCCTGGGAGAGTTTTCATGCTCTATCGAACAAACCTCACCGTGGGAACTTTAGAGGGATTTGGTTTGAAGGATTGAGAAGTGGGGCACCGTTGGGGCTTGTCCTGACCATCTTAGATACACCTGGTAAAACACTGAAGGACCCTGACCGTGGAACCTCAAGCGGAGCAGCTTGGAGTTCCATCGGGCATTGAGTTATGAACCAAACAACCCTCTACTTAAATATCACATCTACTGTGGGTGATGTCACTAGCCTTCTAAACAATGTCAGACATGCACTTGAGTAAACCACCGTGGTATTTGGGGCTGTCAGATAGTAGGTGAGCCACCTCTGCGACAATAACCCCCTGACATACAGTGGTTAGGCAAAAGGCATGTCTTGGCATTTAATGTTTATGACATAGGAAACAACTAGTGCATCAGGCATTTAATGTTGTGACATAAAGTATGAGGGATGTCTTTCATAGTCTTTAATGACTGAGTTGCCTCGGGGGTGGTGTGGGGGGCTATTTAAGGACCCCAACCACCTTTGAGAAAAAGGAGAGAGAAGAAAATGATCCTTTGAGAGTTCAAAAAAGTTATTGCTAGAGATACATCAGAGAGAGAATTATTGCAAATTAGAGGGCTTATCCACTCACCATTGTCATTTATTACGAAGCTTTTAATACGCAAACAGAGACTCTTGAGAGTGGTTTTTGGTATGTTTTGTCTGCCTACCAAGGTGTATCTAGGGTGCTTGCTTCTCTCTCCCTCTAGCTAAGTTATTTCTAAAGTTCTTTATTATATTGAGGGTTATACACGAGATTTGTGAGTATAAGATGGGTTCCATACCTTCCAAACTGCTCTTTGTGTCTTGCGGCTAAATCACTAGTGTTTCTCTAATTAACCTTGCCATAACCATACTTAAAAGGTTTTACGCCTCCATCTTATCTAAACTACCCTCTTACAGGTTCAACCCCGACTTATCGGGAATATTGCTTGAGCGACCGGCTTACACTTGAGCTGTAAATAAATGCAATGCACATACAAATTTTGCATCACGCCAAGTTTTTGGCGTTGTTGTCGGGGATTAGGTAAACATATTATGTTAGACTGAATTAATCTAAGAATTTGACTCTAAATCCCAAAAAAGCCAAAAAAAATTATAAATCCCAAAATTTCAAAAAAAGTAAAAAAAAAATACCCAAAATATCAAAAAAAAATTAAAAAAATAAAAATATTTTCTTGAGCTTGAAATGCAAAATAATCAGTCCAATCCCAATCCAATTCCTCCTAGGGTACACGAAAACCCGATAATTGAGCCCACTCCTATTAGACCCCACACTCCAGACTTTCCAAATTTCTAGGAATTACCTCCTACACTACGTAGTCACACCATGAGTCATACGTTTAAGAACTTCGGTGAGGAAAGTGATTCTATTAGTGCGAGTGAAATGTCTAATCATGCTAGTTTCATAACGGGTGAGGGAGTGTTATTGTATCAGCCTATAAAATAACTCTTATACCCCGAGTGAACCGTCGTTCCAGGATGCATTATATTCCCACATAATGCGGGGTAATTTCACTTTAGGAAAGCGATGATTCAGATACTCCCAATATTTCACGTTATGGAGTCGAAAAAATCTTATCTCCACATTAGAGAGTTGTAAGAGGCATGAAAGATAATTAACGATCAAGATTGCACCCAAGAAGTAGTGTGCCTTAAGATTTTCCTATTATTAGTTAAAGACTTGTCTTTGGTCACTCACAACGAACTCGATAGATATGTGGAAAGACATGCATGCCAAATTTCTCTAGAAGATCTTTCCTGCACATAGGACCAACTCTATTTGGAATGAAATTTAGACTTTTAAGAAAAATGACAACGAGATTTTTGATAAGTGTTGGGAGAGGTTCAATGAGTTAGTTAACATATACCCACATCATGGCTTTAAGAAGTGGAGACTCATCTCTTACTTCTAATATGGGCTTATCTTAAGCTCAAAACAACTCGTTGAAACCATGTGCTTGGGAGAGTTCTTCGGATTAGAGGCGGATGATGAGGAGGCCCACTTTAAGTATGTCACCGAGACTACTCAAGTTTTTGACACATCAGATCCGTACACCAAACCCAAACCTAGAGTCACATCCACAACTCCTTATGCCTCTGGACTCTATCACTTGGACAAGGAAGCCTAGTCGAAGCTCCAAATTAATAAATTATCCAAGAGTCTTGAGGAAGTGGTCAAAGCTATGGGATAGGTATATCAGGCCCATCTCGAGACTTACTGGAAGAGAGTTGCACGATTTGTGAGGCAGGACATTTAACGAAGTAATGTCCGACTATACATGCCTACAAAGTTAAGATACAAGAGAAAGTTGAGGTGGGGGGAGACTATAAGGGTAATTTTAACGCACCTCAAAGGAATTATTTCAATCCCAAGTGGTGAAACCATCCCAGATTTATTTACGGGTAACCGAATGAAGCAACGAACCCGAATTCGCATGTTTCCCACCAACCGCCACCACTCCCACCTTACCAACAAGTGCCACCCATACAAGTGCCTCCTCCCGCGCCTTATATGATTCCACGGTGAAAGAGTCTCGAGGAAACTCTTTCTCAACTCATGGAAAATCAATCAGCGATAAATGCCCAAAATGCCTAAAACTTTTTCGACTTAAAGGCATCGCTTTCTAAGTTGCAATATTCCCTAAGTGTCCAAGATAAGGGCAAGTTTCCCACCCTAGGCCAAATACCTCCCCAAGGTTAAAACTGTGTTTGCTCAAACCCTCGATGAAAGTAAATGGCAATATCAAGCAATAACCACTCTACATAGTGGGAGAGTTGTTGGCTTGTAACGTCCCCCACATGACGTGTAAGATGATATGGAGGTTTTACCGACACGTAAGAGGCCGAAGAATCCACCTTTGAAGAGAGTGACAAAGATGAAAAAGTTAGGCCCGAGGTGGTATTGAAACCCCCTATAGCCGCACTTTACCCTCAACGGTTTGTCCCTCCTTCTAAAGTGGTCGTAGTGATGATATCCTAGAAGTGCTTAAGCAAGTGAATCTTAATTTACCTTTTCTTGAACTATTAAGGAAATTCCCACGTATGCAAAGTTTCTCAAGGACTTTCTCATGGTAAAACATAAATTAAAGGTCAAGAAGAAGGTGTTCTTACCAAAAACATGCGAGTTCAGTATTTTTGAGCGACCTTCCTCCCAAATATAAAGATCCGGGTGCGCCTACCATTTCGTGGATTATTGGAGAAAATAAAATCGAGATAGCTTTAATTTTTTTTCTTTCTATCATTTATCTTTTTCCTCAAAACATTATATGGATCTAGAAATAAATAAGATTAATAAAATGCAATTTTAAGCAAATCCAATTAAGGTTAGATGATTTTGAATTTAATATGATGGGATCCTTTTAATGAAGGTAAATAGGCCCATTGTTCGTATAATAGAATTTCAATGATAAAATCAGTATTGAATTTGGGGAAGAGCATTGATGATGTCATATTGAGCATAATTGCATGTTTTCAATATTAATTGGAAGAGTACTGATGTGAATTGAATTGGAGGGTGAAAGCGATAAGACTACAGAACCAAAGGAATCAAAGAAGTGAGTTTTGTTCTCAATAGGTAAGATTAGTGTACCTATGCACTTTGAGTATTTATCATTAATGAATGATAACAAGTGTGAGAATGGAAAATGTTACCCTGGTAGGTGTGAATTACAAGGGTGGTATGTGTGTGAAGTGAAAAATTAAATGAAATGAACCCTAGCGACATATTGATTACTAACCTATAGTGTCTTCTCAATGAAACGTTGCCATTTTTTGTTAATAGTATTGTGTTCGGATTGACCAATTATTGTTTATCTGGAAAATTATATTGTAACAAAAGGGTTTTTAATAGACCGGTTATAGAACCCATTCAATACTTCCATCTTAGATGATCGGTTATAACATACTGATTATACAAATTTTCATTCGGTAGAGTGATTTGTGTGTTTTTAAAGATTTTGATTTATTTGAGTTTAGGTTTAGAAGGTAATGAATTTAATTTTGAAACATTCATCTACTATGATATTATTGACAGCTGATTTTAGTTCATTCTAAATCTGAATCGGTCTATGAAATATTAATCAACAAATAATATTAGTCGACAAACATTTTATTTCTCTTTATCTGAAGACATTTATATTTCTTAATTTTTTTTAATTACGAACAATTTATTGTGGATTGAAGACATTTTTTTATTTCACTCATCGTGATTTGAAGCTTCCATTAACTTCTTCAGGTTTCAACTCTTCTTGTTATTTGTTTAAGTTTGCATTAACTTATTGTCATTGTATTTTTGTTCTTGTCATCAATTGTTTACAAACATTCATCCACAAGAGTGTTACCGGGGTCTAGTTATTTTTTTCATTGTATTTGATGAGTGATAAAATGTGGTAGTGAACTTAGAAAGCAACAATTTTTTGTCTCATTGACCCACAAAATCAATACTTTCCACTTTAACCCATGATAAAAGAATTGCTTCATTGATCTTAGTATTAAAATTCATGGCAGTGATCCTAATTCCCTCATATATGACGATCATTCGATGTTATTAGGCATTAGGGATGATAATCGGGTTGTGTACTAATTTTTAATAGCAATAAATCTGAAACAAGCTTAATTAATGAATTTTGTCAATTGTCGTGTCATAATAGGGTTGTCTAAACATTATCGAGTTTTTAGTATAACGTGTTGTCGTGTAAAAGAATTTCACTTCGACATTGCATTTTGTTTGATTTTGAATGTTTTGCATAAAAATTCTTACTTATTTTTGTGTGTATATGTGATTATGCACCTCAGAAGCTCGAGTTAAAATGCATCCATTCTATCATTTATCTTTGGTAACGAAGTCAATGTGTGTCGACGGTGTTAGTATTACATCATTAATAATATTATTTATGACTTAAACTAAGATGAATCGTATAAAACACATGCATACTTTACGAATTAGAAAATGAAAATTAATATGATTTGAGAATTGTATTATTTTATACGAAAATCACACCTGTACAACTAATATTTGCAATCTTAATATAGGTACAATTTTTGAAATGGGAACAAACAAGTCATGGATGTCTATGCATATATTATCAAATGAGTACTTGCAAGCGGTTGAATATTTTCTTAAAGTTGTAGAGAGGAATGCTGTAAATAGTGAAGCTATATAGTGTCCATGTACATCATATGGAAATTGTTTTAAATGGAGTTTAAAAGATATTAAAGGACATTTATATGCAAAATTGATCAAATTTATCGTATATGTATATGGAACGAGGAAGTTGCTCGTAATTAAAATTTGTCACATGTCAATATGGGTGACCCCATCCGTCGCGATAATTTGGTAAAAAATCCAAAAGATGTTCATGATATGGCAGAGATGTTTGAGAAGGTAAATAAAGACTTTAAAGGGGATCCTAAATCATTTGAGAAGTTGCTAGAGGATGCTAAAAATCCCTTTTACAAAGGGTGTAAAAAGTTTACGAAGATGTCTTCACTGGTGAGTCTACTCAATTTGAAAGAAAATAGTGGGTGGACTGATATGAGCTTTTCAAACATGCTTCAATTATTTGCCTAATTACTCCCAGGAGATAATGAATTGCCTTTGTCTACAAAAAAGTCCGTACAAATGTTGTTCATGTTTGGGATGGGGTATGAAAAAATACATGCATTCCCTAATGATTGCATACTATAGAAAAGAGTTGAAAGATTCAACTGAATGCCCTACATGTGGAACACCAAGGGATAAGTTGAAAAAAGTACAACCGAGGTGAAGGTGGTAGTGCCTGCAAAAGTATTATGGTATTTCTCGCCCATTCCTAGGTTCAAAAGGTGGATTAAATCTCTACAAACTACAAAGTCCTTGACTTGGCCTGCGAATGAAAGACAAGTTGATGGTAAGTTACGTCACCCGGTGGATTCCCTTGCACGGAAGTTAGTGGATGATAAGTGGCTGGAGTTTGGAAAATGAAGTTAGAAACCTTCGGTTAGCACTTTCAATAGATGGAATTAACCCACATAGTAATCTTAGTAGTAAGTATAGTTATTGGTAGATCATGTTGGAAAATTATAACTTTGAGCCGTCACTGAGCACAAAGAGAAATTTTTTGAAGTTAATAATGTTGATATCGGGTCCGCGACAGCCTAGATATGATATCGATGTTTACTTGACACCATTAATTAAGGACTTGAAAACCTTATGGGATGAATATGTATATACTTATGACGCTTACAACCAAAAATCCTTTACTTTGAAAGTAGTATTACTATGAACCAATAATGATCTCCCTGCATATGGTAATTTGTGTGGTTGTGCTGTGAAGGGGTACTATGCTTGTCTAATTTGTGGTGAAGAAATAGATTATACTCTACAAAAGAGGAAATGCATTGAGGAGAATACAAATGAGCTTAAAAACTCCAAATGTTGGAAGGAAAAAATTATTATTCTTTAGGTTGGGGTATTGGAAATATTTTCTTGTTTGACACAATTTGGATGTTATGCATATTGAGAAGAATGTTTGTGACAACATAATAGGGATGCTACTCAACATTCCTGGTAAGACAAAAGATGGAGTCAAGAGTCGTATTGATCTAATAAAATTAGGTTTAAGAGGGGAGTTGGCACTGCAAGATAAGGGAAAACGGATGTATTTACCACCTATATGTTATACATTGTCTAGAGAGGAGAAAAAAAGTGTATGCGAGACGTTTCTTAGACTTAAAGTTCCCGATGTATACTCATCAAATTTTTGTAACCTTGTTTCAATGGAAGAGTTAAAAAAATTTGGTATCAAGTCCCATGATTGTCACATACTCATGCAATAGATACTTTCGATGGCCATACAATCCGTGTTACCAAAGCATGTTAGATTTGCAATTATAAGGGTGTGCTTTTTCTTTAATGCTCTTTGTGCAAAAGAAGTGGAAGTGAAGAAGTTGAATAGTATTCAAGATGATATGGTGATCACATTGTGTTTGTTGCAAAATTACTTCCCTCCGACATTCTTTGATATAATGTTTCATCTAATGGTATATCTTGTTAGGGAGGTTGAACTATGTGGTCGAGTTTTTACTCGTTGGATGTATGCATTTGAAAGTTTTGCACATGCTTAAAAAAACATGTCATTACTTTATAATGTTACAAGTAAACATTATTAATATTTTTTTTATTTAAATCTTTTGTAGGAACATGAAATTCTTAAAGGGCCAAGTAAAAAATAGATGTCATCCAGAAGGTTGCTTCGCCCAATGCTATATTACTGAAAAAGCAATTGAATTTTGTACGGAATTTTTACATGGGCTTGATGTCGTTGGGGTTTCATTAGGAATAAATGCAACAGATGATGGCGATAATATGATATGCGATGGAAAACCAATACAGGGTGGTAAAGTAATTGAGGTGGAAGAATAGTCATGGGAGCAAGCACATTGTTATGTGTTACAAAACACACATGATGTTTACCCATATATTGAGTAATTTCTCTTTTTGTTGCATTTGTAACAAATCATGTACTATATTGTATTTTATTTTAATGGTTAAAAGATTGTTCTCTATTAACACCCTTATAGGGAGCATATGGAGAGATTGAGGCAAAAGTATCCTCGAAAGTGCATAGATGAAAAATGGTTACAAGATGAAAATAATAAGACCATTATTTGTTGGCTTCGTGAAAGGGTGTGATTAATATCACTATGTGACAAATTAATATATTGTTAAAATTATAACTAACATTGAAGACAAATCAGGTTGAAAATGAGCTAAATCTCCCTAACAACAATGTTTCAAACATCTTAAACTGGATAGCTCAAGGACCTCATCGAGATGTGATAAAATATCAGGGTTATATCATTAATGGTTGTCGTTACCATACGAAAGAACGTGATGCTGAATGAGTTAGCCAAAATAGTGCAATTAACATTACGGCCACAACAGTGAAAGTCGCTAGTGTAAAGGATTAGCATCAAGTGGTTTCAAATTTGAGTTTCTATGGTGTCATCAGTGAAATATGAATGCTTGATTATTTTACTTTCAAATTTGCAGTTTTCACGTGTTATTGGGTCAACAACGATAATGGTATTAAAGTATATGAACTTGGCTTTAAATCTGTTCATCTTTGTAGAGTTGTCCATAAGAATGATCCCTTTATATTACTTTCTCAAGCCAAACAGTTTTTTTATGTTCAAGACCAATTCGATCCTAAATGGTCAATCGTTCTTCTGACTCCACAAAGAGCTTATAACTATGGGTGTGATGATGATGACTATGCTGCTAGATGAGCTAAAAATCATATCACCACCAAAGGATTGCCAAACGTTGAGTTAATTAACGGAAGTGAAAATTTGTGTGCACGTGTAGATTGTGTGTGAATTTGGATTGATAATAAAAAATAAATATAGTGTTACTTGCGTTTTGCTTATGCTTAGAGTTATCTATTATTTTTACAGAGTTATATATATTTAGTCTACATTTTATAATTTATATTTTAATGGTTGGTCGCGATTATCATTTATGCTGAATATCTTTTGGTGTACATATGAGATGAATTGACTTGTTATCAAATTTGGGGTAATGTTGTTGATTTTCCTACTTCCCAATCCCCAACGTTTACAGGATTGGAAAAACTTGACCTTGTTGTCATGTTTTTATCATTATTGGGGTAAATATTGATACAAATGTGAAAAGGACATTTCTAATAAGACTGTCATGACTAATAACCATAACATTCTTCATATTTTTAAAATTCATATTCTTTCATTGATGATTTCTCTAGGAAAGTTTAGTTCTTCATTCTGAAAAGAGAGGATGAGGTATTTATCAAGTTTAAATAGTTGAAGCTTTGATTGAGAAGTAGACTGGTAAGAAAATAAAGCGCTTGAGAACTAATAATTTCATGGAATTTTACTCAGGCCTATTGGATGAGTTTGGAAAAAATGAGGGAATTGTGAGACACTACAAAGTTTGAAAGACACCTCAGTAAAATGGAGTATCCAAGTAGACAGGGCCGACCTTGAGTTTAATAAGGCCTGTGCAAAATTGTAAATAAGGAATATTTTATACAAGAGCAACATTTTTAGACTTAACACAATAACACGATACGTAAGTGACATATTGGATATTTCTGATAAGAAATTCGTGTCATATGGTATTGTGTCCGTGTGACTTATTTTAGACGCGTTATTGTTTCTTATCATGTTATTTGTATTTTTCATGTATTATTGTTTTGATATAGTGGAAAGATTATTAATCGTATTAGTCTTCGTGTGTTGTGTTTATATAGATTGTATTCGCTGTTAGAAAAAAACACGATTTTATGGCGTGTTCTTTTCTATATAGTGCTTGTAATGTAGTATCGTTTCATGTCGTGTCAAAGATAGACGTGCCCTAAAATTATGTTTGGATCAAAATTCAAATCTGTCATTCCTTGTTCCCGTTATTCTGAAAATATGAGATATAGAAAATTATGTTGATTATGCCATTCACTGAGGAAAGACATATAGCTACACAAGTTGGGATTCGTTTTTAAACTCTAAACAAAGCCTTTATTGACGGTTACAATTTTCCAATATAGGGCCTATAAGAACACTAAAAAAATAAAGGCATTACATAATATGATGGCCTCTCAAACAAACAAAGGCTTTTAATAGATGGACATGAAAAAAACGGCCCTGTGCACTTGCCCAAGCTGCACATGCCTAGGGATGGCCATGCAAACAGATGAACATGACATTTATTGAGAGAGCAAGGTACATGAAGTCTAATGCATTTTTCCCTAAGGATTTTTGGGATGAAGTCTCCATCCTCAACTATTGAGTTGAAGACAACAAAAGAATTGTGTACTAGATCCCCTGCCACGTATACTAATTTGATAATATTTGGGTGCTCGACATGCTTATGAAAATAAGGGAAACCATGAGACGAGTGGAAAGAAATACATGCTTTTTAACTAGTTTTGAAAACAGGGGTGTGATCGGTATCTTCACGTCGAATCGAAAGACAATAGGGAAGTGTCTCTATAGGAAAAATTATAGATATATTGGTTAATGTGTTAATTCTAATATAGAAAATTTGATTTATAAAGGCTGCTTCTTTTTTAGATTGTATAATTGAGATTGGATCACATAATGATTTCTTTATACATTTTTACTGCTTTACCTATTAGAAAGTAAATTTTTTTGACTAGAAAACTTTTGCAATTATTCCTTTTTAATTGGTATGTTTGTCAGAAATGGTGGAAGCTTTTGTGAAGGAATTTTTTCGTCTTTTCAATTTACTTATTCTGGGCTCCAATACAAACCACATAAGGACATAGTCATACTTAAAGAAAATGAATTTATGTTGGGGATTTACACTTTTATTAAAAAAATTCCATTATATAAGTTAAAAGCATGTCTCAACAGTGAATTTGAGATTACAGATATTGGGGATGGAAATTCAAAGGGACAGAGAAGTAAGGACACTCAATTTGTCTCAAATGAGAGAGATTGAAAAGTATTATGTGACAACCTGCTTATCAAAATAAGGGGTGGCCATCCCGATACTCCAATAATAAAGAAAATCGGAGATGGACCATTCTCATCATCACAATAATACAATAAGTATACGGGATAACCACCCTATATTTCAGAAAAACGGGTTGCCAAAAATTTTGTTTTATAAGTTAAGGAAAGAATTTAAACAACCCAATTTAAAAAGGAGGTGGATGAAATCTACAGGAATAAAACTGAACAATACAAGTATACACAATAACTGAAGAGTCTGTCGATTAACAGTCTCATATAACGTATTACAACAATTTAAATTAAGTTACATAATACATTACAATAAGAAAATACAATAGCTTGGGCCACACGCTCCAGTAAATGACCCGATCACAACTAAAGTACAAAAATGAAGGCGTCTATAGCAACATATCCCGTAATATTCGCAAAGTATCACGGCTCCCCAAAAACACTGGAATATGAAAGTCAGAATGGGCGCCCTTACGGCGGAGCACCTGAGCGAATATAAGATTCATGCACAACAAGAGATATGAACGGGTCAGGGACTGGTTTTATGTGATCACCAGATGAATAAAGAGTATGGCAGTTATGAATAATTAATCATGATTGAAAAAGATGAGAATCTACTTACACAATCTCAAAGCATAAACTAAGGAAATTAAGGGATCATAAGTTTTATTTAGTTATGCAAGAGGATATAAATGAATATCATTAATGAGAGTCTCCATCATTTGCACTGTTCCAGTTCATTGTTCCATTTCTCATTATGAAACATAATCACAATTTTATGTTCTTTATGGAATTTATCATGAATCAAGTCCAACTTGAATAATAATAGTTATATTCATATATATATATATATATATATATATATATATATATATATATATATATAATAATTCTAAGACCGCCCGTCCGGGTTTTCCCACTGTGCGCGCCCCTAAATGACTATCATCTTCCAGGGCCTATCCACCAAGACAACCTGGGATCCCAACGCAACGTCGGGAAGTGGCCATATACCGGCGAGTGAGTCATAACCACACCCGGAATTACCTCACTAGCGCAAAATAAATACAACATACATACTAACTGGTCATATGGCCGAGAACTATATTCACCCTACATTCACTAGCCAGGGGACTTCACCTCATGCGCGAACTTCCTTTATGATAGAATTTAGAGAGATGTGTTTAAGAAAATTATTATTTACCATTTTCATTTTCATTTTAGTATATATACATCACCTTTTATCCGGATCCATACTTAATTCATGCTATCATTATAACCTCAATGAATGAATAAACTCTCAATTCATTCTCCAAACATTATTTTGTGGTGTTATTATAAACCACCAATTCTAGCATCTCCCAATAATGCAACCAAAACTCTTCAATTATTTATTTCTACAATCTCGAAACATTACATTTACTAATTAAGGGAAAAGAACACCTAACCTTCTATTTACCAACCCCCAAATAAGTCCTAACTATCCCATTATAACATAAGGTATTTTCCCACCCAATATAAGACTTGAGGACACTAAGTTTACATCGTTCAAGAAGGTTCCTAACTCCTAAACCTAAAAGAAAAGGGTCAAAATTGAGTTAGAAAAATAACTCAAAACAGCTTGATTTCGAATCGATTCGCCCTAGGGCCAAATCGATTCGCCCCAAGCATTGAATCGATTCGCCCAAAAGCGAATCGATTTGGATGACAAACCCAACTTTCTGTTTCAGCCGAATCGATTCGGCCTTAACCCGAATCGATTCGGGTTCCCAGACCTGTAACCTGACCCCTTAGAGAATCGATTCGCCCTAGGGGCCGAATCGATTCGTCCCTACGAATTTGCCAAGAAATGGGCTACGGGTTATGAACCTTAATTTTCCCCAAATCTCATTTCTACTCCAACCAACATCATTAATCGAACCCACCAAATCATAAATGCATCTAGCTACTATCATTTACACAGATAAACATCCAAATCAACTTCTAAGGGTTTACAACCTACAAATCCCTCAAAATCCCCAAGTTGATAAACCATAACAACTACACAACTATCAATACAATTTATTCACCTTAAACCATATATTAGCAAGTAGAAAAATTGCCTTGAGGTTGAAATCTCAGATTCTTGGAAGATGGAAGCAAGATCAAATCCCAAATCTTCAATCTCTCTCTTTTCTTCTTTTTCTCCTCTTTTCTCCTCAATTCTATTCTTCTCTCTTTCTCTCTAGGTTAGTAAATACACTTAAAATAAATAAATGAGGTGCAAGACTTAAATCGTGCCTTTAGTCTAAATTCCTAACTTAAATGGTTAATACCACATTAAAATGACTCACAACTACGCATTTAGGCCATAACTAGTCAAAAGTGCCCGAAATGTAAAAACACAATATGGCACTTATTTTGACTATCTCACACATTTCGGGACTAATTACGCCCTCTAAATTCTCATTTGGAAATTTTATAACTCATTTCAAGTTTCGGTTTCATTTATATCATAATGTCATTTAAAGCATGCGACACTATAAAACGTAACATGATGATATTTACATACACATACAGTAAATATGCAACAGTCTAGTAAATATGCTCAATTATCTCATTTAGTTCATATTTACTCCATCATCCATATTTTATATAATTACTTCACACAGTAAATTAATATAAAATAAACGTCTCAAAAGTGAGGGTTGTTACATATTAGAATATTCAGAATGCATGAGTCTAAACATGGAATTACCCCTTTAGCAGATCCCTATAATCTCTCGGCTAGGTTGTCACCCAAGACTGATGAGGAGTTAATCACATGTCACGTATTCCTTATACCAGTGTTATCGTCAGTTTTATGTATGCATGATAAACACTTTGTCAGATATTTCATATGCATTGAGTGTAGTTATCCAATACATGGATACACCTAGGAAGGGCCATTGATAAGATGTTAAATGGATACTGGGATACTTGAAGAGTACTACTACTGTTGTTTATAGTCTATGACCAAGGTCATGACACTTCAGGGAATATGGTGGGATATTTCGATTCAGATTAGTCTATTAAACTAGATAAGAGGTCTTTGACAGGTTATGCTTTCATACTTTCTGGAAATGTTATTAGCTAGAGAGAAAATCTGCACTTTGTCACTGTAGCCACTCTTAAGATTGATAGTTAATAAATCCTCCAAACCCGATTCGCCGCGTGGATTAGGCTTGACCCAGATTGAACCACTTAAATCTTGAGTGATTTGTGTTTTTTCTTGTGTCGATCTTAGTCCATAACTTGCATTTTTTTGTTTTGCTGGCTTATTTTTCCAAACAATACATTTTTTAGTTAATGTGGTATAATGATTTTTTGTAAAAAATTTGTAATATTTATTTTTATATCATGAGTAGCTGTTTACGAAGTCAAGTTATGTACCGAGGACATATAATAGCGAGTTTAGCTCCATCATTCTTTCTGTGAGCCCTATAAACTGTGCCATAACCACCTGAACCTTCTTCCTCCTCTACAAAAAAACATTCAAACTTTGGCATTATTTTTTACCAAGGTTCTAAAAAACGTGGGGCGTGATCGAGGCATGGAGGCCAAACCTTAAGCCTTAGAAGTCTAGGCGAGTCTTAGGTGTGAAAAGGAGTTTAGTCCTTATTAATATATTTTAAAATTTTTTAACCATAACAAGGCTTTTAAAATACTAAAATTGTGCATATCATAAAAATATATATGAATATATGCAAATTAAAATACTATTTGATTATTTTGGATGAGATAATGGTCCGGATTGTATATTTTTTTTAAAGTCAATATTGTTGCACTAAAGCATTGTTGTTTTTAGAAGAAAAAAAAAGTGCGCCTTAAGGGTTTTACCAAGAATAAGGCGTAAAAATCTTAAGGCGGGACATTTCTCCCAAGCCCCAAGCCTAGGCGGGTTTTTTAGAACAGTGCTTTTGACTCAAACTTTAGCATTACTTTTGATTCTCTGATATATTTACTTTGACAGTACTTTTGCTTCAAATTTTCTTTTAAAATTTGTCAAAAAAAAAGAAAATCATGCAGTTAAACTTGTTCAATCACGGTCAAACAAAATATTTGAGAGATGACTCTGGGAGTTGGAAACAACACTAAAAATGAAGGAATATGTGACACCCTGTCTTATAAAATACCGGGTGATTAGTCTTATATTAGATTAAATAGGAATCTCATCTGGTTCATTCTTAACATCACTGTCGAAAACTTTTTAAAACTTATTAACCACCTAGTATTCAAAAGATATGGTGCCAAATTTTATCTTTTTATTCAACATCCAAACAATAACATGCAAAAGACTTTACAACTAACCATTCATACAAACACTAAAATGAACAATACTAGATAGGAATAAATATAATCCTTGCCGAGACAACAATTGAATACAAATCAAATAACAAATTGAATCACATGAGTAATAATTGAATAAATCAACTAACTGAAATAAAATGGACAACAAGAGTGACATGCCCAAGTGGAATACTAATTGCATCATACTTTAGGAATGAAATGATTGAAACGACTAAGTCAAAGTCCTGCAACATCCATATGTGTCGAACCTGCCAAAACCTGGAATAGAGCAATTTTGGCGTCCCTGTGGCTAGATACCTAAAAGGTTTTGAAAATATTTTATAGCAAGTATTAGAACCCAAAAAATTTTGAAAATATTTAGCAACTGAATTTAAATACAGTAAATTAATATGCAAGTATACTCTCCATATTTAAGTTAGTGTTGTACACTCTCTTGGTGACACCTCACCCCTCCACTAATGTGCAAGCCTAATGTACTATATCCGACCGATCTAGCTAACCACCCCATAACTAGTCGTGTCGCATATATCCCACGATTTCCCACTACTCTATTCCTAGATGGTTTAGTATACTTTATAAGTTATTAATCTCATTAACTTATTTAAGTCATTTCTTATTTAATTGCCATATAACATTCTCACGGGTTATACCACTTATATGATTCACATAACGTAGAGGAGTTATAAGTTAGTATTCACAATAACTTATTTAAATCAATTCCCATTAAATACTATATAACCATTTCACGAGTTATATTAATTATACAATTCTCAATACGTATTATCCCGTATATAATTGCACCATATATACGTACAAATCGTACAACATTCATATATACATGACGTAGATATATATTATCCCCAGACTAGGCACTCATACAGTGTTCTCTAGATGCTATAATAAGGTATACTTTTCCACCTGAAACCCGTCGTGGAGGCGGCCATAGTTTCTTATGGCCATTACGACCAACACATCCCCTAATATTCATCTCACTCACGAATCGTAGTGATAGCAAATCATAGGTTATGACGCACTCACTGTCACATCCAAACACACCCATGATTAATGATTCCATAATTCGGGGGACAACTTATTCCCATTCCTCCATAATATACCCCAAATCATTGCCTTTGCGTCTTCTCCCCGAATCTTCTAAGTATCTGCACAGTAGGGGCTCTAGCTCCTCCTAGGGTGCCCATACACCCTCTAACTCGAGCCTAATTTCACAAACCTCCGATCATCAATTACGTAACCATATTTGTCTCAATTTCGTCCCCCATAATATCGACATGGCTATGTCCTCCAAATATTTCCAATGATTTACTCATTACTATTTGATTCTCCCCAATATTACCCCACATTTATTATCAATGATTTATCCTAAAAATATCCCATTAGTCCCATACCTAAGGGTCCCTGTGATGGAAAAAGTGGCTAAAATAAATCACACAAAACACATCTCAATATGCACAACATAGCAACTGGAGCTTTAAAGTGTTTCTTTTGTAATACTTTACGGCTCTACTAGCCCTATCTCTTAGTGTCTTTATGCTCAACCTATTTTCTCAACATGTTCAACAATTAGCGTTAAATCCAATGACATAGAATCCAATGTCATCTTCACAATTTTGAAATTTTATTAAGGCTTATGCATATAACACTTCACAGCAAAGCCCCAAAGAACTTTCCCCAGTGTATTATTGCTCAGCATCGTTGGTCCTTGATTTCCGTAGAACTCAAAGCATACCCCTGGGACTCTCAAACCTTGACCTATACTCACAAGTCTGTATAGACATAATTTTACATCGTCCATTCACAATTGAGTATGTCCTATATCGCTATAACCATCGAATAATTATTCAAGCTCATTCAAGCATCGAGAAGGATCTGAATATCAAGCTTCTTCAACATTCAAACCTCTACAAGATGAATATTGGTGAGAATGTATTTAAGTCCCTTTACAGTTCACTTAAAAGTATTTTGGGATGTTTAAATGTTTTGGCTAATTTTTTTTGAATTCATACTATCTAGAGATTTGGTTCTCAGACACCTTTTTGTAGAAAAATCATAACTAATTCAAAAAAAATCAAAAAAATACGAAACTAGCGGCCACGCATTCGTATCGAAATTATCTACAATCATGGCCTGGAATATCATTTGATAGGTCATTCAAACGACATCATATCTCATTCGAATGAATGGGATCTCGTTCCAACGATGCACTAACTCAAATTTTTTATATAAAGCGCGTTAAATCATTCCATTCTCAAGAAGAAAATTTGATGATTTTCGATATCAGTAATCTGCTAACAACGGAACACTTCATGTTCTTTAATTTTAGGGTTTAACACTTTGTTTTTCAATTCAAAAACATCCCAGTATTTAGTGAATTATTTTGGAACCCAAGATACAATCTTGTTGAAGTTTACTCTTCTAGGGAGGATAACCTACACTAATATTTGGACTGCGTGTCCATGTGGATTCGTTGCGTGTGGATTTATTACTGAAGACTGTGGTCATTGAGGTTTACTGAGTGTGGATCTATGACAAAAATAGAACTGCATGTTCTTGTGGAGTAGTTGCGGTTCATCCATGCTAACGACATCGACCAACACATCGGGATATTTGTATGCCACTTTTATTTTCATTATAATTTGATTGTAAACTGTTCTTTTACAAACTATAGTGGAAATAAAAAGGTTTCGCCTTTCGGGGATTTTTCCTAAAATTTGATTTCATTTGAATGCTTATTGCGTTATGATTTCATATCACTTAGATGCATGTGTTAGGATTAAATTAAAACTTGGGTTCAATTAAAATTGGTTTGGTTGAAACACAATTAAAATTGGTTTTATTTGAGAAGTCGCATTTATTCTGCTGTAGCGGCTCTTTCAAATTGGTATCAGAGCGGGCTACGCTAGTTTATCGCGTGATCCTGATTTGTTCACTCACTTTTATGTCAACGCCCTTCATACTAGGTTATTGTGTTTGATCCGATTTTCCAATTAATTTTGTTGAAAAATCAGTTTTTGATCCCATTTCTCCCAATGGGTTTGCACGTCATTTGAAAAATTCTCGAAACGGCACTAAATTATTTTGAACGTTAGTGCTGTGAAAATCACTTAGGCTTTGATTTGTTTATTTTATTTAGTCGATATCATCTAAATTTAACAACTTTACACCTAAGGATGATTTGGATGTTCATTTATAAGAATACACGCCTGCATCGTGCACATATGCTTGATTGAGTTTTATTACCTATTGAATTTGTTCACACCCATTCATTCCATATCCATGATTTGGTCGTCTTAATGTTATTCATGGTTTGTTTATTTTTGTAAATTGTCTTTGTTTGAAAAAACTTAAAAATTGAAAAATAGTTTGTGGATCTTTTGAGTATATTCTCTACATGCGCGTAGTTTGATACATATTTAAGATATGTATCATGACACTCTATGTTTAACTTTGTTTATTCTTTTCCTTGTCCATTTCGCACAAATAAAAATGGGGAAACTAATTATGATTTTATAGGGAAGTTTGCATTAAGGGGGAGATTTTATATTGATTTATTTATTCTTATATCATTTCAAACTTGATGCGTCACAATGGTTGATATACCCATATATACCCTCGTCTATGTCGAGGGCGCCCTACGCCTGGAAGGGGCCAGGATGACCTCCTAACCAATATCGGATGACCCTCCAAGGGGCCGACCTCTCATCAGGCCCAGAGGACCCTTCAAGGGGCCGACCCCTCATAAGGCCCAGACGACCCTTCAAGGGGCCGACCCCTCATCAGGCCCACACGACCCTTCAAGGGGATGACCCCTCATCATGGTCTGGACGACCCTTCGAGGGTACGACAGTACGAGGCCCAGATTAGGCCAGACTCACTACCAGAAGGAACTTTGCCCTCGGCCTCATATCATAGTCCGAGGGTGACATCATCACATCGCGTGGTTTGGGAGATGCGTGGAACAGTGCACGTGAGGCTCACATGGCACGTGGAAGACCGTTATAATAATATCACCCCCTCACGTGAGGGAATATTTTGTCATCATTAATCACATGTGGCATCTACAGGTGTCAGTAGGGGATTGTCTAAATCATCATTCACATGCACCATGCATGCTTGGGGGGTACATTAAACCCTCCAAGACCTATATATACTTGTCACCTAAAACCCTACAAGGGGATGAATAATTATAACCCTAGAAAAAACTCTGCTTATACACATAGTAGAGAGAGAAAGTGAGCTTATGTGCATTATATCCAAGGCCATTGTGCCCATACTTAGTGGATCACACACTCACAGTGGATGTAGGCATGATTGGTTGAACCACTATACATCATTATCTTATTCCTCTTATACTCATCTCCTTCTACACACTTACACATCTATGGATGCCATGGTACTTACAGTTTGAGCTCATCAACACTTATCTGGTGGTGCTGAATCTCAGCATCATCAGTTTGGCGCCGTCTATGGGAACGAGAAGACATCCCTTCCTTGAATACAGCTTAACCCCACCGGGAACTCTGGTGGTGAACCAGATCTCCCCCTTTGTGAAGTTATTTCACCATTGAAAGAGACCCATTAAGGTTCTCAAGCTTACCAGTCTTCTTCAGTTCAGCTCTTCATAGCTCAAACACATGGCACCTGAGATGCCACCACCACCACTTCCTCCACCGGATAGTGGGGTAGGACCTAGTTCCAGTCAGCCACCACCTCAATCTGAGATGGCTGATGTGGCGACAGCCTTGAAGTCTCTGGCAGCAAGCCAGCGGATCATGCAGGAGCAGTTCACAGCTCTAAGCCAGAACATACTAAGACCACCAGGGGTCTCACCTGAGATGATTACTCCAGCAGTGGCTCCAGGGCATCATGAAGCCAGGGGACCACCCCAGGCACCACGTAAAGACTTTGCACCCCCACAGCGACGGAGGGATGTTGCTGAACCCCAGCGTCTACACCTGGGGAGGCAAGTAAACCCTTTCCCTAAGGATAGGTATGATGATCTGGAGGGAGAGGAGGCCCCCATAGAGTTTTAGGAGCCGTATGAGGTCTCCAACAATACTGTGCGACCTCTCCAGGAGAGCAGAGGGAAGTGTGGAAGGAAAAATCCTGACGATCACCCGAGAGGCTCTGCTTTTGATCACTTGAGCAGGGGGTCAACCTTTGAGAGGCTGGGCCCAGTAAATAACCTGCGGGAAAAATTGTCCAGATCAAGGAGTGCTGCGAGATCCAGAAGGGAGGCAGCAGATGGCCGACCCCACGGGGGCCGACCCCAAGGACGGGACGATGGTCAAGGGGAAGTAAATAGTCGACACAGGCCTGTCGCCACAGAACCCTCCGTCCACCTCAAAGAGGCAGCGGAGGATAACATCGGCCAAGCCGACCCTACGAGGCCCTAGAATGACTCGATCTAGCAATTAGAGGATAATATTGGTGATATTCTGAAGAGACGGGACCCTCTTCAGAGGGGATACTCCATAGGGTCACCTTTTGTGGCAAAGATAGTCAACTTCCCCATGCCATCCAAGTTCAAGCCACCAGCGATCACCCCTTGGTAAGACGGGAGTACCAACCCTATCCACCATACCAATCAGCGGTAGATATATACTCTATCTCAGATGAGATGAGGTGTCATGCCTTTTCTGGCACTCTGACTGGGGCTGCATATGTCTGGTATATGTCTCTTCCAAAAAACTCCATTGAAAGCTTTAAGCAGTTGGCAGACCGGTTTATCCATAACTTTTGCTTTGGGGTGAGTCCATAGAAGAAAACCACACACCTTCTCTATGTTAAGGAGGGAAATAATGAGAGCCTAAGAGAGTACATATCCAGATTCAACAAAGAAAAGTTAGAGGTTGAAGACTATGAGGAGAGCATAGCCATGCCCGCTCTCATTGGAGGACTCCAAAAGGGGAAGCTATTATGGAAGCTTGCTGAAGACCCTCCAAAGACAATGGCTAAATTATTGCCGACAACAGGAAAGGTGATGAACATAGAAGAGGCGATGGATGAAAAATACGAAGATGAAAAAGGAGGCATTAGTGGGGGTAACTACCATAAGAAGAACAAAGAGGGGAAGAAGAGGTCTATAGACGACAAGTTCTCTGATTACACCCCTCTAACGGTCAGCTGCGAATATATTCTCAATGAGATAAAGAGTGACCGGTCCCTGAAGTGGCCTGAGCAGTTGAGGGCAGCCCCTAACAAGAGGAATAAAAACCTGTGGTGTGAATTTCACGAAGACCATGGTCACGTGACAGACAAATGCTTTGCTTTGAAAGATGAGATTAAAAAAATGTTAAAAGAAGGGAAGATCAAGAAGTACGTTAGCAAAGCTTCCTTCAAGAGGGGCCGAGGGGACGACCCCAGAAAGAAGCGAGGCGATGCATGTAGAAAAATTCCTCTAAAAGGAGGGGACGACCCTTCTGATGACGAGGACGACCCTGACCTCCTTCCAAGAGACGTCCACATCCCTATCAAGAGACTTAATATGATCTCGCTCGGTGTGGGAATGATCTCCGTGGGTCTAACAGGAGGAGGGTCAGAGGTCGCCGACAGGAAGGCCCATATAGCTAAAGCCAAGGCAGTGACAAAAGTTGTGCACTCAGCCTCTGTTGAGGCAAATTCAGAAAAGAGGAAAAAGGTCGATATGGATACTCTGATAGTGGGGTTCTCAAGAATGGACTTCAAAGGCCTCTTGGCCCCACATAAAGACCCTCTCGTCATCACTACCAGGGTGCACGGATGCAAGGTGCCGAGGATCTTGGTAGATGGGGGTAGCTCGGCAGATGTGATGTTTTGGCCGTGCTTCAAAGATTTAGGCCTCATCCGTGCTAGAATCGTCCCATACCATCACCCATTGATTGGGTTCAATGGGGAAAAGGTTCATCCTCTAGGAGTGTATGAGGCTGAATTTAGGATGGGAGACGAATGGCCGAGATGGCTTACCAAGAAGGTCAGCTTCTTTATGATGGATGAACATGTCTTCTCAACCTACAACATTATACTGGGGCGAGTAGCCCTCAAGGGGTTTGAAGTTGTGTCATCTACGGTCCATCAGATAATTAAATTTCCAACCCCTTACGGGGTAGGGGAAGTCCAGGGAGACCAGATAACAGCGCGGGAATGTTATTTTAACTCAACCGAAGAAAGAGAGGCACACAAGAAGGCAACATCCACTTACAATATTGGCACCCTTGACACCAGAGATGAGAAAAAACTCAAGAAAGGAGAAGTCACGGAAGAGGTAGAATCCATCATCCTTAATGAAGATGAGCTAGAAAAAACCGTCCAAGTCGGTGAAGCTCTGAAGACAGACATAAAAGAAGACCTCATCAAGCTGCTAAGGAAAAGACAGAGTGTCTTTACATGGAGTCACGCAGATATATCGGGGATCGACCCCGAAATTATGAGCCACAAGCTCAACGTGATAGAGGGTGAAAAGCCAGTGAAGCAGAAGAGGAGAATTTATTCTCGAGAGAAGTATGAGATCATTAGGGATGAGGTCAAAAAGCTGAAAGATCCAGAGTTTATTAGGGAGGTCATCTATCCCGAATGGTTGTCCAATGCAGTCATTGTCCCAAAAGCCAACGGGAAGTAGAGGATATGTGTAGACTTCACAGACCTCAACAAGCATTATCCTAAAGATAACTTCCCTTTCCCCCCGCATTGACCAGATGGTAGACACTACCGCAGGCCATGAGCTCATGAGCTTCATGGATACCTATTCAGGGTACAACCAGATCTTTATGGACCCTGAAGACTCGAAGAAACATCCTTCATTACCGACAAGGGGACACACTATTATAGGGTCATGCCCTTTGGCCTAAAAAATGCGGGGGCAACATACCAGCGCCTTGTGAATAAAATATTTCAAGACCAAATTGGGAAGGCTATAGATGTTGATGTAGATGACATGCTGACCAAGATCTTAAAGGTCGAGGATCATGTGGCCGATCTCGAGAGGACCTTTAACACAATGGACAAGTACCGAATGAAGCTCAACCCGGCCAACTGTGTCTTCGGGGTCGGAGAAGGGAAGTTCTTGGGGTTCATTGTCAACCAAAGAGGCATCGAGGCCAATCCTGAAAAGATAAAGGCCATCAAAGACGTTCAAAGGATCATAGGGCGAGTGGTTGCTTTGAATAGGTTCGTGTCCAGAGCCACAGATAGGTGCTTACCATTCTTCAGAATTCTCAAAAAGGCTTTTGAATGGAGCGAAGAGTGTGACGACGCTTTCAAGGAGCTCAAGACATACTTAGGGTTTCCCTTGCTATTGTCATGGCCAGTACAGGGTGAACGGCTATATGTGTACCTAGACGTCTTAGAATCAACCATTAGCGCAACCATTGTGAGAGAAGAGGATGGGGTACAAAAGCCCGTGTATTTCAACAGTAAGGCACTTCAGGGGGTAGAGCAAAGATACCCGAGGATGGAGAAGTTAGCCTATGCCTTGATCCATGCATCAAGAAAGATGAAACCGTACTTTCAGTCCCATTCAATGGTCATCCTCACTGACTCTCCTCTTAGGCAGGTCTTACACAAGCCAGAAAAATCGGGGAGACTAATGTCCTGGGCTATAGAGTTGGGAGAGTTTCACATTGTGTATCAGCCTAGGACGGCCATTAAGGGGAAAGCATTGGCAAATTTTATGTCTGAATTTACTTGGGAAGACGGTGAGGCTGAAGTGGAAAGCCTCGATAAGACAGATACCTGGCAAGGCAGAATTGTTGACTCACTCGCAGAAAAGGCGGAGACGAGCACAGCTAGAGAAAAAATGACAGAAAATGAAGAGGGAAGATATATCTTCAGACCGGGGTCCCTCACTGAGGGAAATTTCTCAGAGGAAAAGACAGTGTGGAGCCCCTTCATCGACGGGTCCTCTTACGAAAGGAAAGTGGGGCTGGATTAATAGTATCAGCACTAGACGGTACAAACATTGATTACGCCCTAAGGTTCAACTTCAAAGCCTCTAATAACGAGTCTGAATATGAGGCTCTGATAGCGGGCCTCTCCTTGGCTAAGTCTCTTAGTATCTGGCAGGTCTTAGTCCATAGTGATTCGAGACTAGTGGTGAATCAGATACTAGGAGCCTACGAGGCTATGGATAAGAGAATGGCAAAATATCTTGTAAGGGTAAAGGAACTGTTGAAGAGATTCAGAGAAGTAAAGTTAAAGAGGATACCTAGGCTTGATAATGGTTGGGCCGATGCACTTGTTAGGCTGGTCTCGATAACTAGGACAGATATCAGGAGGACAGTCCCAGTGGAAATTTTGCTTCGGCCAACGATTGAAGATGCTGAGGGAACACTTGGCTCTTGCTTAAATATCGACAGGGAAGCATCATGGATGGACACTCTAATCAAATACATTAAAGAGGGGGAGATGCCAGAAGCAAGACAAGAATGGAAGAAGGTGAGATATAGAGCTGCAAAATTCACTGTCATCGGAGACACCTTATACAAAAAAGGGTTTTTGCTCCCATTACTTAGGTGTGTGCACCCGTCTGAAGTCCCACACATCTTGAAATATGTGCACGAGGGGTCATGTTAAAGCCACATTGGGGGCAGGTCTTTAGCGAAGAGGGTAGTAACCCAGGGATACTGGTGGCCGACCTTGGGGAAGGATGCCACGACATATGTAAAAAAGTGTGATAAATGTCAAAGATTTGCCACCATACCTCACCTGCCCCATCAGCCTCTTACCTCCATTACATCGCCATGGCCATTTGCAGTCTGGGGGATCGACCTGGTAGGACCCTTGCCTAGGGCCGTTAATAACTATCGGTTCCTCATCGTAGCAATTGACTATTTTTCAAAATGGGTGGAGGCGGAGCCAATGGTAACGATCACCGAGTAGAAGACCTTCCAGTTTATCTAGAAAAACATTATATGCAGATATGGTCTCCCCAACACCCTCATTTCGGATAACGGGACTCAATTCAAGAATATATCTCTAGAGAAGTACTGTGAAAGGGTGAGTATCAAATAATTCTTCTTGTCCCCAGGCCGACCTTAAGCCAATGGGTAAACGAAAGTTACAAATAGGACAATCCTGGACGGGATTAGGAAGAAACTTGAAGAGGCAAAAGGAAGATGGGTTGAGGATATATATGTTGTACTATGGGCCTATAGGACGACAGCAAAGACCTCTACCGGATAAACCCCGTTCATGCTGGCTTATAGCTCAGAAGTCGTCATCCCCACCGAGATTGGGTTTCCTACTCAAAAGGTCCAAATGTATGACCCGCAGAGAAATGTGGAAGAGAGGAGACTTGACTTGGACCTGATCGAGGAAAGGAGGGAAGACGCCGAGATAAGGAAAGTCGCTTACTAACAGAGAACTGCAAGGTTCTATAACCAGAGGGTGAGACAAAGACCAATCGCAGTAGGGGACTTAATCCTCAAAAAGACTTAGCAAAAGCCTAACAAGCTCCACCCAAATTGGCATGGCCCATATAGGGTCATTGATGAAGTTGTCCCTGGAACCTATACACTAGAAAACCTAGAAGGGGAACCCTTTTCCAACCCCTGGAATGCAGATAATTTGAAAAAATACTATCAGTAGTGTTGTAACGTCCTATCGGACCGCAGTTGTAATGAATGTGTTGCTCCAACAGAATACTTAGAATGTTAATGAGAATATCATATTAGCCCCTCATCTTATGTTTGTCAATTCTAGTATGATTGGGATCATTTTCACAAAACCACCCTCGGCTATGATGAGGGAAAATGGTGGGGACAACCCCTCATTTACCCTCAAGAAAGACGAGGGGGGACTTTATATTTAAAACCATTAGATTTGTGGTAACCACCCTCAGGTATGATGAGGGAAGATGGTGGGGATGACCCCTCATTTACCCTCAAGAAAGACGAGGGGGGACTTGATATTTAAAACCATTAGATTAGTGGTAACCACCCTCGGCTATGATAAGGGCAAATGGTGGGGACGACCCCTCATTTACCCTTAAGAAAGACGAGGGGGACTTTATATTTAAAACCATTAGATTGGTTGTAACCACCCTCAGCTATGATGAGGGCAAATGGTGGGGTTGACCCCTCATTTACCCTCAAGAAAGACGAGGGGGGACTTGATATTTAAAACCATTAGATTGGTGGTAACCACCCTCGGCTCTGATGAGGGTAAATGGTGGGGCAGACCCCTCATTTACCCTCAAGAAAGATGAGGGGGGACTTTATATTTAAAACCATTAGATTGGTGGTAACCACCCTCGCCTATGATGAGGGCAAATGGTGGGGACGACCCCTCATTTACCCTCAAGAAAGACGAGGGGGGACTTGATATTTAAAACCATTATATTGGTGGTAACCACCCTCGGCTATGATGAGGGTCAATGGTGGGGACGACTCCCCATTCACCCTCAAGAAAGACGAGGGGGGACTTGATATTTAAACATCATTTGTGGTGGTAACCACCCTCGGCTATGATGAGGGAAAATGGTGGGGACGACCCCTCATTTACCCTCAAGAAAGACGAGGGGGACTTGATATTTAAAACCATTAGATTGGTGGTAACCACCCTCAGCTATGATGAGGGAAAATGGTGGGGACGACCCCTTATTTACCCTCAAGAAAAACGAGGGGGAACTTGATATTTAAAACCATTAGATTGGTGGTAACCACCCTCGGCTATGATGAGGGCAAATGGTGGGGACAACCCCTGATTTACCCTCAAGAAAGACGAGGGGGGACTTGATATTTAAAACCATTAGATTGGTGGTAACCACCCTCGCCTATGATGAGGGTCAATGGTGGGGACGACCTCTCATTTACCCTCATGAAAGACGAGGGAGGGGTTAGTAAGAGAGTTTAAAAACATCACAAGATAAATCATACAAGAGACAAGCATAGAAGATAGAAAGAGGCATTATATTACAAAATGTTATAGATGTTTGTCCAGCAGAAGTAAAGTACAAAACATGGTTTACATGCAGAGGGTATTGGCTACAAACAGCCACCCTATTGAGCGACATCAGGGGGGAAGGCCTCAACATCATTGGGAGTTTCCTCTATAACCAAGACAGGTCGAACCTCTGACGTGCCGGTACCTTCGACGTGCACTTGAGATTCGACGTGAGCTAAGGCCTCGGTAATAAGAGGATCATCCAGTTGAACTGCCTCAAGAGAGGGGCGGACAGATGATACTGCATCAACAAACTTGAGGACGACCCACTGACAGGTCGTCCTGATTCCCCTCTCTAAGTATTCAAGACCAAATCCTTGAAACTCGTCCGAGAGTTTATAGGCCTCTACTGCATCAACCTCTGCCTTCTTCATTGCCTCGGATAGCTCAGTCTTGAATTAAGCCCCCAGGTTTATCAATGCCTCATCCTTCTCTTTAATAAGCAAGTCCTTAGCCTTCAGATTTGCATTATGCTGCCTCGTCAGCTCGTTCAGGACCCTTGCATGTTCGGTCCTCGCACTCTCCAGCTCGACCCTTACAGTCTCGAGCTCAGTTTGTAGGTCAACCTCATGGTGAATAGCCCTCTCGGCTTTATGAAATTTCTGTTGGTTCTCGGCCATCCACTTAGTAGCATACATGAAGGCACAAACATACTGCACAGAAAAAGACACTTGTTAAGGGGCCGAGGAAATAGTTAATGAAAAATTCAACTAAGGAAATGAAGTAAGAACAAATACCTGGGCCAGAGTGTGCAGACAATAGTCATACACCTTAGCTGGGGGCATCTTTGACAGGAAGTCATAGTCAGCGGCCGAAGGGGAAAAGAACATAGAAGCCTTGGCCGCCCTCAGATTGGCTATCAGGGAAGACGGCTTAGCCTTTAAGAATGTTAAGTTTTGGGACCAAAAGGCTCCCATGCTAGAAGAGGAGCCAGTCCCCTAAGACGCCTCCACCCTTTCCCTCATCCTTGAATTCGATCGAGGGTCAGTAGGAACTTCGGAGCCCTTTCTTTTATGGCTATCGGCAGACGGTTCAACTGGTGTCGGCCCCACGGCCTTTGACTTCCTCGGAGCCTGCTGAGGCTCCTTGCCTTTCTTCTTGCCTAGACCAGACAGTAAGCTTGGGGCAGTCATTTCCTAAAGATGGTCAGAGAAACCTGTAGGACGACCTAAAAGGGAGACGACACATCAGAAAAATACAGAGGCAATGATGAAACACTTGGAAAAAATCAAAGATTGAGCAAAAATAATAACTCACATAGCTCTGTTAAGGGGACGACCCTCAGACCAACTTCTTTGAGGAACCGAGGGGTCATCAAATCTTCAAACTTTACAAGTTCACCTTCTTTTCCTCGTTCTCTCAGATACTCAACTATGTCCTTTTCATTCAGACCAAGTCCGGGGTCTGACCTAGCCTTCATAGAAGGGTTAGACCATCTCCTTGGAACCCTCGGATTGTCGTCCAAATGCTGAGCCCTAGCAGCAAATTCCCATTCCCCAGATATGAAGAAAAATTTCTTCTTCCAGTCTTAGTTAGAGGTTTGTGCCACGTGGAGAAGTTTTTTATCAGACTTCCTCGTCCCCATATGATAGTACCCAGACTGTTTGGACGAGGAAGTGATATTATAGTAAGCCAAGAACACATCGGCTGAAGGCTCGTCAGTGAAGGTATTCTTCCACAAGGAGACATATCTGAGGATAGTCCTCCAGAATTGGGAGGAAGTTGAGAGAGGGCAACGCCGAGGGATGACAATATATTGACTATGGCAGGGTGCAGAGGGAACATAATGCCGACCTTTAACATTTGTTCATATACAACAACCTCTCCCTTATCACCCTCGAAGACTTTCTCAGACTCAGAGGGAACCCTCATACTTATGTTGGGGGGATCACCAAATATATGCCTCCACCGCAAGAGGTCGTGATCCCTAACGGTGGAAACATAAGATGAGGCGTGGGAGGTGTCAACTGGGTCAGCGTCCAAATCCTCACCATCATCCTCAGTCCCCTCTCCCTCGGCCTCATCACCTGTCAGAGGTTCACCAGGAAAGTCCATCTGGAAGGCATATGGGGACAACGCTATTACAGGGACAGCTTCAGAAGGTGTTGTGCCCTCAGCCTGTCGGGCTGGGCTGAAATTGGATATCTCCCCCCTCCCATAAGGGCCAGCACCTCAGGGCAATGACGCTCTCCAATCCATTTCTCCCTCGCACGATTGACTCTCGACTGGACGACCAGACGACCCACAGGACTCAGGGGATATGAGAGTGGCTAATGGAATGGGAAAAATGGGTCGTACCCAATTAGGGTCGCCCCCCGTCTTCTCTCCTCCTCTTCCTCTATTCGTCTAATCTCTACGAAGAACTTCTCTCTCGAAAATGGGAATCCGGAGGCTAAATCATAAAGCCTCCTAAGTATTAAGAGGAAGACCCAACACTTAGAAGAATTTGGCTAGCTTAATTACAAATAGGTTCGCAGTTGACCAAGCTGGACTTTTGGATTAAAATCAAAGAAATAAAGGGTTTTGATCAAGAACACTCAAGAACAACTCGCCGGAGAAGAACCACGGAAGGTTATAAAATAAACAAAGAAAAGTCGAGTCCTACAAGCCTAAAACAAGAAAGCAAACAAAAATGAAGATAAAGAGGACACTAGGGCAGAGGGATTACCTGATAAGGAACAATGAGACTGCCAAACTCAAAATGTTGAAGATTGCAGAAATAATGGTTTGTCTATTGAGAAACTAGAGAGAGAAAACTTGGGCGCGAAGAAGAAGAATAAAATGATTGTTTCAAAAATCCTTTAAATACCTTATCATAAGTGGGCCCAATAATCAATGCAAGGTGCAACCCACGAAGAGGGCATAATTAGGGCACAAAGTCCCAAGCAAAGTGTACATCCGCCATGCCTAGGAAATTGGAACAACAATGGATATCTTCCTAAGTGTCACATCAGCTCGACAAGTGTCATTCATCTAACTGTCCATACACACATCTCAAAAGCAACACTATCCCTCAGCCATCTCAACAACATCGATGGCTAAGGGTTGGGGGGTGATTGATATACCCATATATCCCCTCGTCCATGCCGAGGGCACCCTGCCCCTGGACGGGGCCAGAATGACCTCCTAACTAATATCAGACGACCCTCCAAGGGGGCGAACCCTCATCAGGACCAAATGACCCTTCAAGGGGCTGACCCCTCATAAGGCCCAAACGACCCTTCAAGGGGCCGACCCCTCATCAGGCCCAGACGACCCTTCAAGGGGTCAACCCCTCATCAGGCCCAAACGACCCTTTAAGGGGTCGACCCCTCATCAGGTTTCGGACGACCCTTCAAGGGGCCGACCCCTCATCATAGTTCAGACGACCCTCTGAGGGTACGACAGTACGAGGCCCAAATTAGACTAGACTCACTACCAGAAGGAACTTTGCCCTCGACCTCATATCATAGGTCGAGGGTGACATCATCACAGCGCGTGGTTTGGGAGACGCGTGGAACAGTGCGCGTGAGGCTCACATGGCACGTGGAAGACCGTTATAATAATATCACCCCCTCACGTGAGAGAATATTATGTCATCGTTAATCACAGGTGGCATCTATAGGTGTCAGCAGGGGATTGGATAGATCATCATTCACATGCACCATGCATGCTTGGGGGGGTACATTACACCCCCCAAGACCTATATATACTTTTCACCTACAACCCTACAAGGGGATCAATAATGGTAACCCTAGTAAAAACTCTGCTTATACACACAGTAGAGAGAGAAAGTGAGCTTATGTGCATTGTATCCAAGGTATTAGTGACCATACTAAGTGGATCACACACTCACAGTGGATGTAGTCCTGATTGGCTGAACCACTATACATCATTGTCTTATTCCTCTTATACTCATCTCCGTATTCACACTTACACACTTACACATTTATGGCTGCCATGGTACTTACAGTTTGAGCTCATCATAACTTATCTGATGGTGCTGAATCTCAGCATCACCAATGGTATTTGCTTTATCTCATGTGTGTAGGTACGAAGATTGATTATCATTATGTTGAACACCCTGATGATAAAAGCTTAAAGGTTTGAAGTTGAAGATTTTTTAATAAAAAGTTTCGAGACTTGTATAGTTGATACCTTTTCACTTTTGGGTTCATGGGAGGGTATTAGAGTTGTATAGGCATTTTGATTTGATAATTCAGATTTTTTTAATTTGTACCGGCATAGACATACGGTGAGATTTGTAAGGACATTATTTTACATTGTCCATTCATAATTGAGTATGTCGTATACCGCTACAACCATCGAAGAATTATTCAAGTTCATTCAAGCATCGAGACAGATCCGAATATCAAGCTTCTTCAACATTCAAACCTCTGCAAGATGAATAGAGATGAGAACGTATTTAAGTCCCTTTACAGTTCACTTAAAAGTATTTGGGATGTTTAAATGTTTTTGCTATTTTTTTTTTGAATTCATACTATCTAAATATTTTGTTCTCGGATACCCTTCCATAGAAAAATCATAACTCATTAAAAAAAATCAGAAAAATACAAAACTGGCGGCCATGCATTCGTATCAAAATTATCTACAATCATGGCCTAGAATCTCGTTTGATAGGTCGTTCAAATGACATCAGACCTCGTTCGAACGAAATGGGATCTCATTCGAATAATGCGCCGACTCAAATTTTTTATATAAAGCATGTTAAATCATTTTGTTTTTAAGAAGGAGACTTGACGATTTTCGATATCAGTAATCTACTAATAGCAGAACACTTTGTCTTCTTCTATTTTAGGGTTTAAAACTTTATTTTTCAATCACAAAACATCCTAATCTTTAGTGAATTATTTTGAAACCTAAGATACAATCTTGTTGAAGTTTACTCTTGTAGGGAGGATAAACTAAACGGATATTTGGACTGCGTGTCCATGTGGATTCGCTGCGTCTAGATTCATTGTTGAAGACTATGGTCATTGAGGTTAGCTGAGTGTCGATCTTTACTGAAGATAGAACTACATGTTCTTGTGGAGTAGCTACGGTTCTTCCATTGCTGACGAAATCGACTAACACCTATGGGTATTCGTATGTCACTTGTATTTTCATTATAATCTAATTATAAACCGTTCTTTTACAAATTATAGTGAAAATAAAAAGGATTTGGCCTCCGGGGATTTTTCCTGAAATTTGATTTCCTTTGCGTGCTTATTGCTTTATGATTTCATATCACTTAGATGCATGTGTTAGGATTAAACAAAAACTTGGGTTCAATTAAAACTGCTTTAATTGAAACACAATTAAAATTGCTTTTATTTGACAAGTCGCATTTATTCCGCTGTAGCGGCTCTTTCAAATCTATCATGGACTCCCGCATCTCTAAAGGAGTCATATATTACTGCGCTCGTACTATCATTAAGCCATTAACGCTAAATATTAATAATGAGCTAAATATTTTGCTCTACGAGAACCCAATTATACCCTGAATCTCATTCGTAAAAATCCTTATGCATTGAGATCCGGTATAACTAGACAACTGTACTCTATGAAGTCTACTTCACAAGATATTGTAATGGCTCAACCTTCTTCCAGGTGAGACATCTAAAAAAAATATACATCTGGCATGTAAACAACGAGCACGATAGCCTTGCTATGATCGTCCACTCTTACGAACGCGTATGTAACCAAGATAAAACCATACCTCGAATATCACCTCTCACAGGAGCAATTCCTAAAAAAAATACATCGTTTCAATGTGCCCACCCGTTCCTTTTAGATGGAACAGAAGAATTCCCCGGTACTCCATGGTAAAATTACACATACTATTGATATTAAAAATACTTCCACTAAATCCATTTCTCACGTGAATCTAATACTAATACATTACTATGACCCACTTGCATCACACAAAATATACCCCAATCATCTCGGAATAAAACTTATAGTTTCAGTTGCCCACAATAATACCAGCCTAATAGTCATTAGACATAACACCCTCGTCCTAACCAAATAAAAACCTTATGCAACAGATGCCCTTATTGGGCATCTAGATCCCGTCCCTTGACTCGCCGTGGGAAAAAAATCCACCAATATGTTTCCACCTTTTTATACATAAGACACCTCTCTATGTCCTTCCCCTTTATTTGGCCCCAACGGGTCCCATAGTGGGTATTTCTTCCCTTGGAACCTTACTAACACTAAAAATCCAAACTTACTCTTCGATAGATTCTCCAACTCTCTTAGATCCCCTCTCTTGAAAACGTTGATACCAATTGTAATTGCACGACTTTGACGATAATGACATGAGTCATGCTAGCCAGATCTCCTATCCAAACTTGTATATTCAACCCAACAGGTCTAATCTCAACTTACAAATCCTATTTGAATATTCATATCCTTCTCATCAGTTACAAAGTTTACGAATTCCGTCAACTTTCCTTCCCATCCAGCCACTGTCCAACCCTTTTGGAAATTTTCTAAAATTTTCCTTGCCTCTCTATTTAACCACTAGTGAGAGATTTAGTAATAATCCGTACCCCTAATTCCTTATTATTCACGGTATTTCCCCATGTATGTGGTGACTGGCTCCCATCACCCCATACTGCTTTTAAGAGCAAACTTCATTGCCCAAACTTTTGACTTGAGTGTCACTACACTCCGTCACATGTGATCCCAATTGGATGTTCTCTACCCACTGGTAAATCACTCTTCCACACCTCCCCCAAATCCTAGCGGATAGTTCTTTTGAAATAAAATTTTCTTCGACCCTCACCCCTTGTCGTCTACACTTGGGTTTTTAATTTTGCACCATCGTCCTACCCGATGGTTCTTGGGCAATAACTGCACCCCAATCGTTTCTCCAACTTCAATTATTTGAACAATTATCATGGTGACTCCTATCGCGTCACTATTTCTAGAATATCCAATGGCTTCTGTTGAGTCCTCCTTCTTGCAATCCTTCTAACGTCCCACGTTGGTTGTTCTATAATGTTCGATCTACCACACTTGAACGAAACTGTATATGAATCACATAAACTATACCCTATAGCAGGAGACCATAAATCGCATATGTGAAGGAATGCAACAATCCTATAATAGGCTCTATATCAAAGAACGCTACGCTGCAACGTGAAAAACCATACAGATCCTAAGGACATAAGAACCTGATTCTCTGATACCATTTATGACACCTCGCCTAATAAATTATCGGGTGATCAGTCCTATATCAAATTAAATAGGAATCTCATTTGGCTCATTCTTAGCATCACTGTCGAAAACTTTTTAAAACTTACTAACCACCAAGTATTCAAAAGACATGGTGCCAAAATTTATCTTTTTGTTTAACATCACAACAATAACATGCGAAAGAATATGCAGCTAACCATTCACACAAACACTAAAATGAACAATACTAGACAACAATAAATATAATCCTTGCCGAGATAACCACTGGCTACAAATCAAACAATGAAATGAATCACATGAGTAATTACTGAATACATTAACTAACTGAAATAAAATGGACAACTAAAGCGACATGCCCAAGTGGAATATTGACTGCATCCTACTCTAGGAAGAAATGACTGAAATGGCTAAGTCAATGTCCTGAAACATCCACATCTGTCGCAACTGCAAAAACCTGGAATAGAGTAATTCTGGCGTCCATGTGACTAGACACCTAAAAGGTTTTGAAAATATTTCATAGCAAGCCTAACGTACTATATCTGACCCATCTAGTAAATCACCCCATAAGTAGCCTTGTCACATATATCCCACGATTACCCATTACTCTATCCCTAGTGGGTTTAGTATACTTTATAAGTTATTAATCTCATTAACTTATTTAAGTTATTTCTTATTTAATTTCCATATAACATTCTCTTAGGTTATACCACTTATACGATTCACATCACGTATAGGAGTTATAAGTTATATTCACACTAACTTATTTAAATCAATTCTCATTCAATACTATATAACTATTTCATAAGTTATATTAATTATACAATCCTCATATTGTATTATCCCGTATATAATTGCACCATATATACGTACTAATCTTACAACATTCACATATACATGACGTAGATATAGACTATCGCCCGAGTAGGCACTCATCCGGTATTCTCTAGATGCTATCATAATCGGGTATACTCATCCACTCGAAACCCTGACACGGTCTCGTTTCAAAAAAATGTACAAACGCTGTGTAGGCGACCATAGTTTCCCATGGTTATGAAACCGAATCATACCCAAAGCATCTCATTCCTGAATCCGAACGCTATGACCTGGGAACTATACTCACCCTGCATTCACTAGCCAGAGGAATTCACCCACTTCATGCAACCTCTCCTGATAGCACTAGAATGGGTATGCTTTACTATAAATATTATTCACAAAAATATTTATAAATCATATATATACTACACATCACGGTATATATATAGAAATCCAGGCTATCAGTGTAATATGCCCATACACAAACCTAAAACATATAAGTCTATGGTCCGACTTTATTGCAAGTAATTACACACTAATTAATTTATCATTATTTTCGTATCACCATATTAATTATGCTCGCACTCTCTCTCTCAATGGAATAACAACTAAAAAAAATATTTCTAAAAGTTGCCCTAGGAATCTGTCCAGATTTTTCAAATGTCATTTTGGGGCATTTTGGAGCCATTTTTGGAGAAAATATATCAGAGAACAAAAGTTAGAAAACAGGATTTTCTACAGGGCTTTGTGGACAGAACTCCATTAGAACAGTAAATATCTCAATTCTGTACAAATTTCTTCATAAAAACTTTCCAAGATTCGTCCTAAATCCATCATTTTATCATATCCAATCGAACCCTAATAATTACATCAATTTGAGCATCAAATAAACTAAACCTTGTCATCTCATACAGATTTATAAGTCACAACAATGAAAATCCCCAATTTCTAATGAAACATAAACACTAACATATTAATTGATTTCACCTCCTTTAAACTTGAATAGGTAATGCAAATTACATGACTTGCCTCAATTTGTAGATCAAAGCCTTTGGATGAGAATGTTGGATTGAATGCAAAGAGCTGCTCTTGTTCTTGAAGCTATCTCCTAAAATCCTTAACTTGTCTTCTAACGTCTCTCCTCTTATTCTCATCCTAATTTTAGTCTTCTCAAATGACTTTAAGTTGCCTCACGCTTACACACTTAGGGTTAAAAACTTAATTCCCGTTTTTGGCTCTATGAGCCTCCTAAAAAGAGCTCAAAATCTTTATTTGGAGCTCAATTATGTCTAATTAAGTCCCGAGACCCAATATATACAAATGGCCACTCATTTCCAACTATTTTGACCCATCCGCATTCAACCATGCACTCAAAATTGCCATACAAAATAATTTATAAAATCTTCCAACTTTAAGGCCTCAAAGAGGCGACATAAAATAGTCGAAAATATTTAATCCTCAATTTGCCAAATTAATAAATTTCTCAAATTTACAAATTCATTAATCATGGATTTAATTCCTCCAAATAAAATAAATTCATTTTCTCCAAATATTTTATTCAATTAAAGGTCCTTGAATTAATTGGGTGTTACAGAATAATAATTGTATTAGTACGTATACAACAAAATGTCATACTTTTCATTCTAAACTGTAAAACCTATGTGTAATACTGATTTGAAGAGATGCGCAAATTTTCAAATCACAAACTTATATAATTAGAGTCCATTTATGAATCAAATTAATTCATCCCTTAATATCAACTAGCTACGTGCATAAAGTGTCCAACCAACATAAATAAAATAGCGACACAAAATTCAGAAAAAATCCCCTCACGGTAAAACCTTTTTATTTCACTATAATTGTAAATCGCAACTTCCACGGTTACAATGAAATACATATGATTGACATACGAATACCCGCAGGCGACGGTCAGCATCGCCAGTAATGAATTACGCACAACAATCCACAAGAACCGCAATTATATCTCAATAAAGATCCACACATAGTGAACCTCAATGACACGCAACCATATGATGTAAATATCTTCTCCACAAAAGCATGAACAACAATAAAGTGTGTTCTCAAACTCCAAAATAATTCACATGAATAATTGGGACTTTTATGAATTGAAAAACAAAAGAGATTAAACTCTAAAAGAAGAAGCCAAAACATTCTGTTGATTTCGCATTGTTTGAAGAATGTAAAAACATACAGACTTCTTATGGAAAACGGAGTTGAAGAGTCCGTTAAATAGAAAGCTTAAGGCGACAAGTCGTTCGAGCGACATACACTGTCATTTGAAGTATCGCCTGAGACAACATTTTGTTTGAATGACATACAGTGTCGTTCGAATGAGACCCATAAAATAATATATTTTTTCTCATTTATCCTTTCAGTAAATGCACCGCCTCAAACACTCCAAAAAATATATGTTTGACAAAAAAAAAAGTTAAAGCTCCGCCCCAACACTTAAAAAATATTTTGTGAAAAATATCCCAATATCCTAAGTGAAATATTAAGAAATTTAAAAACACAACTTTGCCAAATTAATTTGGCGGAGGTTTGATTATTGATGAAGCTTGATATTTGGACCGTCTCATTGCATATTTGATCTTGAACATGTAGATGTAAGTAAAAAAAAAGAGGGAAATCAAAGATTTGAGGGGCAAAATAGGAAGTGGAGGAAAAACTCATATAGATGACATCATAGTTCAATCTGACGACATATGTAAGTTTTACTCCTTCTTATATATATATATATAGGGAGAGGATCACAAGTGGACCAAAAGAATGGACTTTTTAATGGACTTAACAAAAAACACTAATACCTATTAATTTTAATTCCTATATTTTAATTGGTCCGCGCCAGCAGCACCCGAGAATCGAGACCCCGCCTTCACCCCCCTACCCCTACTCCCCCCACCCATCCACCTGTTTTATAAAAGAAACCTAAACCTAAACCTGCCTTATCCCATTAAACCCACGTCACCTGATTACCCTTTACCCACTTCACTTGATTACCCTTTATCAGCTACTGCCATACCCCCTACCCACCCACCCACGTAACCCCCTAACCCCAATCAACCCAATGAAAAAAATATAGGCACAAAAGTCGTAAAGATGGTTTTCCGGCGGGTTAACTCCTGTTTAGGTGGGAGTACCCAGATTGGGGGAAGGCAGGATGGTTTTCGTCAGGTGGGTTATGGTTTTGGTCAGGTGGATTGCAGAGTCACGAACTCGAGTTCCGGGTTCTATGGTAATGGAGCAAGGGGGGCGATAAAAGTCGTCGTGGTTTGGATCGTCGGAGAGGGTCAGGTAAGCTGGCCGGAGGTGATGGGTGGAAGATGATCCAGGGTCATGGGTTTAGACGAGGTTCCAAATGAGATAGTGGGTATGGCAGTAGCTGTGACACGAGAATTGGCAGATGGGTTGAGGGGGGTGGGTAGGGGTGGAAGGGGGCGTCTCGGGTTTCGGGTGCCGCTGGCGCGGTCCAATTAAATTATAGGAATTAAAATTAATGGGTTATTTGTGTTTTTTGTTAAGTCCATTAAAAAGTCCATTATTTTGGTCCACTTTTGAACCTCTCCATATATATATATATATATATATATATATATATATATATATATATAGTCAGACTCTCTAATATACTTCTTAGAAACATACTTATGAACATTTTATTGACAGAAATGCATATAAAGTCTAACATTTTATTAACGTAATAGCAGATATCACAAAGAGTAGTTCTATAGAGCCCAAATTTTTGACTTAATTTTGGCCGACACACTGACGTGTCGGCCTGCTATTGGTTGGTTTTGAGGTCCCACTGGCAAGGACCCCACAAATCAACCAATAGCAAGTCGACACGTCAGTTTGTCGACAAAAATTCGGTCAAAATAGAATTTTTGTATCACGAATCTATATTCCAACAGAAATGCTTATGAAGTCTATGACATTTTATTGAGGTAAAGTACACACAAACTCCCCTCACTGCTCTATTCTGAAATAAGAGTAGGAATGCTCTGTTCATGCTTCAAGAAATTATTAGGATCAACGAAACTCTTAATCTTAACCAACTTTTCAAAATTGTTTTTGAAGTACATGGTACCCCAAGAAGCTTTTGCCTCTGCATAACTTGTGCCCACTCCAAGATCAAGATCATTATATTTCACATAGGCCTGTCTAGGATTCTTAGAAACATAAGGAGCCAAGTAACTGTGCAACATTCTAGACCAATTTAATCGGCGTGTTTGCGTCAAAACCGGCGTGTTTGCGTCCCAGCTAACTTCCTCGATCATAATGTACAAGTTTCCAGTCCTATGCGGAAATGGATTTGCCGATTCTGAGATCTCATTCATCCTTCCACCGAGTGCTGTCATTACTATGTTCACCGCCCCATCTTCTATCTGGAAAACTCTCTTCCATATTCCTTCAAGACCATATACAGAAATGGGTGATTTTACAAAGTCAGATTTAGATTTGAAATACTGCTTGCGTGGTGCAGTCCTGTCTAACAAAATATCAAGCGACTCCTCATTTGCCAAAGTAGAATTGTAAAAGAAAAAAAGTGTGGATTCTGCCCAACTCATTTCCCTACAATCATTTCTCACCAAACCCAATTCAGGAAAGTGTTTTTGCATTATTGAAAGCAGTCTACTAGCTCGACCTAGGAACACCGAATCAAACGTGAATTGTATTGTTCTCTTACCGCCTCGACTCACCGCTCGTATTTGCACTCTTAAAAATATATCTTTACTTATATTTGGTGCAATGAATTTCCATTTGTGAAGTAAAGCAGTTCCCTTTTGTTCCAGTGTTCTCTGGACCGCGAACACAGTCACTGTATTTGGGACAGGTACCAACCTTAACTTCCACGCAAGTACAACTCCAAAATTAGAAGCTTTACCTCCTCTAATAGCCCAAAACACATCTTTACCTAGTGATTGTTTGTCCATGAAAATATTGCCTTTCACATCCATGTATTTAACATCAAGCACATGGTCAGACGCGAGTCCGTATTTCCTTCCCAAGTGGCCTAACCCTCCGCCACTAATGTGCCCTCCTACACCCACAGTTGGGCAGACGCCAGCTGGGAACCCTAAGGTTCTAGTTTTCTCCGCAATCCTATAATACAACTCGCCAAGATTGGCACCACCTTGTACCCAGGCGGTGCGATTTTGGGTATCAATTGTGATGGATTTAAGATTGATCATTGTTATGTCTACTATTTATAAAAACAATAGTACAAAATTATGAACAATTAATACAATGACAGAATTGAAACAGAATTATAGAAATGAAATATTTACTAGAATTTGCAGAAATAATATTAGAATAGAAGAAATAATCCGAGCCCTGTTTAGAACAATGTCCTTAAAACAAATTTATTCCCTCCACAAAGTGCCAAAGGTAATGAATAATTGTCTTCCAAGATAGAAAGGATTTCCAAATTAATCAAGTAGCACAACAATGATTAATTTCTTCGAACACAATTCTGTGTTTATACTCAACCAGACCAAAGAGATGATATGCAGGAATGTATGCAGTAGCAATAGAAAAAAAAATTATTTTTCTGGAAAAAGTGGCAGCATAAATTCGGAATTATGGGAGGGCAAATTTTCAGTAGTTAATTCTGTAGGAGGAATGTTTAATTTATAGCTTTTGTGTTGACTGTTGGAACAGTCAACCGAAATTAACTGTCAAAAACAGTTAATCAGTTAAACGAAATTAATTGTTGACTGTTGGCAATAACTGCCAACAGTTAAATTAATTTCGTAATTAATTAATAATTAAAGCCCAGAAAGTTAAATAAATTCGGCCCAAAAATGTAGGAGATTTTTATAAGCCCAAGCCCAAGCCCAAGCCCGAACCGACCCGAGCAGAGCCGGCCGGCCGGACGGACGGACGCGTGCGAGCACGCGTGTGGAATTTTGACCGAAAGTCAACCCGTGCATAGCTTAGGTCATCTCCCCTTCAAAGAGTTGGGATACCCCCAAGGCATCCAAGCCTTAGTCCATACTTGGGGTGTTATTAACTCATCAAAATTCCACTACTCTTCCAATGTGGGACAAGAGTTAAAACACACCCAATTCATTAACTTTCATTGCTTTGTGAGTCATTTTGGGGACATAATTATCATTCATAACTTATTGAAATTGGACATATGAATATACTACGTTAATCTCCTTGCGGAGGTGAACGCGTTCGTATATGGTCCCATAATTTCCGTAGTATGGGTCCCACCTAAATTTGAGCTCAAAGTTGCTCAAAAATCTGTCCAGATTGACAGCTTTATAATACCCATTTAAGTTCAATTTTCCAACAATCCCCCACATGAATGATATATCGCTATAAATTAAACAAAGCAGATGCTGATGCAGATGCAGACACAAGTTGAGTAAAACTGAAGACTTATTGCATCGGGAGAAGTAGCCTAGTGGCCTTGAACTTTCCTTAGTGATATACTATCGGATTTACTTGGTTAATCAGTAGACTTCACGTCCTTGAACCGTCAACCGTTTTTGTAAACCTAGACAACAGTATTCACACAACAATTCTTCAACACAGTTGGTTCTCACGTTTGTGTTCATTTTGGCCGTGAACACCACTTGGTTCCGCAAGTATTTTAGAGAATATTCCGTTCATTATTCTCATAGAAGTGGCCCCCTTCTTACTTACGTAGGTGACTTCCATAAAGAGTATTCTGCAATACCCTACTTAGACGTACTAAGATATAGATGTCATTAAAAGCATAACTTATCCTAATTTCGCGGTAGATATGCACTGTCTCATCTTTGGAATGGATAGGATGATATATCCTCTAGTGCTTACTGAATACAACGTAGTTCGGTTTGCCCATTGAACCTAGATCTTGGGATCTCCAGTAAGCTAGGTTGGGTTGCCACTATATTGATTCTTATTTATTTATAGGCTTTAGACCCATTCCTCTCGACGATCTTTCAACTTGCTCTCGGTTTAAACCTTTCGTTAGTTGATCCGATATATTATCTTTTGACTTTACATAGTCAATTGAGATAATTCCGTTTGAGAGAAGTTGTCTAACGGTATTGTGTCTACGATGAATATGTCGTGACTTTCCGTTATACATATGATTTTATGCCCTTCCAATCGCTGATTGGCTATCACAATGTATACATATTGCGGGCACAGGTTTAGACCAATTTGGAACATCCTCTAAGAAATTTCGAAGCCATTCGGCTTCTTCTCCAGCTTTGTCTAGTGCAATGAATTCAGATTCCATTGTCGATCTAGCAATGCACGTTTGTTTTGAGGATTTCCAAGATATGGCTTCACCTCCGAGGGTAAACACATACCCACTCGTAGACTTAGAGTCTTTTGTATCAGATATCCAATTTGCATCGCAATGTCTTTCAAGAACAGCTGGATATTTTGAGTAATGCAATCCATAGTTTTGAGTATATTTTAAATAACCCAAAACTCTCAATATTGCTTTCCAGTGATCTCTTCCTGGATTACTCGTAAATCGACTTAGCTTACTTATTGAGTATGCTATGTCCGGTCGCGTACAGTTCATGATATACATTAAACTTCCGATAATACGAGAATATTCTAGTTGAGATATGCTTTCACCATTATTTCTTGCTATATGTAAATTTACATCTACAGGTGTCTTGGTAGGACTAATATCATACTTCTTGAATTTTTCAAGTACTTTCTCAATGTAATGAGATTGAGATAATATAAGTCCATCCGATGTTCTAGAAATTTTAATTCCTAATATAACATCGGCGATTCCCAAATCTTTCATGTCAAATCTACTACTCAACATTTGTTTTGTAGTTTTTACAATTTCCAAGTTACTACCCATGATAAGCATATCATCAACATAGAGGCATACAATGACATATCCATTATGAATGTATTTAAAGTAAACACATTTATCGCATTCATTAATTTTGAAACCATTTGATAACATTGCATTATCAAATTTTTCATGCCATTGCTTAGGTGCTTGTTTTAATCCATATAATGATTTAACAAGATTACATACTTTTCCTTCTTGTCCGGGAGCTTTGAACCCTTCAGGTTGCTCCATATAAATTTCCACGTCTAGTTCACCGTTTAAGAATGCAGTTTTTACATCCATTTGATGTATTTCAAGTCCATTAATAGCAGCTATTGCTATTAACATCTGAATGGACGTTATTCTTGTTACCGGTGAATATGTGTCGAAGTAATCCAACCCTTCCTTTTGCCTATAGCCTTTAGCTACAAGTCTAGCTTTATATTTATCAATTGATCCATCGACCTTCAATTTCTTTTTGAAGATCCATTTATAACCTAACGGTTTTGAACCTGGTGGAAGATCCACTAGTTCCCATGTATGATTTTGTAATATGGATTCAATTTCACTATTAATTGCTTCTTTCCAATTGGAAGCATCGGGTAAGGATATAGCTTATTTATACGATTGAGGTTCATTTTCTAACAAATATGTTAGACAATCTGGACCGAAAGAAGTCGAGGTTTTTGCTCTTTTACTACGTATTGGTTCATCCTCTATTGATTCAATAGGTTGATGAGTACTACTTGTAGTAGATTGATTTGTCCTTTTAGAAGGACCAGATTCTCGGGTCATATACGGAAATTCATTTTCAAAAAATGAAGCATCCCTCGATTCAATAACCGTATTTACATGAATGTCCGAAATCTCAGATTTACAAACTAGAAATCGATATGCACTGCTATTAGTAGCATAACCGATGAATACACAATCCACGGTTTTTGGCCCTATTCTTACCTTTTTAGGTTTAGGAACCATCACTTTGGCTAAGCACCCCCACACTCGTAAATATTTATAGGAAGGTCTTCGACCTTTCCATAATTCATAAGGTGTCTTGTGAGTCTTTTTGTGAGGTACTTTATTGAGAATGTAATTAGCAGAAAGTAAGGCTTCCCCCCATAAATTTTGTGGAGCTCCTGAACTTAATAACATTAAGTTCATCATTTCTTTCAAAGTACGGTTTTTGCGTTTAGCAACACCATTCTATTGAGGAGAATAAGGAGCGGTTGTTTGATGAATAATCCCATTTTCAGAACAAAATTTCTCAAATGGATATTCATATTCACCTCCTCTATCACTCCTAATAGCCTTTATTGTTTTGAGTAATTGATTCTCAACTTCATTCTTATATTGTTTAAATACATTAATAGCCTCATCTTTACTATGTAACAAATATACATAGCAATATTTTGTGCAATCATCAATAAAAGTAATAAAATACTTTTTCCCACCTCTAGTTTGAACAAATTTCAAATCACAAATATCGGTGTGAATTAAATCTAAAGGTTCAGTTGTCCTTTCAATAGAATGGAAAGGTAATCTGGCTAATTTAGATTCCACACAAATATCACATTTATGATTTTTATCAATATTAAATTTTGGCAAAAATTCCAAGTTAATTAATCTACGCAATGTATCAAAATTAACATGTCCTAATCTAGTATGCCAAATATTAGATGACTCAATCAAGTAAGAAGAACTAGCAATTTCATTCATTGAAACAGATGTTTTAGGGGGTTACAGTAAGAACATTCAGTTTAAAGAGCCCCTTATTTAGGTAGCCCTTTCCTACATACATGTCATTTTTAGACAACACAAAGCGATCACACACAAACACAAGCTTGAAACCATTTTTAGTAAGGAGAGATCCAGAAATTAAATTCTTTCGGATATCAGGCACGTGAAGAACATTGTTGAGAGTAAGTTCCTTTCCAGAAGTCATTTTTAAAGCAATCTTTCCTTGTCCCACCACCTTAGAAGTGGAAGAATTTCCCATAAAAAGGTTCTCCTCATTTTCCAAAGGCTTATAGGTGGAGAACATCCATTTGTTTGCACAAATGTGTCGTGTGGCTCCAGTGTCCACCCACCATTCCTTGGTATTTCTAACCAAGTTACATTCAGAGACAACGGCAGAAAGATTCATATCCGCCAAATCATTGGTGATATTCTCACCCTCAGTCACATTTGCTTGAGAGTTATTTTTATTTTGCTTCTTAGGCTTACGACACTCACTTGAGCGGTGTCCCGGTTTACCACAATTGTAGCATTTGCCTTTGAACTTTTTCTTGTTATGTTTGGAAGTGCCTTCCCCATCATACTTTCGTTTGTTCTTCTTAGGACCTTCAACGACATGGACCTTTGTTTCCATCGGATTCTTCCCACTTTTCTTTTGAGACTCACGGTTGTCTTCTTCGATTCTTAGCCGGACCACCAACTCCTCCACATTCATCTCCTTACGCTTGTGCTTGAGATAGTTTTTGAACAAAGTCCAAGAAGGTGGCAACTTTTCAACAATTGCAGCAACTTGGAAAGTTTCACTAATTGACATTCCTTCAGCATGAATGTCGTGGAGGATCACTTGGAATTCTTGCACTTGCGAGATCACAGATTTAGAATCAACCATTTTGAAGTCCAGAAAACGCCCAACGATAAATTTCTTCATCCCAGCATCTTCAGTTTTATACTTCTTTTCCAAAGAATTCCATAATTCCTTGGAAGTTTTGATAGTGCAATAGACATGGTACAAAGTCTTGTCCACGTAGGCCAAAATATAATTTCGGCATAAGTAGTCCGAGTGCTTCCAAGCATCGACAGCAGCAACCTTTTCAGCGTCATCTCCCTCTTGAATAGAGGGGCACTCTTCATATACAAACCTGCCCAGTTGGTAGGTAGTGAGATGGAAGTACATTTGTCCTTGCCAACGTTTGAAGTCAGCCCCAATGAACTTTTTCGATTTCTCCCCGTGTGACATAGATACGGGTGCAGTCACGTTTGTATTGGTGACAATCAGTTTCGTAGGAGTAGTGTTCGTACTTTGTGATTCCATTTCTGTTACAAAAACAGAATTTTTATCAATGATAAAATTCATACATAATGAATTAATCAAAACAGAATACAAAATTCTGTGCACCAATTTCCTCCAAATATAATTCACAATAAATGAATTCCAAAAGAATTCAAATAATAATTCAGAATTAAAGTATAATATAAAACAGAATTCCGTACAAAACATAATTAAATTTTTAAAATCTGTGTCACACTAATTTTTAATAATAAAAGGAATTCCGTACAAAACAGAATTATAATTTAAGATTAAAAAAAATATATAGATAAACAGATTTTAACAAGAGTACACAAATAAAATTTTATTTTCTAAAACAGAATATAAAAACAGTATAGAAATTAATTTCTATATCAAAACTGTTTTACTAATTTCTACAATAAAGCAGTAAATTAATTCATTTTATTCTGTCAAAACAGATTTATTTCCAACAAATAAATTTCTGTAATAAAAAAAAATATGTACACTAAAAAACAGTAGAACAAATTGATTTGTCTTAAGATTGTTATGTCTACTATTTATAAAAACAATAGTACAGAATTATGAACAATTTATATAATGAAAGAATTGAAACAAAATTATAGAAATGAAATACTTACTAGAATTTGCAGAAATAATATTAGAATAGAAGAAATAATCCGAGTCCGGTTTAGAACAGTGTCCTTAAGACAAATTTATTCCCTCCACAAAGTGCCAAATGTAGTGGATAATTGTCTCCCAAGATAGAATGGATTTTCAAATTAATCAAGTAGCACAACAATGATTAATTTCTTCGAACACAATTCTGTGTTTATACTCAACCAGACCAAAGAGATGATATGCTGGAATGTATGCAGTAGCAATAGAAAAAGGATTTATTTTTCTGGAAAAAGTGGCAGCATAAATTCGAAATTATGGGAGGGCAAATTTTCAGTAGTTAATTCGGTAGGAGGAATGTTTAATTTATAGCTTTTGTGTTGACTGTTGGAACAGTCAACCGAAATTAACTGTCAAAAACAGTTAATCAGTTAAACGAAATTAACTGTTGGCAATAACTGCCAACAGTTTATTAATTAATTAATTAATTAATTTCCTAATTAATTAATAATTAAAGCTCAGAAAGTTAAATAAATTCGGCCCAAAAATGTAGGAGATCAAGTCCAAGCCGAGTCGGACGGACGGACGCGTGCGCGCGCGCGTGTGGACTTTTGACCGAAAGTCAACCCGTGCATAGCTTAGGTCATCTCCCCTTCAAATAGTTGGGATACCCCCAAGGTATCCAAGCCTTAGTCCATACTTGGGGTGTTATTAACTCATCAAAATTCCACTACTCTTCCAATGTGGGACAAGAGTTAAAACACACCCAATTCATTAACTTTCATTGCTTTGTGAGTCACTTTGGGGACATAATTATCATTCATAACTTATTGAAATTGGACATATGAATATACTACGTTAATCTCCTTGCGGAGGTGAACGCGTTCGTATATGGTCCCACAATTTCCGTAGTATGGGTCCCACCTAAATTTGAGCTCAAAGTTACTCAAAAATCCGTCCAGATTGACAACTTTATAATACCCATTTAAGTTCAATTTTCCAACAATCATATCGATCATTACAAAAGGTTCTCTCGAAACATAAGAGAGACCCTCGAAATCATGACCCCCGCTACGAACTCTGACACGGAATCCATGTTCTTTAGCGCAAGTAAAGACCGCTTGGATTTGAGATTCATCTACGGGGGTGACAATTAGTGCAGGTCTTGAAGTGGAAGGTGACGCGAATCGTAGGTTTTGTGCGGAGAATTGTAAAATGGAGGTGTAGGATGAGTTTAGCGGGGTGTAAATGACTTGTCCCATTCTATCAGAGCCTGTTGATAATGTGGTGAGACATTGAATTAAATCTTGAGGTTTTGCAGAGGAAGAATGTGAGCATAAAAGTGGGGAGAGATAGAGAAGGAAAAAGAGAAGACATGAAGAAGAGATTATTGTCTCCATTTCTTTGTGACTGACTTGTGCATTTGGACAGGATAACAGGTTTCTATTTATAGCTTAATTTGAATGTCTTGATGGATAATATAATATGACAACCATTGAGAAATGTAGATATGGAGAATAGTATATGATAACCATTGAGTCTAAATAAGACTTGGTAAAAAGTCCGACTCTTCTTTGCTAATATTTGTAAAAAATGTTCTGACACCTTTGTCAATACTTGAACGGCAGCGCGCTGAATAGCAGAAATGCCGTTAACTTTTTTCAAGACACTAGTTTTAAACCCCGCGCGATACGCGAGATCGGTATAATTTTATTCGTAAAATATATGTCACATAAATAATATTATCATTACATTTAAACTAATGTTAATATGAGATGAAAAAATAAATAAAAAATTTGGGACATATGAACGTGCCTCTATTTTAAAATTACAAATTAACTACATATTTATATTTTTTTAGTAGAGATGGTAGTTCTGTGATTAGTATACACTAAACACCGAGATACTTTTTTTATTTAAGACATAATTATATTTTTATATCTATTTGGCACATTATATAAGTATTAATTAATAATAGATGGAGAGAAAATGGACACTCATATATAATCACGATAATTACTATCATATATATATATATATATATATATATATATTTCAAAATATTTTACTTAGGCACTTAATCAACTTTACATAAATTATACTTTAACTCCTAATTTTTGAAAAATATAATGAATAGTATCATGGACATGATAGACAGAAATGACAAACAATTAGAACTTGTGTGTTAAGAAAATAAAGCATAAATGATATAATTTGTATAAAAAAATGTGAAAATGAGTCAAAATAAAAATATCAAACCTTATAACAAAGCATAAAAATAATTGTGCAATCACAATATAAAAAGAGAAAAATCCAAAAAGGAATATTATATATTTTATTTAAAAAACAATGTTATTAAACATGGAAGCATGCCTCACTTCCTTTAAAATAGAGCAACATACACCATATGCTTCTAACTAACTAAATTCACATCATATGCTTCTAACTAATTAAACTGATATTTCTATATAAAGATTCAATCGAAATTATCTTAAGAAAAATACTATTTCAATCTTCACATAATACATTCTACTTAAACAAAATCAGAGTCTATTTTATGGCTCCTTGTCAATTTTGTAAGGATCTTTTACTATTTGGGGTCCAATAGTTATTTAGAGTTTTATCCCATTTGTTTGCATTCTCCTCGTTTGGGATTCAAAATCGACAAAAAACGTTAGTTAGCTAGTTTGATGGTCACTTGACTCATTTTCCAATCAAAAATACTATTTTACCCATTAGTATAAGTATTTATTAGTGTATTAAAATAAATTTTACATTATATCTTATTGTTTTAAATAGTAAAACTTTTTTTACTAACACTTTTTTATAAAATGAGAAAGTTTTATAAAATGAAAAAGTTTTATACACTTTTTTTATTAAGTATTTTTTTTAAATCAAAAAGTTTTACAAAATCAAAAGGTTTTTTTATAAACTTTTTTCAGCACTTTTTTTTACAAACATTAAAAAATATTATTTTTAACTGTTTTTATAAACGTTGAAAAAACATTATATAAAAACAATCTTATAAAAAAACAGTTTATGAATGTCAAAAGTTTTTTTGTAAATTGTTTTCAACTTTTTTCATAAAACCAATTCTTTATATGAATAAATTAAAAACGTAAAAAACACTTAATATAAAAACATTAAAAACAATGCTTTTTAACAGTTTTTTGTATAAACGTTAAAAAAATTATGTAAAAACACTGTTCTTAAAAAAAAGAACTCTTTTAAAAAAATATTAAAAAATGGTTTATATAAAAACAACATTTTTTTAAAGAGAATTATAAAACTGTTTTTGAATGTTTATAAAAAATAGTTAAAAATTCAGTGTTTTATAACGTTTTTTAAAAACAGTGTTTTTTCCTTAAAAAAATAGTGGTTTATATAAACAGTTTTTTAACATTTATAAAAAATAGTGTTTTTAACATTTTTATATCAACTGTTTTTGAATGTTTTACGTAAAAAAATAATTTTATAAAAAAAGTTAAAAAAATTGTTTATAAAAAAATTGTTTAACGATTATAAACTGATTTTTTTTAAAAACATTGATTTTATATAAATTGTTTTTTGATGTTTATAAAAAACAGTGTTTTTTTAACGTTTAAAAAAAGTGTTAAAAAAATAATCCAAAAAAGTGAGAAAGTAAGAATAAGAGAGATAAGAGAGAGAAAAACTCTTATAGTTTATATAAAAACACTTTTTGTTAAAAACACTGTTTTTTAAAAAGGTTAAAAAAACACTATTTTTTTTACTGTTTTTTATATACGTTAAAAACTGCTTATACAAAAACCCTTTTTTTTTAAACAGTTATAAACATCAAAAGGTTTTCTAATAAACTCTTTTTAACTGTTTTTTATAAAATCAATTTTTTTTTTATAAAAAGACATCAAAAATGTTTAAAAATAAGTTTTTATAAACTATTAAAAACAACTTTTTATATGAACAGTTTTCATATAAAATGTTAAAAACGTTAAAAAAAACAGTATTTTTCAACGTTATTATATAAACTGTTTTTTCACATGTTTATAAAAAAAATTGATTTATAAAAAAAACGTTAAAAAAGTTTTATAAAAAACCATTTCACGTTTATAAAAAAAAAATTAAAAACATTATTTTTATATAAACTGTTTTTAAAAAAAAAAAGTGTTTTTATATATTATATTTTTTTAAGTTTATTAAAAAGAGTGTTTTTAATGTTTTTAGTAAACAGTGTTTTTTAAAAAAAAGAAGCGTTTTTATATAAAATGTTTTTGACCGTTTGTAAAAAGCAATTAAAAAATCAGTGTTTTGTAACGTTTTTAAAAGCAGTGTTTTTTTAAAAAAATAGTGGTTTGTATAAACTATTTTTTAACGTTTATAAAAAAAGCAGCTAAATTTAGTGTTTTCAACGTTTTTATATCAACTTTTTTTAATGTTTTTAACGTTTTATGTAAAAAATTAATTTGATAGAAAAGTTAAAAAAAAACAGTTTATAAAAGAACCTTTTAACAATTATAAATTATTTTTTTCATAGAAAAACATTGCTTTTATATAATTTAATGGTTATAAAAAACAGTGTTAAAGAAACAACCCAAAAAAGAGAGAAAGCAAATGGTTTATCAATAGTGGGGAACCTCCAATCCCTACTAATCTTAACTAACAAATTAATCAACGAAAGAAAAGAAGGAAATTACATGCCGAGAACTTTGGCGGCGATTTAACATATGTGCAACCATTTGTTCAGGAGAAGGTTTGGGGTCTTTGGGGAAGTCTATGGTGATGACCATAGTGATTAGCAGCAGTTAAAAATAATGTTTATATATTGGGACGAAAGAAATGTATTATTTTGAAGGAGAGAGAGAGAAAGCTCAATAGTTCAATGCATCTATTAAATTGCTTGTATAGTATTTTATAGAAGTATAAAATATAGAGTGCCACGTGGACACTCTCAATGAGGAGGAGTCTTAAATGCTCATAAATGCCTTGTTTTGCATTTTATAGTATATAGAGATTTCATGTCATGAACAATGTATTATAAACAAGAAAAGAAATCAAATAAAAGAGAAGACAACTATGTATAAACCCCTTCATTCCAACAGTTCAATCCGTAACGCTTATTGAGCCTGAGAGTGTAAATTAACTTAAACCCTATAGTTGGTGGACACGTGATAATTTCTCTCAGAGAGCATTTGTTTTAGTAAAAGCCGAATAGATTGGAGTTTTATTTTAGTTTATTTACATTAATGGATGGATATTATGATAAGACAATAGGATCATTTATCACATTATCGGTTGTGAATACTAAATCTAAGGCCCAAAACAAATAAAACTAGTTGTAACCCGCGCAATACGGAGGCCAGTCGCAATGCGAGGAAGATGGGAAAAAAATATCTCTCAATTAAAATATATCCTCACTAAGCATATCTACAATCCGAAATTTAAGTATTAATTATGACTTAATATTAATTGGTGGATATTATGATAAGACAATAGGATCATTTATCATATTATCGGTTGTGAATACTAAATCTAATGCCCAAAACAAATAACATTAGTTGCAAGCCCACGCGATGCGCGGGCAAGTCGCAATGCGAGGGATATGGGAAAAAAATATCACTCAATTAAAATATATCCTCACTAAGCATACCTACAAACCGAAATTGAAGTATTAATTATGACTTAATATTAACTTCGATAGTAAGATTTTCACCACGTAAATTAAAAAAAACCACATACAAAAAAATAAGACTTCCTGAGCAAAAAATTATAAATCATAATTCAAGCAATACAATATTATGTACAAAATCTCACCCTTGATGAACCATTATTAGGACTTCCAGAGAAACAATATGTATATATATATATATATATGGACAAAAAAAACGGGCTACATAATCCCAATAGTAATGTATTGTACGATGGAGGGCAGGAGTGGAATGAAAAAGATATGTCCTGCGTGTCCATTATTTTTTTAGCAAATCAGCAACCAGGATCGGCAAAACAGTGTGTTACGCCTCCCTCCAAGAAAAAAACGACATGCTCCACGAGAACCTGTCGGTAAATCTCTGTTCATGTCTCCATTCATTCACATTCCCTTTACCTACTCCACAAAAAGTCTCGGCCTCAGCTTTGCATTTTTCCTCATTAGCGACCTTACGTATCTCCCAATAAATCTTCTCCCTCAGGTGTGGATGTTGGTCAACTAGCTGGTAAAGGCCTTTGTACATCCAAACACATTTGGTGTTGACTTAAAGATATAGAGGGAAACTAAAACGTTTTTCCTATGTTTTTCATCTAAAAACAGTACAAGAACATGATGCTAGTGAAGATGATTAGAGCTTGCCGAAAAATGCAAAGGACGACTAGAAGTTCAACGTCCGTTCTAAAATCCTATTACATAGACCCTTGGCTATCTTGAAGACCCCAATGAATAGCCTGAAGGCTCTTACAACTGCTGAAAAACCCATAGTTCATCGAAAAAACCAAATGAAGAAAGAAAAACTCAAAAAAATTAAGGAAGCACATAGAAAGAAAAGAAAAGGTTAACATGAGAAAGAAGATAAAGACTTGAAAGGTAGAGGAAGCCCCATGATTATTGGACGAATGCTGGTTAGAGAGAGAGAAAGCAACATGAAGCTATCTCAAGGGGCAGGAAAGAAAATACAAGAAGAAAGACAAAAGGTTGAAAAATTAGGTATTTTAATGATGCAATCATTATGCATGGGCATCTAGGCATCCGCTCATTAGGGTTAAAAGTCCTAGGGCAGGTCTCCACACGTAAATTCTTGCAAACTGTGCCAAATTATGAGATGGGTGACAGGTGTCCAACAAAGGAAACTTGTTAATACCCTTGGTCTGACACTAAAATGCCAACCTCTAAAAATCTGCCACACTAGTTCACGTCCCAATAAAAAACGACACTATAGGGTCTCATTCCCACTGGGAGTCAATCGAACATACCCATCTGCCTTCCACTCACATTGAAGACTAAGGGCTAAGGGATGATTGATATACATAATTGTGGTCTCATCTTGGGCTCGACACAACCCGACTCAACCAGATTTACTTAATACCAATCAGACTCGTGAACTCATTATCCGACCCTCCATAATCTCACCTTCATTAGTCTCGGCCTCCGAGACCTCGACCTCAACATTTACAATCACTCAACAAGATATGTTCGCTAGTCCAAGATGTCTTTATTGGCTCGACCCTTTTATGTGACGGCCTCGTACAACGCTGAGAGGCTGAGGCCTTACTTCCCGACCTGAGACGACATTCTTCCATCTTCATGGTCACCCCCTTAGGAGACCGTCCTTCAGTCTCGGCTAAGACTTTATAGCCGACTTTGATGTCTTACAAAATGCACGTGACTTGTGCATCATCAACCCATGTGGGCATACATTTACAATAGATCTTCGTCCCACGTGGGGGAGTATTTCATCATTGTGACATAGTTTTACTGGGGAAAGTTAGCATTCTCCCATTGGTTGCCTCATCTCATGCACACTGGGTATATGCTTGGTGGCCCACTGTGCACCCCCAAGCATATATAAACCCACTTCATCTTCATCACAGGGGATCGAGTAATTGAGAACCCGACTAAAGCTTTGTCATTTTGTATATATATATATATATATATATAGAGAGAGAGAGAGAGGGGGGGGGGGAGAAACTGTGTGTATGTAAATATGGACTTTTAGTGCCTCATTATAATGAAAAATCACTCCCTCACCTTGCACAATGGAGTAGGCTAAGGTTGAACCACTTATATCTATGCGTTTTCCACCTCCCTTATCCGTTTCTTTTACATTTATGCTTACGTATCTATATCACCATTGTAATACGTAGTTAGAGCTTGAGTAATTACACACATGGAGTGGTGATTCAAAGCATCGTCAGTGCCCTAGAGTGTGCAAGAATTAACTTACCAAATTCAGAGTGCTAAAGTACAGTTAATTTAAATTGAACATTTCCCATCATCACTCACATACATTAAATATCTCACCCCCCATCTAAGAGCAATGTTATACGTACAACCACATAAGTCCAAAAGTACATAATGGTTAAAGGTGCCAACGTAAATATAAGGACGCATCTATTCTAGTTGACGTAATGAAATAGAATCATTTACATTCCAGTTACTACTACCCAAGGTACGCCAGTCACACACAACAAAATATTGGGTCTGTAATTTATTGTCTACATTATAAAAAATTATCTGATTCACTTATATATATATATTCGACACTAAGTTATCTACTAATAGCATCTTGCTCATGCTCATGCTCATGCTCTATGGGTAACTTCAGAGGAGTCTTCTTTCCAAATCGGACATCACAATATACATATAAGTGCGGAGGTACCTACGCATAACACAACTGCACGACTGATATCTAGCAGTGACATATGGATCTCAGCATCAACACTTATCTCTCATAAACTGGTGCTGCTACGTAATACCTAAAATCATGACCTACCCTACGCCTAGCCCACCTATGCCGACGTGTGCTAGGGTCTCAAATGCGAACAATTCCAACCAATTGCACTGGCCATGAATATAGGTATGTCCACACAAAATGTAAATATATATTAATCTCTTAAAATATGTAAAGGTGATTACTCTGTAATTACCCCCTAGTTGCCCCATAAGGATTATCCATAACATCATACATTAATAAATGACTATCCCATTAATTATTCAATTTTTTTCCTCTGAATAATACTTTGAATCATCTAGTGAATTCATTATGGTAATTGCTCTATAAAGTACCTCCTTGCTTCTCCGTAAGGATTACCCTCAAACATCCTACGTTAATGATTTACCATCCCATATATTATTAAATCCACTCTCTTTGTATAGTACGTTTAACCATCTAGTTAATTTATTTTCCTAATTTATTAGTAACGACACAAATCCAATTTTAATATGTTCCTCGATTATCCAAACACCATCCAACCAACTCGTATGGTTTCCTAAAAATATCCCAGATCCATCCTGAGCCCCACTCATCTTTCCCTAATGGCCGAACTGGTTTGCCTCTAGGGACGAATCGGTTCTCCCCTGGGAGGAGGTCTAGATCTACCAAGAAATTTCAATTACTGGGCTTTTAATCTCAAACATGAACTTAAATCTAATGGTTCAAACGTTAATATAATCATTAAACCAGATCCCCATGACTTAGCTCACCCTCTCAGGAAAATTTATTACATCTTTTAATGTCAGATTCAAGTCCCAAATCTCATAATTTCATGTTACTGGTGTGTTAATACCAAATCAGATATATACCTATAAATCTTCTATGATTCTATCATTATGCAAAGTTTATAATTAACATAAAATTTAGATCTTTAATGTAAACAATAGTCCTCTTCATGTGAATAATCATATCAATTATAGTAAGAGTTCTAAAGTGTGAATTTCTTAATATCCAACCTGTAATTAATACCCATTCTAATTTCTGGATATCCTATTTTGACATTCAAATCCTCTATAAACATGATTTAATTTATCATTATATCACCATAAATCTCTACCTAATTCAGAATTCTACAGGAGAGATAGATCATAATGAACTAAGAAATATTTTGGACAGATAACACTACACCAAAAATAGGAAACTGGCACGGTTTAAAACCGTGCCAGACGCAATCTGGCACGGTTTTAAACCGTGCCAGAATCAGGCGTGCCAGATTTTTTAGCGCGGTTTAAAACCGTGCCAGATTTTCCAAACTGGCACGCTTTTAAACTGTGCCAGTTTTTTAATCTAATACGCTTTTGGCACGCTTTTAAACCGTGCCAAATGTTAAATCTGGCACGCTTTTAGCACACGCCAAAACAGTGCCAAAATATCTATTTTCTGGCACGCTTTTGGCACGGTTATAAAGCGTGCCAGATTGTTTTATAAGCGTTCTCATTTTTTTGCATTGGCGTGGTTTTGGCACGGTTTAAAACCGTGCCAGATTTTTCAGTTGATTAAAAAAAATAATAGTAGGAACCAAATCTGGAAAATCTGCAAATTCCAAATTCGGTAGGAAAAATATTTATTATTTGCAAAAACAAAATCAAGAAAATTCACAAATTATGAATATCGCAGGTTGTTGATAAACTAATGTGCATACAAACTTCAAAAAATTACAAGAGATAATACCAATATAAAGCAACACATGACCATAAAAATCGACAATAACTTCAAAAAATTACAAGAGTTAACAGTTCCCATATCAAAAAAAAAATTGGGCAGAGTTTCCTCTATTTTTTGAGCATTCCAAAACCTACTAACATAAAATCTGCCCATATAAAGACCGCACGACCATAAAAGTCAACAATAAAACTACTATAGCCAGCACGACCATAAAAATAAACCATAAAACTATTAAAGCCTCCTCGTCCATAACACAAAAAATAGAATCCTGAATATTAACGACACTAAATACACAATCCCCCTGTTGTAAAGCATTGACTTCTTCGTGCGTTCCAAGTGGATAAAAGCTAACGATTGAATATCATCCTACAAAAAAAATAAGACACAAAAAAGATACAACATTAGTAACCAAGTCATTTAAAAAATATCATATTCAAGCAAAAAAATTGCATATACAAGAAGAAAAATTGCATATACGACTACGCGGTCAGTTAATACAAGTTACATTGATCCCGTGCGAGGTGTTCGTGCCTCCTACAGGTCGTTTGGGGGGCTGGTTAGGGTTTTCTGTTTTCAAGTCTAAGTGTGATTTTTGCAAATTATCGTCATACTCTCAAATCGGGAGACCCGGTACTACGCAATCAGTTCCTACAAGTTACATTGGTCCCGTGCGAGGTGTTCGTGCCTCCCACGGGGTCGTTTGGGAGCTGGTTTGGGTTTTCACCCATTAACAACCTGTTTTCAAGTCTAAGTGTGATTTTCGAAAATTATCGCCATACTCTCTAATCGGGAGACTCGGGACTACGCGGTCAGTTCCTACAAGTTACAATGGTCCCGTGCGAGGTGTTCGTGCCTCCCACGGGGTCGTTTGGAACTGGTTTGGGTTTTCACCCTCTAACGGCCTGTTTTCAAGTCTAAGTGTGATTTTTACAAATTATCGTCATACTCTCAAATCGGGAGACCCGTGACGACGCGATCAGTTCCTACAAGTTACATTGGTCCCGTGCGAGGTGTTCGTGCCTCCTACGGCTGGTTTGGATTTTCACCCTTTAACGGCCTGTTTTCAAGTCTAAGTGTGATTTTTGCAAATTATCATCATACTCTCTAATCGGGAGACCCAGGACTACGCGATCATTTCCTACAAGTTACAATGGTCCCGTACGAGGTGTTCGTGCCTCCTACGGGGTCGTTTGAGGGCTGGTTTGGGTTTTCACCCTTTAACGGCCTGTTTTCAAGTCTAAGTGTTATTTTTGCAAATTATCGTCATAATATCAAATCGGGAGACCCAGAACTACGCGATGAGTTCCTACAAGTTACATTGGACCCGTGCGAGGTGTTCGTACCTCCTACGGGGTCGTTTGGGGGCTGGTCTGGGTTTTCACCCTTTAACGGCCTATTTTCAAGTCTAAGTGTGATTTTTGCAAATTATCGCCATACTCTCAAACTGAGAGACCCGAGACTAGGCGGTCAGTTCCTACAAGTTACATTGGTCCCGTGCGAGGTGTTCGTTCCTCCTACGGGGTCGTTTGGGGGCTGGTTTGGGTTTTCACCCTTTAACGGCTTGTTTTCAAGTCTAAGTGTGATTTTTCGAAATTATCGTCATACTCTCTAACCGGGAGACCCGAGACTACGCGGTCAGTTCTTACAAGTTACATTGGTGCCGTGCGAGGTGTTCGTGCCTCCCACGGGGTCGTTTGGGGGCTGGTTTGGGTTTTCACCCTTTAACGGCCAATTTTCAAGTCTAAGTGTGATTATTGCAAATTATCGTCATACTCTCTAACCGGGAGACCCGGTCTACGCGGTCTATTTGTACAAGTTATAATGGTCCCGTGCGAGGTGTTCGTGCCTCCTACGGGGTCGTTTGAGAGCTGGTTTGGGTTTTCATCCTTTAACGGCCTGTTTTCAAGTCTAAGTGTTATTTGTGCAAATTATCATCATAATCTCAAATCGGGAGACCCGGGACTACACGGTTAGTTCCTACAAGTTACATTGGTCCCGTGCGAGGTGTTCGTGCCTCCTACGGGGTCGTTTGGGGGCTGATTTGGGTTTACACCCTTTAACGACCTGTTTTCATGTCTAAGTGATTTTTGCAAATTATCGTCATACTCTCAAACCGAGGGACCCGGGACTATGCGGTCAGTTCCTACAAGTTACATTGGTCCCGTACGAGGTGTTCGTGCCACCTACGGGGTCGTTTGAGAGCTGGTTTGGATTTTCACCCTTAAACGGCCTATTTTCAAGTCTAAGTGTTATTTTTGCAAACTATCGTCATACTCTCAAATTGGGAGACCCGGGACTACGCGGTCAGTTCCTACAAGTTACATTGGTCTCGTGCGAGGTATTCGTGCCTCCTACGGGGTCGTTTGGGGCTGGTTTGGGTTTTCACGTTTTACCGGGCTGTTTTTAAGTCTAAGTGTGATTTTTGCAAATAATCGTCATACCCTGAAACCGGGAGATCTGGGACTACGCGGTCAGTTCCTACAAGTTACATTGGTCCCGTGCGAGGTGTTCGTGCCTCCTACGGGGTCGTTTGGGGGCTGGTTTGGGTTTTCACCCATTAACGGCCTGTTTTAAAGCCTAAGTGTGATTTTTACAAATTATCATCATACTCTCAAACCAGGAGACCCGAGACTACGCGGTCACTTCCTACAAGTTACAATGGTCCCGTGCGAGGTGTTTATGCCTCCCACGGGGTCGTTTTGGGGTTGGTTTGGGTTTTCACCCATTAACGGCCTGTTTTCAAGTCTAAGTGTGATTTTTTCAAATTATCATCATACTCTCAAACCAGGAGACCCGGGACTATGCGGTCCATTCGTACAAGTTACATTGGTCCCGTGCAAGGTGTTCGCGCCTCCTACGGGATCGTTTGAGGGCTGGTTTGGGTTTTCACCCTTTAACGGCCTGTTTTCAAGTCTAAGTGTGATTTTTTCAAATTATCGTCATACTCTCAAACGAGAGACCCGGGACTACGCGTTCAGTTCCTACAAGTTACATTGGTTTCGTGCGAGGTGTTCGTGCCTCCTACGAGGTCGTTTGGGAGCTGGTTTGGGTTTTCATCTTTTAACGGTCTGTTTTCAAGTCTAAGTGTGATTTTTACAAATTATCGTCATACTCTCAAACCGGGAGACCCGGGACTACGCGGTCAGTTCCTACAAGTTACATTGGTCCCGTGCGAGGTGTTCATGCCTCCTACGAGGTCGTTTGAGGGCTGGTTTGGGTTTTCACCCTTTAACGGCCTGTTTTCAAGTCTAAGTATGTTTTTTGCAAATTATCGTCATACTCTCAAACCGAGAGACCCGGGACTATGCGATCAGTTCCTACAAGTTACATTGGTCTCGTGAGAGGTGTTTGTGCCTCCTACGGGGTCGTTTGGGGGCTCGTTTGGGTTTTCACCCTTTAACGGCCTGTTTTCAAGTCTAAGTGTGATTTTTACAAATTATCGTCATACTCTCAAATCGGGAGACCCGGGACTACGCGGTCAGTTCCTACAAGTTACAATGGTCCCGTACGAGGTGTTCGTGCCTCCTACGGGGTCGTTTAGGGACTGGTTTGGGTTTTCACCCTTTAACAGCTTGTTTTCAAGTCTAAGTGTTATTTTTGCAAATTATCGTCATACTCTCAAATCGAGACTAAGAACTCTAAAAGTTCTAGAGTGTACACCGGAAAGAGACTAAGAACTCTAAAACTTTAATACAATACATTCTTAAATTACTACCATAAGACTTGTGTGCTTATTTTCTTTTTCTATATTCTTATCCGTATAAGATAAAATTCCATTTCCCCCTATTCAATTCCTCATTAATAGAAAAATACCTCATTATCTACTTCTAAACTTTTATTTCTTCTTTTTACCCTTGTTTTTATCACAATTAGTTGGAGTTCTTTTACCCATTTTGGATTCCTCATTGTTGAAGAAAGTTCATCATCCCAAAGAGTTTAATGAAAGATGGCACTTAATTTTGAAAACATTATCTTCCTTGAAATAACTAAAAACTGTATGACCCCCAAAAGTCGGCAAACTACCAACTGTCATATTATTTCTTAAAAACTGATTCACTTGAAAAAGAAAATAAAAAACATAAAAAATAACTTAGGATATTAAATGAAACTAAGAGATTTTGAAGCTGCTGTCACCTCTGGGCCTTGTTTGTGGCTTGAAGTTCACATCGTTAGGCTAGCTGTTGGGCACGTGCTCCATACACCACTTTCGACTGAGGGAAGTCTCAGTGGGAGTTGTCGAGAGGCTTGGGCATTAACCTAGTGGCTAGCTGTAGACATAGAATAAGAAGAGCAATTTTCAGAAGGGGGGGAACACGAGATGCAAACTAGGCCAAATAGCTTCAATCAAAACATAATTCTAGAGCTCAAACAGGACATTGCACCAAGGTAATCTATCTTTAGCATTTTATCAAACATGTAACATACGACATTTTCAATAGATTGTAACATACAAAAATATCTAGTATGTAAAAGAAATTTATTATGGAGACATAAAGGAAACACGAACCAAAATCCATCGGAGCTGAAACCACGGGCTCTCACTCATCTTCTCCCTTGTCGTATTATGACCACCTTGAATTATACACAATACTATCCTAAGACAAAAATAAATCGCAAAATTAGGCATGAGAATATATAATACAGTGAATAAGAATTAATGTTTCATTTCAGATATACTTCACTAGAGTATGAATTCAACAAATATATCAACTAAATAATTTCTAAATCTAACACACAATTGAAAAGCCTAAGTAACAATGAAATTTGTTACAAGTGAAGATATGTTTCATCGAAGTACTCGACAAATACATTAATTCATCTATTTAGAAAGATAATATGGAACTGGTCGTCGCCTAAGACAAAAGTAAAATTGATGCCATGACGAACTACTCCTTGCCTAAGATAGTTAAGGCTTTAAGGTTATGCTTTGGATTAGCGTTTTTTTATAGAATTTTTTTGAGAAGATATATGTCCTTATCATTAAGCCCCTGACCATGATGCTCAAGAAGAAGAACTTTTAATAGTCAACTGAATCTATAAAAAATTTCAACAAGAGTAAAACAGCTATGACTATTACTCATGTTCTAGAAATACTGATTTTATTCAACACTTCATGCAAGTAATTAAGGGATTAGTGTTGATCTTATGCAAGGCTCTTAGCATTACTAAGCAAGGCATTACCTCTAACGAAGGCATTACCTCCATGAAATCTACCAACAACAATGTGATAAACACCTCCATGGCAACCACTTATTATTCTCTACCAAAAATGATACTATCAATAAAAAAAATAGTAGGTAAACTAAATTTCAACCAATATTCATGAAATCAAACAAGAAAAATTATTGAACCATGTCTGGATGTAGAGTTGGATTTGAAGTTGGATCATGAGACTCAAGAAGATTGACCAAATCTTCAATCTAAAATTTCTTATTAGATGGAATGCATAAATTACCTATGTTGATGACCAAACCAAATTGTCGAAGCTTTTGGAGATGACCAAACCAAATATTCAACCAAACCTTCGGAGGTTGGTCTGACCTAACTCCGATGGCAGTTTGTGGATGGCCAGAAGAAGAGGATGATGGCAGATCGTGGATGAAGCAGAGGGGGATAGTTGTTCGTGGATGAAGCAGATGATGGGGTCGCCTAGTAGTAGACGAAGCAGAGGATGAGTGGCAGCGTTGATGGAGGCGGAGGGTAGGCGACGGGTAGTGTGGATGATGGAGGCGGCGGGTAGCAGCGGGTCGCCTGGTAGCGTGGAGAGAGAGAGAGAGAGAGACTTAGAGAGAAGAGAGGAGATCAGATTGATGTCCCGCCTTGAAAGTTTTAGTCCCCGATTGAAATTTTAGGATATTATTTTTTTAATGAACTATACCCATATTTGGCACGATTTTACACCGTGCCAGAATTTGGCACTCATTTAAACCGTGCCAGTTTATGCTAAAACCGTGCCAAATTCTGGCACGGCTTAAAACCGTGCCAGAATCTCCTTGCCACAGCGTGTCAGATTAGCATTTTTGGTGTAGTGTAAAGTTCAAGAAAATTCTTGCCAGATTTTCTTGAGAATTTCATGGTGAGTTCTTTAGCCTTCTTTCTTGAATTCTCCCTCTCCTTAGCCCTTTGCCTCCTCTCGCTTCTTCAAAGTGTCTGCTAGGGTTCTTGGTTAATGGTGGGGGGTTTCTTAACCTTCTTAATCAACTTATATTAACTTAATTCCCAAGTTGGATTTAAAGCCCCATATTTGAACCCCAAATGGGCCCAAACCCAAAGTCCAAATAATCTAACCTCCCAACTTACATACATATACCCCGGGACTATTTTTAAAGGTTTAAAACACTCAAACGAGCTCATAAAACCTCCTGGAACACATCTCAAATATTTTTATTCAATATAGACATTTTTATTATGTTTGAACGATACGTAGCCATAAGTTTGTTACCATATGATTTATTTCCACAAGTGACCTCATCATGCCCAATTGGGTCATGTAATTATGTAATCGTGAATAAAAAATTCTTCTCAATTTAAATTTTACCCATTAAAATTTAAATCCCTTCGATTTAATTTCTTTCCAAATTTTATTAAAAATTATTAAATTAATTTCCGTCATAATATTTTATTTTGAAAAAGCAGGGTCTTACATAAATGAGGAAAAAGACAAGATGTGATTATTCTTATGCCAGAATAAAAGTCTGCTAAAATAGATGTAAGCTCTCTTAAAAATAGTTTGAAAATTTATTAACGTTAAAACCTATTTTATAAGAACATTTTGAAAACATTTTTTTATGAACAAAACAGTTTTAATAAAACAACATCCTTTTAAAAACAATTTTTTATAAGAAAAAACTTTTTTATTTTAAAAACCACTTTTAATAAAAAACAATGTTTTATTATAACAAAAGTGTTTTTTAATATTTTTATCTACATTATTTTTTTAAACAGTTTCAATGCTTATTAATGTTGAAAATATTTAAAAACATTTTTTTATAAAAAACAATTTATATAAAAAAATTGAAATAATTATTTTTTAAAATTCATTTTGAAGTTTTCAATTATAAAAATGTTTTTTTGTGACACCCTGCCTAATTAAATATCGGGTGATCAGTTCTATACCCAATTAAATCAGAGTATACAATTGGTTCATTCTTAGTATCACACTCGAAAAATACTTTCTTTATTAATTCACCTAATAATTAATTAAGCTAGGGTCAAAAACTTTTTCATTTTTAATCGAATTAAAACCATTCCACAAAGCGTAGGAATAATAGATAACATCACATCACAACTGGACAAGACTAAATATGACTGGAATAACTCTCCCGTTAAAAATATTTCATTACCAACAAATTAAACTAATATCAAAAGTACTGACATAAATGATTACAATCTCCGTAGTAGAAGTGAAATAAATAGAATCTTGGGTGACATGCCTTAAATGAAAGTAGACACTACAGATGTGTGAATCAACAAAATGGAAGTGCCTAAACAAATTTGCCTCTTTAGTAGCAGCTATGACCCATTGAGATAACCATAATCTATGGCGGCATGCCTGATACTGGATACCTGATGTACAAGATACAATAGGGAAGAGAATATGCAAGGAAACGGGTCAGAGCCCGATTGTAAAATAATTTAAAAATAACAAATACTTAACAAGTACAATTAAGCAGGTATTATGTACATGTTAGATTCCCGAGCTCTCGTTTGAGAATTCTCTTATCTCATCTAGTGTGCAACTTTTCATCTCCAAATTAAAGTTTTCAATTATGATTCTATCCCATATCATTTCTCCGTATTTACCACATAATACGTATGATAATTAAACATGTTCATTTCTCCTTAATATAAACTAGGCTTCCACAGCTTTAAGATTAACTATTCACTTACTCAATTCATTCAAATTTCATTATTCATTTTTATCTACAATTTTCACAGAGTAGATTACATCATAGTATATATGTTAATATACAAATTTCACACAGTAGATTACATCACAGTATATATAGTTTAATCTACAATTCTCACACAGTAGATTACATCATAGTATATAACTATAAGTCTCATAACACAAATATTGGAGGCGAGCATACTCCCCGGCTAAATGGGTCACGCACATACCTATGTTCTCATTCCACCGTCGAAACTATCATTCACACCGATAGCACGTGTCCAATGTCTTATGCTTAGTGTATGAATCTAAATTCTCCCCAAATGGGTCCAATCAGGATAAGATCGTGCACAACGCGAAACCTCCACACCGATATCCAGTAGCGTAGGTATGTCATACACAAAATAATTCATAATATAGGTATTCACCCTACCTATACATAATAACAGTAAGGCACCCTATAAATATTTCCATACGTAGCATATTTATCTCTAATATCCTACGTATTTACAGATTATGACTTTACTTCTTAAATTATATTCCCGAGCTTCTCTCATCACTCGAAGGGTAATCATGTATTCCTCATATAAATTCAGTAGGTAATCACTCACGTCCTATAAGTCCATGTCATCACAACACCCGAATTTCTCTGAATTAAAATCATCTCCAATTAGGTTTATTTCTCGATAATCCTTAATTCAATCTTAACCCTTTTATTTCACCTATTAGGGTTAATCCCATATAAGCCTAAGGCTATTCTGATAATAATAACTCCCTTACTACTGGTCCTAACCTTAAATCATATTTGATTCGATTTAAATCCCAATATATATATTTTCCAGCGTAACGAATTTATTTCACACTCGTTAATTCCCCCATTCCATCCATACGGAATAATGTTTTTCGGGTCTTAAGTATACCCTACTGCCATTCGATAAGTCCCAATTTAGTCAATTAATCATCACAAAATACTTCTCCAAGTTATGATTTAAACAAACATTTAAAAAGCAATAAACTAGGAACAGTCGATCGATCAACATTCTTAAGTCGATCGATCGATCGACCATATAATTTTCCAGATTCCGTATATTTCTACCTACGAATTTTACACTTTTTCGTAATCAAAACCATTATCAATTAATATCAAACTCCTCATAATTCATCCCACATGATATAGCAAGGTATATAAATGATTTCTAATTATCCCACAACTTAAAATCATCAAGAAGTTTGGATTAAAAAGATATTATTTCTTATAAATTCTAGAAATCTCATATTTTATCATTTCTCCCAGAACAACTTATAAACTCATATTTTCTTCACCAAATTATTCCCAATTTCATGGATTAAAACATAGAATCAAAATGATATTAATCCTACATATTTCTCATTTAAAGGAATCAATTAAAATCACCTTAATTCATATCACTTTTCAGAATTTTCTAACTAACCAAACATGGACAATATACATGCTAGAATTTGAAATAGTTAATAACTTGACTTTAGATTGTAGGTCTGAACCGTTGAAAAAGAATTATAGCCTCCACGAATTTCCTTCACTCCAGGTTTGTTCTTGAACAAATTCTTTAAATCCTCTCCTTAGGCTCTTGAAATTCTTTCTCATTTCCCTCCATTTTCTCTCTAACTCTCTTTATGATTTTCTTAACCTTTGGGTTTATTAAAGTGACTATTCCCTATGCCCAACCATTGATCTTAAAGATGAAATCCCCTTTTTGGCTTTTCACCTAACATTAAGAAGGCCAAAAGTCACCTAAATAAGTCTTGTTTAATCTCAAAAGGTCCTAAGACCCGAACATCACCCCAGGTACTCAATTTTGACTATATAAACCAAACCGAACACTTTGGCATAACAAAATGGCCATTTGTATGACATAAAATAATTTACTTTTATTTTCATTTAATTATAGTCCTAACACGACTCACACGCGCGTCCTAACTTAATTACCAAAATTTTCGTTTCATCACTCGTAACTTTTTTTTATAAAAATCACTATCATGTCTAAAGTCATAATCATATATATTACTTCCAATCATAAGTAAAATTCAACACAATTCACATATTACTATATTCCCGAGTAATTTATCAATCCGAATTAATTTTCAACTATCCCAAAATTAATTCTAATTAATCCCATGTTAAAAGTCATTCAAAATATGGGGTGTTACATTTTTCAACGTTCTTTAAAAAGAGTTTAAAAACATATCTTTATATATATATAAAATAGTTAAAAGCAATTTTAATTCCATTTTGGGAGGGAATGGGAATGAGAATGTTACATTTCCTTGGAGAGAGATTTGTAAAGATAAGGTGCCCTCGAAAGTCAAGTTCATTGTTTGGACAGTGGCTAGGCAAACGATTTTAACGACTGGCGGTTTATAGAAGAGGAGACGATCGAAGGCTAATCGGCTTAAGTTGTGTAAGGAGGCTGAAGAAACAACCGATCACATGCTCCTTCATTGTTGGGTGATGAGAATCCATTGAGAGGTCTTATTCTCCCTTAGCCGAATTACGTGGGTGGGGCCCAAATCGGTGAGGGAATTGTTAAAGTCATGGCAACCTTCGAAGGGCTAGATGTGAGTTAGAAGCATTTAGAGATTGGTACCCACTGTATCATCTAGACGATTTAGCAGGAGAGGAATTCGAGGTGTTTTTAAGGCAAGAAAGTAGATCCACGTAGATTACGACATCTATTTTTGAGTTCGTTAATGATTTGGAATAAGAAAAACCATAACACATTTATTGCTATTTTTTTGGATTTTTGTCGGAGATGGATTGTGCTATGTAATCTTGCAAGGTTCCATGGGGGTCTAGGTCCCTCCTTTTTGTCATATTGTGTATTAATCCATTATATGGGTTTCGCCCCATTGGAAGCTATTTTTAATAAAATCTTTACTTATCAAAAGAAAAATTAAAAATTGTGCTTAAAAAAGTTTTTACAGTTTCTAAGGTCGAGGGTTCAAAACTCCCCACTGGATATGTATTAGGACGACTCTAGTACAATATCCCCCATGTTTAGCTCGCATGAGAGAGTCTAAAGCGCTCGTTCATGTGGAGGTTGGGGTTATTAAAAAAATATCAAATACTATTTTAAAAACAACTTTAATTTTAATATTAAAAATAATTTTAATATGTAAAATATTGTTTAAAAACCAGTTCTTATATTAATAATAATATTATAAAGGATTTTAATATTAAAAACATATTCAAATCCAAAAGAAAAGACTATTTCTTATTATAAACTAACTCGGGGTTAAGGGTAAGTAATTATTGTATCAAATATAAGGATATTTTTAGATTTTACCATTTAAAGTTTAGGGTTAATGGTAAACATGATTAAACAGTTGCCATTCACAATGGGTGTAAAACATGTATAAACAAAAGGAGTGGATGCCAAAGTGTAAATTAGAAAAAAAATAGGGGATATCAAAAGTCAAATAACCTTTAATTAATGTACAGTTAAAAAAACTGTTAAAAATAGTTAATGTACTTGTTTCTGTAAAACATGCACCGTTTTACAGAAACACGTACATTTTAAAAAATATTTGAAAAAATATTTAATTAATGTGCAATTTTTATAAAAAAAAAAGTTAACAAAATTATACATTTTAAAAAATTCTGGTAAATGACAGGAACATTTTTATTTTATAAAAAATAGTTAAATAGATTTTTTCAAACGCGCATACTAAAAAAACACGTACAATAATTTTTTGACCTAACCCCTTGTAATAATATCGTATTTTGACATAACCCCTTGTTAGGAGAACATATTTTGACCTAGCCCCTTGTAATAATATCGTTTTTCAAAAATACTGATAATTGGACTTTTCATCGTCTAGGGTTTACGTTGAAATATGACATTGTTATAGGGGATGAAGTAAAAAAATCCCTAAAAATTATGATAATTAAAATTAAAAAAAAATAGAGGAAGAAATTACTGAAATTCATGCTAAGATAATTATGGCACATGTAATAAGAGTATGATAGTATATAGCTTAATCAAGACATTTTCATATATTTTAATTTGCTAATTTAGGTGCTTCAAATTTTCTAACACGAGTAACTCCGTTTACTATTTTTGAGTGTGTGATCAATCCTTAAATTTTAGGTAAACCAAGACAGAATTTCCTCTACACATTTTAAGATTAGATGATATGGTTGTTTGTTAAAAAAAATTATTTTCCTTTTATCATAGTAGAACCCCTTCCACGAAATTAAAAAAAAAAAAAAGTTGCGAATTATTTATGCTCCTTTTGGAGCTTTGCTTAAAAAACAAACAGTACAAGTCAAAGATTAATTTAAGTAAACTAGAGAATATATATGTTTTAGTTTTACAATTTATGTGGCAGGGAGTTTTTGTGTTTTTCTAGAAAACACTTTATATTTATTGTTGATGTAAAAAATTAGATCATATCTAATTATTTAATCACAGATAAAATAACTGAAACAAAGAGTTTTTAAAGTGGTTCAGCCTATAAGAATGGCCTACGTCCACTGTTATGTTATTGCTGATTGTCTGGAAATTCTCGATTACAAGTTCTATCAAGAAATTTCGGTCCCCTTATAATGAGGACTGTACAATGTATTTACAGCCCTGAGGTTGTAATGCGAAAGGGTAATACATTAAATGATGTACATATGAAAGGGTAATACATTCAATGCCCCTTAAGCGTGTGCGTCTGAATGATACGCATTTAATGAACAGTTAGACTGTTGGTTTTCCTGCTATTAATTCTTTCTTCGAGGTGCAGCTCAAACCGCCTGAGTTGCTTGGTACTCAAGAGTTCCTCGGGGAAGCAGCGTTCCTCGTTGTAGTATGGTTCCTCGGAGCGTGTGAGTTCCTCGGAAGTGTTTGTTGTTGCCATGTAGATTGCCACGTGTCTTCATTCAATTGAGCCATGTCAGCAGACTAAATTTGGTATCAACAGAAGCCCCCAATGTTTTATAGTTCAAAATTTGAGGAGTGTGGAACATTCTTTCTCGGAATATGGCAGTTTTAAATGGTCATCCTGAAATTTAGGAGTCTTTTGTATTTATTTCTCCTTCCATATTCGTAGAACCAGGCTTTTTGAATTTTTCTACTCGCTTCGATTCCCGTGCCCTTTTTGTCTTTTTAGCCGCCGGTAACGTAATCGTCTCTTTTTGTAATCATTACTTTTTCCTTTTCCCAAGGCAGAGTATTTAAGCGTCACAGACAATTCCATCGTCTTCTACTTTTTTAAATTTGTATCTTCGAATTTTCCATTGTCTTATTCTCTTGTGCATTCATCATTTTCATCGTTCGTTGTCAACAGATCCACTCTTTTTCTGTAATATCTTCTTCCTTCTTCTTCATTTCCTTTATTCATCATGGTTTACCCTGTTGAATCTCTTGATAAGTTTCGCTCTGATTTTTCTATTCCCTCCTGGGTTGTTTTGGAAGAGCTTTCTGAGCCTTCTGACTATTTCCGTTTGGCTGAGGGACCTTGGTTCCCCAGTCTCTTTGTTGCTGAGTGTGGATTTTCTTTTCCACCCAATCATCTATGTCTGGAATTTTGTCAATATTTTGACGTTGTTCCTGCAAGAATAGCCCCCAATAAATGGAGAATAGTTAATGGGGTTCATAGGTTAAATCAAATTCATGGAACTCAAATAGGAATTCCAGAAATCATGTTTTGTTATAGATGGGCAGTTGGTGATAACACCTTTTATTTAAAAACTAGATTTTTAAATAGGGCCTTAGTGGTCAATCTCCCGGATGCCAATAGGGACTATTTTGAGCATGGGATTGTTATTAGAAATTGGCAACATGCTCCTTAATCTGGATATGAAGTTTATAAGGGTCCCAGATTCCCTCCCTATGGCAATGGGATAGGTTATTTTTATTTTATTTTATTTATTTTGAAATTATGCTTCCTCTGTGTTTGACAAAATGTGCCACTGATATTGTAATTTTGATTTATTTGCAGTTGATAGCAAAAGAAAGTGTCCAAAAGAGGCATATGTTAACATAAGACATTTGAAACTTATCTGGACTTTGCATCATTCTGTTGCCGACGAGCACATTAGGTCATCTTCATATCTACTGCAGTATAAGAGCTACACCACTTCTTTCACTACTCGTCCGGTGATAAGTGAAGTAGAACCATTACCAGCTTCTACCAGTTCCTCGCCTGAGTTACACGTTCCTTTAAGTGAAAGGATGAAGAAGAGAATACCTCCCACCCTTTTTGAGAAACCTGCCTCTGGTGCTGGAGAGGCAAAAAGAAGTAAGATTGACGTCCCATGGGAGGGGATAAAGAAAACTGATACACCTTCCTCGGCTGCCCCTGTTGTGAAGGTTGTCGAGAAGCCCTAAGTGGCTCCGAGCAAGCCTGCTGCTCCAGGAGAAGTGATTGTAATATCACCGACCAAGAGTTGTTCCTTGGTCGAAACTATTCCTGTTCCCCCGAGGAAGCCGAAGAAGAGATCTTCGGTCAATTTGGCTGAAACCATCTCCCAGCCCCTAACTACTGGAACTGGTGTTCCTACTTTTATTCCCCCGAGCTCTGCCATGAGCTCGGTGAAGACTTGGATCATTCCCGAGATCCAATGTGTTGAAGAGAACCTTTCTCGGGACATGGTTACATCATTGGCTGCTCGCCATATTGCTTCTGTAAGTCTTATCGCTTTGAACTTTTCATCTTTCCCTTGTTATATCTGTCTCTGACTTGCTTTCGTTTTCTTTTCACAGTTGGTGAGCTGCTTTAACACAATTTTGAAGAAATACGAAGATATTAAAGCTTCAAGCTCCTCATCTGGTGTGGAGGAAGCTCTGGTGGGCCTGAGGCAGTCTTTGGAAGATTCTCGTCTGAAGTACGATGCTGATAAGGCAATCTGGGAGAAGAAACTTACCTCCACCGAGAAGGAGAAAGCTCAAGTTGTTGAAGTCTCCAAGGAGTTGGAGAAGAGAATAAAGGACTTGGAAGGGAAAAATAAAGAGCTCGAAAAGAAGCTCAAAAATGCTGGAGAGCTTGAGAATAAGCTCAAGGTTGCGGAGGAAGAGTTGTGTCAGCTTCGGGAGGTAAATCGGCAGAAGGAGGAGGCTGAGAATAAATTGAAAAATGTTGAAAATCTTCTGTCCGAGAAGCTTTCCTCGGAGAAGTTAAAGAGGAAAATGGCTGTGAAGAAGTCTTTCAGCGCCGGCTGGGACAAGGGGTGGAACAAAGGCTTGGCTTCCATGATGTCCCAAGTCGAATATGGTAGCCTAAAATATTTTAGAGATGGGTGGGTCGCAGCTCTTCAGGAGATGAAGGTTGATGAAACTTCTAAGCTCTTCCAGCGACACATCCCTGGTCCCCCTCCAACTCCTGAAGACGAAGAAGAGGACGAAGCTGCCTCCGAAGAGTCTTCCGTGGTGATTGGAGATCAAGTTTCTCATCCCCCAGCCATCTAACATACAAACGAGGAACTCGCTACTTCCTCCGAGCAACTTCCAGCACTTCCCCAGCTACTATCTGCTCCATCCGAGCAACCTACCTCCTCATCCCAGCCTCCCGAAAAAGTTTTGAGAGACAAGGAAAAGGTGTAGAGTTGTTCGGGTTTATCTTTATTTTATTTTTCCTTTGTCAAATGTAACCATGAACATGTAACTTTGAATTTTGTGATATAATAAAACTTGAGCTTTTGTTTTTGCATACTGTTGTCTCTTCATCATGCTCTGTTTTGATTATTGCTTTTTCTTCCTCTACTAATTTCTGGCCAGGATGGAATTACTGTCTGCTCATGATACAAAGTTGTTGCGACAATGCAATGAATATTTTAAGTATAGTCACACAGATCTGAGTGCAGCATAAATCGTTGATATCCTCGGCCAAGATGCTTCGGAACAGGCAATTGAGGCTTACAAATATTTAAAGTGTCTACTTGATCGTGCGGTGGCCAATAATGTGGCTTATTATGATATAATCGAGGATCTCCAAGGTACTCTTGAAGACCTTCAACAATAATATAAAGAATCCACTGCCCTCTTGCACGAGGGGTATGAGAAGAAATATCAATAAATCATTACCGACAAGGGATACGAGAAGCGTTTTGCTGGCTACGATGTGAAGGAGAGAACTCTGAGGGCTGAAGTCGAGGAGTGAAGACAGATAGCTAAAATATTAGAGCAAGAAAATAATAATCTTCAAAGAGAGTTGTCGCAGTTGAAGTCTGCATCTTCCACTTCAAAAGCCTTGATCCCAGTGACTGATGAGGTATTCTTGTTCTTGGAGGTCGAGAACGCCAACTTGAGGGACGAATTGGAGACCTTGAAGAGAGTTGGGCCCTTTATATCTTCCCGTGGACGAGCAAGAGCTCCTCGGGGATGAGCAAGAGATGCTCGGATTCCTTTCGAGGAACAGAGGACTCAATCTGCCTTAGAGAACCAGGCCTTCCAATTAATGGCGAAGAACCAGGCGTTGGCTGAAATGTCAAAGAAGATTAGGGACCTGGAAGAGCAGCATTCTATGCAGAAGTCTGTCCTGGAGAATAAGGAACTCTTTATCAAAAATCTCCACGAACAGTTGGAAAGATTGACATATCAATTCCACAAACAGCCCAGGGAGTTCTGGATGGCTGGGTACAACGAGGCTCTCTACCACTTGGACGATCGTATACAGAATGCCAATAATAAGGGCTATAAGCAAGGCTGGTTGAATGCCTTAGGTGTGCTGCAACTCGAACAAGGTCATTACCTGTGGGACTACCACGATCCTGGGCTGCTCGACCTACCCGTGCCACCATTCAAACTGGATATGAGTTGGATCCCTGCTCGGGCCATTCCTCGATGCTTGATTTCCAAATATCTCGGCGACTACAATCTCCATTCAAATGTCGAGATATCTCATCCCGAGCACCTCCTAGATCGACCATCCGTGTTGAATATCAGGATGTTAAAAGATCTCAACTTTATAAATTCTCCTCTTGCTTTAAATGATCCGCCTGCTGGCGAGGAACCTGTTTCAAAAGCAGAGGGGAAGAAACCAATAGAGTAGGAATTTGGATGTAATAGTTAGTATACATTTCATTCTCAATGTAATTTGTTTTTGATTTTAATGAAAGACTTTTTTGCTCGCAATCTTACTTGCTATTGTCTTGTAAAACACTTTACATCTGTGCATGTGTAAAAGATAACAATATTGTGTTGTTTGTCGATCAACTTATTGTCGACTAGCTTGAATTTTTGGTAGTCATTTGGGAAGTTTTGTCGATCAACACTTTACATCGGGAAGTTTTGTTTCTCGACCAACTTAATAATAATTAAAAAGTTACGAGTACAAAAAATGTTGCTCGATCACTTTCTCGTTTTCATAAAATGTTTCCGACCAACCAAGGTTGGTAAATTTTCCTTTTCGACCAACTACAGTTAGTGGGTTTTTATCCCCGACCAGCCATAGTTAGTGGATTTTTTCTCTACGAGCAACTTTGGCACTTTTTGAAAAAATTTTACCTCCCGACCAACTCAAGTTGGCATTTTTGAGAATATATTTACTTCCTAACCGACATAAGTTGGCATTTTTAGGAATACTTTTACTTCCCAAGGAACATATAGTTTTACTTCCCATAAGAATACAAGTTTTACTTCCCGGAGGAATACAAGTAGCTTTACTTCCCAGAGGAATACAGGTAGCTTTATTTCCTGGAGGAATATAGGTAGATTTACTTCCCGGAGGAATACTGGTAGCTTTACTTCCCGAAGGAATATAGGTAGCTTTACTTCCCGGAGGTATATAGGTAGCTTTACATCCCGGAGGAATACAGGTAGCTTTACTTCCCGGAGTAATATAGGTAGCTTTACTTCCCGGGGGAATATAGGTAGCTTTACTTCCCGGAGGAATATAGGTAGCTTTACTTCCCGGAGGAATACATGTAGTGTTACTTCCCAGAGGAATATAGGTAGCTTTACTTCCCGAAGGAATATAGGTAGCTTTACTTCCCGGAGGAATATAGGTTTCTCGACCAACCTTAGTTGGCATTTTCGAGAATAAATTTGAGTAGTCCGAGTTTTGCCGAGTTTCGCCGAGTAGTGTGTAGCACTAGTATTCCCCGAAAAACTTTCAATAAAAGGTGAGAATTCGATAAAATATCTTCATTTTATTCATCACTGATAATACTTGCGTAGGTGCTCTGCGTTCCATGCATTCTTAAACTCCTCCCCTTCTAAAGTTGTTATTCGGTAAGTTCCTGGTCGAACAACTTCTGTAACTCGGTATGGTCCATGCCAGTTTGCCTCCAGTTTATTATGCTTTTGAATTACTTTCTTCAGCACATAGTCTCCTTCTTTCAGGTCGCACTTCTTCACTCTCTCGTTGTAGAACAAAGTTGTTCACTGCCGGTAAGCAGCATTTCTAATGGATGCTTCTTCTCTAACTTCCTCGAGCATGTCTAAATCCAATCTTCTCATTAAGTCGCTGACTGGGGAATTGAAATTCAGTACCCTGTGTGTTGGGAGGCCCAACTCAACAGGTATAACAGCTTCACTTCTAAACGCAAGCATATATGGTGATTCTTCTCTTACTACTCGGGGAGTAGTTCGGTAAGCCCATAGTACTGATTGTAGCTCGTTGATCCAGTCTGCTTTTGCGTCACTTAGTCTTTTCTTCAAGCCATTTAGCAGCGTTCTGTTTGTCACTTCAGTTTGTCCATTGCTTTGAGGATGGCCTGGTGCTGAGTGGATCTTCAAAATGTTTGACTGATGGCAATAGGCAGCGAACTCCTCGTTATCAAATTGTGTTCTATGGTCTGTGATGAAAGCATGAGGAAGACCATATCTACAAATGATGTTCTTCCAAACAAATTGGTACACCTTGTCGTACGTCATATCAATGAGAGGCTCAGCTTCTACCCACTTAGTAAAATAATCCACTGTGACGACGAGGTATTTGAACCTTCCTCTGGTCGTTGGCAGTGGCCCGACCAAACCTATTTCCCATATGGAAAATGGCCAAGGGGAAGTGATGGGTGTCAACAATGCTTGTGGAGTTCTTCGGATGGAGGAAAAACGCTGACACTTGTCACATTTCTTGGCATAGGCTATACAATCAGCCCTCATCATCGGCCAGTAGTATCCCTGCATCATCACCCTTTGCAAAAGCATTCGACCTGCTACATGGGCTCCACAGGACCCTTTATGGACCTCCTCAATTAAATCTTTTACCTCGGTGGGATGCACACATCTCTGCAGACCTGCTATAATTCCTCATCTATATAGAATACCGTTAGTTAATACATACCGAGCAGCTTTAAACTTCAATTTCTTGGGTGTGATCTTGTCAATTGGTAATTCTCCCTCCTCAATATATGCCCTGATGGGATCCATCCAAGATGGTCCTAAATCAAGGGTAATTAAGTTCGTCGTTAGATCTTCATTTACACTCCAACTAGCTAAAACTGCAATTGGGATTGTTCGTCGTAGCTCGGTACGAGTAGCTGATGCTAATCGAGCTAAGGCGTCTGCTCTCGCATTCTCCATTCTTGGTATTCTGACCAGCTGAATAGCAGCAAATTCTGACACCAACTCCTTTGCCTTTGCATGATATCTGATCATTAATTCTCCTTTGACTGCATACACTCCCATCATTTGGTTTACGATCAATTGAGAATCACTGAAAATAATAACCTACTGCGGCTCCATAATTTTTGCCAAATTAAGACCTGCAATCATGGCCTCATACTCAGCCTCATTATTGGAAGCTTTGAATTGGAAACGTAGGGCGTATTCCATGTCGACCTCGTTCGGAGTGCTCAAAACTATTCCCACGCCACATCCTGTAGTGCAAGATGAGCCATCTACATATAGCCTCCATATAGGTAACTCGTCTTCAAATTTTTGATCTATCAGAGTTCCTCGGTGAAATATTTGTTACTTCCTTTCATCCTTCCCTGATATTTCTTTCTCTTCGTCGATCATCTTTTCTTGCCCTTTTACCAACCGGAGTTGGTCTGAGCTCGAATTTGATGATCCTGTAACATCCACTTGCCCTTTTACCAACCTAAGTTAGTCTGAGCTTGTGTTTGATGATCCTGTAACATCCACAGGTTGATCAGCGAGCAACTTTTGTTCCTCGGGGGTATCAGGATAGGTGAACTCTGCTATAAAATCTGCTACAACCTGCCCTTTTAGCGATGATCTGGGTTCATAAACTATATCATATTCACCGAGCTCTATTGCCCAGTACATCAAACGCCCTAATTTTTTTGGTTTATGAAGGGCTTGCCTCAATGGCATATCAATTTATACTACTATGGTATGAGCCTGGAAGTATGGCCTCATTCTTCTACTCGCCTCAATCAGTGCCAGTGCTAATTTTTTCATCCTTGGATATCTGATCTCTACTCCTCGGAAGGCCTTACTTGTGTAGTAGATTGGTTTTTGTACTCCATTCTCCACTCTTATCAACGCCGAACTAACTGCATTCTCGGACACTGCAAGATATAAGTATAATTTTTCTCCCATCACTGGCCTGGATAACAGTGGAGGTGCTCCCAAGTATTTCTTCAAGTCTTGAAAAGCCTTCTCACATTCATCATTCCACTCAAAAGTCTTTCGGAGTGTCTTAAAGAATGGGAGACATCTATCAGTTGCTCGAGATATAAATCTGTTGAGTGTTGCTACTCGTCCTGTAAGACTTTGCACCTCTTTTTTCGTCATTGGAGATCGCAGCCCTAACAGAGCTTTGATCTTTTCAGGATTCGCCTCAATGCCTCGTTGATTGATAATGTACCCAAGGAACATGCCTTCTCGTACTCCAAATGTGCACTTCATCGGGTTTAGCTTCATTTGATATTTATCCAGTTGATCAAAAGTCTGACTTAAGTCAACTAGATGATCGACAGCTTTCTTGCTCTTTGTCAGCATATCGTCAACATAGACTTCCATATTGCCACTGATTTGTTCAGCAAAGACTTTGTTCATCAGTCGCTGATATGTTGCACATTCATTTTTCAAACCAAAAGGCATAACATTATAATAATAAGTGCCCCTAGGGGTAATGAAAGAAGTACTTTCCCTGTCTTCAGGTTTCATTTTAATCTGATTGTAGCCAGAATAAGCATCCATGAAGCTCAGCAGCTCGTGTCCCGAGGTAGCATCCACAAGTTGATCAATTCGGGGCAATGGAAAGTGATCCTTTGGGCATGCTTTGTAGAGGTCGGTGAAGTCTACACACATCCTCCATTTGTTTTTCTTCTTCTTTACCATAACTACATTGGCTAACCAGTCTGGATATTTAACATCCTCAATGAAGCAAGCTTTCTGGAGCTTCTCGACTTCCTCTTGTATAGCTTGATTCTTCTCGGGACTGAATACTCTTCTTCTCTGCTTCACAGGCTTGATCTCCTTATTCACATTGAGTTCGTGACATAAGAAATTTGGGTCTATCCCGAGCATATCCTCATGACTCCACGCAAAAGTTTTCTTTCTTCTTCTAAGGAAAGTTATCAATTTATGTTTTAGTGAGGCTTCCAACGACGAACCTACTTGAGTAGTATGTTCAGGGTGCTCGTCGTCCAGAATGATATTTTCAGTAGCTTCCACCACTTGACCCTTCACGAGTTGCGACTCATCTCTAGGATCCAATGTTTCAATTTCTGCACCTTCATCCACTTGATAGGTAGTAGTCTTTTTCCTTGATTCCTCCAATTCCTCTTGCTCGACGGATGAATAATAGCATTCTCGAGCTACTTTCTAATCACCTTTCACAACTCCTACCCTAAAATTTGTTGAAAATTTTAGTCATTGATGTACTGTAGATGGTACAGCCTCGAACTTCTTCAATCCTACTCTTCCCATAATGATGTTGTATGATGATTGAACATTCTTATCCATCACGAAGAAGCGTATTCTTTCTGTTCGACAAGCAGGCCATGTACCAATGAATATATCCAACTTGATCGTCCCAAGTGGAAATACTTTCTCGCTAGCAAAATCGAGGAGGGGTCTATAATAAGGCTCCAATTGAGATAGCTTTAGATTTAAACTATCGAAGCACGAGTAGAACATGATGTCTGCCGAGCTACCATTATCCACCAGTACTCTTGAAATTATTACTTCCTTCATCCTCATTTTGATCACCAATGGGTCATCATGAGGGTACAAAACTCCTGCGAGGTCATTCTTTGAAAAGCCAATGACCAATTTCTCTTTGTTCACCTTTCTCGGGCGATCCTCCTCAGCTAGATTTATTTGTTGAATGTACGAGCAAGCTTAAGCCTCACAGAGGTAAGATTTTCTCTCTGCAGTAAGGTCTCCTCCTCATGCATCTCCACCTGTTATAACATTACAGTCAAATGACCCAAAGCGTATTGAAAATACCTCATGTTCTAGATGCCTTGGTCTCTTGGGAAGATCGGGGTCGTCTTCTGGATTAACTTCATGGTTTCTTTTCTTGTTCTCCTCTGCTCGATGAGGAGATCTAGACCTCTCTTTTGTTCGATCGTTGTTTCTTCTTTCGCTTCCACGATCGACATACTTTGACAGCTTTCCTCGTCTGATGAGTGTTTCAATATCATTTTAAAGAGCTATGCAATTTTTGGTCATATGGCCATGATCTTTATGAAACTCGCAATACTTCGCCTTATTCCTCTTGTCAGGGTCTGCCTTCATTTTCTCTGGCCAGTTTAATTCCTCGTTGTTCTTGATTTCCTCTAGAACATGGTTGATATCCTTCTTCAAAGGAGTATAATTATCAAATTTCTTCCTTACGTCCCATACCGACCTAGTTTTTGAATGTTTGTCATTACCATTATTCTTATGCTCTTTCTTCTTAGCTTTATCACCTTCCACCTTGGTTTCTTTGGCATCCATATTCTTCTTCGAAGCCATAGCCTCCTGGCATTCATAATCTTGGACGCTTTTCCCATAAGATCTAACACGGTTCTAGGTGGATCTTTGGCCAAAGTGTAGTATAACTTGTTGGGCAGTAGTACACTCATCAAAGCAGTAATCGCTGTCTTCTCCTCATAATCAATAACTTCAAGTTTCTCGTTATTAAAATGGGATATATAATCTCTGGTGCTCTCACCAGCTTTTTGTCTAACACTTAACAAATGTGCTACTCATTTAACTGGCTTTGCCCCAAAACAGAAATTCCCAATGAATAACTCAGCCAGTTGAAGAAAATTTGAGATCTTACGCCAAGAAAGATTATTATACCATATTTGAGAAGATCCGGTAAGAGTTCCTGAGAATGCTCTGCATCTCATCTCATTGGGAACAGCATAGATATCGGCTGCAGCTTGGTATTGTTCTATATGAAGGACAGGGTCAGTCTCTCCATCATATTTGGGAGTCACAATAGGTGCTTTGAACTTTGATGGTGTTGGAAAATCTATAATGGCCTGGACAAAAGGTGTTCCGCGAACAAAAGTTCATTGTAGAGGGTTCTTGCCTTTAGCCATTTCCCCTAATCTATCCTCCAGTCTCTGAATAGATCCTTTCCACGCATCATTTCCTTCCTCGGGCCTGTTGGTTCGAGCAACTGATCGCATTGATGTGGCTTCCTGGGATCTATCTTGATGAGCAGCTGGTCGCGACTGGGCAGATCCTTCCCTTAAATCTGATGGTCGTCGAAAACTCCTCGATGGGGCTCTAGGAGGACTTTGACTCCTTCTAGGTCCTAATCGATTAAAAGGTGATATCGTGCTTAATCTTTCTAGCGCACTGGTCTTTTCTGGGGAGAGAATGATACGTTGTTCAGAATCTGTGGCTCGCACTGACGAATTTCGTCCAGGTTGATAAGAAAAATCTTCAGACTCCTCATTGCGATATGAATCGATAAGCCTAGTACGCGAAGAAGGTGCACGGGTATTTCTTTGAATACTTCGTGGTCCTGAATGGGTTGGTGCACCGCCATGGAGGGTTTGTATGAGTTGTCGCATAGTTTCTTGTATGACGGTCTAGTCCTGGGCCAGATTTGTCATTATTCCAGCCAGATCTGGAATATTAGGCGGAGCAGATGGATTTAGAGGGCTTCCAGCGTTTCGATTGCTGGATTCTGGAATATCAGCCATTTGTGATGAATTGTTTTTGATGAAAAATGATGTTACCAGTCGTTTCCCACAGACGGCGCCAATCCGTTGATGTAAAAAATTAGATCATATCTAATTATTTAATCACAGATAAAATAAATGAAACAAGGAGTTTTTAAAGTGGTTCAGCCTTATAAGAATGACCTACGTCCACTGTTATGTTATTGCTGATTGTCTAGGAATTCTCGATTACAAGTTCTATCAAGAAATTTTGGTCCCCTTACAATGAGGATTGTAGAATGTATTTATAGCCCTGAGGCTGTAATGCGAAAGGGTAATACATTAAATGATGTACATATGAAAGGGTAATACATTCAATGCCCCTTAAGCGTGTGCGTCTGAATGATAAGCATTTAATGAACAGTCAGACTGTTGGTTTTCCTGCTATTAATGCTTTGTTCGAGGTGCAGCTCGGACCGCCTGAGTTGCTCGGTACTCAAGAGTTCCTCGGAGAGTTCTTGTTCCTCGGAGCGTATGAGTTCCTCGGGGAAGCATTGTTCCTCGTTGTAGTATGGTTCCTCGGAGCGTGTGAGTTCCTCGAAAGTGTTTGTTATTGCCATGTAGATTGCCACGTGTCTTCATTCAATTGAGCCATGTCAGCAGACTAAATTTGGTATCAACATTTATTATGAATGTTTATATTTAGTGATAAAATTATATATTTAATCTATCTTAAAATATCGGTTAAATTACATCAAAAACTCTATGATATTCTAAGATAGACTAAATATGTAATTTAATCACTAAATATAAACATTCATAATAATTTGTATTTTATAGCGTTTTTCAGGTTTTTAAGAAAACACTTTACATTAACTTTTTTGTATGGTTTGGGAGGAGAGAAATGCGAGGTGCTTAAAAAGGAAGGAAGCAATGCCTTCGAGACTTTATTCTAAAATAAGTTAAAAACTATTTTTTATTAACTTATTTTTATTACAACTTTTTTTACAAAATAAAAAAATAGTTTTTAAACATTAACAAACATTGAAACTGTTTTAAGAAAAAGTTTTGTAGATAAAAAGAAATTAAAAATGTTTTTAATATCATGGCTTCATTTTTTATAAGATAAACTGTTTTTTTTTATAAAAAAATGTTTTTAAAAAAAATTATCACTAAAAAATATTTTATAAAAAAACATTTTTTAACGTTAATAAATGTTGAAACTGTTTCAAAAACAGTTATTTTAGACAAAAACACTAAAAACTGTTTTTTATATCTAAAACTTTATTTTTTATGACAAAAACTTTTTTTTATTTTCTCGCGTAAAGTCTAGCGAGACACGATATGTCGAAAACGAGGTTGATTTGTCAATTAATATCAATTTCATCCTCAACATAATATAAAACAATTTGCGTCCCACAAAACGGCCTTTTTGTTGGAAATTATGTAGCAAATACAGAAATAGAACTCTTTATTGTATCACAACAATGTCAACTTTAATACAACAATGTAACTTTATGAATCTTCAAGGCGTGATGTCACTTTACTAAATACAGTATTTTCCTCACACGAATAACTTCGGTATACAAACGGGAATCAACAAATGTGTACTCAAGATACAATGAAGCAATTGCACTGTCTACAAATTGTATGTCTGAAGACAGCCCTTGGATGCCGCAGCGAAGAACAGCCAATCAAGTTCTTATTCTGTTTCTGTGCACAAAACAGGATAAGAGAATTTGTATCTCCTGAAAATTGTAAGAGAGTAATAGCAAGGTTTGGAAATCAGAAACTGGGTTTTTGTTATCAATGTAATTTCGTTTTAGGCAGCCTTTATTTATAGATAATGAAAAACTTTGTCTTCAAGAGTCATGACTGTTGGATTAACAGTCTTTAAGTTAGGGGTGGCCATAGGCCCGAGGCCCGCCCAGCCCGCCCAACCCGCCCAATAAAAAAATAGGGCTTGGGTAAGGTAAATAGCCCCGCAAAGCGGGCTTGGCAAAATTTTATAGGCCCGATTTTTTTTCGAGCGGGCTTGGGCATGAGTTCATAAGCCCGATGAGGCCCGGCCCGGCCCGAGGCCCGAAATATATATATATATATATATATATATATATGTGTGTGTGGGGGGGGGGACTTCTATAAATATAAAAACGTATACCAAGTCTTTTCATGTAAAGTGAGAAACTTTATATATGGACTTTGTAATATATGGAGTTTAAAACAGATTTTTAATTAAAAAAATTGGTCTTTAAATAAAAAAATAGGTATTTTAATTTTAAAAAAAATCTTTTAATTAACATAATAGGGCCCGATCGGGCGGGCCTGGGTAAAGAGCTTTCAAATCTGGGCGGGCTTGGGATTACATAATAAGGCCCGATCTAGGCCCGAGCGGGCTTGGGATAACACTTAATTTTTCAAGCCCGGCCCGAGCCCGACCGGGCCTGCCCAGGCCCGGCCCACGGCCACCCCTACTTTAAGTCAATTCTGAAATGGTATGACTGTTAATTACCAAGAGTCTTAAGTCATTTCCGAACAGGTACAATTAATACCGAATCGGTTTTGCACGGGTCAATCAAAAAGTGATTGCGCCCGACCCGGACGAATCCCGGCAACCCTCTACCACTGCGGACACGCGAAGTGCAAAGTGCGCCACTAGCGCCTCTACAGCCCACTGCCCCGCGCGCGCGAGAGCGCATGTGCGTGTGCGTACGGTGCTTCGCACCGTATTGAGGTCTCTTGAATAGCCTCTTAAATGCTAGATGAATTAACTCTTCATCTTCCATTTGTACTTATTAAGTGCACAAATTCTTAATATTTTTCCAATGTGGGACTCAAAGGTTGCCCACTCCTTTTATAGCTTAGTGGTGACACTTAGCTTTGTACATTTTCCAATGTGGGACACTATCCCCTTTTATATTTGGGTTAGATTCCCACCTCTTCCACACACTTCCAATGTGGGACAAGCTCTTTAAGCTCTTACACCAAAAACTCTTACTCACTTATTTTATAAAATCTCCAACACTTTTACATGATTGGTGTCTCCGATTATGAGATCTCATTCATCCTTCCCCCTAATGGCGTCATTACAATATTCGCTGCCCAATCTTCTAGCTGGAAAAATCTCTTCCATATTCCTTGAAGGCCCTCTACAGAAGTGGGTGATTTCACAAAGTCAAATTTTGCCTTCAAGGCCCTCTATAAAAGTGGGTCCTGTTTAACAAAATAACGAATGTCTCCCAACTCATTTCCCGACAATCTTCCCTCACCAACCCCAATTCAGGACTAGTAGATCCTCCTAGAAACAAAGACCCCAATAAGAATTGTATTGTTCTCGTCACGGCCAATAATTGACCCCTTATAAATAGACTTGTATTTAGAATGTAAACTGGTTCTGTTTTGTTCCCATGTCCTCTGGATCGCGAACACGGTCACAGTTGTTGGGACATGTACTAACTTTAACTTCCTCGTAAGTACAACTCTGAAATTAAAGCTATAGATCCTCTAATATATTTCCATTCACATCAAGCACATTGTCAACCGCAAGGCCGTATTTCTTTATCAATGCGTCGTAACCTCCTCCACTTATTGTCGCACCAACACCCACAGTGGTCCATATGCCAGCGGGGAAGCCTAGTGTGTGACTTTTCTCGGTAATCCAGGATTACAACTCGCCAAGATTTTTATCGCCCTGGACCAGGCGGTGTAATTTTGAGTATCAACAGTTATTGATTTAAGATTGATCATATCGATCAACACAGAAGAATCTCTCAGACACGTAAGATAAATCCTCAAAATCAAGACCACCGCTACAAACTCTGACACGGAATCCGCAGTTTTTGTGCAAATTAAAATCATTTGGATTTGAGATTCGTGTATCGGCATGACAATTAGCACAGGTTGTGGCGTGGAAGGTAATGCGAACTGGAGTTTTTGTGCTGAAAATTCCAAGATGGAGGTGTAGGATGAGTTTTGTGGGGGTGTAAATGACTTTTATCATTCTATCAGAGTGTAAATAGTGTGGTCATACATTGAATTAAATTTTGAAGTAGTGCAGATGAAGAAGGCGAATATGAAAGTGAGGAGAGAAGTAATGAATAAGAGATTGTCTTAATCTCTTTGTGACAGACTTCAGAATTTGGACAGGATAATAGGCTTGATATTTATTGGTTATTTCCATATCTAAAGATTTAAAAAAAATATTTTTTGAATAGGCACTATATTAATTTACAAAACATATAAGTGTATATGTTCGGTTTTTCAAGTATGCATAGAGGTACCACAACCCTATGAGTAATTGCTGAATCAAGCTATTTTCAGTAGTTGCTTTGGGAGTTGAACTATTGTTATGCCATATGACTTGGCACACAATAGGACCCATGCACTTTTTAACTGTTTTTTTCTGAACATTAACGAATACGGGTGTCTAACGCGTGCACTTGCCAAACATAATAAGTTCACGAATAAGGTTTGGGTACCGAAATACATGCCACGACTCAGCTCATAAGATCTAACACGACATGAGCTATCCTACCCCACCTATGCCACAACGCCGGCCCCAAATTTTTTGGGACCCCTTGCAAACTTTTGAAATGATCCTCTCCGTACTAAAGTATTTCTGAAAATTTATGAAAAAAATTAGATTACGATGCTTTGAAAATAAAATTGGGATTACTTTTTTATGACGGGTTTAAGGACTATCACGAAGAATTTGAACATTTTCTATTTCAGTTTTTTTAAATATGTCGCAAATAAATGAAATCTAAATCAAAGGCCTCTTAAAATAATGTTGGTTTCGTAAAAATAGTCATATCTAAGTTTTTTTCTCTAACTTTTAGTAGGCCTTAAAACTAATAAAAATTCATGGACTAAGGTGATCGCTTTCTAATAGATTGATCACATTTACTATTATTTATATTTCGTTTTCTTTGACAATTTTGGAACATTGAAGGAACACAAAAATACTATCTTCTATAATATAAAAAGAAGCCATAAAAAGAAATGAGTTGAAACATATTATTTTTCCACCCAAAGATGGTAACCTAGTGCTTGAACCAAATATTAGGGGTATTTAACTATGGGAAAATTATGTTTGGGTCCTAAATTAACCTTGCTTTTTCATTTACTTTTTTTGTTAACGGGTTCTACACTGATTATTCTTATTTTTGTTGCCATAGGTCATCCTTTATTGTAACTTTAAATTGGGCCCTTTGATGTCTGGTCCCTAGAATTATGTTCAATTTAATATCTGGTCCAATATATATTTTCATCCCTAAAAAAATATTCCATTTAATGTTAATTTCATGCTTATGTCACTACTAGGGACTAAAAGTTACTTTGAAAACCATGTAAGAGTAAAAATTAAATAAATAAGATATCATGGGCTCTTTGTTAAGTGCCTCCTTTAAATAATGATGTATCATAAATAGTTGATAAAGTTGTGTTTTCTCTGTGTCTATATGTAGTTTAAGAAATGTTAATATGTTATAAATACATCGTGTTTCAAGATTTTTGGACAAATAATAAATTTATATGGCTCCATGAATTATTAATTTGTTGCATATGATTATCTGGGGACCATAATTATTCAAACAAATAATTATATGTATACTTAAATGCATTATTAAAGGTTTGATTTTATACCACGATAGCAAGCAGAAAGACTATATTCCCATAAATATTTTTTAACACGAGTTATTTCTTTAAATGTGAGAAACTTAGGATCTACGAAAAGCTCCACTAAATTACTTTTTACTTATTTATGTTAAATTATTTTCTTAAAGATTCTGTATGATAGATTGTTTAGTATATATTTTAAGTTTATTACCAAAAATATGGGGATAACAATAGGATATACAATGAAGCTCATAACACGGCCCCCGGGGCAACAAGTATGCCCCATAACAACAAACAAATGGCCAAAACCACGCAATACACTACCTCCACAAACCTAGTACAAACACTTTACATGCACAAAACAAAACCTAAATCCAAAAAAGGTATGTAGGCCCAAACCAATCACTAGTGAAAAATAAGACTTCCAATAAAACATCACAACATCGCTCGACACTAAGAAAACAAACACCACCTCATCAAAATGCACAATGAAGGAATTTGAGAAGAGGGGAAAGAAAGATGGGAGGTTCTCAAACCAATAAAAGTCGATCCCCTCTCGTACCTTAGACAAAAAGCCTATCATTAGTAAAAATTAACAATACGATATGAAAGTAAGCCCCATTCAACAAGATGGCGATCAATATAAGGGAAACAACAATGGAGAAAAAGCCTGTAACACCCCGTAATTTTGAGGATTTAATATTTAATTATCTTGGGAGATATGAAAATATTTAAATTGGAGAAACTTCAATTCATGAGTTGGAGAATTTATTTGAGTGAGCCGAATTATTTATAATTGGCGACTTTTAAGTTTAATTGTTCGAAACCTTGTGTGCCGCATTTTGAGGTCAAAATTGGAGAATGTCAAAAAATATTTCGGATGGCAATTCTGAGTGCGAGGTTGAGTCCGGATGGATCGAGATAGTCAGAAAAGAGTATCCGGGGGTAGCAATTGGGTCTCGGGGCATATTTGGGCATAGCCGGGCCCACCCAGGGTGAGTTGGGCCATTTTAATTAAGCCCATATGGCCAAAAACGGGATTATGAGTTTTTAACCTAATTGGAGAAGTGTTGAATGACAGTTAACACAACTCTAAACCTAGGGTTTGAGAAGGAATTTGGGGGAAAGCAAATTAAGAGCCAATTTGAGAATTTTGGAGCCAAATTAAGGAACTACACCAACGGATCAGACCCTGCGAACAATTCCAGGCAAGTGGTTAACTGTTGTAGTTCTTAAATTGATGATAATCAATTCATACAATGGGAGGTGTAAGACAAAATTCGTTTTGGGTGAGTTTTCATGTAAAAATTGGATTTTTGGAAATTGATATACTTTAATGGGATTAAGGGTGAGATTTATTATGTTTATGATTCTAGAATGTAGAGGAATGAATCGTATGTGAAAACCAGTAAGAATCAATGGTTAATTGCTGATAATATGAATGAAATTCGTATTGAAGATTTGAGACCCGGATAAAACCCAAATCGGGAAAACATTAGAATTAATGGAATTTGATGATGAATTAAAGTCTTTAGGATGTTTAAACCCTTTTCTTATATGGAGGATATGTTAATTGTAATTAGGTAAGGGTTTAGATTGAGAATCAAAGCTTTAGGGTTCGTCCATGGCCGACAGTGGGATGGAGAAGACGATTACTCGAACGATCGATCGATCGATGTTACAGAAATTTTGGCAGTGACGCCAGTTGCATTAGAAATTGTGCGTACGTTCACTAAAGAATTGAGGCTCGTGAAAGATTTAGAACATAAGGTAAGTGAGGGTATACCTACTGAAATTATACTTAGTGAGAGAGTATACTTAGAGAGATGAGAAGTAACTATGAACTAAAATTATAAATGAGAATAAAAGAGACGAATTCGTTATGCGAGATAATTGAATAAAAATTTGTGCTAAGAACGGATAATAATAATTATGGGTCATGGGGGAACCTAATTTGGAAAATGTTAATATCTATATATATGACTGTGTGACTACATATATTATGTATATGTGTAAAAATCATACACGAGCTACTTGCTATCACGGAGGTTTCCACGTCGGGACAGTCTTATCTCGATTGGACCTTTATGGGTGATATTGACTCGTACCCTAGAAGATAGTATCGTAGATACATGCTATCTGAAAATCAATAATTAAATACTTTGGTGTCACGTAACCAACATACTCAGACTCGCTCACGTGGTCCATTTTTAAATCTCAGAATTTCATTCCCACATATTCGCCCATAATGTGTCACACATTCATCTCCACCAAATTTCCCAATTATATTTACCTATACTCGATGCTTGAACATCTTATAGATTTGTTAAAATTTCTATTGAGCATCCAACAACTCAGGTTTATCGGCCACAATCTCTTTTTACTTTTGGTCTAAGCTCTCTTCCATAGAAGTCTGCTCAATAGTTATACGTGGATTATGCTGATCCTCTACATATGTGAATACAACAATAAAGTCTGCAACTGATTGGCCTTTTATTGCAACTCTAGGTTAGTAAACAATTTCATAGTCTCCCAATTTCACTTCCCAAGACATTAACCTTCTAGACTTTTCGAGTTTGTGCAACGCTTGACGCAGAGGAAAATCCTTATAAACAACGATAGTGTGGGCTTGGAAGTATGGTCTCATCCTACTCCTAGATGCTACAATAAGATCCAGGGATAACTTCTCCAAACGTTGATATCAAATTTTAGCTCCTCATAATGCCTTTCTAGTATAATATACAGGCCTATGAACTCCGTTATCAATTCGGATAAGTCGAACTAAATGCCGATTCTGAAACAGCCAAGTATAAATATAGTTTTTCTCCTAGAACTAAACCATTTTCTCGACGCTATGCCGGGCGGAGCCCCAAAATGATTATCACTGATCAAGATCCGGCAATGACAAAATCAATATCAATAGCCCTTCCTAATACGTTTCATAGATATTGTAGTTGGCATATATTGACAAAGTTTTCTGAAAAGATAGACTCCGTGACATATAATGCGTACTATAGTGAGTTTTCGGATTGCATTTGGAATACGGAGTTGAAGGAAGAGTTTGATATTAAGTGGATTGATCTTATTGAGAGGAGTGGCTTGACCGATAATAAATGGCTACGCAACATGTTTGACATCCGTTCGACTTGGATTCCTTATTATGTAAATCACGTTTTCTCCACCGGCATGTTGATTAGCCAAGGAGCGGAGAGTGCTTATTCATTCTTCAAAGGATATGTGTCAAAAAAAATTCATTAGTCGACTTTATAATACACTTTGGTAGGGGTCTTCTTCGTCAACGTCATGAAGAAAAAATTTTGGACCACAAAGATCTAACGAAGAAACCGAAATTAATTTTCGAAAATGAAGTGTTGTTGCAAATGGTTGACTTATATACTCATGAAGCGTTTGAGAAATTTCAAGATGGGATGCGTGACTTTTCGAATTATAAATTTGATCTAGTGGATGACGAGTGTAATAAAAGTGTGTACAAGGTAAATCGGAAAAAAAAATTAGACCAAGTTTGTGTACCAAATTTGGACACTCGTTTTTTGACATAGTAAACAAATTATTTTTGAGTTGAATTTTTTTTTATGGTATCTAAACATTTCAAGGAACCAATATAAAAAAAACCCTCAATTTTTTTGTTTTTGCTATTTTAAAAAAATTGGTCAAACATTCACATCTTTTAAAGCTCTTTAAAAAGTGTGAAAGTTTAACCGATTTTTTTAAATATCAAAAAAGTTTTTTTTAGTTGATTTTTTTATATAGGTCCCTGAAATGTATAAATATCACATAAAAAAATCCAACCCAATTTTTTTTAATATTTAAAAATTAGGTTCACTACAGCAAGTATGTAAACTTCTGTGCTCAGACAAACTCTTGTGCACAACCAAGTTTGTGTACCAAATTTGGACACTGGTTTTTTGACACAATAAACAAATTATTTTTGAGTTGAATTTTTTTATGATATTTAAACATTTCAAGGAACCAACATAAAAAAAAAAAAAAAAAAACTCAATTTTTTTGTTTTTGCTATTTTAAAAAAAGCTGTGAAAGTTTAACCAATTTTTTAAAATATTAAAAAAGTTTTTTTGAGCTGATTTTTTTATATGGGCCCCTGAAATGTATAAATATCACATTAAAAAATCCAACTCAATTTTTTTTTAATATTTAATAAATAGGTTCGCGCCAGCATATATGTAAACTTGGTGTGCTCAAGAGTGTCTCTCTCACTCTCTCTCTCTATATATATATATGTGTGTGTGTGTGTGTTTGTTGGGGGAGCATTTTTTTCAGTATCTAAGTAGTGCATTATTTGAATTATGTTACTCTTTGATTGATTTTATATATTAAAGTTCTTTCTTAATTTAAATTTGGTATTTCAGTGGTTCAAAACGAATAAGTTTAGAAAAAATAACTTTTTGAGTAGTGAATACATTTTTTATCAAATCGAGTAACAGCTTACCAACCACAAAGCCAACTATCTTTAACAACTACATAATCAAATTCTGAAGATTTTACAATCCTTAATATCACCACATCATCACAGCTCTTGTTTTTATTCCATTCCAAAGCAATTGTATGAGCTTGAACAATGTCTTTACAATTGATTCATATATGTATGAGCTTGACATCAATGTCTTTACAGTTAATTTAGATGACCCTTATTGTCAGCTGATACTAGCCAAGCATTGATCCTTAATACCTCCATGAATATACCAATGACTATAGGAAAAATCAAAACAAATGGAATAAGCTTTATTTTTGCAAGTCATCATCTTCACATAGTGAGAGCTGCATATAGGAGCTGGTTCCAAGTATCAGGCAATCCAGGAAGGCACCAATGGCTGCAGTCTATGCCGGCATGCTCCCCGCTGTAAGCTGATGGGTGAGCATCTTTTCTTAATTGAGAGAGCGTCGTTATATCCAGCAGATAAACTGGTTTCTTGATGGTACTCAACACTTTGCCTACAATTGTAGCAGCTTGAGGTGTGCCCGCTGGGTATGTTGATCCTGCTAGTGGTTGCATCTCTCCATAACAGTTCTTTGAGGATGATTTCCATTCCTTGCCCCTGTTTTTTTTAACAAACAACCCATGATTAATACTGTTGGCATTTGTTCACTTAAATGATGGTTGGTCACATATTTTGGATTGTTATGGCCAAGAGATAATGAATTATGTTGAATCAAGTTATAGGACATACTAAAACCATGTCCAGAAACTGAGTCTGTGATTGGTTAATACTTGGGGGATAATAGAAATGTTGTAGTTTAGAAAGTTTGATAGTTTACTTGTAATGGGTGGGAGAAATCCCCTGGAAGAAGACTTTAGCTTTGGAAGGATCAATGTTGAGATCAACCCATCTAGCCCATGTTGTCATCCCCCTATAAAATGCCGTGAGACGGTCCATATCCTTTGATATGGTTGTTCCATCTTGCACATAATCCCATCTGCAATGCACAAACAGTTAGGAGATGGATAGATTGATTGATAGATTTATAGATAGAGAGATATGAATCATACGGCTGGGAATTTCCTTTGTGAGTCCACCAGTGCCATGAGTTGAATATTAGCATATCAGCTCCTTTCCATGCATTCCCACCTTGAATTGAATCCAATTTCAACACTCTTCCGATATTTTCTCGAACTACATCCACTAAGTAGGGCGTGCGGTACATCTGTATAGTTACTCCATAGTCCTGTGGATAAAAAAATGTTTTTGCCAGTAGTGAAGGCAAAAAAGAGTCCTTTGAAATAGCCAACTTGAATAGGAGAATCAACCAAAGAAACGAGGGTGTAAATTAATTTTTTTTAATTGTTTAGGGGTAATGTGATGATATATGTGTATATGTATATATGACATGCATGTATGTTTGCATAACTAAAGTATAAATGAAAATATCAAAAGAAATATTGCACTTCAGCAAAGAGGAAAACTCTAGAAATCATTCAATGTCTAGAAAATGACCATTACAATGATAGGAACAAAAGACTTGAATGAGGAATAATCACCCATCAGCTAAACATGGAATATACTCAAATAAAGGGAATAGGAACAAAAGCATAAAAATAAACAATTAATCTCATTTGTTTATGTCAACCCCCTCCCTTAGAAAAGAGTTTGACCCAAACTCAGAGAGACTTCACGACAGTGTTCAAAACGAGCCTGATGATGCATGAGATGAGCGATATGATGTGCCTCATCCTCAAGCATCGTATGTCAGAAACACTAGATTCACCTTTCCAAGGAGCAAGTCATGGCTCGGTGCCCTAATTTGCCTCAACAAAAACACCTCGTTACTAGAAGAGTATGCTCATTGGTGGTTGCCGCTATCCGGGACACAGTGGTCTCACTCCGGGAGTACTTCCAGTTCAACGAGTGCTGTGATGAATTGCAGGACACTCCCAAGTGGGCCAACGACTTGCTTCCCATGTGCAAGCCGACAAAGGAAGTAAGGATCGAATCTACCTCCACCATTTCGCTTCATCCAACCTTAGCCTCTCTCCTGATGACTAGCATGAGCTTGGAGAGGGAGGGTGTTAATCCTATTCACACCTCGTACCATTACAGTAAATGTTAAAACCGACATAAAAGAATATTAGTGTTACCTTTTAATCTTTTATGTTAATTTGAAGAAATTCTTATTACCCGACTGTGATTTATATAATTGAGGGGGTGAGCTTTGGACTTATTTGAAACGTGTTGATAGTTTAGGGGGGGTGTTTGTCTAGTATTTTAACTGAGAAGGGTGACCCGTAAACCCGAGATAAGTAAGAGGGTTTGGGTATAATTTACCCACAAATCCATTCACTTATTTATTTGCGATTTTGATTTATATAGATTCCACATTTTTAAGGTTTCCCTTGGGCCTCTGAAATGTCGGAACAGGTCTTGGAAAAAACCAAGTTTGTGCTTATGTGTGGTGCCGTTAAGAGCACCTTCAATGTTTGAAAGTGGTGAGCGGCCTATATGTGGTGCCCAAATGAATGGGAAAAAAAACAGGTTTTAGCAACCTACTATTGGAAAGCCACAACCAAACAACATTTGAAGTTTGCTGTCTCAACTGCTTATTGTTCATTGGTTGATTGGTTGGTCCGTGGCATTCAATTGAACATATATTATAGACCTGCCTATATTAAGAATTTGAAACACGATGTTTAGACATAACTTATGCCATTCTGTTCTTATGTACTACTAAAATTCAATTAATGCTAATAGACACCATTCGTTGCAACATTTAAATCCAGGAATTTGTATTCCAGATGATAAGAAAAGGGAGCAAACCTTTGGCAACTTTTACCCTCATTTATAAACCGGTCCCCACTTTCGCAGCAGAGAAAAACCAGACATGACTGCCAAAGAGTTTTTAGGGAATTCCATAATAGTAACATTTTGCTTCCAAAATTCTCTCTTATTGTCTTATTGTTTGAGGACAAAAGAAAACTGTTTATATCCTATCTTCACTTGGTTGTCACCATTAAATGCATAGTGATCGAAAGGAACTTTATGCTTTCCAGGTATATTGAACCTTCTATCACATTAAATGTGTTAGGAATAGGAAAAGTATGCAAGTCTTATCTTGAATTATGTTGTGTTAGGAATAGGAAAAGTATGCAAGTCTTATCTTGAATTATGTTTTGGGAAAATGAGTTGTCTTCAGCCTTTGTGTTTAACATTTGTTTTCTTTAAATTGTGAGGATCTTAAAAAGGCACGACTTTATGCAAATTTTATTAGAGGTGGTCCTATTTGTCAAAACAACTTTAAAAAAGTGGAGAATTTAGACTGTTCTTCTAGGTGTGTATATTATGTTGATAACTAGAAAGACTAAAATATGAATATAAAAAAAAGATTAAAATATAGGTAACTGTGGAGATTGTTATCTATAAAGAGTTAAAAATAGGAAACTATATTGATTTTGAATTCTAATTCACTGTATGCTAAAGTAAAAGCAATCATTGGGTAGTTTTAATTTGGCTCCCCACATTTGTTGTGAAGTACATTGCTTCATTTGAACGACTATTGTATATCGAATCACAACTTGCCTTTTTTGATAGGTACGCTGTTTAATTTGAACGACTATAATTCAGTTTTTTGGTCAAACGGTATAAGGGTGTCATTGTGATAGTTTTGAGGGTGAATTAAGTTTGATTCCTCGTTCGATTTTCGGTACTGTCAAAAAAATGTTTGGCCAAAGAAAGTCACGAATCGCGAATGAAAATTAATCGAGGTGTGCCTAACTTGCCCGAACACCTCATGATATGCTACAAAAAAAAAAACTACTATATTTCGATTCACAACTTATCGTTATTAGTATGTGGTGATCAAAGTTAATCAAATTTGCATATATAATTTTTATTGTTAAAATTACTTTGGCAAAAAAACAAGTAAAGGGACTTGTTACTTACCAAAAACTACTTTAATTTTAGATTTTATGATAGAATTCTTTCAAATTACCACAAGAAACACCGCCCTTGTTAGAATTGATAATATATATACAAGTATATATATTCATTTTTAGTTTTTCCTCCAATTTATATCTGTATTTTTCATTTCGGATTTCCAAAACACCTCTCTTGTTTAGTATTTTTTCTCTTTAGTTTAAGATATGCTTCCATAACTTTTGAAAAATAGAAAAAATAGTATTACATATTTTATCAACCGTTTACATTACTTTTCCAGACGAAAATGTCAGAAAACATTAAATTTTCTTTTCCAACATTCCGCAACATTCTCTCGTATTTTTCACATATTTAGAAAATAGAAAAGGAGAGAAAATCAAATGTTTGTCAGAGCAAGAAATGCAAGTTGGTAAAATTGAATCATGAATAATAAATGAAAAAATTTAAGATAAAAGGCAGCTTTTGTCTGAGCAATTCCTTGAGAATTTATGTAGAGTAGCACTGGCAAAATTATGCGCTGGGTTTAATTTGGGCGAGTCAAATATGGGTTGGGTTAAATGTGGGTTGAGCCAAATATGGGTTGGGTTAAATGTGGGCTGGGCCAAATATGGACGGACCAAATATGAATTGAGCCAACCCATTATTTTTCTACTAAATTAATTATTACAATTCGAGGTACATATAAAAAAAACTTATATTTTACTCATAACTTTTTAAAATGAGTATTATATTTGATTTGTATCTTTTAAAATTGGGCTTTATATTTGATTTCTTGCTTTGAAATATGGGTCCCATATTTAACTCATAGCTTTGAAATATAGACTTCATATTTAACTCACAACTTTTAAATATGTACCCCATATTTAGATATTTAGACTAATATAGACTGTTTTATTATTTGAATCACATTTTGGGAGACAGCAGGCACAACCCAGAAGGTAAGAAAAATAAGAAAAACAGAAAATCTTCAAAGATTGAAAAGTTGCAGTGAAAATAATAGTAGCAAAGTGGGGAAAACTAAACTGACCAGAAAGGTCACAGTAGAGAGTGAGTCTTTTCTAAGAAAGCTGCTTTTGGCATTTGGCGCTGACGCATGTATCATACAGGACAATGATTGCCACTGGTTTAGACTCAGTGAATCTCCCACAAACATTATCTTCTTCCCTCTCCATGTCTTCAAAAAATCCACACCATCAAATCTGCAACAAACACATGTACACAAATAAGATTGTGTTTTTTAGTGCTAATAATGAAATATTTACAATAATCACTATAAAAAATTTGACTAGTTCACCCAACAATAAGCTCTTAGTTTGGCATATGATTTAAAAATATATATATTTGCAACAGATAGAGAGAGAGACCTGGGCAAGTCACAAGAGTTGGGTTTCCAAGAGTACTTGAGGTACTGTTTATCAGGGCGGCCATATTTTTGGCAATTAAACTGGGGGTCTATGAAGGGGCAGCTTGAAGATTCATAGAGAGGATATGAATTATCAATGACCCAATTTCCTTGAAACAAATTACAACCACTCGTTTGCTTGCTACCTCTCACACTAGTCACATTATGTACCACCTCTGCTCTTGCAAGAGACACAAATAAGTATTTAAGAAAAAGAGTTAGCAAGGCTTTATACGCAAAACCCATCTCGGATTTTGATACACCAAGTCGAAAGTAAAGTACCGTAATGAAGAGAGTTGTCTTGGATATGAGTTCATATATACAGTTATATTTGTCAATATATGCACGCTATGGGGAGAGAGAGAGAGAGAGAGAGAGAGAGAGAGAGAGAGAGAGTTGGTTGTTTGTAAATCACATGGTTAGTGGCTCACAGTGGATTTTCAACTCCGACATGAGTTGGAAAACTTGGAAGGCTTGGATTATAGTGCAACGTGACATGAGTGTGGTGCCTTTTGCGTTTCTCAATTGTTTTTTCTTGGGAAATCCAAATGTAATGTCACAATTATAGGTGAATCTCAATGTCTCTTTTTCCTTTTTACTTTTTACTTTTTCGGCGACCACGTCGACTCACGGGCGTGTGCTTACAGAATGTAATAACTACGTGATATATATATATATATATATATATATATATATATATATATTTACATACAGCAAACTGTTCACGTCTCAGAAGAAATCGAATTGGATTTAAGGGGAAGTGAAGCAGATCTGACGTTGTGATGACATATGAACCATAACAACACACTTGATTATGTCGATATTCAAGAACCTTATTTATTACTAGGCTTGCCAATGTGAGTTGAGCAACACAAATCCACCCAGAATTCAACCAGTAACAAATCATTCCATTTTAATAAATATATTGTTCGGGTTAAAAGGAGTTTAATGGCTCAATAGATCAGTTTAGGTGCGGGTCATGTGCGAGTTGTTAGTTCAACATTCTCTTCTTCATCACCTCTCACACCATTGAATTATCTCCTGTGTCTTTTCAAAGGGCATAGATCGGTAATTTGGGTTCTCTAAAAACAAGAGAAAAAATGGGTAAACCAAATCCGACCCATCCCAAAACCACCTGAATCTCACACCCAACTCACCTCTAACGGTTTCTAACCCGCCCATTTTCATACCGCCCATTTTTTTGGCCTATTTATCACCACCAATGACTAATCTATCAATACGAAAATAGAGAGCAACGAGGGGATAACTTCTAGAGTGCAAAAGAAAACTTGGAAATATTGAATCTTTTTGGAATTACTAAGACCATAAGCAAAATGGTCGTTTAAGCTTTATTTGATTTGCAATTATAATTTTATTTTGTTTAAATACAATTGTGATAAATATTTACGTTTCGTAGCTTGTTTTTAAACATTAAATTATAATATTTTTGTGTTATAATCAAGTTTTTCAGAAAACAAGTTGAAGGTGTTTTATAACTTTTATTTGTATTTTTCAATATATATATATATATATATATATATATATATGTGTGTGAGTGTGTGTGTGTGTGTGTATAATTCTTATGAAAATATATATATACATGCACACAAAATTACATATGGAATAATATAAAGTTAAATGATATTATCAATAGATACATGATACTTATATATAGTTTTATACATGCATTATTAATGAATGAAATAATATAAAATATACATAGAGTGCATATGTATTAAAAAATGTTATCAATTCATGTATGTACATAATTTTATAGTAAATTATATATGCAATATCATTATATATATAAACATTTATGTATGTATGTACGTTATCATTTGTATTATGTATACATATTTATATAAACTCTCCAACATATCTCATTAAATATACATAAAAATACATAATATTAAATGTACATGCATATAATTTATGAACTCTCCAACATACCTCATTAAATATACATAAAAATACATAATATTAAATGTACATGCATATAATTTATGATGTATGTATGTATACAGTCACGCATATATATATATATACATGTTTGCCTATTTTGTCAAATTTTCAAAAACTATTTTTAAAAACCAGTTTACCAAACGCACACCAATAATTATAAACACAAAAAACTGAATTTTAAAACTGTATTTAAAAACAGTGTTTAAATCGAGTTTTCTGAATACAGAACCAAACGGGCCCTTAATGTTTTAAGAAACTCGTTAGTTGATTTCAATTAAAAATGGATGTTTTTATTCACACGCCTCTTTTTCATGCCAATAATGATAGGAAAATTTAGTTTCTGAACTATTTTTTTAAATTTAGTGACGTATCAGATACACATTAGGTGGTGTTTGTAATGAATCCCATGTAAAATAAAAATTCACCCAATGTGTATATGACATGTCACTAAGTTTGAGAAAAGGATTCAGGAACTGGGTCTCCGTATCATTACTCTTTTCATATACACACCCCTAAGTAATTTTTCAAGGTTAAAAAGTTTAAGGATATGAAAATACTGCATCACCAAATTTATAACGCACCGAAAAATAAACAACAAGATGGAGTTCTCCAACAAGAAAAAAATCTAGTTCCTAAAACTATAATGGGGAGGATTTCTCCACCACTCCGCCAAAAAAGTAACTAACAAAACTTCTCCTCCTCATTTGTTTTTGTTTAAGTCTTCACCATTGATTTACAAAAAAATAAACTTCAATTGGAAGGGTTTGACAGTCTGGTACATAAAGTCATCTCGCTTCAACACACTTTGTCAACTTTAAGTATTGTGAGTTTCAGTTCTTTTTACACACACCTAACAAATACTTAGCGGTAAATCGTAACAAATGCTTGACAAAAATTGCTATTAAACTTTTTTTGTAATTTCGAAGTAAGTCATAACTAAAAAGAAGTTTTGTCACATACACACACACACACACACACACATCGAAATTACATTGCCTATATTTTAGGAATTTGACATTTTCATATTTTTAAAATTGTATTAGTTTGCTTATGAATCCCCTTCGTAGTTTACTTATAATCTACGTGGCTTGTATTCGCATTTCAACTATCACGTTTGTAACGACCCCCATTTTCTCACGTAGAGGTTAACCAGACACAGTACATCGAAAATGGGGCTTGTTATACAATCTATCTCACTTTCAACTCAAGACCATAAATTTTTTTATTTGTAAACCACAATTGAATTTAAAACTGAATTTAAATTAACATCTAAGACAATAATGAAACCCAACATTCATGTTATATGAATAAAATCCAATATAAGTGTGGTGACAATTAAGGTCAACACAAATTAATAAGAAAAGACAATCACAAGAACAAATAAAGAATGTAAAGAACGCCAATCACATAACACAATATTTACGTGGTTCAGCAAGAATGCATACGTCCACGGTGGTGCTCTCGATATTATTTCTCTATACTCCGGGGAGTGTTTTACAGGAAAAATAATACATGCCTTTTGCCCCAGGCTTAGGGTTTGTTATAAACATGTTTGTTCTCGGGGAGTGGGGGTGTTGGACTCTCCCACATCAGTCCATAACTCCTAGAATATCTGCATACGAGATTTTAGGAACTTGACTGAGTCGTAACTGAATTGATTTGGATGCGAGGCTCGCAGACTTTGGGTCGTTTTTATTGGGCTACTCGTCTTGAGCCAGAATGAGAAATTAAGGTACCCACAATTTCCCCTAAAGTTGTTGGGCCACAATTCGGGCTCAATAATTTTAAATGATTTGTCATAATGGCATTTTTGTAAATTGTGCAACACTTTTCAAGATTGAAGTGCCTCTTCTAAACTGATTTAGGCAGCAGTCCGCTTCGTTTCCTGTTCGCTATGATTAGAAACGTTTAAAAATCCTTCGGAGAAGTGTTTTATTGTTGTCGCTTCAGGTTTTTCTATATTTTTAACCTTCTCCAAGCTCCCGCTGTTGCGCTTTTCATTCTTAGGTCTTTGTCTTCACATTTCACTATTCTTCATCGTCTTTACTTGTGACTTTGCGTCGTCCCAAGCTAAGTTCTCACTTAGTAAGTTCCTCTTGTTGTTTCTCTTTTCTTTTTCTGTTGACATTTCTTCATAGGATTTGTGAATGGCGAAAATAGGCAATAAAGCAGTACCCGAATTTAGTAAGTTTTATAACATTCCAAATTGAGTGAGTTTGCCCCTATCCCTCGTAATGTTAAAGAGATTGAGGATGCTCACTGGATTCATATTCTCTTATTGTCCCAAGGGGATCTTACTTTCCCCCAAGCAATTTATTTTTGCATTTCTTTGGTTATTTCAATATTGTCCCTGCACGGTGCTCGCCAAACGTCTAGAAGATTATTAATGGTGTCCATAGAATAAATCAGATCTATGGAACCAATCTGGGGCTTGCTGAGATCTGTTTTTGTTATTCTTCCTCGCGAACAAGTTCTGGTCTTCTTTACCTCAAGGCCAGGAGTCCCAATAGGGTATTGATAGTAAATCTACCTGATTCCCATAAGGAATACTGGCAAGAGGGTTTTCTTGCTAGAAATTGGCACTTTCCTCCCCATACTGAGGGGTCGAGGTCTGACAGGTTTATGATCCCCTTTTATGGGGAGGAATTCATAGGTAGACTTAGTTTTTGCCCTGCTCATCGATCCTCTTATTAATGTATGATTTCTCTGATATTCTTATTTCTTTCTTTAAAGCGAGAGCAAAGAACTTGGAACCTGCTCTTAGTGAGTTTCGAGCTGCTGAGTTGGTCAAAGCCTGGAATATCAGGGAACTCTTGGTTGACGATGAACATCCTCGATTAGCGACTTTTCTCTTGGAGTATAAGAACGTTGGGTCAAGCTTTATCGTGCGCCCTGTAGACAGCGTCCCTGAGCTAGACATCACTGAAGAAGTTACTGCAGATCCCATCCAATTGGACGAAGAAGAGAGCAACTCTGGTGAGGATAGCAAAGGTGATAACGGGGGTGGTGCTGAAGGTGGTTTTAGTGAAGAGAGCACTGGTGGTGAAGGATCTTCCAGCTCGAAAGAAGTTTTAGAAGCTCGAGGGTCTTCCAGTGAATTGAGCAGTTCTAGCGAGGAAGATATGTCTCCTCCCAGGAAGAATCTGATTCGGTATAATGATGATGATGTGCTTCTTTCTCGGCGGTTGAAGAAGAAGAAGTTTGGCAGTGGGGAAGTTGCCACTGGTTCTCAGCCTGCTGTCAACGAGCAGGAAAAAAAAGAAGAGGGAGGGAGATCAATTGAGAGAGAGAGAGAGAGAAAGAGGGAGAAGGAGAAGAAGGTGGAAGAGAAGAAGATGGAGGATAAAAGGAGAGTTGAGAGGGAAAATAAGGAGAGAGAAGAGGAGATAAGGAGAGAGGAGATGAGGACGAAGGCAGGGCAAGCGCTGGTTCCTGTGTCCGCCTTGATCGAGGGGGCCTCTGTCTCCATCTCTCCTCAGTTGGCTCCTGTATTGCTCGAGAGAGCAATTTTGCCTACTAATCGTCAGAAGGAAATGGGGACCGACTAATTAGATCTACAAGCGAGTCAGAGGCTAGCCTTGGTAAGTCTATCTTTGCTTTTTTATGCTTGTAATATTCTGTTTAATGCTTTTCTTTCTTAATGTTTTTTTTTTTTTTTTTGCAGTTCGTGACTGACTTTGTCGTCCTCTATCTCACCCGCGATGAGCTGGTGAAGAGGAATAATGATTTGGAGAAGCAGAATGCTGAGCTGAAAGGGAAGGGTATCAAGCTAGAGGCTAGTTTGAAGACTGCCAATAATGCTCAGCGGTCTTCCGATCTCGCCCTTACTGAAGCTAATCGGGTGAAGGAGGCGGTGGTTAAAGAGCTCAGCAAGCTGCGGCAGTCCTATGACTTGGTCTATACGAGAAACTTAGCTGTGGTGGAGGAGAACAGGGTGCTGGAAGAGAAGGTAAAGAAGGTGGAGGAGAGCTCGTACAATCCCGGGTGAGCTGCTGTGTATGAGGATGCTGAGGTTTATATAGGCTACATTAGTCGACTGAACTTCTAGAAAGGCTGGAATAAGGCTCTTTTGGCTGCTGGAGTGGACATCAATTCTCCACTATTTGATGGGCATAATCCAAGCCCGAAGCCAGTTATGAATGAGGCTCCTGCCCCGGCCATTGACGATGGTGTCTCTACTTCTCAGACCATTCCTGATGGTGCTCCTTCTACGCAGGGCACAATAGTTTCTCCATCTGAGGGAGGTGTTCCTACTGCTGCGGATAAGGTAAAGCAACCAATGACCTCGGAGCAAATTGAGGTTGCCAGCTAGCTTGTTCTGAGGAACCTCTTTGTATTTTTCTTTGTGTGTACTGCCCTTCTAATTAATGATGTACTTGGAACGTTCCAATTTAATGAAATGTAAACACTTTCCTTTCTTCATATTGATTCTTTTACTTTTTAATGCTTTTTATGGCTTGTAGTTGATTGATGTGGATGAGTATATACATGTTCCCTCTCAACTGGGAAGGATCCTCGATCCTAATGCGAGCAATCAAGTTTTCCAAGCCTTTGTAAGGATTTGTAAGTCCCTTAATTTGAGGAACAAGAGCTTTAAAGATCACTCTAAGCTCGTCGCCAAACTGAAGGATAGACTTCAGGAGATGGAGGAGGTTGGTGCTTTTTTTCAAGAAGAAGTGAACCTTATGAGGGCTAAACTTCTGGATGCCTCCGAGATCAATCAAGCATGAAAAGTTATTCAACAGGAGAATAAAACTGTGAGGAGGGAGGTATCGTGACTTAGGGAGCATGCGCCGAGCGTTTCACCTCAAGTTTTGCGAGGTTTCTCTTCATCGGTTGGTCCGCGAGGAGGGACGACCAGTGGGTCCCTATAGATGATATCCCCAGGCAGCTATTGGAGCCACATGCAAATAAAGTTGGGGAAAAAGTAGCTCCTCATCCGGAGGATGTCTGAAGAGAACAAGTGGATGATTACCTTGCTCGGAGACCTAATCCTCAATAGGATTTAGTTAATTCATTCAATGTAACTCTGTTTGTAAATGCAGTGAAGTAATAAAATATTTATATTTTGGGCGATTCGCCGACTAAATATGCATTGTGTATTTTTTACTTCATCGATTTTGATTTGATTATCTTGGGCTCTTCATAGTCGACTAGATTTGATGTTAGAGTTACTTTATTCCATGAGTATCCTCCCAGTACAGTATGCTTATGAGATACCATTCTTCCCTACTTTACCTTTTAGGTCGTGTTGTCACACTCCCTTAGGCCTAAGTATGGTAATGGAGAGGATACACCTGGTGTTGGATATTCTATTCGATCAGGTTTTCTGAGCCAAACATCATTTGGCGACCAACTCAATTTGGTTGAGCTGCCTAAGGGTCCCCTGTAGGGCTTCATATATTGTCAGGGACAATGCTAAGAGGTTGTTCGTGTTTCATAATGAAACCCTGAGGAGGGAGGCTCCTTGCTTTTATATATTGAGTAATGTGCCTATCGCTTGGAAAAGATGTGCATGTTATAAAGTTCATAATACACAGTTAACACTTTATGGAATGCTACTGCCAAATAATCTTTTATTAATTAAACATAATAAAAATGAGTTGCTAATTCGAGTAATGTGATAAAAGATCAATGAAGAGAAACTAAAAATAGAATTTCATCAGGTTGGACGCATTCTAATCTCGGGGTATCTCTCTGCCCTCCAGTGTTTCTAAGTGATAGGCTCCTTGTAGGTTGTCTTTTGTCACCTTGAATGGTCCATCCCAGTTTGGACCCAGCTTACCATCAGATGGCTTTACTGCACTACCAATAACTTTCCTCAGGATGTAGTCCCCAACCTGAAATGTTCTTGTATTGACCTTCTTGTTATAGTGCTTTACTAGCTGTTACTGATAGCTCTCTAGTTTCACTAGAGCTAATTCTCTGCGTTCGTCAGCTAGGTTAAGTTCAGTGAGTAATGCTGCATCATTCTGGCCTTAGTCGACCAAGGTGGACCTCATGGTTGGGAGGCCAGCTTCTAAAGAGATGATTGCATCCATTCCATATGTTAGTGCGAATGGGATTTCTCTAGTTGCTCATCGTGGGGTAGTGCGGTAAGCCCATGAAATACGGGGCGACTCGCTCGCCCATGCCCCTTTGGCTCGCTCTAATCACTTCTTCAGTCTATCGATCATTATTTTATTGGAATCTTCAGCTTAACCGTTGCTCTAAGGGTATGGTATCGAGCTGAAATGGTGCTTGATTCCGTGGTCATTACAGAAACCCTGGAATATGCCACTTTCGAACTGGGTTCCGTTATCAGTGATGATTGTTCTGGGGATCCTAAAATGGTTAATTATATTTTTCCATATGAATCTCATCATGTATGCATCCTTGATGTTCTCCAGGGGATCTGCCTCAATCCATTTAGTGAAGTAGTATGTGGCGACCAATAGATACTTGCGATTACTGACAGCGATAGGAAGAGAGTCGACTATGTCCATTCCCCACTAGGCGAAGGGCCAGGGGCTGGTAAGTGATTTTAGGTCGCTAGGAGGTTGGTGAACCATAGGAGCATGCAGTTGACATTTCTCGCACTTGCGAGCATATAGTCCAGAATCTCTCTGCATGTACGACCACCAGTAGCCTTCCCTCATTGCTCGAAAAGCTAGTGATCTCCCTCCAATATGGCTCCCATAGATTCCTTCGTGAAGCTCGCGCAGAACTTGCTTGACGTCCTTTGGGTGAACACATTGGAGGTAAGGGCCGGTGAATGATTTCTTATACAGCTTGCCCTCAGGAGATAATTAAAAGCAGGCAACTTTGACTCTTATTTGACGAGCGTCATTCTTATTTTCTGGTAGTACACCATCCTTTAAATAGTCCCTCAGGAGTCCATCCAACTGGGTGCTGATTTAATCTGGATAACATGGCCCATGTCTGGAAGCTCTTTGCTCTGGTTGATGCTCGACTGGGCGAGGAAGTCTATAGGGATTGTTCTCTTTAAGTTGGAGTCGATTGATGAACTCAAGGCTGCTAGGGCATCGACATGACTATTTTGTCCTCTAGGAAACTGTTGGACACTGACTTCCTCAAAGTTAGACATTAAGTTTTTTGCTAAGGTGAGGTAGGCTTCCATCTTTCATCCCTCGCGTTGAAGTCCCCACTTATCTGATTGGAGACTAATTATGAGTCGCTGAACACCTGTAGCTGTTTTGCACCCAACGCTTGTGCCTTTTATAAGCCTGCTATTAAAGCCTCGTATTCCTCCTCGCTGTTGGAGGCTTAAAATCCAAGTCTGATCCCCTGCTAAAGAATTATATCTTCTGGGGTAACAAGCACAATGCCTACTTTTACCCCCTTTGAGTTGGAGGCTCCATCAATAAACAGTCACCAAACGCCTCCTGTTGAGTTATCTTCCCTTTGATCCATGGATTGAAGTTGGTCTCAAGGTTGTTCGACTGTGAACTCCGTGATGAATTCGGCGATAACCTGCCCCTTTATTGCATTCCTTGGTTGAAATTGGATGTCAAATCATCTGAGCTCGACTGACCACTTTCATAGTTTGTCAAACAGATCTGCTTTTTGCAGGATTTCTTTAAGGGGGTGTGACGCGAGGATGATGATAGAGTGAGCTTCGAAGTAGTGCTTCAGTTTCCTCGAGTCTACCACTAGTGCCAAGGCGAGCTTTTCCAGTGGTAGGTATCGCAGCTCGACGTCCAATAGGGTCTTGCTCACATAGTAGACTGGGTGCTGGATTCCTATTTTTTCGCATACCAGTGCAAAACTGACGATGTGGCTGGATATGGCAAGGTACAAGTACTGAGAATTATTCTCTTGAGGTATTACGAGCAAGGGTGGTGTGCTGAGATAAGATTTGATCTCTTCCAATTCTCTCGAGCAATCTTGATTCCACGCCACTATTTTTCTTCTCTTCAATAGCTGGAAGAACGGCTGACACTTTTCGAAGGACTTCGAGATGAACCGATTCAAGGCGGTGAGCATGCACGTGATCATTTGTAGGTCTTGTATCGTTCGGTGAGGCTATAGGTTGTTGATTACATCAATCTGGTCACAGTTCGCTTCAATACCTCTCTCGCTAACCAAGTACCCGAGAAATTTTCCTGATTGGACACTGAAGGAACATTTGCTCGCGTTGAGTTTCATTCGATATTTCCTAAGGATTTCGAAGGTCCTTGATAGATCTGAGAGGTGGTCTTATTTGTGCCTACTCTTGATGAGCATATCATCGATGTAGACTTCCATGGTATCCCCCATTTGGTCTTTAAACATCTTGGTGACCAGTCGCTGGTAGGTTGCTCCTGTATTTTTTAGCCCAAAGGGCATAACTTTGTAACAGTATAACCGGACAATGGTGATGAATGTTATCTTGTCTTGGTCTGGTGCATACAGAGGAATCTTATGATACCCCGAGTATGCGTCTAGGAAACTCATTCTTTCATGAGCTGCTGTGGCATCCACCAACTGGTCGATCTTTGGGAGGGGGGAACTGTCCTTAGGGCATGCCCTGTTAAGGTCAGTGAAGTCGATACAAACTCTCCATTTTCCATTGTTCTTTGGAATCACTATTGGGTTGGACAGCCATTTAGGGAATTGAACTTCCCGTATGGATCCTGCATCCAACAGCTTATTTACTTCCTTTTCTACAGCCTTGGCCTTCTCGGGCGCAGTTCGCCGTGCCTTCTGCGTGATAGGCCTAAAGGTGGGGTCAATGTGCAATCGATGGCAACCCACACTGGGGTCAATTCCAGGAAGCTCGTACGATTCCCATGCAAAAAAAATCTAGATTGCTCCTCAATAGTACTGTCAATTCGTTCTTCTCTCGATCTGTGAGAGAAGCTCCAATCAAGAACATCCTATCTTTTTCGCTACCACCGGCTGTGACCTCTTCCAGGTTATCAATGACCCGCTTTGAGGGGAGGAGCCTGGTCTCCTCCACTCCGGGTCTTCCATACTTTAGCTGTTATTTTGAAGGTATCAAACCTTCCTATTTCTCAAGCTTCTATTTGGCCTTATCGGCCTTCTTCTCTGGTTTTGGACGGATGGCTGCTATAATGAACCTTCTTGCCATCGTTTAATATCCGTGGATCTCCATCACTCCTCGATCAGTCACGTACTTGATCTTCTGATGGTAGGTCGAGCGGACAACCCTCATCGTATGTAGCCATCCTCTATTGAGGATAGCTTGGTAGGGTGAGTCAATGTCGACTATAAGAAACTAGATCATCTTGGATACACTTCCTTCCCTCACTGGCAGTACGATCTTTCCCAAAGGGATAGTTACTTTCCCAGCAAAGCCAATGTTGATGTAAAAAATTAGATCACTCTAATAATTCAATCACATATAAATAAATGAGACAAAAGATTTTAAAGTGGTTCAGCCTTATAAGAATGGCCTACGTCCACTGTTGTTTTATTGGTGAGTGTTTGGGAATTCTCGATTACAAGAAATTCCCTTATGGATTCAGTACCCAGAGTTTGGATCCGATCCCCCCCAATGAGGATTGTACAATGTATTTATAGCCCTGAGGCTGTAATGTGAAAGGGTAATACATTAAATGATATACATATGAAAGGGTAATACATTTAATGCCCTCTTTGCGTGTGCGTCTGAATGATAAGCATTTAATGAATCAGTTGAACTGTTGGTTATCCAGCTATTAATGCTTTGTTCGAGATGCAGCTCGGACCGCCTGATTTGCTCGGACCGCCTAAGCTTCCTGATATTCAAGAGTTCCTCGGAGAAATCTGTTCCTCGGAGCGTATGAGTTCCCCAGAGAGGTCTGTTCCTCGGAGCGTGTGATCATCTCGAAAGTGCTTGTTGTTGCCATGTAGATAGCCACGTGTCTTCATATGATTGGTCCAAGTCAGCAGATTAAATTTGGTATCAACAGAAGCCCCCAATGTTTCATAGTTCGAAATTTGAGGAGTATGGAAGATTCTTTCTCGGAATATGGTAGCTTTAAATAGTCTTCCTGAGTTTTAGGAGCATTTCCCTTGTATTTATTTCTCCTTCTAAATTCATAGAATCATGTTTTTTTGGACTTTTCTGCGTGCTTCGATTCCCGCGTTACTTTTCGTCTTTTTAGTCGCTGTTGTTCGCTTTGATTCCCGCTCTAATATTTAATGCCCTTTTAGCCGCCGGTAACGTAATCATCCTTTTTTGTAATCATTACTTCGCCAGTTCCCAAGGTAAGGTATTTAAACTTCACAGACACTCCCATCGTCTTTTACCTTTTCAAATTTTCATTTTCGAGTTTTTCATTGTCTTCTACTCTCTTGTGTATTCATCTCTTCCATCGTCTGTCGTCATCAGCTCTACTCTTTTCCTGTAAGATCTTCTTATTTCTTCTTCATTTCTTTTAATCACCATGGTTTACCTTGTTGAATCTCTTGACAAATTTTGATCTGATTTTTCCATTCCCTCTTGGGTTGTCTTGGAAGAGCTTTCTGAGCCTTCTAATTATTTCAATTTGGCTGAGGGACATTGGTTCCCCAGTCTCTTTTTTGCTAAGTGTGGATTTTCTTTTCCACCAAATCCTCTGTGTTTGGAATTCTGTCAGTACTTTGATGTTGTTCCTGCACGAATAGCCCCCAACACATGGAGAATAGTTAATAGGGTGCATAAATTAAATCAAGTGCATAGAACTCGTATAGGAATTCCAGAAATCATGTACTGCTATAGATGGGCAGTTAATGATAATATTTATTATTTAAAAACTAGGTTTATAAATAGAGCCTTAGTAGTCAATCTCCCTGATGCCAATAGGGATTATTTTGAACACGGGGTTGTCGTAAAAAATTGGCAACACCCTCCATTGACCGAAGATGAGGTTTACCAGGGTCCCAGATGCCCTCCTTATGGCAATGGGATAGGTTATTTTTATTTTATTTTATTTATTTTGAAATCATGTTTGTTTTGTGTTTGATAAAATGTGTCACTGATAACAATGTTTGTTTATTTGCAGTTGATAGCAAGAGAAGGTGCCCAACAGATGTCAATATAAGGCATTTGGGACTTATCTGGGGTCTGCGTCAAAGGGTTGTCGACGAGCACATCAGGTCGACTTCGTATCTGCTCCAGTACAAGAGCTACACAATCTCCTTCACTGCTCGTCCAGTGATCAGTGAAGCAGAGCTAGTACCAGCCTCTGCAAGTTCTTCGCCTGAATCTCATATTCCTTTGAGAGAAAGGATGAAGAAAAGAAGAACTCCTGCTCTGTTTGAGAAAACTGCCTCCGGTTCTGGGGAGGTAAAAAGGATTAAGATTGATGTCCCAAAGGAGGGGACAAAGAAGACTGATGCAGCTCCTCCAACTGCTCCTGCTAAAGTCGCAGAGAAGCCCACAGTGGCTCCGAGCATCTCTACTGCTCCTGGAAAGGTTATTGTGATATCACCGACCAAGGATTCATCCTTGGTTGAATCTGTAACTGTTCCCCCGAGGAGGCTGAAGAAAAGATCCTCGGTCAATTTGGTTGTCCCTACTACTCAGCCCCTAGGTGCTGGGACTGGAGTTCCCAATTTTGTTCCCCCGAGCTCTGACATGAGCTCGCTAAAGTCCTTGACCATTCCCGAGGTTCAAGGTACCGAAGAAAATCTTACTCGGGATATGGTTACCTCACTAGCTGCTCGTCACCTTGCTTCTGTAAGTATCTTTACTTAGAATTTTTTCATATTCCCTTTGTCATTTCTGTTTCTAACTTTCTTTTTCTGTTCACAGTTGACGAGCTGATTCAATATAATCCTGAAGAAGGATGAAGCGATTAAGGCTTCTTGCTCCTCGTCCAGTGTGGAGGGAGCTCTGGAAGAAGCTACCAAGTCCCTGGCAGATTCTCGCCAGAAATATGTTGATGATAAAGCTATCTGGGAGAAAAATCTTGCCTCCTCCGAGCAGGAAAAAGCTCGATTTGCTGATGCCTCCAAGGAGTTGGAGAAGAAAAAGAATGCCTTGGAGAAGGCAAATAAAGAGCTTGAGGAAAAGATCAAAGCCGCTGGAGAGATGGAAAATAAACTCAAAGTTGCCGAGGAGAGGTTGGACCAGCTCCAGGAAGTAGGTCGGCAGAAGGAGGAGGTTGAGATCAAACTGAAGAATGCTGAGAACCTTCTGTCCGAGACGTTTTCCTCGAAGAAGCTGAAGAGGAAAGCTGCTGTGAAAAAGTCCTTCAGCTCTGGCTGGGACAAGGGGTGGAACAATGGGTGCGTTGCCATGGTATCTCAAGTGGACTATGGCCGTCTAAAGTACTTTAGGGATGGATGGGTCGCTTCCCTTCAGGAAATGAAGGTCGACGAGTCCTTCGAGCTCTTCTAGAGGCATATCCCTGGTCCTCCTCCTACTCCAGAAGAATTAGAAGAGGACGAAGCTACCTCTGAGGAGTCTTTAATGGTGATGGGAGATCACCCCCCATCCATCCAGTCTGCTGTCGAGAAAGTCGTTTCTTCCTCCGAGCAACAGCTGGTGCTCTCCGAACAACCCACAATTCCCTCCGAGCAACCTGCTTCCTCTTCCCAACTTCCCGAGAAGGTTTTGGGAGATAAGGAAAAGGTGTAGTGTTGTTCGGGCTTACTTTTATATTTTCTTTCTTTGTCAAATGTAATCTAGCACTTGTAATTCTAAATTTTATGATCTAATAAAACTTGAATTTTCTTGCATACTGTTGTTCATCTTTCATTCATACTCTGCTTATTCTTCTTATTGATGATTGCTTTTCTTTCTCTGCTAGTTTCTGGCCAGGATGGATCTGCTATCTTCCCATTATACAAAGTTGCTGCAACAGTGCAATGAGTACTTTAAGGCTGGTCACACAGACTTGAGTGCTGCACAAGTTGCCGACATCCTTAGCCAGGATGCTTCAGAACAGGCAGTGGAAGCATATCAGTACCTGAAGTGTCTGCTTGATCGAGCGGTATCCAATAATTTGGCTTACTATGAAATGATCGAGGATCTCCAGTGCACCCTCGAAAACCTTCAGAATCAATACAAGGAATCAACTGCCTTGTTGCATGAGAGTTACGAGAAGAAGTATAAGCTGATCGTTGCTGACAAGGGCTACGAGAAGCTTTTTACTGGTTATGATGTAAGGGAGAGAACCCTGAGGGGCGAGGTCGAGGAATGCAGACAGATTGCCGAGCTGCTGGAAAAGGAAAGCAACAACTTGTAGAAAGAGCTATCACAGTTGAAGTCTGCAGCCTCTTCTTCAACAGCCCTAATCCCAGTGACTGACGAGGGATTTTCATTCCTAGAAGTTGAGAACGCCAAGTTAAGGAACGAATTGGAGACTTTGAGGAGTTCTGGCACTTTTACACCTTCTCGGGGACGAGCAAGAGTAGCTCGGGTTCTTGTCGAGGAACAGAGGACAACATCTGCCTTAGAGAACCAAGCCTTCCAACTAATGGCGAAGAACCAAGCTTTGTCTGACATGTCAAAGAAGATTAAGGACGTGGAAAAACAACTCTCTGCGCAGAAGTCCATCTTGGAGAATAAGGAGATTTTCATCAAGAGTCTCCACGAGAAGCTAGAGAGGTTAACATATCAATTCCACAAACAGCCCAGGGAGTTTTGGATGGCTGGATACAACGAAGCACTATTCCACCTGGACGATCGTATCCAGAATGCCAACAATGAGGGCTACAAACAAGGCTGGCTGAATTCCTTAGGTGTGCTGAAGCTCGAACAAGGACACTATCTGTGGGACTACTATGATCCCGGGTTGCTTGACTTGCCTGTGCCACCGTACATTTTGGACATGGAATGGATCCCAGCTCGTGCCATTCCTCGGAGCTTAATTTCAAAATACCTCGGTGACTACAATTTACATTCTCAAATTGAGGTATCTCGTCCTGAGAATCTTTTAGATCGACCTTCTGTGATGAACGTCAGGATGCTGAAGGATTTGAACTTCATCAATTCTCCTCAGTCTTTAAATGATCCGCCTGCTGGCGAGGAACCTGTGTCAAAAGCTGAGGAGAAGAGACCAGTAGAATATAAATTTTTGATGTAACAGTTAGCATACATATCAATGTAACTTTGTAATTTATTTCGAATTTAATGAAAAACTTTCATTTCTGTTTGCAAATCTTAATTGCTATTGTCTTGTAAATATCAACACTTTACATTTATGCATATCTGTTAAAAATAACAATATTGTGATGTTCGTCGACTAATTCAGTAATAATTAAAAAGTTCCAAGTTTCAATAATATTGCTCGAAGTTTCAATAATGTTGCTCGATCACTTAATAATAAATTCACGAGTATCAACCAATCAAGGTTGATAAATTATGTTAAATTGTGTTCATCAACCAACTATAGTTAGTGGGTTCTCATCCCCAACCAGCTATACTTGGTAGATTTTTCTCTTTTTCATAAAATGTTTCCGACTAACCAAGGTCGATAAATTCTCCTCGTCGACCAACTATAGTTAGTGGGTTTTTATCCCCGACCAACCATACTTGGTACAGTTTGGAATATTTTGTTTCCTAGCCAAACAGGTTGGCATTTTTAGGAATATTTCTCCTCGTCGACCAATTACAGTTAGTGGGTTTTTATCCCCGACCAACCATACTTGGTACAGTTTGGAATACTTCGTTTCCTAGCCAAACAGGTTGGCATTTTTAGGAATATTTCTCCTCGTCGACCAACTACAGTTAGTGGGTTTTTATCCCCGACCAACCATACTTGGTACAGTTTGGAATATTTCATTTCCTAGCCAAATAGGTTGGCATTTTTAGGAATATTTCTCCTCGTCGACCAATTACAGTTAGTGGGTTTTTATCCCCGACAACCATACTTGGTACAGTTTGGAATATTTCATTTCCTAGCCAAACAGGTTGGCATTTTTAGGAATATTTCTCCTCTTCGACCAATTACAGTTAGTGGGTTTTTATCCCCGACCAACCATACTTGGTATAGTTTAGAATATTTCGTTTCCTAGCCAAACAGGTTGGCATTTTTAGGAATATTTCTCCTCGTCGACCAACTACAGTTAGTGGGTTTTTATCCCCGACCAACCATACTTAGTACAGTTTGGAATATTTCGTTTCCTAGCCAAACAGGTTGGCATTTTTAGGAATATTTCTCCTCGTCGACCAATTACAGTTAGTGGGTTTTTATTCCCGACCAACCATACTTGGTACAGTTTGGAATATTTCGTTGAGTAGTCTGCTGAGCTTTGCCGAGTAGTGCGTAGCACTAGTATTCCCCGAAAAAATTTCAATAAAAGGAGAGACTTTGGCAGAATATCTTCATTTTATTCATACTGATGGAACTGTGTTACATATACATCACTGATAATACTTGCGCAGATGCTCTGCATTCCATGCATTCTTAAACTCCTCGCGTTCTAAAGTGGCTATTCGATAAGCTCCTGGTCGAACAACTTCTGTAACTCGGTATGGTCCATGCCAGTTTGCCTCCAGTTTTTTATGCTTTTGAATTACTTTCTTCAGCACATAGTCTCCTTCTTTCAGGTCGCACTTCTTCACCCTCTTGTTGTAGAACAAAGTTGTTCGTTACTGGTAAGCAGCATTTCTAATGGCTGCTTCTTCTCTAAATTCCTCGAGCATGTTTAAATCCAGTCTTCTCATTAAGTCGCTGACAGGGGAATTAAAATTCAGTACCCTGTGTGTTAGGAGGCCCAACTCGGCAGGTATGAAAGCTTCACTTCCAAACGCCAGCATGTATGGTGATTCTCCAGTTGCTACTCGGGGAGTAGTTCGGTAAGCCCAAAGTACTGATTGTAGCTCGTTGATCCAGTTTGCTTTTGCATCATCCAATTGTTTCTTCAAACCGTTTAGCAGTGTTCTATTTGTCACTTCAGTTTGTCCATTGCTTTGAGGATGGCCTGGTGCTGAATGAACCTTCAAAATATTTGATTGATGACAATAGGCGGCAAATACCTCGTTATCAAATTGTGTCCCATGGTCTGTGATGAAGGCATGAGGGAGACCATATCGGCAAATGATGTTCTTCCAAACAAATTGGTACACCTTCTCGTACGTCATATCAATGAGTGGCTCAGCTTCTACCCACTTAGTAAAATAATCCACTGCGACGACGAGGTACTTGAACCTTCCTCGGGTCGTTGGCAGTGGTCCAACCAAATCAATTCCCCACATGGCAAATGGACAAGGGGAAGTTATGGGTGTCAATAATGCTTGTTGAGTTCTTCGGATGGAGGAAAAGCGCTAGCACTTGTCACATTTCTTGGCGTAGGCTATGCAATCAGCCCTCATCGTCGGCCAGTAGTATCCTTGCGTCATCACCCTTTGTAAAATTGTTCGTCCTGCTACATTTGCTCCACAAGACCCTTCGTGGATCTCTTCAATTAATTCTTTCACCTCGGAGGGATGTACACATCTCTGCAAACCTGCCATAATTCCTCGTCTATATAAAACACCATTAGTTAATACATACCGAGCAGCTTTAAATTTTAATTTCTTGGCTGCGAGCTTGTCAATTGGCAATTCTCCCTCCTCGATATACGCCCTGATGGGATCCATCCAAGATGGACCTAAATCAAGTGTGATAAAGTTCATCGTCAGATCTTCATCTATACTTCGACCAGCTAACACTTAAATTGGGATTGTTTGTCATAGCTCGGTGCGAGTAGCTGATGCTAGTCGAGCTAGGGCGTCTGCTCTCGCATTCTCCATTCTTGGTATTCTGACCAGCTGAATAACGGCAAATTCTGACACCAGCTCCTTTGCCTTTGCATGATATTTGATCATTAATTCTCCTCTAACTGCATATACTCCCATCATTTGGTTTACAATCAGTTGAGAGTCACTGAAGATCATAACTTGTTGTGCCTCCATAACTTTTGCCAAATTAATCCTTGCAATCATGGCCTTATATTCAGCCTCATTGTTGGAAGCTTTGAATTGGAAACGCAAGGCGTATTCCATGTCGACCTCGTCCGGAGTGCTCAAAACTATCCCCGCGCCACATCCTGTATTGCAAGATGAGCCATCTACATATAGCCTCCATATAGGTAACTCGTCTTCAAATTTCTGATCAGTCAGAGTTCCTCGGTGAAATATTTGCTGCTTCTTTTCATCCTCCCCAGATTTTTCTCGCTCCTCGTCGCTCATTTTTTCTTGCCCTTTTACCAACCGGAGTTGGTCTGGGCTCGAATTTAATGATTTTGTAACATCCACTTGCCTTTTTACCAACAGGAGTTGGTCTGAGCTAGTGTTTGTCGATCCTGTAACATCCACAGGTTGATCAGCGAGCAATTCTTATTCCTCATCCAGAGTCCTCCCAACTATCTCTGCATCACATCCTGTAACATCCACACGCCCTTTTACCAATAGGGATTGGTCTGGGCTTGTGTTTGTTAATCCTGTAACATCCACAGGTTGATCAGCGAGCAACTTTTGCTCCTCGAGGGTTTCAGGATAGGTGTACTCCGCTATGAAATCTGCTACAGCCTGCCCTTTTAGTGATGATATGGGTTCATAAATTATATCATATTCTCCGAGCTCTATTGCCCAGTACATCAATCTTCCTGGTTTTTCTGGCTTATGCAGGGCTTGCCTCAATGGCACATCAGTATATACTACTATAGTATGAGCCTGGAAGTATGGCCTCATTCTCCTACTCACCTCAATCAGCGCCAGTGCCAATTTCTCCAGCCTTGGATATCTTATTTCTACTCTTTGGAAGGCCTTACTTGTGTAGTAAATTGGTTTTTGTACTCCATTCTCCACTCTGATCAACGCCGAGCTAACTGCATTTTCGGACACTGCTAGGTACAGGTACAATTTTTCTCCCATCACCGGACTGGATAACAGTGGAGGTGCTCCCAAGTATCTCTTCAAGTCTTAAAAAGCCTTCTCGAATTCATCATTCCACTCAAAAGTCTTTCTGAGTTTCTTGAAGAATGGGAGACATCTATCAGTTGCTCGGGACATAAATCGGTTGAGTGCCGCTACTCGTCCTGTGAGACTCTGTACTTCCTTCTTCATCGTTGGAGATCGCAGCCCTAATAGAGCTTTGATCTTTTCAGTATTTGCTTCAATGCCTCGTTGATTGACAATGTACCCGAGAAACATGCCTTCTCGTACTCCAAAGATGCACTTCGTCGGGTTCAACTTCATTTGATATTTATCTAGTTGATCAAAAGTCTGGCTTAAGTCAACTAGATGATTAGAAACTTTCTTGCTTTTTGTCAGCATATCGTCAACATAGACTTCCATGTTGTCACTGATTTGTTTAGCAAAGACCTTGTTCATCAGCCTCTGATATGTCGCACCTGCATTTTTCAAACCAAAAGGCATAACATTATAACAATAAGTTCCCCTAGGGGTAATAAAAGAAGTACTTTCCCTGTCCTCAGGTTTCATTTTAATTTGATTATAGCCAGAATAAGCATCCATGAAGCTTAGCAACTCGTATCCCGAGGTAGCATCCACCAGTTGATCAATTCGGGGCAATGGAAAGTGATCCTTTGGGATGCTTTGTTGAGGTCGGTGAAGTCCACACACATCCTCCACTTGTTGTTTTTCTTCTTTACCATCATCGCATTAGCTAACCAATCTGGATATTTAACATCTTCAATGAAACAAGCTTTTTGGAGCTTCTCGACTTCCTCCTGTATAGCTTGATTCTTCTCGGGACTGAATACTCTTCTTCTCTGCTTCACAGGCTTGATCTCCTTATTCACATTGAGCTCGTGACATAAGAAGTTTGGGTCTATCCCAGGCATATCTTCATGACTCCACGCAAAAGTTTGCCTTCTGCTTTTAAGGAAAGTTATCAATTCCTGTTTTAATGAGGCTTCCAACGATGAACCTATTTGAGTAGTTCGATCAGGGTGCTCGTCGTCCAGAATGATGTTTTCAGTAGCTTCCACCACTTGACCCTTCACGAGTTGCGACTCATCTCGAGGATCCAATGTTTCAATTTCTGCACCTTCATCCACTTGATAAGTAATGGTCTTTTTCTTTGATTCTTCCAGTTCTTCTTGCTCGGCGGATGAATAATAGGATTCCCGAGCTACTTTCTGATCACCTTTCATAACTCCTACTCCAAAGTTTGTTGGAAATTTTAGGCATTAATGCACTGTAGATGGTACAGCCTCGAACTTCTTCAATCCTACTCTTCCCATGATGATATTGTACGATGATTGGACATTCTTGTCCATCACGAAGAAGCCTATTCTTTCTGTCCAACAAGTAGGCCACGTACCAATGAATATATCCAACTTGATCATCCCAAGTGGAAATACTTTCTCGCCAGCAAAACCGATGAGGGGTCTGTGATAAGGCTCCAGTTGTGATAGCTTTAGTTTAAACTATCGAAACACGAGTAGAACATGATGTCTGCCGAGCTACCATTGTCGACCAGCACTCTTGAAATCATTACCTCCTTCATTCTCATCTTGATCACCAGCGGATCATCGTGAGGATATAAAACACCTGCAAGGTCATTTTTCGAAAAACCGATGACCAATTTCTCCTTGTTCACCTTTCTCGGGCGATCTTCCTCAGCTAAATTTATTCGCTAAATGTACGAGCAAGCTTGAGCCTCACCAAGGTAAGATTTTCTTTCTGCAGTAAGGTCTCCTCCTTCTGCATCTCCTCTTGTAATAACATTACAATCAAATGACCCAAAGCTTATTGAAAATACCTCTCGTTTTGGTTGCCTCGATTTCTTGGGAAGACCAGGGTCATCCTCTGGATTAACTTCATGGTTTCTCTTCTTGTTCTCCTCTGCTCAACGAGGAGATATAGATCTCTCTCTAGTTCGGTCGTTGTTTCTTCTTTCACCTCCCCGATCAACATACTTTGCTAGTTTTCCTCGTCGGATGAGTGTTTCAATCTCATTCTGAAGAGCTATGCAATTTTTAGTCATATGGCCATGATCCTTGTGGAACTCGATATTCTTTTCCCTATTCCTCATGTCAGGGTCTGCCTTCATTTTCTTTGGCCAGTTTAACTCCTCGCTGTTCTCAATTTCTTCCAGGACGTTGTTGATATTTGCCTTCAAAGGTGTGTAATTATCATATTTCCTCAAGACCTCCCATGACGACCTATTTTTGGATTGTTTGTCACCACCATTGTTCTTATGCTCTTTCTTCTTAGCTTTATCACCTTCCACCTTGGTTTCTTTGGCGTCCATATTATTCTTCGCAAACATAGCCTCCTCGGCATTCTTAATCTTGGACGCTTTTCCCATCAGGTCCGACATGGTTCGAGGTGGATCTTTGGCCAAAGTGTAGTACAACTTGTTTGGCAGCAGTCCACTCATCAAGGCGGTAATCGCTGTCTTCTCCTCATAATCAATGACTTTGAGTTTCTCATTATTGAAACGAGTTATATAATCTCTGATACTTTCACCAGCTTTTTGTCTAACACTTAACAAATGTGCTACTCGTTTAACTGGCTTTGCCCCAAAGCAGAAATTCCCAATGAATAACTCGGCCAGTTGAAGAAAAGTTAAAATCTTACCCCGAGGAAGATTATTATACCATATCTTAGCAGATCCGGTAAGAGTTCTCGAGAATGCCCTGCATGTCATCTCGTCTGGGACAGCATAGATGTCGACAGCAGCTTGATATTGTTCTATATGAATGACAGGGTCAGTCTTTCCATCATACTTGGGAGTCACAATAGGTGCTTTGAACTTTGATGGTGTTGGAAAATCAACAAGGTCCTGGACGAAAGGTGTTCCTCGAACAAAGGTTCGTTGTAGAGGGTTCTTGGCCTTAGCCATTTCCCCTAATATATCCTCCATCCTCTGAATAGATCCTTTCCATGCATCATTTCCTTGCTCGGGCCTATTGGTTCGAGCAACTGATCGTGTTGAAGTGTCTTCCTAGAATTTATCTCGACGAGTAGCTGGTCGCGACTGGGCAGATCCTTCCCTTAAATCTAATGGTCGTCGAAAGCTCCTCAACGCTGCATTAAGAGGACTTTTGTTCCTCCTAGGGCCTAATCGATCGAAAGGAGAGGCCCTACTTAATCTTTCCAATGCGCTGGCCCTTTCTGGGGAGAGGGTGACACGTTGTTCAGTATCTGTGGCTCGCACTGACGAAGTTCATCGAATTCCTCATTGCGATGTGAGTTAGTACGCATAGTACGCGAAGAAGGCGCACGGGTAATTCTTTGAATGCTTCGTGGTCCGAAATGGGCTGATGCTCCGCCATGGAAGGTTTGGATGAGTTGTCGCATTGTTTCTTGCATGACGGTCTGACCTTGAGCCAGATTTGCCATTATTCCAGTCAGATCTGGAATAATTGGTGGAGCAGACGAATTTGGAGGGGTTCCAGCATTTTGATTGCTGGATTCAGGAATATCCGCCATTGGCAATGGATTATTTTTGATGAAAAACGATATTATCAGTCGTTTCCCACAAACGGCGCCAATCTGTTGATGTAAAAAATTAGATCACTCTAATAATTCAATCACAGATAAATAAATGAGACAAAAGATTTTAAAGTGGTTCAGCCTTATTAGAATGGCCTACGTCCATTGTTGTTTTATTGCCGAGTGTTTGGGAATTCTCGATTACAAGAAATTCCGTTCTGGATTCAGTACCCAGAGTTTGGATCCGATCCCCCCCAATGAGGATTGTACAATTTATTTATAGCCCTGAGGCTGTAATGTGAAAGGGTAATACATTAAATGATATACATATGAAAGGGTAATATATTTAATGCCCTCTTTGCGTGTGCATCGGAATGATAAGCATTTAATGAATCAGTTGAACTGTTGGTTATCCAGCTATTAATGCTTTGTTCGAGATGCAGCTCGGAACACCTAAGCTTCCTGATATTCAAGAGTTCCTCGGAGAGATCTGTTACTTGGAGCGTATGAGTTCCTCGGAGAGGTCTGTTCCTCAGAGCGTGTGATCATCTCGAAAGTGCTTGTTGTTGCCATGTAGATAGCCATGTGTCTTCATATGATTGGTCTAAGTCAGCAGATTAAATTTGGTATCAACAGCCAACTAGAGGGACAATAGCTTCCTTCAATTCGACAACCCTTAACTTCAGTTTTTTAAATAGGTAGAGATACATTACTTTGGATGAGATTCCTTACTCGACGAGCAACTTGTCGACGTCATAGTTGGATATCCTGAGGGTAATGATCAAAGCCTCATTATGTGGGGTTCTTACCCCCACTAGGTCTTCATCCGTGAACATGATATGTTTAGGGTAGTCAACGTCATCTACTCTCCACTGCTTCCCTGACTGTGTCTTTGCTAGATCGATTTGAAAAGCTTGCATTACTGCTGTAAATTTGTTCACTTCCAACCGAGATGGGTTTCCCTGAATCTTCTTTACATTAAATGCCCCATGAATTACTGCAAACTCATGGCCAGCATCGTCCTAGAGCATGTTGCCAGGCCTTATGTCTCCGTTGGCAGTAACTTTCTCTACTTTCTTTTCCATAAACTCGTTCAGGTATCCGATATGGGCTAACTCTTCAAGGTGAGACTTAAGAGCCTTCCAGTGATGAGTCTTATATCCTCCTTTCTTGTGAAAATCGCATCTCAGTGCATTATTTCTCTTTGAGTGATCTCCTCCCATCTTTCTGGGCCACTTAACAAATGGCTCGTCCTTGATCTTCACTAGGATCTTGTAGATTGGTTCTTTGAAGACAGTGTTTACTTCCTGAAATTCTTTTGAAACATCGTTATTGTTTCCATTCTTGGAGACACCCTTACCCCTATTCTTTCCTCCTCTCTTCTGGTTTTTGGCCTAATTATTTCCCTCGATAGTGAGATTAGCTCGACCATTTCCCCATGCACTGAGGTGGGTCACATCTTCAACTTTGGTATATTTCTCGATGCGAGCCATCAGGTCATTAATGGTTGTGGCCTCCTTTTTAGTGAGGGATTGGTGCAAGAGATATGATCTAGGTAGGCCAATCTTGAAAGATGCCACTGCTACCTACTCCGAGCAGTCCTCAACCTCGTGAACAACTCCCAGTACCTTTTTACGTAGTCTCGGAGGCTCTCCTGGAGCGTCTTCTTCATTGTTATCATGGCATCCATCCTATTTGGATGGGAGTTACTGGTGATGAAGCGAGCCGTGAAGAGCTATGCCAAGGACTCAAAGCTCCTGATGGATTTATGAGGGAGCCTCTCGAACCACTTCTGAGCCACATCGTGCAAACTCTAGGGAAATATCTGGTACATTAGTGCATCCCTGTGGCTCCAGAGAGTCATGGCCTGTATGTACTGCCTAACGTGATCGATAGGGTTAGTCTTCCCATCATAGATCTTGAATCTTAGAATTGCGAACTTCTTGAGGGTTTATTTTTCTTCTTCTATCTCCCTTGAGAAAGGGAATTTCATCTGAGCTCTGAGAGATCACCGGCCTAGCTCTCTGGTCGATCTGGCACCTTGATGTGCTGGGTGCTGGTCCATTTATCTCCGGACCAAATTTCTTATATCCTCATCTCCTCGAGATGGGCTCCAGCAATAGCAAGATCATCGCTATTTCTCGAGCAAGTCATTATCTGACTCGTGTTCCTCAATTCTTTGGGATCCGCGTCTAGGGCTCCTTCCTCAGCTGCGAGACTTGCTCGCCTGAGGGATATGAGTGCGGTGTTGGCGTCGCCTGGAGATAAGATGGAGATCTTTCTCCATCCTTTCCAATCTTCTTTTGAGGAGAGCATTCTCATCCTCTTGCTTGCGAGCATCCTCTCCTTGCTCCTGGAGCCTTGCCTCATAGGCATCGATGAACCTGGAGATTTATGTGGACCTCGTTGGTCCTTGATTTTCTTCCGAGGTTTGCCGCTTAGGGCAAGCCCTTTGATCTGAACGTCGAACCTTAGATCTGATCCTACAAGGGGCAGGTTGCTCTTGGATATCCCCTTCTTGAGGGGCATTGCTACTGTGACCAGACATTCCAAATTCTTTGTTGGTGAGGGCTTTCTTAGAGGAAGACAAACGTTTCCCACAGACGACACCAATTGTGGTGACAATTAAGTTCAACACAAATTAATAAGAAACGGAAATCACCAGAATAAATAAAGAATGTAAAGAACGCCAATCACACAACACAATATTTACGTGGTTCAACAAGATTGCCTACATCCATGATGGTGCTCTCGATATTATTTATCTATACTCCGGGGAGTATTTTACAGGAAAAATAATACATGCCTTTTACCCCAGGCTTAGGGTTTCTTATAAAAATGTTTGTTCTCGGGGAGTGGGGGTGTTGGACTCCCCCACGTCAATCCATAACCCCTAGAATATATGCATACTAGATTTTAGGAACTTGACTGAGTCATAACTGAATTGATTTGGATGCGAGGCTCCCAGACTTTGGGCCGTTTTTATTGGGCTACTCGTCTTGGGCCAGAATGAGAAATTGAGGTACCCACAATAAGCATAAGTGTCTCAAACCAACTGAAATAAAATAGACTTTGGGCGTATGCCTATACATTAATCCCCAAAAAAAAACTAAAATAGAGAAGCAACCTAGTTTAAAATCAATGATATGAAGTCCGATGGGCAAGGTAAGACTGCAAGGCTGATCTCTGGATAGTCCTATTATCCCTGTATAGGAGCACCTGGGGGGCCATTTATAATTTGGGTCAACGCCCTAGAGTTGTAAGAATTAACTTACTAAATTTAGAGTGCAAAATTATAGTTAATTCAAAGTGAACATCTCCCATCGTCAGCCGCATACATTAAAAATCTCACTGCTCATCTAAGAGCAATGTTAAACGTACAACCACCTAAGTTCAAAAGTACATAACGGATAAATGTGCCAACGTAAATATAAGGATACATCTAGCCTAATTAATGTACTAAAATAGAATCATTTATATTCCAGTTACTACTATCTAAGGTACCCCAGTCACTACACATAAAGTGACATAACAAAATATCATGTATACTACATAGTCTTGGCTCTGTAATTTTATTGTCTACATCATTAGACTAAGAACTTATCTGATTCACTTTTATTTGTTTTTTTTATATATATATATATATATATATATATATATATATATATATATATATATCCTCATATATATTCGATACTAATGCATCTACCAATAACATCTTATCTGTGCTCTATCAGTAAGCCCGGAGGAGTCTCCTATCCAAATCGAACATCACAATATATATACAAGTGGGGCGGTATTTAAGTAGTACACCGTTACACGATCCACACGCAGTGATGACACATGTATCCCAGCATCAAAACTTATCTCTCATAAGTGACGCTGCTACGTAGTACCTAAAACATGACCTACACTATGCCTAGCTCACCTATACCGACATGTGTTATGGTCCACAATGCGCATAACCCCAACCGATAGAACAACACACGAACATAGGTATGTCCACACAAAATATATATATTACAATATGTAAAGGTAATTACTCTATAATTACCTCCTAGCTGCTAGGGGTGACAATTCTAGAAACGACATGAAAACACGACCCGAAATGATACAAAATTGACCCGAAATTGACACGATATGTCGTGTTCGTGTTGGGTTTTTCGACATGAAGTCGTGTCCGTATCAAATTTACGAGTCGTTTCATCGTGTCTTATCATGTTAATCATGTTTTATTTAGGTTTTTGTGTATATTTATATTTAGTTTAGTATGATATTTAAGAAATTGTGTTATTCGTGTCGGTCAGTTCGTTTTTATTTGGGTCGTGTTTGTGTATCTTAAAACAATAATTCGTGTCGTGTCGTGTTAGAAAATCCTTATCGCGTCATGTCGTGTCGGTCCGAAACATGACCCAAATACGCGAATAGCCAAGAACCCCAAAACCCAAAGACAGGACCCAAAAACCCTTGGAAAAATGATATTTTATTAAAAACAAATAATGAGTAAATATTTTAAGTTTTGAAATTTTAAAAGTTGTTGTTTTATGAAAATGGTGTATTTTCTAAGAAAAATTGGTGTTAAACATTTTATGGAATAAATGTTTGAAAATGATGAATTATTTCGTAAACATTGCTAAAATAATGCTTCCTGCAAATTTTATGAAAAGTAGACATTTGTTGAGTTTGAAGAAATTAAATTTTTTTTATGTATTGAAAATGTAATTTTTGCAAGTGTAATGAATTTCTAGAATGAAAAAAAATGTGTTTAACCCATTTAATAGGATTTTGAAGTTTAAAATTCATATTCCCATCCATATAAACTTGTAGTATTTGGTTGTTGAATGTATAAACAAGTTTACAGAAGATTTAATTGGGTTTAAATATGAATAAAGAAAAATATAAAAATTTTAATCTTCAAAGTGAGTGAAAAAGGGGTTAAAATATGATAAATAAAAAGTTGTAAGACTACATGTAAATTGAAAGAAATAGTTTTTTCTTATAAAAGTAGTCTTAAGTCTAAATGAACTTCTTGAATAAAAAAAAGTAAAGAAATCTATGGTTTGAAAGGTTATGAATAAGTGTTAATGGGTAAACAAGGGAAAGTTAGTGTGTATAACTTAGTAATGTTGTAGACAATTAACACTTATGAAATAGGAATGGAATTGATGGAATAAGACGATTTCAATTAAAAAGAATAATACTTCAAGGTTAAAAAGGGTGTTAATGTGTTAAAACACTTAAGAAGTTAGTAAGGATGACTTAATAGTGTTTTTGAGAAATTAACACTTGTAGAAATTCAATAGAGGGTGATTTTGGAGACAAATGGGTAAAATGATAATTTTACTTAAAGTGGAACATTTTTAAGAAATAAAATTTTTGGAAAGATGTTACAAAAAGTGATCCAATGGATGGAATTTTTGGAATAAAAATCAAGGTTAAAGTGTAAAGTACATGAAATGGTGAAATTTCAAAGTGTAACACAAATTGGGGTGTAATACCGAGTTTTGACTATGACGGCGGCGGGTATGGTTGTCACAAAAATCCTGTTGGGTAGAAATGGTAGGTGAATTGGTGGAAATTTTGCGTGGTCAAAAGAACACGGTTAGGTGAGTGACTTTCTTGAACTAAGTAATGTCTATAGGAGTTTGCAATGATGATCACGATGTGTTAAAGAAAATAATGACCTATGTGTAGTAGGATACTGACGTCGTCGCTAGACACTGGACAAAATCAATGACTAGAACGTGAGGTGTTCGCTAATCATTATGCCAAGGATGTGAAAGTTAGGGTCGGGCATTGACTTCCTAAAGGACTATCGATTCATAAATTACATTCGTATTATGAGGATGAATGGTTGCGATCCGATTCGTCGCTGCCAGTGACCCCAGGTCAATGGGCGTGGCTAGGATTTGTGCTAAGTGAGAACTCTATAAATGAGTTGCATGATTTCAAGTGCACGGTCGCTTTTGTGATTCAGGGTTGGACGCTTGTGGGCGAAATTCCTCGGGACGGTTGTTTATCCCTATGACTCAAGCGTCTCCCTTTCGGTTTTCATAATTCGAATTAGGTATTCTCACCTATGGTGACTTATATTGGTACCATGTCATCGTACGACAGGGTTGGTCCTAAGAGAGCGCGGTGGATCGAGTTTGTTCATTGCAAATTGATATTTGGGTGTGCCCATATGAGGTATTCTTTCTATTGCATAAAGTTTTGCATATAGGTGGCTATATTTTTTACCACACGATTTTCTCATAGTAGCGATCTTTCTTATAACTAATGGACTTTCGACTGGACATCTCAACAGTCTGTGGTTTGAGTTGTGAAGAGAGGGATAGTGTTGGAAATCGGGAAACTTAGCACATGAGGTTACTTTACCACGGTGAGTGGATTAGAGTGATACTCTAGTGATTACTCAAGGAAGAGACACCTAGGGTAATCTTAGGTTCATCAAAGTGGCGCATCGAAAGGTGTAAACCAAGCATGTGGTAATGATTTCATGGAATTATTCCTTCATGGAGTGAGAGAATAGAATAATATGGTTATCGACAAGCTCATGCGAGTTGCATAGTTAGGATAGCCAAAAAGTTGTGGAACACAAAATGTACGGTCCAAAGCTAGGATTGATTTTTTGAGGTATATACGACGGTTGGTTGTAAAAGGATTTTCTTTTGGGTGAGCATTGGCCGATTGAAAGGGTTTTCCCGTAGAGGCATCGGTATGCCTTAGGTACTAGCATAAGTAATGATAGAAATTGTGTGAACATGATCATCAAGTGAGTGGAGGGTCGGAGTTGGTTATACAAAGCTCATCGTTAGCGAATTAATGAACGTTAAAACTTGTCGCGTATCGAGCATTTGGGGAATTTGGCATTGAAGATTTTAAATAATTGTCTTGGAGGATTTCTAGGACTTAAAATAAAGATTGGTGGACCCTACAATCTTGAGGATTGATGAATCGAGAATTTCGGGGACGAAATTCCCCATGGAGGGAAGTTTGTAATTCCCAGTCACAAGAATTGAAATGGATTATAACTGTGGAGGAGTTAATGATAATTATAGAAGAATTGTGGGTAGAATTGGAGGAAATGAGAAAAGAAGAAAAAAGGGTCATTTAAATGACAAGGGGATGTCGTTCGAACGATAAGGTGAGGTCGCAAGAAGGGTCTCGAGAAGCAGGGCATCAAATGACGTGCTACTGACTTAAAGTAGCAGGTCGCGCGATCATAGTTTGAACGATATAAGGTAGTCATTCGAACGACATAGAGAAGTCGTTCGAACGACGTAAGTCAAGATTTTTATTCTTAGTTGCCCTTGTGCGCTATCACAATCTCAGCCGGTAGATCTTTTAGATGTTGAGCCTAAATCATCCCTGAAGGGGAAAAAATGAGTTTTTTTTTTTACCTTAGGGAGGGTTTTAAAATGTGTTGTTTGGTTTATTGGGATTATTTTGAGTTGGGAGAAAATGAAAGAAGGAGAGAGAGAGAGAGAGAGAGAGAGAGAGGTGGGTGGTCTTCCAACTCCACCCACCACCAAACACCACTCCTCTACTAGTTTCTTAGTGTATTACACCACATTTGAACAATTTATACCCATTTCCACCATTGAATAATAAGAGCTATGAATTTTGGAGGAGTATTTAGGACATTTTTGGAGGCGATGAAGGTGGATTTTCATGGAGTTTGAGTGGGTTTGGCTTGGAAGCATGGAAGATGAACATTTCGGAGTAGTTTTGAGGATGCATTTGGTAATCCCTTCAGGCCACCAACATTTCTACCACCATTGGATCAATTAGAGGTGTGAAAACCTTACTCTTAGTGTAAGGTTTATTTTGCACGTTTTTAATCTTGTAGTTAGACTATTTGAGTGCGGTGCATTTTAGTTAAATCATGTGATTAATGTGTAGAATATAATAAATGTTTTTATGAAATAAAAATGTTGGAAAAATTATATTTTGTTAAAAACAAAGAATGAGTAAATATTTCAAGTTTTGAAATATTTAATGTTCGTATTTTATGAAAATGGTGTATTTTATAGGGTATATATTTGTGACAAATATTTTATGGAATAATTGTTTAGAAATGATGACTTATTTTGTAAACATTAGTAAAATAATGTTTCTTGCAAAAATGATGATTTAATGAAAAATAGACATTTGTTGAGTTTGAAGAAATTAAAAAAATGTAATTTTTGCAAGTATAATGAATTTCTAGAATGAAAAAAATTCGTTTAACGCCATTAATAGGATTTTGAGGTTTAAAATATATCTTCTCATACATATAAGCTTTTAGTATTTGGTTGTTGAAGTTAAAACATGTTTAAAGAAGATTTAATTGGGTTTAAACATGAATAAACAAAAAAGACAGAAATTTTACTCTTCAAAGTGTGTGAAAAAGGGATTAAAATATGATAAGCATAAAGTTGTAAGACTACAAGTAAAATGATAAAAAATGACATTTCTTATAAAAGTAGTCGTAAGTGTAAATGGATTTATTCAATAAAGAAAGTAAACAAATGTGTGGTTTGGAAGGCTGTGAATATGTGTTAATAGGTAAACATGGGAAAGTTAGTGTGTATAACTTAGTAATGTTGTAAACAATTAAAACTAGTGAAATTGAAAAGGAAAAGATGGAATAAGATGCTTTCAATTAAAAAAAATAATAATCCAAGGTTAAAAAGGGTGTTAATATGTTAAAACATTTAACAAGTTAGTAAGGATGACGTAATAATATTTTTGGGAAATTTACACTTATAGAAATGGAGTAGAGGGTGATTTTCGAAACAAATGGGTAAAATGGTAATTCAACTTAAAGTGGAACATTTTTAAGAAATAAAAATTTTGGAAAGGTGTTACACAAAGTGGTCCTAAATGGATGTGATTTTTCGAATAGAAATCAAAGTTAAAGTGTAAAGGATATGAAATGGTAAAATTTCAAAGTGTCGCACAAATTGGGGTGCAACCTCGGGTTTTGGCTTTGATCGAGTAAAAAAGAAAAAGTAGAATAATGTGAACATTTGTAAAATATTAAAATAAATTAAAAGGAACACGGATGACACTGGGATAAGCAAGATGGGCTCAAGTCTAAGAGTAAAAAGCCCAAAACCACTGGCCAGTGCATATGGTGCGCATAGCCGACGGTGTGGAGATCGTTATAGTACGCGGTATTGGAAGATTCTGAGAAAAGATAAATGAATAAGGAACATGTCAAGAAATCGATTGTGTGGCAAAATATCTTTATACAACCTAACTTGAATGAATAAATAAATATTTTGGTAAGGCTAAAATTGACAAGTAAAGGTAAAATTGATAAATGTCCTTAAAGTAAGGAAAAAGGTAAAGTGAGTGGGCAAATGGGTGACTAAGAAACCTAAGCGGTTAAAACCATAATTAACACATGAATGTGTTGTAAAAATATTTTCAAATTTAAAATAAGTATCTTCTTCCACGGTGTTCGCGTGTGTTGAAAGGGTGAGTTTTCAACGAAAAGAGTAAAGTGTATTAGAAAACCTAAATGGGATGATTTCGGTAATGGAATTCGTTTGGATAAGTCAACGTAAGGGTTTCTAGTGTTGAACTAGTTTTATTCAATAAAGTGTGAAAATTCTAAGGGTGAATAAAGGAAATCTCTATAAGATTAAGATAAATTAATCTGGATAAGTAAGGTTTTCAGAATCAAAAACCTTTTCATGCATTTGGTATATGTATATGTATACATCTATATGTATAGAATGTAGTTGCATGTGCACGTAGGCGTAACGTGTCGAGTCTCCTTTCTGCTGTTCAATTCTATGCTTCATTTGTATATTTCCCACTGGGATTAGGCTCCCACCCTCGCTTTGTTACTGCAGTTTAGGAGCGGTGTTTTACATGTAAGTACTTTATTTATTTTTACGTTTGTACCTCTGTATACTTGGACTTCAGAGTGCTCCCCATGGTTCCCTCACGTAGTTTGATTTGAAACTCGAATCGCATACTAAACAAGTGAAACTTTAATTAAAATAAAATAGAACTAGCAACATATAGGTTGTTTCATTTCACTTCACACCTAACACTCCAGTCGGGCCGGGTTGAGTACGAGTAACCCATAAATCTGATTCAGGGTGTTATAGTCTTATAGGGTTTTTGGTTGGTGGTGGGTGGTTTCTTAATCTCCATAATTAACTTATATTAACCTAATTCCCGAGTTGGACCTAAATCCCCATATTTGGACCCCCAAATGGGCCCAAATCCAAAATCTAAATAGTTCCATAGCGTCCCAACTTATGGACATATACCCTAAGGTTGCCACTGGGACAATCTTAGTGGTGGATTGGGTTTGGTCCCGAGTTCGATCCCCGACACTATCAAAATAATGCTTTGCCAGCGAAAGCCACGAATTGCGGATGGGGATTAGTCGAGGTGCGCGTAAGCTGACCTGGACACCTCATGGTATGCTACCAAAAAACAATACGTGACCATAAGTAAATAACTATTCAAATTATTTTTCACGGGTGAACCCCTCATGACCTATTTGAATCCTATAATTATGAAATCATTGATAAATATTTGTTCTCAATTTAAATTTTACTGATTTAAATTGAAATCTCTCCGACTTAATCTCTTCCCAGTTTTAATTCGAATTTATTAAACTAATTTCCCTCATAATATTTCATTCCAAAAACTCGGGGTATTACGACGTTGTATAAATTGATTTTAAGGTAAAAAACTCAATTGCGAGATTAGGTGGGGATTTCATCACCCTTTCTTGGCACCCAAATCACTTAAATAACTCGAACATTTGTAGAACACCGAACACCGCCCTTTAATTAAATCCAAGTAGATATTGTCTCTAGGGTATCACATAAAGATCATAGGAAACTTTTGAAAATGTTATGATTTAAAGAAATTCCAACTAGAACCTGACAAATAGGTCCTAAGGACCCTCTATCTAGTCTAGTAATTTTAATGAGTCTTCATATTGACCAACAACATGGGAGTGAAATTGGGATCCTAAGACGATAATCTTAGTTGGTCATCATTCTATTTTCCTTTAAAAAAATTCAAAGCTCTTTCTAATTAGGAAGATTTCTTGGGCAACCTGTGTTAATTTTTAGTTAATCTCTCGAGAACTAGAAATTAAAATTTGAGTTCCCTGAACCTAAATTAAGATAATTTCAATTAACTTGTATGATATTACAAATTTCGTGGTTTGAGTCGATTATTTTCATTTTCTTAAAAAAAATTAAATAAAAAGAAAGAAAAAAAGAAAGTCGAGTGAGCAAGCGCACATTTTATGTCTAGTTGGCTCCAATATACAACCGATAGGTTGTCTAGTGTGAAGTATTCTAGTAATCCCGACACTTTCGTATGAAGATTCTCGTTATTTTCTGAAGTGGGAGACGAATTAGCACCACGAGCCCTTAAGGACTACCTATATGCCAATAGGCCTAGTCAATCATCGTGTATCATTCTTCCCCCACATAATGCGAACAACTTCGAGTTCAAGTTGGGAGAAATTGAATTGTTACCCATTTTTAGGGGTACAGAAAAGGAGGAACCTATCTTTACGTGCAAGAACTCGAAGAAATCCGTGGAACAATTAAGTTAAAAGAAACTCGCTTATGATATTAAAAAACTAAAATTCTTCTTATTTTCTTTTGAAAAGGCCAAAAATTGGCTTCTATCGCTTGGATCGAATTCAATCAATATATGGAGTCAATTGAGTATTAAATTCGTCCAAAAGTTCTTCCAGAATCAAAACATGGCATTGATACATCACGCCATCAATAAGTTTAGTCAGAAAGAGGGATAATATCTATGAAAGTACTTGGAGAGGTTTAAGGACTTTCTATTTCAATATCCTCACAAGGGGATTGAGTTGTTACATCAAGTCTATATTTTATTTGTGGGTTTCGATTTCATTACCTAGACTATGCTTGAGTTAATATGTAATGGTGACTTTATCGAGAAGAGTGAAACCCATGCAAGAATTTCCCTAGATGTCGTAGCAAAGAAGTCCCAATGTTGGGAACCCCATCGAGAGTCTATGCTCACCATGTCAAATGAAAGAACCACTCAGCAAGTCAAGAGAAATTTAGATATGAATTCCAAAATATTCATATTAGTCAGGCATTTAAAAGCCTTGAATATGATCAAATAGGGCAATCAAACTACACTTGCACCCGTGCAACATGTAGGTTCACCTATGAGTTTTATCTGCGATGGATTCAACCACCTAGTTAGATTGACCCCCCTTCCATCTCATAAAGACCTTAGTGATCAAGCTAATGCACTATATCAAAGTAGGCATAATTATAACCCATTTTCCAATACTTACAATCCATGTTGTAAAGGATACCCTAAATTTTCATGGTATAAGGTTCAGTACCAAGTACGTCAATCTTCTGGTAACCCCCCAAGTTTCCAAAAGGCCAAACCATCCCATCTTATCCTTCACCCCAAAAGATGAAATCTTTAGAAGATACATTTAATTTTCTTGAACAAAACACCCTCCAGTTTTAACAATCCACCCAAAATGTCCTCTAGTCAACTCAATAAATCTTACATGTGAATACCTAGGCCATAGATAACCTCAATTAGCCCATGTTTTGAGTGAGATAAATAAGGGAACATTTCCAAACGAACCTAAAACCAATCCTTACGGTAATAATACTAAGGGTCATTATTTCATTCAAGACTAGAACTTCCCTGACCCAAGATCATACCAAGTCCATAATGAAGCTTAGATCTGATAAGGGTAAGAAACAAAATCCACCATTGGATCAAACCACCCCCCAACCTTTTATTTTGAGCCATGTATCAAGATCTATGTACCTAAAGCTATGTTTCCCTAACACATGGTACCTAAAAAAAGGGCACAATGTTGGAAGTGTTTGCGCAAATTCAAATTTCCATCCCACTACTTTACGCTATAACAAAAGTGTTGTGCTAAAACAATCCTATGTTAAGCAACAAAGACCATAAACTCACTTCAGAGTTTTACCAAACACTTGGTGTGTGGAAAACACCCAAGACCTTGTTCCTAATGAAAACTAAGTGTGCAAACTCAAAACGAATATAACCAAACATTAACAAGTAGGATAACTAGAACATACAAGAAATCAAAGCAAATAAATGACAACAATATAACGTGGTTCACCCAAACTAGGGTTGGATCCACAATGGTAGGATTTCTTCTTTCTTTGATAAATAGAGGAACCATAAGGTTACACACTCACACTTTTTATCTCTCCAAGAAAGTCACTCACAAACCAAGCACAATAACTAATCTTTAAACAAGCTCTCACTCAATTTTCTCTTCGAAAACTCACAAAATTCTAAACTTCAGCTAGAAAAATAGCAATGCTCCAAAACAAAAAATAAACTGCTGCTATTTATAGTTTTTCCCCAAAGTGGCAATTTTGAAAATATCAAGAAAAATCTATTTTTCTCCCAAAAGAGCCGTCAACCAACAAGAAGCCACTAGAGAGCCAATACATATCACAAACTCCACTTTGGCGATCCGAATGATCCAACCAAACCACCAGAATGAAAACCATTTAACCCTCTTGAAGATCACCTAGAAATCTACCAAGCTCAACGTGGCTCCACCTAACCGAGGAGCCTCTCCTCGAACTTCAACAAGAAGTGAGATTTAGAAGCTTTAGGAAATACCTAAACTTTTCCGTAATCACAAGTTTGGTGAGTAAATCTACTTGTGTTCTCATCCGTGTGCACCTTTTTAATAAAAACCTCACTAGAATTAACCCAATCCTGAACTCTACGATACCTCACATCAATATGCTTTGTGCGGGCATGATACACTTGATTCTTAGCCAAATGCATAACATTTTTACTATCGCAATGAAAACGAACACTCTCTTATTTCATCCTAAATTAACTCACCAACCTCTTTAACCAAACCGCCTCCTTTGAGGCTTTCGTAAGTGCCATATACTCTGCCACCGTGGTAGACAAAGCACTTGTTGATGATGCTAAGATTTAGCACCACCGGATAAGTGATAGTGAGCTCAAACAGTAGCAGCCATGGCAGCCATAGAGATGTATAAGTATGTAGAAGGGGATGAGTATAAGAGGAAATAAGACAATGATGTATAGTGGTTCAGCCAATTTGGCCTACATCCACTGTGAGTGTGTGATCCACTAAGTATGGGCACTAATGGCCTTGGATACAATGCACATAAGCCCCTCTCTCTCTATTGTGTGTACAAGCAGAGTTTTAGCTAGGGTTATAGTAAATTGATCGATCCCCTGTAGGGTTGTAGGTGACAAGTATATATAGGTCTTGGGGGGTGTAGTGTACCCCCCAAGTATGCATGGTGCATGTGAATGATGATCTAGCCAATCCCCTATTGACACTTGTAGATGCCAAATGATGACATAATATTCCCTTACGTGAGGGTGTGATTTTGTTATAACGGTCTCCCATGTGTCGTGTGAGCCTCACGCGCACTGTTCGACGCATCTCCCAAACCACGCGCTGTGATGATGTCGCCCTCGGCCTATGGGCCGAGGCCGAGGGCAAAGTTCCTTCTAGTAGTGAGTCTGGCCCAATTCTGGCCTCGTACTGTCGTACCCTCGGAGGGTCGTCCGGAGCCTGATGAAGGGTCGGCTCCTCAGAGGGTCATCCGGAGCCTGATGAAGGGTCGGCCCCCCTAAAGGGTTATCTGGAGCCTGGTGAAGGGTCGCCACCCTGAAGGGTCGTCTGGAGCCTGGTGAAGGGTCGGCCCCCCTGAAGGGTCGTCTGGAGCTTGGTGAAGGGTCGGCCCCCCTGAGGGGTCGTCTGGAGCCCGATGAAGGGTCGGCCCCTGAGGGGTCCTCCGTTTGTAGGTAACCTTCAGCCAGGCCGAGGATATAAACGGGTATATCAATCACCCCCCAGCCCTTATCCATAGGTGCTGTTGAGATGGCTGAGGGATAGTGCTGTAATTGAGATGCGTGTATGATCAGTTAGGTGAGTGACACCTGGGCAAATACTCATTGTTGTTCGAGTTTCCAAGGCATGGCGGCTGCACACTTTTCTTGGGGCTTTGTGCCCTAATGATGACTTCCTCATGGGCTGTGTCCTGCCTTGGTCAGTGGACCCACTCATTACTAAGGTATTTAAGAGATTTTTGAACTCTCTCTCTCTTCTTCTTCTTCTTCTTCTTCTTCTTCGCGCCCAAGCTTTCTCTTTCTAGCTTCCAGCCTTCTCTTCATTCCTCCAATCTCTACGTTTCGAGTTTGGCAGCTTTGCTATTTCTTTCTCAAGTAATCCTTCTGCCCCAGCGTCCTCTTTACTTTCATTATTTTTTTTGCTTTTTGGTTTTAGGCCTGTAGGGCCGGATTTGGGTGGTTTCTTAACTTTTTCGGCGACTGGTTTTTAAGTGTTCTTGAGTGAAAACCATCAATTCCCTTTTTAATTCAAAAGTCTAATTTGGTCAACTGCAAACTTGTTTGTAGTTAAGTTCCCCAAATTCCTCCAAGTGTAGGGTCTTCCCTTTTAATGCTTAGGAGGCTTTATAGTTTAGCATCTGAATTCCCATCCTTGAGAGAGAAGCTCTTTGCAGAGATCAGACGAATAGAGGAAGAGGAAGAGAGGAGATGAGGGGCCGACCCTAATTGGGTACCACCCATCTTTCCCATTCCTCTTGCCATAATAAAACCATTTGAACCGTCTGAGTCTTGTGGGTCGTCCCATCGTCCAGCCGAGTGTCATTCAAGTGAGATGGACGAGAGAACCTCCTCGCCAACTGGCGCTGGACCTTCCGGTAGGAGAGAGACATCTGACCTAAGCCCAGGCCGAGAGGCCGAGGGTATGGTCCCCTCCGAGGCTGTCCCTGTGACAACCCTATCTCCCCATGCCTTTCAGATGGCCTTCCCCCAGGGGCCTCTGGAAGATGATAAGGCCGAGGGAGAGAGGACTGAGGATGAGGGAGATGATACAGATGACCAGATTGATACCTCCCATGCCTCGTCCTATATCTCCTCTGTTAGGGATCGCGACCTCTTGATATGGAGGCATGCCTATGGAGTTCCCCCCAGCGTAACTATGAGGGTTCCCTCTGAGTCTGAGAGGGTTTTTGATTGTGAAGAGGGAGAGGTTGCAGTTTATGAACAAATGTTCAAGGTTGGAGTCAGATTCCCTCTGCATCCTGCCATCGTAGATATCCTGTCTACCGTTGGTGTTACCCCCTCTCAACTTCCTCCCAACTCTTGGAGGACGATCCTGGGCTACATCTCCCTGTGGAAGAATGCTTTCACTGACGAGCCCTCGGCCGACCTATTCTTGGCCTGCTACAATATCACCTCCTTGTCCAAACAGCCTGGATACTATCATCTGGGGGTGAGGAGGTCTGAGAAGAAACTCCTCCACGTGGTGCAAACTTCCAACCACGATTGGAAAAAGAGATTCTTCTTTATCTCTAGGGAGTGGGAGTTCACCGCCGAGGCTCAACTTGTAGTCGATGGTCCGAGGGTCCCCAGAAGATGGTCTAACCCTTCAATGAAGGCCAAGTCAGACCCTGGACTTAGTCTGGAGGAGAAGGACATCGTTGAGTATCTGAGGGGACGAGGGAGAGGTGGTGAGCTTCCAAAATTTGAAGATTTGATGACCCCCCGGTTCCTCAAAGAAGCTGGTCTAAGGGTCGGCCCTCTGACAGAACTATGTGAGTTATACTGAATGTTCTCCATTCTTTACTTATTTTTGAAGTGTTTCCTCTTTATCTCTGCATTTTTCTAATGTGTCGTCCTGCAGGTGCATCAGGCTATCTTTGGGAAATGACTGCTCCCAGCTTATTATCAGGCTTGGCCAAGAAGAAAGGAAAGGAGCCTCAGCAGGCTCCGAGGAAGACGAAGGTCACTGGGCCGACGATTGTGGAGCCGACCGCCGATAGCCACAAAAGAAAGGAGCCTGAGGCCCCTGTTGACCCTCGACCGGATTCTCAGATGAGGGCCAGGGTCGAGGCATCTGAGGGGACTGCCTCCTCATCCAGCATGGAGGCCTTCTGGTCTCAAAACTTGGCACATCTGAGGGCCGAGCCCTCATCACTCATTGCAAACTTGAGGGCAGCCAAGGCCTCAATGTTTTCTGCACCCTCGGCCGCTGATTACGAGTTCCTGTCCAAGATGCCTCCTGCGAAAGTGTACGACTATGGTATGCATGCCCTTGCACAAGTATTGGTCTTGACCCACTCTTTAAATTTCATTCTTTCACCAACTGTTTCCTCGGCCTCTTGGCATCTGTTTATTTTTCTGTGCAGTCTGTGTGCGCCTTTACCTCGGCAACAAAATGGATGGCTGAAAATCAGGAGAAATTCCATGACGCCGAGAGGGCCATCCAGCATGAGGCCGACCTGCAGGCTGATTTACATACTACAAAGGCCGAGTTGGAAAGTGCCAGGACTGAGCATGCAAGGATCCTGGACCAGCTGATGAGGCAGCACGACGAGGACATTAAGGCCAAGGACTTGCTTCTCAAGGAAAAGGACGAGGCCTTGACCAAGAAAGCCGAGGCTGATGCTGTTGAGGCTTATAAAATTTCTGACGAGTTTCAAGGCTTCGACCTTGAATATTTGGAGAGAGGAATCAGGACTGCCTGCTGGTGGGTCATCCTCAGGTTTGGTGATGTCGTCTCCTCGGTCCGCCCTTCGATTGAAGCAGTCAGATTGGACGACCCTATGATTGCCGAAGCTCTGACTTATGTAGAATCACAAGTGCAGGTTGAGGGGGTCGGCACATCTGAGGATCAGCCGATTATGGTCATTGAGGAAACCCCTCTGGTGGATGTTGAGGCTCTTCCCTCCGATATTGTCCCATAGGGTGGTTGTCTATATCCCATACCCTCTTAGTGTATTTATCATTTTTGTGCTTTCTTTTGTAAAGCACTTGATATTTCATCAATACTATCGTCTTCTTTACTGTCTTCCTTATTTGCCTTTTGTATGGTTTGCTTTGTATTTGTTAATGCCACTAACCTCTCCCTCATCTTTCTTGAGGGTGAACGAGGGGTCATCCCCTGCGTTGGCCCTCATTATAGCCGAGGAGTCAAATTACCAAACTAATGGTTTTTAATAAAGTTCTCTCGTCTTTCTTGAGGACAGTGGTGGGGTCGTCCCCACTACTGGCCCTCATTATAGCCGAGGGTTCAACTTACCAAATTAATGGTTTTAATAAAGTTTTCCCTCGTCTTTCTTGAGGACAGTGGTGGGGTCGTCCCCTCCACTGGCCCTCATTATAGCCGAGGGATCAAATTACCAAATTAATGGTTTTTAACAAAGTTTTCCCTCGTCTTTCTTGAGGACAGTGGTGGGGTCGTCCTCTCCACTGGCCCTCATTATAGCCGAGGGTTCAACTTACTAAATTAATGGTTTTTAACAAAGTTTTGCCTCGTCTTTCTTAAGGACAGTGGTGGGGTCGTCCCCTCCACTGGCCCTCATTATAGCCGAGGGTTCAACTTACCAAATTAATGGATTTTAACAAAGTTTTCCCTCGTCTTTCTTGAGGATAGTGGTGCGGTCTTCCCCTCCACTGGCCCTCATTATAGCCGAGGGTTCAACTTACCAAATTAATGGTTTTAATGGGGTTTCCCCTCGTCTTTCTTGAGGACAGTGATGGGGTCGTCCCCTCCACTGGCCCTCATGATAGCCGAGGGATCAACTTACCAAATTAATGGTTTTTAACAAAGCTTTCCCTCGTCTTTCTTGAGGACAGTGGTGGGGTCGTCCCCTCCACTGGCTCTCATTATAACCGAGGGATCAACTTACCAAACTAATGGCTTTAATAAAGTTCTCCCTCGTCTTTCTTGAGGACAGCGGTGGGATCGTCCCCTCCACTGACCCTCATTATAGCCGAGGGTTCAACTTACCAAATTAATGGTTTTTAACAAAGTTTTCCCTCGTCTTTCTTGAGGAAAGTGGTGGGGTCGTCCCCTCCACTGGCCCTCATTTTAGCCGAGGGTTCAACTTACCAAATTAATGGTTTTTAACAAAGTTTTCCCTCGTCTTTATTTAGGACAGTGGTGGGGTCGTCCCCTCCACTGGACCTCATTATAGCCGAGGGTTCAACTTACCAAATTAATGGTTTTTAACAAAGTTTTCCCCCGTCTTTCTTGAGGACAGTGGTGGGGTCATCCCCTGCACTGGCCCTCATTATAGCCGAGGGTGGTTCTCTGTAGATGTTTCCATGCGTACTAGAACTGATAACCATAGGATGAGGGGAAACACTGATATTTCTCATTAATTTTCCAAGTGTTGTGTTGGAGCAACTCTTATTACAATTATGGTCTATCAAGACCTTACAACACTACTGATAGCATTTCTTCAGATGATCTGGATTCCAGGGGTTGGAAAAAGGTTCCCCCTCTAGGTTTTCTAGTTTATAGGTCCCAGGGACGACTTCATCGATGACCCTATATGGGCCATGCCAATTAGGATGAAGCTTGTTGGGCTTTTGGCAAGTCTTCTTGAGGATCAAGTCCCCCACTGCGATAGGCCTCTGTTTCACCCTCTGATTGTAGAACCTTGCGGTCCTTTGCTGATAGGTGGCCTGCCTTATCTCAGCGTCCTCCCTCCTTTCCTCAATAAGGTCCAAGTCGAGTCTCCTCTCTTCCGCATTTTTCTGGGGGTCATACACTTGGACTCTATGCGTAGGAAACTCAATCTCGGTGGGGATGACGGCTTCTGAGCCATAAGATAGCATGAATGGGGTCTCTCCGGTAGAGGTCCTCACTGTCGTCCTGTATGCCCATAGCACGGCATATAACTCCTCAACCCATCTTCCTTTTGCCTCCTCAAGCCTCTTCTTGATTCCATCTAGGATTGTCCTGTTTGTAACTTCTGTTTGCCCATTGGCCTGAGGTTGGCTAGGGGTGGAGAAAAATTGTTTGACACTCACCCTTTCACAGTACTTCTGTAGAGAGGTATTCTTGAACTGAGTCCCGTTATCCGAGATGAGGGTGTTGGGGAGATCATATCTGCATATAATATTTTTCCATATGAACTGGAAGGTCTTCTGCTCTGTGATCGTCACCATCGGCTCCACTTACACCCATTTTGAAAAATAGTCAATGGCTACGATGAGGAATCGATAGTTATTGATGGCCCTAGGCAAGGGTCCTACTAGGTCAATTGCCCACACTGCAAATGGCCATGGGGATGTAATGGAAGTAAGAGGCTGATGGGGATGGTGGCAAATATTTGACATTTGTCGCATCTTTTTACATATGCCGCTGCGTCTTTCCCCAAGGTCGGCCACCAGTACCCCTGGGTGATTAGCCTCTTCGCTAAGGATCTGCCCCCGATGTGGCTTGAGCACGATCCTTCGTGCACATCTTGCAAAATGGAAGGGACTTCTGAGGGATGCACACACCTAAGTAAGGCCCTTTTTGTACAAGGTGTCTCCGATGACAGTGAATTTTGCATCCCTGTACCTCAGCTTCTTCCTTTCTTGCCTTGCTTCTGGCATCTCACCCTCTTTAATGTATCTGATCAGGGGGTCCATCCATGAAGCTTCTTGAGAAACATTTAGGCAATTGCTAAGTGTTCCCTCAACGTCTTCAATAGTTGGTCGAAGCAAAATTTCTACTGGGACCGTCCTCCTGATGTCTGTCCTCGTTGCCGAGGCCAACCTAGCAAGGGCATCAGCACGGCCATTGTCGAGCCTAGGTATCCTCTTTAATTTCACTTCTATGAAGCCCTTCAGTAATGACCTCACCTTCTCAAGGTACCTAGCCATCCTCTCGCCCTTAGCCTCGTAGGCTCCTAGTATCTGATTCACTACTAGCCTTGAGTCACTATGGACCCAAATCTGGCCGACACTAAGAGACTTGAAAAAGGAGAGGCCTGCTACTAAGGCCTCATATTCAGCCTCGTTATTGGAGGCTTTGAAGTTGAACCTCAGGGCGTATTCAACGTTTGTGCCATCGGGTGCTGATAGTATCAGTCCAGCTCCACTTCCGCTGTCACAGGAGGACCCGTCAACGAAGAGGCTCCATAGAGTCTTTCCCTCTGAGAAATTTCCCTCGGAGAGGGATCCCTGTCTAAAGATGTATCTTCCCTCTTCATTTTCAGTCGCTTTCCTTCTAGCGGTGCTTGTCTCAGCCCTATCTGCGGGTGTGTCTGTCTTCCCGAGGGTCTCACCCTCGGCTTCATCATCTTCCTAAGTAAACTCAGCCATAAAATTCGCCAGCGCTTGCCCCTTAATGGCTGTCCTAGGCTGATATACTATGTCAAACTCCCCCAGCTCTATAGCCCAGGCCATTAGCCTGCCTGACTTCTCTGGCTTGTGTAGGACCTGCCTAAGAGGAGAGTCGGTGAGTATGACCATTGTATGGGACTGAAAGTACGGCTTCATCTTCCTTGAGGCATGGATCAATGCGTAGGCTAACTTCTCCATCCTCGGATATCTTTGCTCTGCCCCCTGGAGTGCCTTGCTGTTAAAATACACAGGCTTCTGTATCCCGTCTTCGTCTCTCACAATGGCTGCACTGATGGCCGACTCTGAGACGGCGAGGTACACAAAGTCATTCACCCTGCACGGGTCGTGACAGCAGCAAGGGAGACCCTAAGTATGACTTTAGGTCCCTGAAAGCCTCATCACACTCTTCACTCCATTCGAAGGCCTTCCTAAGGATCTTAAAGAATGGAAAACACTTATCTGTGGCCCTAGACACGAACCTGTTCAAGGCAGCAACTCTCCCTGTGAGTCTCTGAACGTCTTTAATGGACTTGGAGGTCTTCATCTCAACAAGGGCCTTTATTTTTTCAGGATTGGCCTCGATGCCTCTTTGGTTGACAATGAACCCCAAGAACTTCCCTGCTCCAACCCCGAAGACACACTTGGCGGGATTAAGCTTCATCTTGTATTTGTCCATCGTATTAAAGGTCCTCTCCAGGTCTGCCACATGATCCTCTGCCTTCAGGCTCTTAGTCATCATGTCATCTATGTAAACCTCCATAGACTTCCCAATTTGGTCTTCAAACATTTTATTTACGAGGCGCTGGTACGTTGCCCCTGCATTTTTTAGGCCAAAGGGCATGACCCTATAACAGTATGTCCCCTTGTCAGTGATGAAGGTTGTCCTCTCCGAGTCTTCAGGGTTCATGAAGATATGGTTATACCCTGAATAGGCATCTATGAAGCTCATGAGCTCATGGCCTGCGGTAGCGTCTACCATCTGGTCAATGCGGGGAAGAGGGAAGCTGTCTTTGGGACAGTGCTTGTTGAGGTCTGTGAAGTCCACGCACATTCTCCACTTCCCGTTGGCCTTTGGGACAATGACTGCATTGGACAGCCATTCAGGGTAGATGACCTCTCTGATAAATTCAGCGTCTTCTAATTTTTTGACCTCGTCCCTGATGACCTCATACTTTTCTCTGGAGTAAATTCTCCTTTTTTGCTTTACCGGCTTCACTCCCTCTTCCACATTGAGCTTGTGGCACATGATTTCAGGGTCAATCCCCAGCATATCTACATGACTCCATGCGAAGACGCTTCGCCTTCTCCTCAACAGTTTAACGAGGTCTTCCTTGATATTGGGCTTCAGAGACTTGCCGACTTGGACAGTTTTTTCTGGGTCATCCTCATCGAGGATGATGTATTCTACCTCTTCCGCGGCCTCTCCTTTCTTTAGCTTCGTCTCATCCCTGGGGTCTAGGGTATCAATATTGTAAGTGGTCGTAGCCCTCTTGTGTGCCTCCCTTTCTTCAGCGGAGTTGTAGTAACATTCTCGCGATGTCGTCTGGTCTCCCTGAACTTCCCCCACCCCGTAAGGGGTAGGAAATTTGATCATCTGATGGACCGTAGATGGCACAGCTTCAAACCCCTTGAGGGCCACACGCCCCAGTATGATGTTGTAGGCCGAAAACACATGCTCATCCATCACAAAGAAACTGACCTTCTTGGTGAGCCATCTCGGCCACTCGTCCCCCATCCTCACATCGGCCTAATATACCCCAAGGGGATGAACCTTTTCCCCACTGAACCCAATCAATGGATGATGGTAGGGGATGAGTCTAGCACGGCTGAGGCCCAAGGCTTTGAAACACGGCCAAAAAATCACGTCTGCAGATGAGCCCCCATCTATTAGGATCCTCGGCACCTCGCATCCGCGCACCCTGGTAGTGATGACGAGAGGGTCATCACGTGGGGCTAAGAGGCCTTTGAAGTCCATTCTTGAAAATCCCACTATCAGTGTGTCCATATCAACCTTCTTCCTTTTTTCTGACTTGACCTCCAGGGAGGTTGCATGTACCGTATTCGTCACTGCCTTGGCCTCAGCCACATGGGCCTTCCTGTCAGCGACCTCAGACCCTCCTCCAGCAAGACCCCCGGAGATCATTCCCACTCCGAGCGAGATCATATTAAGCCTCTTGACAGGGCCGTGGTCATCTCTCGATGGGAGGTCAAAGTCGTCCTCGTCATCGAAAGGGTCATCCCCTCTTTTTTGAGGACCTTCTCTACATGCATCGCCTCGCTTCTTTCTGGGGTCGTCCCCTCGGCCCCTCTTGAAGGCACCTTTGTCGACGTACTTTCTGAGCTTCCCTTCCTTCAGCATCTTCTCAATCTCATCTTTCAGAGAAAAGTATTTTTCCGTTACGTTGCCGTGGTCTTGGTGAAATTCACACCACAGGTTCTTATTCCTCTTACCGGGGGCTGCCCTCAGCTTCTCAAGCCACTTCAAGGACCGATCACTCTTTATCTCATTGAGAATCTATTCACACCTGACCATTAGAGGGGTGTAACCAACGAACTTGTCATCCGTGGACCTCTTCTTCCCCTCTTTGTTCTTCTTAGGGTATTTACCCCCACTAGCACCTCCTTTTTCGTCTTCATATTTTGCGGCCATCGCCTCTTCGGCGTTCATCACCTTCCTTGCCGTCGACAGCAATTCAGCCATCGTCCCCGGAGGGTCTTTGGCAAGCTTCCATAACAGTTTTCCCTTTTGGAGTCCTCCAATCAGGCCTGTCATAGCTATTCTCTCCTCATAGTCTTCCACCTCTAGCTTCTCCTTATTGAATCTGGCTATGTAGTCCCTCAGACTCTCATTCTTCCCCTGCTTAACATAGAGAAAGTGGGTGGTCTTCTTCTGTGGCCTCACCCCAAATCAAAAGTTGTGGATGAACAGGTCTGCCAGATGCTTAAAGTTTTCAATGGAATTTTTTGGAAGAGACGTGTACCAGACATGCGCAGCCCCTGTCAGGGTACCAGAGAAGGCACGACACCTCATCTCATCTGAGATAGAGTATATGTCTGCTGCTGACTGAAACATCTCCACGTGGTGGATGGGGTTGGTGCTCCCGTCATATCTTGGGGTGACCACAGGTGGCTTGAACTTTGATGGCGTGGGGAAGTTGACTATCTTTGCCGCAAAGGGTGAGCCTGTGGTGTATCCCCTCTGAAGGGAGTCTCGACTCTTCAGTATATCACCGATCTTATCCTCTAGTCACTGGATTGAGTCATTCCAGGGCCTCACAGCGTCGGCTTGGCCGATGTTATCCCTTGCCGCCTCTCTGAGGTGGACGGAGGGTTCTGCTGCAGCAGGCCTGTGTCGGCTGTTCACTTCCCTTTGGCCGTCATCTCGTCCTTGGGGCCGGCCATCTGCCGCCTCCCTCTTGGACCTCGCAGCATTTCTTGACCTGGACAATTGTTCCTGCATGTCATTTACTGGGCCCAACTTCTCAAAGGCTGACCCCCTGCTCAAGCGATCAAAAGCAGAGCCTCTCGGGCGATCATCAGGATTTGGTCTCCCGCACTTTCCTCTACTATCCTGGAGAGGTCGTACAGTATTGTTGGAGACTTCATATGATTCCCAGCATTCTATAGGGGCCTCTTATCCCTCCAGATCGTCATACCTGTCCTCAGGGCAAGGGTTTCCTTGCCTCCCCAGGCGTAGACGCCGGGGGTCAGCAATATCCCTACGCTGCTGAGGGGGTGGCAGGTCTTTGCGTGGTGCCTGGGGTGGTCCCCTGGCCTCATGCTGTCCTGGAGCTGCTGCCGGAGTAATCATCTCAGGTGAAACCCCTGGGGGTCTTAGTATGTTCTTTCTTAGAGCTGTGAACTGCTCCTACATCATCCGCTGGCTTGCTGCCAGAGACTTCAAGGCTGCCGCCACATCAGCCATCTCAGACTGAGGCGGCAGCTGACTGGAACTGGGTCTTCCCCCATCCTCCGGCGGGGGAAGTGGTGGTGGTGGCATCTCGGGTGCCATGTGTTTGAGCTATGAAAAGCTGTACTGAAGAAAAGATTGGTGAGCTTGGGAACCTTAGTGGGTCTCTTTCAATGGTGAAACACCTCCTCCCAGAGGGAGTGCTGGTTCACCACCAGAGTGCCCAGTGAGGTCAAGCTGTACAAAGGAAGAGATGTCTTCTCGTTCCCACAGACGGCGCCAAACTGATGATGCTAAGATTTAGCACCACCGGATAAGTGATAGTGAGCTCAAACAGTAGTAGCCATGGCAACTATAGAGATGTATAAGTATGTAGAAGGGGATGAGTATAAGAGGAAATAAGACAATGATGCATAATGGTTCAGCCAATTTGGCCTATATCCACTGTGAGTGTGTGATCCACTAAGTATGGGCACTAATGGACTTGGATATAATGCACATAAGCCCCTCTCTCTCTCTACTGTGTGTACAAGCAGAGTTTTATCTAGGGTTACAGTAAATTGATTGATCCCCTGTAGGGTTGTAGGTGACAAGTATATATAGGTCTTGGGGGGTGTAGTGTACCCCCCAAGTATGCATGGTGCATGTGAATGATGATCTAGACAATCCCCTGTTGACACCTGTAGATGCCAAATGATGACATAATATTCCCTCACGTGAGGGTGTGATTTTGTTATAACGGTCTCCCATGTGCCATGTGAGCCTCACGTGCACTGTTCCATGCGTCTCCCAAACCACGCACTGTGATGATGTCGTCCTCGGCCTATGGGCCGAGGCCGAGGGCAAAGTTCCTTCCAGTAGTGAGTCTGGCCCAATTCTGGCCTCGTACTGCCGTACCCTCGGAGGGTAGTTCGGAGTCTGATGAAGGGTCGGCCCCTTGGAGGGTCGGCCCCCTTGAAGGGTCATCTGGAGCCTGGTGAAGGGTCGGCCCCCCTGAGGGGTCGTCTGGAGCCTGATGAAGGGTCGTCCCCCTGAAGGGTCGTCTGGAGCCTGGTGAAGGGTTGGCCCCCTGAGGGGTCGTCTGGAGCCTGGTGAAGGGTCGGCCCCCCTGAAGGGTCGTCTGGAGCCTGGTGAAGGGTCGGCCCCCCCTGAGGGGTCGTCTGGAGCCTGATGAAGGGTCGGCCTCTGAGGGGTCGTCCGTTTGGAGGTAACCTTCAGCCAGGCCGAGGATATAAACGGGTATATCACTTGTCTCTTATAATATGGATCTCTAAGATACCGTCCCACTAGAAATAGTGAATACGTACCCCGATGTAGATACAGACTTATCAAGATCCTCCACATAATACAAAGCCACGTACCCCGTAATAAACTCGGCCCCTTTATTCCTCTCAAACACAATGCCCATAGACTTGGTTCATTTAAGATACTGAAGAATCCATTTCACTATTTTCCACTGATCTTTCCTAGGATTTGACATGTACTTATTAACCACACCCATAGCTTGGGCGATATCCGACCTCATGCAAACCATAGCATACATAAGGCACCCTACGACACAATCGTACGACATTGAATCCAACTCTTCTAACTCATCATCTATAGAGGGACATTGCTTTGTAGACAAAGAAAAATGTGAAGCGATGGTGTAGAAGTGGCCTTGGCATCCAACATGCTAAATTTCTCGACGACATGCGAAATATAATTTTTCTGAGATAACCATAACTTGTCAACTTTTCTATCTCATCTAATATCCATACGAAGAATATTTTGCACCGCACCAAGATCCTTCATGTCAAACTCCCGGCTCAATTACACCTTGAGCTCCATTATCCGTAATATATCCCGACATGTAATGAGCATGCCATCCACATAGAGCATTAACAAAAGAAACGAATCATCCTTAAGAACCCAAAAATATGCACAATGGTCATGATCACATATCGTGTAACCAAACCGTAACATGACGGTGTCTAACTGTAGGTACCATTTTTGTGGCGATTATTTAAGCCCATACAAGGACTTCTTAAGCCGTCACACATGATTTTCCTTTACCGATTCCTTTAACCCCTCCGGTTGCACCATGTATATAATATCCTTCAAATCACAGTGAAGAAAAGTCATTTTCACATCCACTTGCTCCAATTCCATATCGAATTGAGTTACCATTTCCACCAACACCCGTATCGAAGTATGCCTCACCACCAGGGAAAATATCTCATCATAGTCAACCCCCTCCTTTTTAGAAAACCCCTTCACTACTAACCTTGCCTTGTACTTCGGTTCTTCTATTTTGTTGATTGCCTCTTTCTTAATATACACCCACTTAGAGCCAACAATGTGTCTCCCCTTGGGTTTAGGAACCAACTCTCGCACCGAGTCCTTTCTTAAAGCTTCCATCTCTTTCGACATAACACCCATCCCACTCGCCTTGACATCATAATTAATGGCATCTTTGTATATCGTTGGATCATCCTCACTAAAAATGAGATCCTAATTTACCTATTACCAACCAAGCCAAGATGGTGGCTTGATCTCCCTACGCTCTCGGCCACATGCTATGGATGACACTTGCTCCACCCATTGAGTGTCCTCCACTTCAACCAATTCTTCTTCCAAATCATCCTCATTAGGCTCCACCTTAATCGTGTCATCACTCCGTTGAGAATCACTTGTACCACTAGTAGACGCACCATCATTATCGGTGGTTAATGATCTCAAAAATACCAAAGTAATCTTGACAGTTCTAATACCACTGTCATTCGTAACTTCCAAGAACTCTTTAGTCTTTAACATGGATATCTCGTTAAACCTCACATCCCGGCTAACAACTAGCTTCTTCATAGATGGATCCTAAAGCTTGAACCCCTTTACCCCTTTTATATAGCCTAGGAAAATACACCGGTGATTTCTCGGGTCAGTTTTGGTCCTCTGAGCACTTATAATGTGAGCATATACCGGACATCCGAACACCCTCAAATTAGAGTAGTCGACCTCGTTCCCTAACCAGACTTCCTCCGGACACTTCAAACTAATAGTCGAATTTGGTGACCAATTCACCAAATACACGCCATGATCAAGAGCCACTACCTAAAATGATTTCGGTAACCCAACATGAAACCTCATGCACCTTGCCCTTTCCATAATGGTGAGGTTCATCCTCTCCACCACCCCATTTTGTTGTGGAGTCTTCTTAATGGTAAAGTGACTTGTGATGCCCACATATTTACAATACTTGAGAACCCCACCATCTATATACACACCCCCATTGTTAATCCTCAAATACTTGACCTTCTTCCCCGTTTGATTCTCCACCATGGCTTTTCATTCCTTAAACTTCTCGAAAACCTCTAATTTTTTCTTCAAGTTATAGACCCACACTTTTCATGAATAATAATCTATGAAAGTCACAAAGTATCTAAAGATGCATATGGAAACAACATTAAAAGGACCACACACGTCGGAATGAATATAATCAAGAGTACCTTTGCTCTTGTTCGTAGATATAGTGAATTGCACTCGATTTTTCTTCCTCATCACATAATATTTGCAAAAATGGAGCTTGCATCCATGAACCCATTTCAACAACTTTCATCAATGAAGTTGTTCCACGCCCCGTTGACTCATACGACCAAGTCTCATATGCCAGAATTGTAGCTCATTAATTTTCGTCTTCATGGAGATTGCCTCTCTACCCACTACCACATTTTGCTTAAATCTATAAAGATTGTTCGATAAATTTGTGCTGCACAAAATCACTATCGATCCCCTTTTCACCTTCAAAGCCCCACCTCCGTCTTGAATCACACATCCCTTTTAATCGAGTAGGACTAGGGAAATCAAATTCTTTTAAGTGCCAAAACGTGCCTCACTTCACTTAAGGTTCAGACAACCCCATCCCACATCTTTATGCGCACCAACCAGATTCTCACTACTTTGGACGTAACATTTTTCCCATGAGAACTTCACCACCGGTATTGGACTTGTAAGCTTCAAATCATTCCGATTCGGACACATGTGGTATGAACATCCAGAATTTAGAATCCCACCATTAATGTGATCGGAGATATAACAAGTAAGAACATCTTTGCCTTCCTCTTGAGTAACAACACCGACCACATCCTTAGTAGTGTCTCCTTTCTTATTATCTTTCATCCACTCCCGATAATTCTATTTAAAGTGACCGTTTTTATGGCACTTTAAACACTCAACTGTGCTAATGTCTCGAGATTGAGTCCTTTGGGAGCCCCGATTATTTTCACCCCGAGACTTCGACCTTCCACTTCATCCACTACCACCAACCTTGGCTACCAAGCCTTCACATTGAGAAGATGAATTACCTCCACCACTACCATTTTCTTCTTCATGGCCACGTGAGAAATGATGTCTTGCATTACGTCATTGAAGTTGAGATTAATTGTGACACCCCGCCTAATTAACCCCTGGTGATCAGTCCTAAATTAAATTAGAAAAGGTTTCTCAGTTGGTTCATTCTTAGCATCAGTGTCGCCTTTTTAATTACTAACCACCTAAGTGAGAAATTAGACTGGTGCCAACTTTTATCTTTCATTAATTTAATAAAATACTCATGAGAAAAACAAAATAATTTAAACAATCACAATTAACTGAAATCCACCACTCACATCTAAATAACTGACCGAATAAACCATCGGCTCAAATCCAACAAAAGTAAAGATAAGTAATAAATCTCAACAAGTCTGACATAAGTACTGAATAAAATAGTGAGCGACATGCTCGAGTAACTGATAGGAGATTTCAACACTAGAAATGAAAAGAACGAAGCGTCTATTAAACTCCCGCAACATCCACATGTGCTGCAGCAACGGATCCCTCGACTGAGTTAAGTCTGGCGTTCCTGTGGCTGGACACCTAAAAGGTTTTTAAAGTTTTTATAGCAAGGGTAAGTACCCAAAACATTTGGAAAACATTTAGCAATTGATAAACTTGCAGTAATAAATATGTAAGAACGCTCTTCATATTTTAGTTAGTGTCGCACTCCCTTGAGAATATTCTCACCCCTCCTCTAATGTGCACTACTAACGCCTTAATTAATTTCCTTAATTATTTATCCCATAACTAGATAATCGGAATACCCCTTGCAACCACCCTACTCTAACCGAGTATGCCATAGCTATGATTTCTAAGTTATTATAAACATTAATTTAATTAATCATTCCCCTTTTTAAATTCATTTAACTTTCACACCCGTTATACATATAACACAATTCATAGCCGGTACTAATTAACCTGTATATAATTATTTATCTCATTATATACGTATAGTCATATTACAACATTCACACATATGTTGGAATAATAGTTAATAAGGAAAATCCTCCCGAGTAATAACTCACCAGATTTATATTCTCTAAAGTGCTATCCCACTAGGTGTATTCACACAACCTAGTTACCTCAAGTCAGTATCGCTCACTAACTTGGTAAAAACATAAATATTGGAAGCGGTCATATTCCTTCCCTGAAAGTTAGATGCTCATCACCCATATAATGGACGCTATGACCTGGGAATATACTCGCCCTACTCCTCAAGCTAGGGGATTCATCCTTTACGCGCAACCTCCCCCTATAGCACTAGAGTATATATCATAATAATATCTATCTACTGATATTAGTGTACACATCATATATATATATACTATCACACACCGTATATATATATATATATATATATATATAATGCCCCGGTTACACCGTGTACTAAGTCCGTAACACAAGCCCGTACAATTTATCACGAGTTTACGGCCCAACTCTGATTATTAATTAATTTGAACATTAGTTAATTAGATTACTTTTGGTGTCGCTCCAACCAATATATTCAGACTCGCTCTCGTGGCCCGAAATAAAACAATACTCGAGTCTAAATCCCAGACTCCGAATTATTTAGCTTTCACTCTAAATTAGTTCAACGCCTTGTTATCGCTCAACCAATATACCTCGACTCGTCCACTTTATCCGTATTTAATTATTTTGAAATATTCTTCGCAAAATTTAACCATAGTGTGTCACACATAAATTCCCTCCAATCCCAATTATTTTTCCCTCATAATTAATTAGATTGTATGTCATATATTTATTTCTCATTAAATAAGGTATGGTAAGAATTTTTTTAATTAAATTCACCTTATATATATAAACTGGGCGAACTGTCAGAAATCCCAGACCATCGATCTATCGATCCCCAACCATATATCGATCGATCGAAAAGGTCTTCATCTTCCCCAGGTCTCTGTTTCATCCATGGACGAAAAAATCAAATCCCCAACTTCTTCTACAGTCTAACTCAAGTCCTCTCATCAATATAATACACCAAGGACCTCATAAGGAACCCCCATAAAGTCTCCAAACACAGTTTAATTTCCGCTCTCTATTATTTTTCTAAATTGGGGAAAACCCCATATTATTCGTTAACACATCTCAACATCAAATCTTTATCTCAAATTCGTTCCTAACTTGTCTGGGTTTACCCATCTTACAAGATATATACAAATCTCAGATTATACATAAATTCCTACACAATTTCGAAATCGGGAGATTTATTTACAAAAACCCCATTTTGTACCCCCTTAATCCCAAAAACGAATTTTGATTTCTCACATCATATAAATATGAATCATAATGCAAATTAAATGCAACAACAAGTTAACAACTTGCTTTATGGTTTCGTAGGGTCTGATTTGAAGTTGTGAATTTCGAGGTTCCAGATAAAATTCCCGTTTGGCTATTTCCTTTGTCCCCCAAATTGCCTTAAACTGCTTCTTAGGGTTTCCTCTCCCACTAAGTGTTTTCTAAACTTTAATCATCCATTACCCCTTTCCTTATAATTAAGTAATTAGGCCTAATCCCGTTTTTTGCTCAATGGGCCAAGCCCAAGTGACCCAAATACCCTCGTGTGGGCCCGGTTATGTCTAAAAATGTCCCGTGACCCATTTACTACTCCCGGATAAACTTTTTCGACTATCTCGAACCATCCAGACTCAACCGTACACTCAAAATTGGCATCGAAATTAATTTATAAAAATCCTTATCTCACACCCAAATTAGTCTATACCGACTCCCGACTGAGATAACTAAATGCCCCGTCACTAATACTCGTAATGACGTAAATAATTTATTACTATTCACTTAGTAATTTAAATTTTCCTAAATATTAACCATTTACTCTCCGATTACTATTTAAATAAATATTACCATAATTCACTCAATCAAAATTACGACACACAAGTAATTTAGAATTTTTTTGAATTAATTAAATATTAAATGCATAATACGGGGTGTTACATAATCCCCCCCTTATAAAGGAATTTGGTCCCCGAAATTTGGTCATACCTGTGGTGAATAACTCTGGATATTGTTCTCGCATATCCTCCTCCCGCTCCCAGGTAGACTCGTCGACATTGTAATGACCCCACTGTACTCTAACTAGTGGAACAACCTTGGATCGTAACTTGCTCTCACTACGGTCCAGAGTAGCCACCGGTCTCTCTTCATACGAGATGTTTGGCTGTAGATCAATTTTATCGAGTGGAATGTGCCAGAAGGCCCTCTCGCTCCTTCGATATTTCTTCAGTGATGCCAAATGGAACACTTCGTGTATCCGCTGAAGATGTTCTGGCAATCCCAGTTTATATGCTACCGGTCCCACCCTCTCAATAATAGGGAAATGTCCCACGTACCTCGGTGCTAATTTAACCTTCTTGCCGAACCTCATCATCCGTTTCATAGGGGATACCCGGACTAATACCTGATCCCCAACCTCTAACTCCACATGCCTCCATGAAACATCAACATAAATCTTCTGTCTATCTTGAGTTATCAGAATCCACCCTTGGATCAACTCTATCTTGGAAGACGTCTCCTGGACAATCTCCGGTCCTAATAGTTTGTTGTCCCCCACCTCTAACCAACAAGCGGGTGAACGACAAGGTCTCCCATACAGTGCCTCGAACGGTGCCATGCCAATCGTGAATTAGTAAGAGTTGTTATACACGAACTTTACTAAAGGAAGATATTTCTCCCATCCTTCCCCAAAGTCTAAAATGCACATCTTGAGCATGTCTTCCAGCATCTAGTTAACTCTCTTAGTCTGTCCATCGGTCTGTGGGTGATCGGCTGTACTCAAACGTAACTCTGTGCCCATGGCCTCCTGAAAGCTCTGCCAAAAATGGGCCACAAAAATTGTCTCTATCAGACACAATATTTATCAGCACCACATCCAGCTTAATAATTTTTACTATGAATAGCTTCGTATAACGCATCATCTCAAAGTCCGTGCGAACCGATAGGAAGTGGGCCACCTTGGTCAACCGATCCACAATGACCCATATGGAATCGTGACCTCTCTGCGATGCAAGTAACCCTGTAATGAAGTCCATGGAGATGATCTCCCACTTCCACATGGGAATCTCTAGTGGTTCTAGCATCCCTGATGGTCTCTGATGGTCAACTTTCACGAGCTGACACGTGGCACATTTCAAGACAAACTCTTCAATGTCCCGTTTCATTCTTACCCACCAATACTGCCTCCTCATATCCCGGTATATTTTATCCCCACCGGGATGTACCGCAAATCTCAAACCATTGGACTCTGTCATAACAGCGTGCCTCAACTCCTCATCCTCTAGCACAATTAACCTCCCATTTAAGCATAGGCCTCCTTTCGAGCTGATCGAGTAACCTTTCACACCCTAAGCTAACAGCTGGCGTACCCTATCCTGGTATATCTGGTCCTCCGCCTGAGCCCTCACCGCCCGCATAATGATCTCCGATATGATGGATAAAGTTGACATGCAGGCCCTGGCAACATCGTCCTCAATTCGAAGCGCTCTCCACTTCGCTTTCCAGACTTATGATATTTCCCCTGTTGGTATCCACCTCAATACGTCTGCCACTACATTAGCCTTACCAGGATGATACTGAATATCAAACTGGTAGTCTTTCACGAATTCTAGTCACCGCCTCCGCCTCATATTTAGATCCTTCTGTGTGAAGAGATACTGAAGTGACTTGTGATCCGTGAATAAGGTGAACTGTTCCCCCAGCAGATAGTGTCTCTATATCCTCAAGGCAAAAAATGACCGCTGTTAGATCTAGGTTATGAGTGGGGTAATTACTCTCGTAGGGCTTTAGATTTCTGAACGCATAAGCTATGGCCCTCTTCTCCTGTTGGAGCACACCCCCAAGTCCCTGTAAGGATGCATCGGTGTAAACCCGATACTCTAGTCCTCCCCTCGATAAAGCAAGTACTGCTGGAGATGTCAATTAAAAGGAACACCTTAATGAACCATCTATAATAGCCTGCCAATCCCAAAAAACTGCGCACCTTGGTCGGTGTCATGGATTGTCCCCACTCCCTCACTGTCGAGACTTTACTTGGATCCACCGTAATACCCCGATCTAACACCACATAACCAAGAAACTGTACCTTCCGCAGCCAAAATCCACACTCCCCGAATTTAGCATAAACCTGGTGATCTCGTAGTGTCTGTAGAACCATACGAAGATGCTCTGCATGCTCCCCCTCAGTGCGCGAGTAGATCAAGATGTCATCAATGAACACGATGACAAAATAGTTGAAGTCCTCTATGAAAACCCTATTCATGAGATCTATGAACACTTCTGGAGCATTGGTGAGCCCGAATGGCATCACCCTGAACTTGTAAGATCCATATCGCGACTGGAAAGCAGTCTTAGGAACATCCTCCCCTCGGATACACAACTGATGATACCCTGACCTCAAATCAATCTTGGATAAGTAAGACGCCCCTCCCAATTGGTCAAATAAATCATCAATCCTAGGCAACGGATACTTATTTCATATCGTCACCTTGTTCAGCTTCCTATAGTCCATGCACAACCAGAGTGAACCATCTCTCTTCTTTATAAATAGCATCAGTGCACCGCACGACGATGTACTCCGCCGAATAAAACCCTGACCAGAAGCTACTGAATCTTCTCTCTCAACTCACGCATCTCTGAAGGGGCCATACGATAAGGTGCTTGAGTAATCGGCCTCATCCCTAGTGCTAAATCGATTAAAAACTCGATTTTCCTGCTGGGTGGTAACCCTGGTATTTCATGGAACACATCCTCGAAGTCCCTCACTATCGAAATCGAATCCAACAGAATTACCACCTCCCGTGAGGTCTCCTCCTTGATATAATATTAGTGTGTGTGCGACCCTCCCTCAGGTAGAGGCATCGCTATTAGGAACATCTCCTGTCCCAGAATGGAGAACACGATTGTCCTTTCATAACAATCAACCGTTGCCCGATAACCTACCAACCAGTCCATACCTAGGATGACATCGTACCCTCCATATCTAACACTAAGAGGTCTACCGCTAAACTAAGCCTCCCAATTAAAATTTCTACTCCCTGATAAATCGAGTGAATCAATGCCTCGCTACCTACCGATGACTCTACACACATACGAAGACTACCCGCGGTATCTAGTAACCTGATCCGTTTAGTAAATTTAGATTTAATGAATGAATGAGATGCTCCGGTATAAAAAAGTATACTACCCTCATGACCATGGATCAGAAACATACCCTCAACCGCCGGCGGCGCCTGCTGTGCTAGAGGATTAGAAACATCTCGGACATTGTAAACACGCCCGTAATGCATTTTCCCCTGCTGCTGTGGGGCTGGTGGAGACGGTGCTTTTGGTGGCATCTATCCCTGCTGCCCTTGTTGGGCACCCTGTTGTTGCCCTCTGCCCCTCTGCGGACACTCCCTCTTAAAGTGTCCTGTCTGGCCACAAATAAAGCAGCGTCTCTGATCGTCCCCCTGTTATTGGCCATGTTGGCCCTGACGTGGCTGACCCTGCTGGCCTCCCCCATTGTTCCCTTGGCCCTGCCAGCCTTGAGGAACCTGCTGCTGTTGATTTGGGCCCAGCTGGCCCTGCTTGAATCCCTGTCCTCCCGGTCGGAACCCACGAGGCCTGAATTTCTTAGCCTGATTCCCTTGCTAACTGCTAGTCTACTGCTGAGCACCACTTATGTCACTACCAACAACTACCTTGCCGTGCTGGCTCGGCTCCCATACTCTCTTGCTCCCCTTCGCATGGAAACGATGATCCTGGAAATGTACAAGAGCGACATTAACGACATCTGTATATGTCGCTAACGTCAGATTCCCAATTAAGTGCTGCCTAATCCTCCAAGTCAGGCCATCCATGAACTTTGACTTCTTTCGCTCCTTGCTGCTCACCTCATTTGGCACAAAGTTTGCCAAACGGGTGAACTACTCCTCATAATCTCCCACTGAACGGTCACCCTATACTAACTCGTTGAACTTCTTCCTCATTTCGGTCTCTACCACTGGTGGGAAGTATTTGCGATCGAACCGCACCCGAATATCGTCATCAAATCTCTCTCCTCAGTGATGGTAACTAACTCCCACCACTGTAAGGTTGCCCCCGATAGATGGAAGGTAGCAAGCATCTGTTTTTGCATATTGGTACACTTCAGCATGCGCAGATGGCGCTGAATATTCTTCTTCCAGTCATAAACCTCTACCACATCGGTACTACCCTGAAACTCTAGTGGGTGACCTTTCTGAAAGGTCTCCCTAACTCGATGCCAAGATGGTAGCCCCACCAGAGCCTGAACTGTTGGTGCCACTAGAGGTGGTGCCTGGGGCTGAGGAAAATGGGCTTCCATAGCCCTCATTGTTGTCTCAACTTCCTGGGCCACTGTCACGGCCACCTGAGTAATGGAGATCAACTCGGGTGGGGGTGGGGGTGGCGGTACCTGTGGCTCCTGATGAGTTACCCTTAACTCATCCCTTGCCTCAGCCCTTTCCATCCGCGGTCTCTTCGGTGGCATCTGAAAATAGACCGAATCGTATAAGTACGCAATTTATACAAAAATCTAATAGCATAAATGCGATATCTCAAAAGATAAAAATGAATCAACAGTCCTAATAGTAGGGCTATATAACAACCGAACGCTACGCTGAAATGTTGTAAGCCACACAAATCCTAAGGACACTAGAACTTGATGCTGTGATACCATCTATGACACCCCGCCTAATTAATCCCGGGTGATAAATCCTAAATTAAATTAGAGCAGGTTTACAAGTTGGTTCATTCTTAGCATCAATGTCGCCTTTTTAAATTACAAACCACCTAAGTGAGAAAATTAGACTGGTGCCAAGTTTTATCTTTCATTAATTTAATAAAATACTCATGCGGAAATAAAATAATTTAAACAAACACAATTAACTGAAATTCACCATTCACATCTAAATAACTGAGCGAATAAACCATCGGCTCAAATCCAACAAAAGTAAAGATAAGTAATAAATCTCAACAAGTCTAACATAAGTACTGAATAAAATAGTGAGCGACATGCTCGAGTAACTGATAGGAGATTTCAACACTAGAAATGAAAAGAACGAAGCGTCTATTAAACTCCCGCAACATCCACATGTGCTGCAGCAACGGATCCCTCGACTGAGTTAAGTCTGGCGTTCCTGTGGCTGGACACCTAAAAGGTTTTTAAAGTTTTTATAGCAAGGGTAAGTACCCAAAACATTTGGAAAACATTTAGCAATTGATAAACTTGCAGTAATAAATATGTAAGAACGCTCTTCATATTTTAGTTAGTGTCGCACTCCCTTGAGAATATTCTCATCCCTCCTCTAATGTGCACTACTAACGCCTTAATTAATTTCCTTAATTATTTATCCCATAACTATATAATCGGAATACCCCTTGCAACCACCCTACTCTAACCGAGTATGCCATAGCTATGATTTCTAAGTTATTATAAACATTAATTTAATTAATCATTCCCCTTTTTAAATTCATTTAACTTTCACACCTGTTATACATATAACACAATTCATAGCCAGTACTAATTAACCTGTATATAATTATTTATCTCATTATATACGTATAGTCATATTATAACATTCACACATATGTTGGAATAATAGTTAATAAGGAAAATCCTCCCGAGTAATAACTCACCAGATTTACATTCTCTAAAGTGCTATCCCACTAGGTGTATTCACACAACCTAGTTACCTCAAGTCAGAATCGATCACTAACTTGGTAAAAACTTAAATATTGGAGGCAATCATATTCCTTCCCTGAAAGTGAGATGCCCCTCACCCATATAATTGACGCTATGACCTGGGAATATACTCGCCCTACTCCTCAAGCTAGAGGATTCATCCTTTATGCGCAACCTCCCCTATAGCACTAGAGTATATATCATAATAATATCTAGCTACTCATATTAATGTACACACCATATATATACACTATCGCACACTGTATATATATATATATATATATATATATATATATATATATATATATATATATAAAATGCCACGACTATACCGTGTACTAAGTCCGTAACACAAGCCCATACAATTTTTCACGAGTTTACAGCCCAACTTTGATTATGAATTAATTTGCACATTATTTAATTAGATTACTTTTGGTGTCTCTCCAACCAATATATTCGAAATCGCTCTCGTGGCCTGAAATAAAACAATACCCGAGTCTAAATCCCCGACTCCAAATTATTTAGCTTTCACTCTAAATTAATTCAATGCCTGAGTATCACTAAACCAATATACCCGCACTCGCCCACTTTATCCCTATTTAATTATTTCGAAATATTCTTCCCAAAATTTAACCATAGCGTGTCACACATAAATTCCCTCCAATCCCAATTATTTTTCCCTCATAATTAATTAGATTGTATGTCCTATATTTATTTCTCATTAAATTAGGTTTGGGAAGATTTTTTTAAATTAAATTCACCTTATATATATAAACTGGCGGAACTGCCAGAAATCCCACACCATCGATCGATCGATCCCCAAGTATCGATCGATCGATCCCCAACCATCGATCGATCGATCGAACATGTCTTCGTCTTCCCCAGGTCTCTGTTTTAGCCATGGACGAAAAATAAAATCCCCAACTTCTTCTACAGTCTAACTCAAGTCCTCTCATCAATATAATACACCAATGACATCATAAGGAACCCCCATAAAGTCTCCAAACACAGTTTAATTTCCGTTCTCTACTGATTTTCTAAATTGGGGAAAAACCCATATTATTCGTTAACCCATCTCAACATAAAATATTTATCTCAAATTCATTCCTAACTCGTCTGGGTTTACACATCTTACCAGATATATACAAATCTCAAATTATACATGAATTCCTACACAATTTCGAAATCAGGAGATTTATTTACAAAACCCCCATTTTGTACCCCCTTAATCCCAAAAATGAATTTTGATTTCTCACATCACATAAATATGAATCATAATGCAAATTACATGATACATCAAGTTAACCACTTGCCTTATGGTTTCGTAGGGTCTGATTTGGAGTTGTGAATTTCAAGGTTGAAGATGAAATCCCCCTTTGGCTCTTTCTTTTGTCCCCCAAATTGCCTTAAACTGCTTCTTAGGGTTTCCTCTCCCACTAAGTGTTTTCTAAACTTTAATCATTTGTTCCCATTTTCCTTATAATTAATTAATTTGGCTTAATCCCATTATTTGCCTATTGGGCCAAGCCCATGTGATCCAAATACCCCCATGTGGTCCCGACTATGTCTAAAAACATCCCATGGCCCGTTTACTACTCCCGGGTACACTTTTTTTACTATCTCGACCCATCCGGACTCAACCGTACACTCAAAATTGGGATCCAAATTAATTTATAAAAATCCTTATCTCACACCCAAATTAGTCTATATTGACTCCCGACTGAGATAAGTAAATGCCTCGTCACTAATACCCGTAATGACACAAATAATGTATTACTATTCACTTAGGAATTTAAATTTTCCTAAATATTAACCATTTACTCTCCGATTAATATTTAAATAAATATTACCATAATTAATTCAAACAAAATTACGACACACAAGTAATTTTGAATTTTTTCGAATTAATTAAATATTAAATTCATAATACGGGGTGTTACAATAGTTTTCCCAAACACAAGTGTGGTGATGAAGTGCTCATATGAATCGGGAAACGAAGCAAGAAAAAACAACACTCGATACTCCTCATTAAATTAAACACCAATTCGGTTCAAATCATTGATCAAAGCATTGTAGACATTTATACGCTTCATCATATCACCTCCCTCCTTCATTTCTAACTTGAAGAGCATATTCTTTAGAAATAATTTATTTGACAAAGACTTGCCCAAATAAATCTCTTCCAATTGACCCCACATGCCCTTGGACGTAGTTTCCGATATAATGTGATTGAGAACATCATCCGTGATATATATTTCAATTAAAGATATCTCCATTTGATCAATATCGCTCTATTTGTCTTCGATCATATCAACGGAACACTTCTCAATACCCAACAATGTTATAACCAACCGTTGTTGAACAAGAATACCCCCCATCCTTCTTTGCCACAAGCCAAAATTAATTTTCTCATCAAAAGGTGTTATCTTAAACTTAATTGACCCTCCGGATCCGTTAATAGGTTCCCACTTCTTAGAGCCTTCAGTTATAAAAGTTGATTCGAGAGTAAACGACACCGCTTTCGCCATTTGGAACAAATTATAGAACTTATGCCAATATCACTCAAATTGATTCAAGCCGAATCAAAATACCAAGAAAACCAAGTAACCAAAGCCCTGATACCACTTGTTGCACAAAAACAGTCCTATGTTAAGCAACCAAGACCATAAAACTCACTTAAGAATTTTACCAAACACTTGGTGTGTAGAAAACAGCCAAGACCTTGTTACTAATGAAACTAAGTTCACAAACTCAAAACGAATCCAACCAAACATTAACAAGTAGGATAACTAGAGCATGCAAGCATTCAAAACAAATAAATGACAACAATATAACGCGGTTCACCAAAACTAGGGGTACATCCACAATGGTTGGATTTCTTCTTTCTTTGATATATAGAAGAACCATAAGGTTACACACTCATAATCTTTATCTCTCTAAGAAAGTCACTCACAAACCAAGGACAAGAACTAATCTTTAAAAAAGCTCTCACTCACTTTTCTCTTTGAAAACTCACAAAATTCTGAACTCTACGTAGAAAAAATATCACTGCTCTAAAATAGAAAATAGACTGCTGCTATTTATAGTTTTTCCTCAAAGTGGTAAGTTTGGAAATACAGAGAAAAAATTATTTTTCTCCTAAAACAGTTATGAACCAATAGGAAGCCACCAGAGAGCCAATATACATCGCAAAAAAATCCTATATATGTAAAGTTTTTTAAGGAAATTTATTCCTTCAATATGACCACATTTTCCTAAAGAAATAATATCTTATCGAGCAAGGTATATCGATTATCTCATATAGAGCCCCTGTTAAGGATAAAGGTCCTAGGGCTCCAACAATCTTTATGAAGATAGGGGAGCATACTATTGATAATTCTCTCTCGGACTTAAGAGACAACATGAATCTTAAGCCATCCACCATGTACGAGAAATTAGGCTTGGGGAGTTAAAAACAACTAGGATTACCACTTCCTTATGAAAAATGTAGAGTGGTCCGGTTAAATATATAAATCATAAACTTGGACACGCACACACCAAATTTAATTTATTCAAAATTTAATATTGTTAAATTAGGTGAACCTAAACATACAAGATAGTAAAACTAAATGAAAATAAACCACAACCCACAAACAGAAGATAGGAGATAACGAAAAATCTCATTCGTATAAAACCTATAGTTCATCTCCATTTTCAATCGGGTATTACAAAATGATATCTACGAACTTACAAAACTTAGATATCTACTAAGTGACATAATAATGTCTTGATTCCTTATTGTCAACGCTAAAAGATGCACTTACGACATCACCCCACAAAAAGATCCACTTGCCTCGTAATCCACCAATCAACCTCAGGAATCAGTAATCCTATCTTCAGCATTAGAGAATTAACTCTAAAAGAGTATAAAATGTATGGTATTCTTCCAGGGTTTGATAAATTCTCAACAAGTCATCGAAGTTTTTTATTTGGAAAGCAAAAGATTTTAAATAAACTAGGGTTTGGAGACCTTTTGGATATGTATGGGAAAATAAATTTTGCCAAAAGTCCAGAGAAAAGTTGATCCTAACAACCCTTTTTTTAGAAAACACGAATTTTGAGGCAACACATATTTAGAGAAAACTCGTTCGAATGAAATCAGGACCTCGTTCGAACGATAATGCTAACTTGTTTGAACTAAGGGAAAACTCGCTTGAACGAAGAGCCCGTCTCATTTGAATGAGCTTTAAACTATATTATCTCTGTAAAAAAAAAATTATCTTTTGATGTTTATTTAAATGAACTGCCTAAACTCATTCGAATAAAAAAGTAAAGTCGTCCGAATGACTTATAAATTAAACTATTTTTCTTTTGAAAAGTCATTTAAAAAGAATCCTCGAACAATTTACAAAATCAACCCTTGAATAGAGTGTTTTACACATAATCAAAACCATATACCTTCTCAATGATTGTAGCAATGATCTTAACTCATTCGATCTTCGATTTTTATGTTCATTAACTAACTTGTATTCACTTGAAACTTTTGATAGTGTACATGATGATGAAGATGTAACAGAATATGCCAAACCAAAATAGATGATGAGCTATTATAAAACCTTTTCTTATAAATGTCCCCTATTGGCTATTCCCGAACAAAACACAAATAAAAATTAAATAACCCCTAAGACAATTTCAACTAATTCCCTCCAAAACCCGAAAAGGAAAAGACACTTATGACATTATATTTGTAATTCCCCGAACCTGATTTATGGCTTACCCATAGTCAACTCGGTCTGACCCGAGCATGAGGTGTGAAGTCAAATGAAATAACCTACATAATATTGTTAGTCCAGTTTTAATTTATTTAACACTTCACTTATTCGCATGCGATTCCAGTTTAAAAATAACCTATGCTTTGATACGTGCTTCAAGGAAAATGAAGCCATACTTGAAGGCTCACTCCATAGTCGTCCTCACCGATTCCCCCCTCAGGCAGGTCCTCCATAAGCCTGATAAGTCAGGAAGGTTAATGACCTGGGAAATTTAGTTGGGGGAGTACGATATTGTTTATCAACCCAGGGTTGCCATCAAGGGACAAGCTCTAGGAGATTTTGTGGTCAAGTTTACCTGGGATGAGACCGGGGTTGATAACGGTCTTGTGGCTATAAATGAGCCAGTAGAGAGAAACATCGGACATATTTCAGACGAGGCCGAGACAAGTACAGCTAGACAAAGAACAGTTGAGAATGAAGAAGAGATATACCTCTTCAAGAAGGGGACCCTATAGGGAAACTTTTCTTCAAATGAAACCATCTAGAACCTCTTTGTTAATGGGTCGTCCTGAAAAAATAAAAGTGGAGAAAGGCTAATAGTGTCGGTACCAGATTGTACAGATATTGAGTATGCACTGAGGTTCAACTTTAAAGCCTCCAACAACGAGTCAGAGTATAAGGCATTAATAACAGGTCTCTTTAGGGCAAAAGCCCTCGGTGTCGGCCACCTCCTAGTCTACAGTGACTCAAGATTGGTCATAAACCAGATTCTGGGGGTATATGAGGCCAAAGATGAAAGGATGGTCAGATATCTGAAGAGGGTGAGATCGATGCTAGAAATCTTAAAGGAAGTAAAGATGTAGAGGATACCTCAGCTAGACAACAACAGAGTTGATGCACTCACGAGGTTGGCCTCAGCAACAAGAACAACCGTAAGGAGAACAGTACCAGTTGAGATTCTGCTCAAGCCGACCATCGAAGAGGAAGAGGTTGCTAGACCTTGTTAAATATGAGTATGGGAGACTCGTGGAGGTCAGAGAGGGAGAACTGCCAGAGTCAAAGTTAGAAAGGAGAAAGCGGAGGTCCAGAGCTGCTAAATTCTCCATTATGGGAGATGCCCTCTACAAGAAGGGATTCATACTCCCTCTTCTCAGATGCATTCATCCTTCAGAGGTTCCATACATCTTGCAAGATGTGCATGAAGGCTCTTGTTTAATTCACATTAAAGGAAGGTCATTGGCTAAGATGATAATCACTTAGGGATATTGGTGGCCGACCTCAGCCAAAGATGCCGCTACGATTGTGAAAAAATGTGATAAGTTCCAGAGGTTCTCCATCATCACCCATTAGCCTCACCAACCTACAACTTCTATCAGCTCCCCTTATCTATTTGCAGTATGGGACATTAATTTGGTAGGACCCTTGCCAAGGGCTATAAATAACTATTGGTACTTAATTGTGGCAATTGATTATTTTTCCAAATGGGTAGAGGCTGAGCTAGTGATTACAATCACTGAGCAGAAGACCTTCCAGTTCATCTGGAAGAACATCATATGTAGGTATAGCCTTCCAAACACCCTCATCTTAAATAATGAAACCCAATTCAAGAATGTTTCCTTAGAAAAGTACTGTAAAAGAGTAGGGATCAAGCAATTCTTCTCTTCCCTTGGACGACCCTTAGCAAATGGTCAGACTGAGGTCATAAATCGAACAATCCTTGATAGGATAAAAAAGAAGTTGGAAGAGGCCAAAGGAAGATGGGTTGAAGAGATATATTCTATGCTTTGGTCCTATAGTAGGATAATGAGAACACCCACAGGGGAAACTCCATTTATGTTCGTCCATGGATCAGAGGATGTCATCCCAACAGAGATAGGGCTTCCTACTCATATAATTCAGACATATGACCCTCAAAGTAATGGGGAAGAGAGAATACTTGATCTTAATTTAATTGAGGAAATAAGAAAAGATGCCGAGATAAGACAGGTAACCTATCAGCAAAGAACTGCGAGGTTCTATAATCAAAGGGTAAAGTCAAGGCCGATAACTATGGAAGACCTAGTCCTGAAGAAGATATGGAAGAAAATTAATAAGCTCCATCCCAATTGGCATTGTCCTTATAGGGTAATTGATAAGGTTTTACCTGGTACCTATCGGCTAGAGAATCTTGAAGGAGAGCCTTTCTCCAACCTTTGGAATGCCGACCACATGAAAAAATATTACTTATGATGTTGTAATTGTTTTATCTTTTTCTAATACGTGTATTAACTTATACAGAGAATGTCAATGAGAAAATATCAATGTTGTGTTGATGCTTTTATTCCAATGAATATGTATTTAACATCATTTATTTGGTGAAGTATGAGGTGAAACATCATTAACTTGGTGACCTCAGACCTTTAAAATCATTCATTTGGTGAAATTATGAGGAGAAACATCATTAATTGGTGACCTCAGAACTTTAACATCATTCATTTGGAGAATTTATGAGGAGAAACATCATTAACTTGGTGACCTTAGAACTTTAACATCATTCATTTGGTGAAATTATGAGGAGAAACATCATTAACTGGGTGACCTCAGACCTTTAACATCATTTATATGGTGAAGTTATGAGGAGAAACACCATTAACTTGATGACCTCAGACCTTTAACAACCTCAGACCTTTAACATCATTTATTTTATGAAATTATGAGGAGAAACATCATTAACTTGGTGACCTCAGACCTTTAACATCCTTCATTTGGTGAAATTATGAGGTGAAACACCATTAATTTGGTGACCTCGGACCTTTAACATAATTTATTTGGTTAAATTATAAGGTAAAACACCATTAATTTGGTGACCTCAGACGTTTAATATCATTTATTTGGTGAAAATAAAAGGTGAAACATCATTAATTTGGTGACCTCAGACCTTTAACATCATTTATTTGGTGAAAATATGAGGTAAAACACCATTAATTTGGTGACCTCAGACCTTTAACATCATTAACTTGGTGACCTCAAACCTTTAACATCATTCATTTGGTGAAATTATGAGGTGAAACACCATTAATTTGGTGACCTCGGACCTTTAACATAATTTATTTGGTTAAATTATAAGGTAAAACACCATTAATTTGGTGACCTCAGACGTTTAATATCATTTATTTGGTGAAAATAAAAGGTGAAACATCATTAATTTGGTGACCTCAGACCTTTAACATCATTTATTTGGTGAAAATATGAGGTGAAACGCCATTAATTTGGTGACCTCAGACTTTTAACATCATTAACTTGGTGACCTCAAACCTTTAACATAATTCATTTGGTGAAATTGTGAGGTGAAACATCATTAACATGGTGACCTCAAACCTTTAACATAATTTATTTGGTAAATTATGAGGTGAAACATCATTAACTTGGTGACTTCAGACCTTTAGCATCATTCATTCAATGAAATTATGAGGCAAAACCCCATTAACTTGGTGACCTCAGACCTTTAATTATAAGTGTTTATTATTGCTTACTTTTATTTCCATCATTCAATTTTTATGATATGGTGGATAAGTGAAACATCGTAGACGTAGAATAGCAAAACAACAAGTAAAGAAAGTGCAATTTCATTCATCTAAAGCATAAAGATTACATCATTTGAAAAGAAGAGGTTATGGTTCATACAAAAAAGGGGTTACATAAAAGCTTCACAAAAATCTCAGATATGAAGGTGAAACACACAGAGCTCGGCCTGTCCCTCGTCTCCGGCCGACCCATCAGCAGCAAGGTTGGTTTGCTCAGGGATTAGATTGTTAAGTTTCACCTCGTCATCATGAGCACCATCATTGGTCTCAGTAACCTCTAGCTGGCTGGTCTGAGCTGGACCACCCTCCTCAACTTCCTGTAAGGCTTGAGCAAGCTGAGGATTGTCAAAGCCGAGACCAATAAAGTCCTTAGTCGATATACTTCTAAAACTGGCCTGTTTCATGGCAGCCCATCGGCTGGTTGCCTTAATGCCTCTCTCCAGATACTCAAGGATGAAGCTAACAAACTAATCTGAGGTTTGATACTCCTTGATGATTGTCTCAGAAGCATCTTCCATAGGAGCCTTAACAGCAGCATAAACTTTTAATTGAAGGCTCTCATCATTTGCCTTTAGAGCCAGGGTATGGTCTTCCATAATCTTAGTGATCTCATCATCTTTTTCCTTCAGTCTTTTCTTCAAATTAGCAATCTTCTTCCTGAGATCCTCCTCAAGCTTCTCAGTATCCCTACCCTTCTGGATCAGAGGCAGTCTCTTTAACGTATAGTTGACCAGATGATGGAGGGAAACATCACCCTACAAGAAAGAATCCAACACAATGGATATAACTAATTGTAAGATAAGAGGTAACACTTGATTATAAATAAATACCTGAACCACTACGTGGACAAAAAACTCGACCAACAGAGGGACGTCCATTCCATGTAAGAAACGTTTGTCATCCTCGATCATCATTCGACCGAGGGCATCAGAGGCCTGGTTGCTATGGCCGATAACACTATCACCTATATTCAGCTGAGATAGACGAGCAACTAAAGATTCGTCAGTAGAAATGGGAATATCACGCTCAACAGTTGGAGCCTTGGTGGGTCTCGTACGCGAAAGGTCTGCAGGTGCCTGCCTCTTATTTGTAGCATCGGCAGGGTCCATCCCCTTTTTTACTTGGGTAGGAGGGGGTGAATTCTTACTACCAGGCTTCTCCAGTAACTTCGTCATACTTGGTGTATACATGTTCCAGAGATCGTCTGAAACTCCTTCTGGTCTCTCTGTAAAAAGAAAAACATCGGAGTTAGCAGCTCAGATACATGAAAGGTACGAGACTTAACATGGTGTAAAAAAGTTTTATTCTAAGAGCACTTACGAATTTCAGCCAATGAGGCACATCCAAGACCCGTCTAAGATAAATAGTAAGGGGTAATCAAATGCTCTTACTTGACGAGATTGCCATCTTCACCCTGACTACGAAGGTCATCAACACTCTTACAGTTCTCTTAGCTCAGTTCAGGGTCAGTTTTGGCCAAGATAGAGACCTTGGACCACCTTAGGGAAGTTCTTGGGTCAGATGTTCCACAAGCCTTGTTAGGGCCCAACTCCCAAGCCCTTGAGGCAAAGAAGAACCGATACTTCTAGTTGTAGTTAAATTCTAGGTCACCAATATCATCTTCTTCTCAGACTTACTGGCTACAAAGTGGTAGTAGCCAGGATGATTTCTAGAAGACGAGGGTATATAGCAAGCTAAGAAAACCCTAACTGGAATATTGGTGTGATGAAATACCTTTCAAAGGATGATAGCCCCAACTAAGACCCTCCAAGTATTGGGGGAAAGCCGAGAAGGAGCAAGATTGGTATAAGAGAGGATAACTTAGATAGTGGGGTGAATTAGAAGACGGAAGCTGAGTTTGAACATTTTCTCATAGATGCAGAGCTTTCACTCATGACCATCGAAGGCCCTCTCATCCTTTAGAGGTTTCCTCAAAGTTACATAAGAGGGAATGGCACACAGATGTTGAAAGAGGAGAATGTCGTATTCAATGACAAAACTCTCAGGTCCATAAACTTTGAAAGTGTCAAGTTCACTCCCTTCATCATCATCGTTATCATCAACAGTTTGATCCTGAGCCACAGGGTGCCCCGGGAAAAGATGTTAGGGGAACAACCTCAATTGGACCACACAAAGCTACAGTTGGCTCTAAGGTCTTTTTGGAGGAAGACCTATGAGAAGTTCTAGCATCTTGGTAAGACGAGGCACGGTTAGAAGCCTATGCTTCTTCAAATATTCCACTTACCCAGTGGGATTAATCCATAGCCTCTTGGAAAGAGTCTACGAACTCAGTAGCCTCAGAGGTGGACATAGGGTCTGAAGAAGCTGACTCGTACATTGGCATAGGAACCTCAGTAGGCTTAGGGTATATGATAGATAATGGTGGAGGAAAGATAGGTCTGAGCAAAAAAGCCTCGGCCTTACGAGCCTCTTCCTGGGCTAACTCTATCTGTTTAATCTGTTCAAAGGTCCTCTCACGCAAAGTTGGGAACTCTTCAATAAGTTTATACAAAGGTCTGAGCATTCCGCAGATGACACTACACTTGGGGGGGGGGGGGGAAGATCAAAAGGCAAATAGGTAAACAACTTATGCTACCTAAATCAAAGATAAAAGTTTGGAAATTGAAAGGTTTCTATCAAGAACACCAAGAACCTCAACCTCTAGAGGTTATGTCCCCGGAGGGTCACCGAAAAGCTTAAAGTGTGGGTTTTTGCTAAAACAACCTAGCAGTAGCCTGGAATCACTCTAAAAACACCTAACCCCACCAATCCTAGCCTAATAACCACCAAATAGTGGTGGTTCTCCTCGCCGAAAACCAAAAAACTAACCTAAAATGTGCAAATAAACCCATAAATTGAAAGGAAGGAACAAAGATGGTTACATGAACAATAAAGGTTGAAGAAGCAAGGGTTACCAACCCAAAGTAACCGGAGAACCAGAGAAATAGTGGATGTTTGGCTATAAAAGGTGAGAGAGAAATTTTACAGCAAGAGTGCTAAGGCGGGATAAATAAGAAGAAGAAAGAGAAATAAAAGAGCTAAATAATTTAAATACCATTGCAATGATGAGGTGAGAATTTCAAGGCACTCATCATTGCCCTAGAAAGACTAAGAGGCACCGTCAGAGCTGCCATATTTTGGGGAAAACGATAAGCACTTCAAAGAGTGACATGTGTCCAAAGAGCCACTCTAAACCCCAAGACACCAAAAATGTCCCTTCATTAACCTAACTCATATACCCCTCATCCACCTACTCACATAGGAGACTAAGGGCTAGGCATGATTGATATGCCAAAAGTGTAACCTCATACTCGGGGTCACTAACCTAGGCTTACCTCACAACCGAGTTTGCAGGAAGCACACAATAACCATCAGAAAGGTCGTCCTCCTCATGGTTGGCTCCACATTGTACAACCTCGATTGGACAACAACCGAGGTCTACATCATCTTATGGGTTCAAACTATTGCCATCATCATACTCTCTTGAAGTCGACACTGGATCAAACCTCGTACCTAACTTCGGCTAATCATTCAGGTCGAGGTTATACTTATGATTGGCAGGACAATGCAACTATCGGACTTCCCAACATCGTACTCGGCTAGGATGAGGTTAAAACAAATGATTTCACAAGTCTGAACACACGCAAGCACATGGAAGACTTGGAACACGTGGAACACGTGAGCTTTCTTGTTAAAGGAATTTGGCCTTCAAGAAAGGTTGGGGCCAGTCCTTGAAAGTTATGGGGGATCCTACTGACTCTGAACTCATTAATCTTCACTCCCTTGGGCTCGAACCATTTGTAGAGGAAAATGAGCATGTTGGTCAGCTTGTCGGACATGCTGAGGACGTACCTACCGAGGTCAACATGGAGGCTGGCTAGGAGAAGATGGCTGCTGAGAAGGGGAAGGTTTTTATTGAAGTCGAGAAGGTGAATGAATAGGGCATCTAGATTAGAAGTCTCTTTTTGCACTACTTTTGAAGCCTTATAACCTTCCTTATTGCTTTGACTGTACTAGCCTTTCTCCTCCCCTTTATTAATGAATTAAAGATAATTTTCTTTAATCATACCAACTTACTCCCTTTATATATAATACTATTTCCTTGTGCTTTTACTTTTGTTATTTGTAGTCTAATGAGGAATACATTCCCCCTGATTCACGATCAGGGATGATCCTTGGGCTCAACATTAGTGTGAAATCTTGCAAGGAATTTGTAAAGGTCTGCAAGTCTCTAAGGGAGAGGACCGAAAAATACACGAGTTAGTATGGGCTGGTCGCCAAGATGAAGGAAGATCTTCAAGCCATGAAGGAGATCAAAACTTTGGTCCATAATGAGATAAATGCTCTGAGGTATAAACACATGGAGACCACTGAATTAGGCCAAGTGGGTGAAGTGCTCCAGGCCGAGAATGACACTTTGAGGAAGGAGGTTTCTAGGTAGAGACTATTTATAGCTGGGCTTCAGGAGGATATCACAAGGCTGAGGCATTTTTTGAAAATGAGACCTCAACAAGCTTGGGCAGAGGGTTATAATATGGGTTGGGTAGATTCCCCAGTAAGGATCAAGGAGGCATAGGAAGTTGCCTTTACTCGTGGGTGGATGAGTGCCCTTAGGGAGGTTAAGACACCCAAGGAGTCCAGACTGTGGTATAATTAACAGGTCGAGTGTGCGGCCTACCGCTATAAGCCTTTCTCAAAAGATGATAAGTGGATCCCGACTGATGCTATTCCCACCCAACTCTTGGAACAAGACCTTAAAGATTATGTGGAGGAGCTCTATCCTAAACTAGATGATGGTTAAAGATCGTTCATTATAGATTATCGTGTTCGCCATCCTGAGCCATCTTTGGTCTTTATGTATTTGGGTTTTGATGTAATTGTAATTCCCAATTTTTTTCAATGCAAAGCTTAATTTATTAACCTTTTCCGTATTTTGATCATGTACTAACTAAATATGAGTTAATAACTATCACTTATATTTGAACGGGAAAGACATGTTCTCATTAGTTACTTAAAATCTTTGTCGACCAAGTAATACTATTCCACCATTTCAGGCCTTTCGCTATTAAAATGTGCTACTACTTAGGTTTGATCATTTTGGGGTTTTCAACTGACTAAATGATATTAACATTACGCATTAGCCATTTGTTATCGCCTCTGTGAACATTTTCCCAGCCTAACATTCCTTAGCAGTATCATTCCATATACTTTCCTTTTTAGTTTGTGTTGTCACACTCCCTTAGGCCTAGGTGAGATGATTAAGAGAATGTACCTATTCGATGAGCCATCCACCCGAGTAGGCTTTTTGCGATCAACAAAGTTAGCAACCAACTTGAATTGGCTCTGATGCCTAAGGATCCCCTGTAGGGAATTTTTTGTTCTTGGGGAAACTTATGAGGTCTATTGTGTTTACAATAAAGACCTAAGGTTTGTAGTAATTGAAATACTTTTATTAACTTGTTATCATTACTGCAAACCTTGCTCGACACATGAGATTCCTTGATTGATATAAGTTGAACAACTTTCTATAATCCCCATGAGTTCTGTTATGCACAAGGGAGTTATCATTTGGAAAGGTTGCGTAATACTGAGATGCGATCAAGAAATTCTAAGTAGCCAATATACTATCAAAGTGCAAGGGCCAACTCGCCTTTATTTATTGAATAATAACTTGTAGGTGACATAAGCTTGAAATGAAAATTTCCATAAACTAAATGTGCTAACAAAAGATAAAGAAGACTAAAAGTATAAATTATTAAGGTTGGTTGTGTTCCACGCTCTTAGTATCTTCTTGCCCTCTAGCATTTCCATGTGATATGCTACTTGAAGGTCGTCCATTATCACCCTAAAAGGTCCTGCCCAGTTTGGTCCCAACTTTCCATCTGATGGTTTTACGGTACTATCAAGGGCTTTCCTTATGATATAGTCCCCTAACAAAAACTTCATTGGATTGAATTTCTTACTGTCCAGTTACTTACGATAGGAAGCTAACTTAATTATGACCAGCTCTTTTTGCTCGTTTGCTAAGTCAAGTTCAGTGCATAGTGCCTCATCAGTAAGGCCTTTGTCGACCAAGGTAGTTCTTATAGTAGAGAGACCTACTTTCAGTGAAATGATAACTTTCATTCTATAACCAAGCACGAAGGGTGTTTCCCAAGTTGGTCTCCTATGAGTAGTGTGTCAAGACCATAGAACATGAGGCAACTCATCCACCTAGGCACCTTTGGCTCTTTCCAAATTCTTCTTTAATCCATCAAGTACGATCTTGTTGGACGCTTCTACTTAACCGTTACTTTGGGAATACGCAACATAACTGAAGTGGTTCTTAATTCCATGCTCATCATATAAACTTTGAAAGAAAATGCTTTCAAATTGCGTGTCATTATCGGTGATGATAGGCCTTGGTATCCCAAATCATTTTATAATGCTCGTTCAAATGAATCTGATCATGTCAGTGTAAAGAATGTTCTCCAGTGGTTCTGCCTCTACTAATTTTATGGAGTAATTTATGTTGACCAGTAGATACTTGTGATTTATAGATGCGGTAGGTAGTTGTTCCCACGATATCTAGTCCTCATTTCATGAATGACCATAGACTTATCAGAGATTTCAAGTCGTTAGCTAGCTAGTGGACCATAGGAGACTGCTTCTAGCATTTTTCACACCTGTGAACATAAATGCTTGTGTCTTTTGGAATGTGAGGCCACCAGTAACCCTATTTAATTGCCCAAAAGGACAAATATCTCTCTTCTGCGTAAATCCTACAAATACCATCATGAAGCTCACTAATTACTTCCTCAGTGTCATGTGGGTGAATGCACTAGAGCTAAGGTACAGTGATTGGCTTCTTTTAGATTTTCCCTCCTGGGTGAGGTAAAAATGGGTAGCTTTCACCCTTACTTGATGGGTTAATCTCTTGTCGCCGGGCATTATGTGGGTCCATAGATAGGTGACGATGGGATCCATCCAATCGGGGCCTTCTCTGTGAGGAGGAATTGCTCGACTATGACTGTCTGGTCAATGCTTAGTTGGGAAAGGAACTCTATCTGGATGGTTCTTCTCAGGCCAGAGTCCACTCTTGAGCTAAGGGCCGCTAAGTCATCTACATGGTTGTTCTACACCTAAGAGGGTTATCGAATGCCCACCTTCGTATATCCTTCCACTAGTCCCTTTACCACGGTGAGGTAGGATGCCATTCTATCATCTTTTATATTTAAGTTCTCACTTAATTTCTTTGAGGCTAGTTCTGAGTCGCTGAACATGTGGAGGTGCTTTGCCCCTAGTAGTTGGGCCTTGTGCAAGACAACGATCAGTGCTTCATATTCAACTTCATTTTTGGAGGCCTCAAACTCCAATCTAATTCCCTATTCGATGACATATTATTCTGGAGTGATGAGGACGTTTCCTACTCCTTCCACCTTGGAATTGGAGGCTCCATCAACATATAGGGTCTAGTACTTAGACTATGCTTCCCCATATGTTGACTGGTCCGCTCTGTGTTGGTTGATTGGTTGTCCCCCTATAAATGCAGTGATAAAGTATGCCAGGACTTGTCCCTTTGTTACCGTTCTTGGTTGAAAGTGGATATCAAATATGCCGAGCTCCATCGACCATCTTCAGAGTCTTCCAGAGAGGTCAACTTTTTGAAGAACAACTTCTAGGGGGTAGGAAGTGATCATCGTTATTGAATGATCTTTGAAGTAATGTTTCAACTTTCTTAAGGCGACCGCCAGTGCATAAGAAACTTTTTTAGGGGAAATTGATGATGTTCTACGTCCATAAGTGTTTTGTTAGCATAATATACATGATGTTCTCCTCCCTCTTTATCACACACTGGTTCCTAGATTACAACGTGGCTTGATACTACGAGGTAGAGATATAATGGCTCCCCACCTTCTCTAATTTCTAGGAGAGGAAGTTTGCTAAGGTAAGATTTGATCTCCTCCAAAGATCTTGATAAATTATCATTCCATATGAGGCCTTTATTAAGCTGGAAGAATGGTCGACAAAATTTCTATGAATTGGATATGAAGTGGTTGAGCACCATGAGCATACCAATGAGCTTTTGAACATCTCATAATGTCTGTGGAGGCTAGACCCTGGTGATCACATTGATCTGATCTAGATTGGCCTCAATTCCTCTTTTATCGAGCAGATAGCCCATAAACCTTCCTAACTAGACACCGAATCAACATTTACTTGCATTAAGTTTCATCAGGTAGTTCCTGAGGATCTCAAAGGTTCTATCTAAGTTCACAAGGTGGTCGCCCTTATTCTTACTATTGACTAACATATCGTCGATGTAGACATCCATTGTGTCTCCCATCTGTTTCCTTAACATCTTGGTGACTAACCTCTGATAAATTGCCCCTGATTCTTTAGGACACATGGTATGACCTAGTAACATCATAACCCAATGGGGGTTATAACGAATGTTTTTTCTAGGTCAGGGCCGGACAAAGGAATTTGATGGTAGCCTGAATAAACATCCTAAAAATAATCCTTTCATGTTTTGTCGTAGCATTAAACAACGGATCAATTTTATGATGTGGGAATATGTCTTTGGGACATGCTCTTTTGAGGCCTGTGAAATCAATACAAGCCCTCCAACTATCATTTCTCTTTCGTACCACTAGTAGGATGGATAGCCATTTGGGGAACTTAACTTCCCTAATGGATCCTGCATCTAAAAGCTTTCCCATTTTGTTATCCACTGCTTTAGCCTTCCCGAGGGTGAGCCTTGTAAGTGATCAACTTCAAGTTCAAATCAATGTGTAGATGATGGCAGGCTATAATGGTATCAATCCCTAGAAAATCATATAGTTCCTAAGAGAGAAGGCCTAGATTTCTTCTCAAGAAGGCAATTAATTCCCATTTATCATGATTGATGAGCGCGGTTATCATTATAAACTTTCTCTCCGAAAAATTGTCATCTACTCTAACTTGCCCTAGGCTTTCAACGACCCTATTAACAAGGTGTACCCTAGTCTCCTCCACCCCTATTCAGTCATACTGTAATAACTATTTAGAGGGTGTAGATCCCTCGTGGACTTCCACCTCAGCATCCTTTACTTCTTTTTTCTTCTCCTTTGTAGGGCGAATGTTCGCGATAAAGCACTTCCTAGAAGTGTCCTGGTCGTCACAAATTTTGACTACTCCACGGTCATTTCTACACTTCATCTTATGATGGTAAGTAGATGGTATATACCGTATGGCATACATCCATCCTCTGCCCGAAATGGGATTATATGGGGACTTTATGTCTAGCGGCATTGTGATTTTCCCAGTGAAGCCTGCTAAAGAAAATGTGGCCTCCTTGAGTTCGACTAGATTGAGATTCATCTTGTGGAACAATTTTAGGTACATCACCTCTGACGAACTTCACTAGTCCACGATTAGCTTGTAGACATCCTAATTTTCAATTCTGAGCGTAATTACCTATGAATCATGATGTGGGGTCCTAACTCTAACCAAATATTCTTTAATGAAGATAATATACTTAGTATAATTGACGTCCTCTGGTCACCGATGCTTACCAACTTGGGTTTTAGTTCGGTCAATCTGAAACACCTCCATGACAACATTGAGCTTTTTCATCTCCATCAGAATAGCATTCCCTTGGATATTCTTCAGGTCTGATGCCCTTGGATCACTGGAAACTCCTATCCCATGTCATCATTAAGGATGTTGTTTGGATTTTGGTCACCATTGGCTGCGACTGGATCTGCTTTCTTCTCTATGTACTCATTGATGTGACCAACTTGGGCTAGCTCTTCTAAGTGTGACTTTCGAGCCTTATAATTTTCAGTCGTGTGGACGCCCTTCTTATGGAAAGCATATTCCAGCACGTTGTTTCTTTTCGTTAGGTCACCACCCATCTTCTCGGGCCACTTGATGAATGGTTGGTCTTTTATCTTGCTCAAGAACTTGTAAATATATTCCTTAAAGACTATGTTAACAACCTGGAATTCCTTTGAGGGATCAGTCTTGCTCCCATTCTTAGATCCGTTCTTGCCCTCATTTTTATTCCCCTTCTTTGGAGTATCACTCTTTTCTCCTGTTTTGGTTACCTTTTATCGACCATTGTCCCCTGTATTAGAGTGAACCACGTCTTCCACTTCGGTGTATTTCTTAATACGAGCTATGAGATCATCAATAGTGTTGGCTTCTTTCTTAGTCATAGACTAGTGTAGCAAAGATGTGGTCGACAGACCAATTTTAATGGATGCAACGACCACTTGATTCAAGAAATCCTCCACTTTATTGAAGACTTAATAATACCTCTTGGCATAATCTCGAAGTCTCTCTTGCGAATTTTTCTTCATCGTGAGCAGTGCGTTCATCCGTTTGAGATTGAAGCTACTGGTTATGGAGCGAGTAGTAAAAGCCTCTATTAGAGCCTTAATGTTCCTGATTGACCTGTGCGGAAGCTTCTTGAACTATTTCTATGCTACGTCATGTAGGATAGAAGTTAAAATTCGACACATCAATGCGTTTCTATGGCTCTATAAGGTCATCGCTTATCTATACTACCGAACGTGGTCTATGGGATCCTTCTTTTCGTCATAAATTTTGAACTTAAGAATGAATTGTTTTTGTGGGGGTTCCTTTTTTTTGACTGCATTTGAAAAAGGGGATTTCATATGGGTATTGAGATCTCTCCTAGCTAGCTCCCTAGTAAACCTGGCTCCTCGGTGGGTTGTATGATGGTCCATTTCTCTACGAACCAAAATCCTGATGTCCTCATTCTAACGATCATTGCTCTTGTGGAACCTCTTTGACTGGCCATGCTTTGATCGACCATGCTCTTATCTGATACATTTAGTTATATCTTGGTCATTCTTGGAGCTCCTCCCTCGGCTTCCAGTATTACTCGCCTGAGGACTAGGAGTCCTATCACGACATTTACTTGTATCTCTATGGATATTTCTCTCCATACTTTCAAGCCTCCTTTGAAGGCGATCATTATCTTCCACCTGAAGGCGTGTGGACTCCTCTTATTCTCGAAGCCTGGATTCATAAGAGTAAACCAACTTGGAGATGTGCGTAGACCTAAGTGGTCCCTAGCTTTCTTCAGAAGGTTGCTTCTTGCGCACTTCACCAATTTGGTGAATATTCTTGTTGTGGTGAGAAATCATGAGATTTCCATTGATGAATGTTTTGGTAGGAATTAAAATTGCTTCCCACAGACGTCGCCAATTATGAGTACAAGAAATATCATTATAAAGATCCACAAAACAATCACAGAAACAAAATATAAAATAACACACACAATAATGATATACATGGTTTGACAACTTGTCTACACCCATAGAGAGGTTATTGTTTTATTATAGTGTCTCTCAATGATCGAGATTATATCCCTTTGCAGCGGGTTAGTGGTTACAATTTATAGATGCTTAAAACTAAGAGATTGAGTTGTATTGAGAACTCAACTAATACATGGATAATTCGCGGTGTTATATGAATATATCTTTTGAGGTTATTGGTAATCAATTTTAATGTATCCATAATTGTTCCAGTGTGTATCATATACATGTGTGTTAATTAAATTTTTGGTTTAAGCCAGGTAGCTCTTTAGGCAGATTGGGTTGTTCAAGTACTCCCATGAATCATAGTAAATACGTCCCCACACTAAAATATAAGAACAAGATGGGTCAATTAAATATAATAACAATTTATGAATCTTTGTAAGATAAAATAAATTACCTCAAACCCAGCCACGGGCCTAAAAAAAGTAACTGGCTCAGCTGCTAAGGGTTGCCTCACCTCCTACCTACAACTCAGCACGAGCAATAATAGCCTAGCTTCATAAGAAATAAGTGTCAGGAGTATAACCTAAACTAATAGACCCACTTAGATGAAAACATTAGACACCACATTCTAGGCACCCCTAAGTCTCTCCTTAGACTCCTAGCAGGTCCCCTTTCCACAGCAAACATAGGTTTCACTTCGAGTATCGATCTAGAGGCCATTGGGTTCCCCCGGGCCCCACTTGACTCTGGTCAACTCTTTCGTTAGAGCGAAAGCTCTTTGAATATTTGGAGGTCTCCTAATAGCCCTATACGCGAATCGTCATAATGGTTCAGACAAACGAACCATTTCACTACTGAAAACTGATTCAAAGGTCATTGGGCACTCTCGGGCCTCGAACTGACCCCAATTAACTCCACCTTCAGTGAAAAATATCTTTGTATCTTAGAAGGGAACTGAAACCCCTTTCCAACGATCCACCCATTGCGCGAAATAGCATAACCATTCGAACGGACGATCAGTTTTCCCCCAAAAATCGATCTGGAGGTCACCGAGCGCTCTCGAACTTTGTTTGACCAAAGACCAATCTTCAGCTTGAATGATACTAAATGAATCTATAAAGGGAATTGAATACCCTTTCCAACGAACCACCTCGTGCACGATTCTGACCTACGGTACGAACGAACGATCCGTTTTACTCCGAGAGGTCACCGGGCGCTTTCAAGGACCTTTTGACAAAGGTCAACCTTTCAAACTGATAAAAACTCTTTGAAATGTCTAATTACATCTCCTAACCTTTCCATAGGTTTGTCCCGTTCGTGATTCTGACTTACCATATGGATGAACAATCCATTTGCATCCGACGATCTCCCGTCCGAAGGACCAACGTGAACTTTTGAGCCACATTTGACCTAAAGTCAACTAGCGGACCGGGAGAGATATAAAGGACACTCTAAGGCCTTTGAAACACCTTTCTAATGGTATGCCCCGTGCACAATTTGGATCAACAGTTTGTGCGCTACAGTCATTTTTCCAGAAAAGTCCGCACGGGACTGCCAATTGGTAGGTCCTGAACCCTGCCTATCGGCACAGTGTCAAGGGTGACCTGCTGATCGGCACCCCCTGGGTTAGGCCGACCCGCAACCCCCTTTTTCCCTATAAATAAGGGCAATGACCTCATTCCCAAAGGGAGGCAAAACCATCAATATCAGTGATCTCAGTAATATTCTCTCGAAGTCAGAGAAGTTCCCTATGAGAAATTCCATTCAAGCCTAAATACCCATCCTTTTCACACCTAATTTGGCAAATATCCTTCCCTTTCATCAAAATCCATCAAGATTCAAAGAAGTTCATCTAAGATCCAAGCTCAAGCTCCAAAGAAGGTCCAATTCCTTCTCCCTCTCTTTTTAATCTCTTATTTTCGCATAAGTTACATTAGATTCATAACCTAGTTTCACTTTAGTTCATATATATTAACATCTACGCTTTTATTAGTATACTGTACATACTTTATTTTTCATAAAAAAACCAAAAAATAAATAAAAGAGGGTTACACCGATAAATTTCGAACGGAATTATACCCCACACTTTTTCAAAACCAAAAAAATACATTTTCTATATGCACACACATAGTAAAATTCCGTTCGAATGTATGGGATAAACCCCACCCCTATTTTACATTTGAACTATGTGGACTTTGATGACTTTATAGGCTACGTAGGCATCTCGGATTAAAATTCGAGACTCGAGTCCAATTTTCCAATTTTTCAACTTCTCTTATTTTCCAAATTTCTCAAAACCCCTCATAAATATAAGTATAACATGTTTGTTCACGTCTCATCTCACATATATTATCGTTTACCAATAACGATCAATATCTTTATGAATGCTCACATTCTATCTTCTATATTTACTACTGTTTTGGGAATATTCCTGTGGATGATCTCATCCTACCTTTTCCATGGTATGGGTTGAACGATTACAATCTCCATTATATAAACACATGCACACACTTCACGGGAATAAAGGAAAATATTAACATTTGCCCATGAGAGACCGAAAGGGCGGGATGGGTACCTAACACCTTCCCATTTTGTAACTTAGCCACCGGACCTCCGATCTATTTGTTTTGCATGCATTAGTTTGTCCTTGATGCCTATCTCTCGAAGTAGCAACATAATCTTTTGCCTATTTTGAGAAAAATAAGATGGTGACTCTATCTCTTTATATTCACCCCACACCGACAACATACGAAGCCCCCTTTCGAAGAGAAGGGGCAAGATCGTGATGTGGTTCTTCCTCGGGGGATCCTCCTCCTGCTCCCCCCGAAACAAACGTTTACATGGGATGGCCACAATGACGACTCTGCAGGGGACAATTTTTAAGAAGGCTAGACTCTGTTTACATGGGTGTTTTATTTTCTTGTATATTTTCCTATTTACATGTTCCCCTTATTAGTCATATGCACCTCATACTTATCCTACTATTCACACACTTGTAGAAGACTCTCATTGTATACTTCACACTACATGCACCTAGGATCACGCATATCCACATATTGCACACATCACTTAGAAATCCATGCTTAGGTGTCACTAGCACACACCTCCGCTTGTATATATCCATGCTCACTTATCACACACTCACTTGTAGATAATTACACATCACTGAAACATCACTTATCCATGCTTTGTATAGCTTTACTATTGGTACTTGTACTTTTCTCCCTGTTTGGCATGATTAAGAAAAAGATACTCTCTCCATAAGATACTAATAAATGAATCATGCATGATTCACACGACATCCCCAAAGAGCATTATTATTGACCAAATGTGTCCCATAACTGGAGAGTCCCTTCGTGATGGGAGCCGATCCGGTAGGGCTAAATTAACCTAAGCAATATGATTCTCATCTTCCATTAGACAAGTACCTTCGACTTATATCGAACGGTTCCCCCGCATCGTACCGCTTGATCGAAGTCATGACGAGATGTATATCGTCGGGAACTCATTCACGTATGTCGAGTATATCGAATTCCCTCTCACATGTATTATCCCTACGAGGTATATAGTGAGGCTATTCATGTACACTCGGGTATATCAAATGGCTGGTCCACACGTACCGATTTCCTTCAAAAGAAAGACGTATATAGTGGAAGTCACGCCAAAGGGGGAACCCTTGCCCATTCACCCAACTAACTGCATACCCTCATATAGGTGTCAAGCCTAGGACATAGATGTTAGATTGCCAGTTTCGACCCGAAACTCTATCAAAATTCCAGGTCGGTCTACTGCCAAAATTTTCGTGCATTTTTTAAAATGGGACCCTTCCCGTGAGCATGGTTACAAGTCAGACCATAGCTTTACATGTGTTGCAAACCCAATTTTTCCAGGCTCGAGACCTGTTCGACATTTCATTTTGCATTTAGATGAACAAGTGAGAACCTAATAAACATAATAATCATGCTGAGAATCGTATCTAGTCTTTTCCTCTCTCTTTTTCCCAAAAAGTGTCCAAAAAACATTTCTCCCTCTTTTATAAAAAATACCAAAAATATTTTCTCTCCTTTTCCCTCAAAACAAAAGAAAAACAAACATTTTCGTCTTCATCTTTTCCAAAAAATTCAAAAATATTTCCCTCATTTTCCAAAAATAACAACTTCCCCCTTTTCTTTTTCAAAAATAAATTCCAAATTCTCTCCTTCTCGGGTGGATCACATACCCTTGGCCTGGCTCCCTATTGGCTTCAGTCTTCAATCGAACCTCCCCAAAGTTCTATCACTCCCCTTACTTCCTCGAAGTTCGAGACTCACCCATGGAGAATACGAATCAAGTGTCGAATGTACAGCCGAATTTGTCGACAGTTTTGTCTAAGCTCACTGCCAAAATTGACAACCTTCAAATCGAGGCTTATAAGATGTAAAGAAACTGGGTCCCCGTCCCTAAAGATCCTGAGGTCATTTTCCCTCGCACCATGTGTTCGCCTGCACCCGAGCCTATCTGCGTTCCTGAAGATTGCCAATATGCTCCACGTGCTCCTCCTGCTAATGGGCCGCCACAACCCATCTTCCTATGCCAAACCTTGCTCAGACCGAGCTAATTTAACCGTAACTGTTGATTCAAAAGACGAAGAACTAAACAAGGTCAAGCAAGGCCTCAAGATGCTAACCAAGAAATTCAACCAAGTCAAAATCTCTGGGGACTACATGGACTACACCCACATGTCTCCTTATCCTAAAGCCAGGTTACCAGAAAAATTCAAGATGTCCAATGTCGAGAAGTTCAGAGGTAGTGGACCCCCGATCGTTCATCTTCGTAGCTATCACTTAGCCATGACTCTCATAGGGGATTCCGAAGAAATAATGGCTCAGATGTTCCATCATACTTTGAAAGATAGCGCCCTCTGTTGGTTTCCATCCCTTGAAGAATATAAAATCCACAGTTGGGAAGATGTTGCCCGTGAGTTCATGTCATCGTACAAGTACAACGAGGATGTAGAGGTTACCAGTCATAACTTGGATCTACTTAAATAGAATCCTAGGGAATCAGTCAGCAACATCATAGAAAGACGGAGAGAAAAAGTAGCTATTATGACCAATCGGTCCTCCGAAGAAAAATAAGTCAGCATTGTGAATAAGAATTTCCTGCCCCATGTCCGAGCAACAATGGGAGGACAGTATTACCCTCACTTTCGAGAAGACGGAGTAGAAATTGAAGAAGGTCCTACCAATATGAAAGTTGAACCAAATAAAATTTTTGGACAGTTTACTCATAGAAAGTTTGAAAAGCCTACTAGTACCACAGTTTCTACTATTAACAACATCTCTTAGCCTGTCGCTTTGTGGGCACTAGAAATTCTCCTAAAACCAATCCGAAAGGAACATACCGAGGTTCACTCTCCTCTCTCCAAATTCTACCAGGATCTCTTAAACTAAAACTTGATCAAACCTTTGGACCCTCATCCGTTACCAAATTCACTTCCGAAGAATTTCAAACCTGATGCCCATTGTGACTATCACCAAACTGATGGCCATGCCACCAACCAATATTTCCATCTTCAAAACATAATCCAAAGCCTGATTGACCGAGGTATCATCACCCCACCAGCTAATACTAAACCAAACACTACCTTTAATCTGCTCCCGAATCATGCAAACGCCATCTTCTTGGAAGAAGACTCAGAACTCGACCCATCTACCCAAATCGTGCCAAGTAAATCACTAGTCATACCCATATACTATCCTAAACCTCTCCAAACATGCCTGTATTTCCTCTTACACCTTACGAGCCTTACCGATCAAACCTTATCACTCCTCACTCGAGCATGCATCGCTGTTTGTACTCGTTCTAGAGGTAAAGATATGGAATTATCCAAAGTGTTGAACCAACTCCTAGAGTTCAGGCTGAAATTTCCCTCCCAAATGAACATTAGCTATCAGAGATTTAGTGGGTTGTTCTTAGAAGCTCAAAAATGGGCCCGAGAGTTATACAAGTTGGTAGTGCCAACCGACGAATTCAGTCTAGATGACCTGATCAAGATCATGGTAGATTTGTTTCAATAGACTCGTGATATTTGTAGCATATTCGAGCTGCTCGATGATTTGAAATTACAAGGGTTCCTGGTCCCTTCAGTGTTACATTTTCCTGCTGAATGAGAAGAGTTATATGAAGAAGCCATAGAAGTTGTAGAGTGTATTGAACTTGCATGGAAAGACAATATCGTTGCCACCGAATAAGGGGACGATTTTGAGGATTCAGATGAAGAGCCAGATTCAAGAAAGACTAGTCTGATAGCCAACCTATATGGAGTGATATCATTCGAGGACCTACTAGGAGAGATCAACCAGGAAACTGAACAACCCAATATCGATGAAAAAATAGGGTTTCTGGTTTTCCCCTCTTTTGTTAACCACATGACCCGATTGGGGAGACAGTACCAAAACTCAATCTTACAACCACCAGCAACCGATAAAGGGAAAGGAATTAAGAATCTCCCTATACCACAAATGACTCTTGAAGAAAGTAAGGTCCTTGATCAACTAAAGAATACTCAAGCTAACATCACTCTATGGGGACTTTTCATGTCTTCCCAACTACACCGAAATTCCCGAATCAAGCTACTCATAGGACCCACAGTTCCTCCCTCAACCACACCAGAAGAAGCAGTGAATCTAGTTGGATCCTTGATCTCTACTAGAATAGTCTTCTTCTCCGAAGAAGAAATCCCTAAGACTTGTCCCAACCACAATTATGCTCTCAATATCTCTATTAAAGTCATGGGAAAAACTGTTTCCTTCTCACTCATCGATAACGGATCAACTCTGAACGTGTGACCTCTAAGAACCCTCAACTGTTTAGGATTGAAAGTGAACGACCTTGATCCAACCTATGCTGCCGTGCATGCTTATGACAACAACCCACTGAGAAGTAATGGGATATATCAAGTTTGCAATAGGGACTGTCCCTATAAATCCTATTATTGAATTCCATATCATCGACATCCCATCCTGTTTCAGTCTGCTACTTAGATGACCGTGGCTCTACAACATCAAATGTGTGTCTTTGTCCCTTAATAAAAAAATAAAATTCTTTACTAATGGAAAAGTTATCACCATCTTAGGAGACAGTGACAACACCGAGAGTGCAAACTCCAGTAATCCGGTACTCGAGATATAATACAGGGTGAACGATATGTTGCTATCAGGATTCTGGGATGAATAACTCCTACTCCTAGCAGGTGGTGACTTCGAAGACAAGGTTTGTCTAGAATATGACCCTTATGGAAACGTCAATGTAATCCAAATGTTCAAGAACACGCACTTCATGATCGAACCAGGGCTAGGGCAAAGAAAAAAAGGGATAACTGAACCTATTGTGTTGAATGAGGCCTTTCCTCCTAGTGGATTGGCTATCAACCATTAGAAGAAGAACTCAGAATGATCCGTCAGCCTCGACTGAAGAGAAAGTTAGAATGCGCTAGAACTATCTCGAGAGATTCTTTAAATGCAAGATTCATTAAAGAGGGTGAAGATTTCCCATTCCGCGGCTTCCCTGAACCTTGGTATGTCCTTATAGACAAGAATATGAAACTAGGAATGGAGATCTTTTTTCAAGACAGCTACCTGTGGGTCGAAAGTTCCTAACACTGTGTACAACCATTCACTAGAGGGGCCATAGCTTATATCATGGATTCTGAGGACAACGACTCTGAGGATTGTTTTAACTTATCGATACTGGGATTGGCACTCTGCATGATCCACTCAGGGACTACATAATCTAATCCATCCTACCTCATCAAAGATGTTGATGCACCTCTTCTCAACTGGCATGTTGCACCTGTTCCACGTGCTGATATTCAACATAAACCTGATGTTTATCCCCTTTCCCATGTAGTTTTTTCCTCTCACTCTAATGTAATCGAGACATCCTATGATGAGGTTCTCAATGCTGTTTTTCCTATCAATGAAATAAATGAAGATTTTGAGTATCTTTCCATGGCTTACAATAATTGTCTTGATTCTAATCAAAATCTTGATGATGATGATGACTTTACAAATAAAAAATTCTTAACTGATCTAAATAAGGTTATAATAACAAACAACATAACTACATTCAAGTTAATGAAAATGAAACTTCTTTTATTAATCTCGATTCTAGTATCCAAATGCACGAGATTAGGATAGGGGATACTCTTCATGAGGACAAGCGCACGCAACTCAAAGAGCTACTAAAGGATTTTGTGGATACCTTCGTATGGTCCTATGATGATATGCCCGACATTGACCATGAGATAGCACAACATGAGATTTTAACTCTCCCAAAATGTAAACCAGTCAAACAGAAGCTACGAAAGCTCCATACCAAGTGGTCACTCAAGGCTTAAGAAGAAGTAGCCAAATAACTGAATGCGGGCTTCATTCTTATGATTGAATATCCTACATGGCTAGCCAATATCGTACCCATGCAGAAATCAGGAGGAAAGGTCCACATGTGTGTCGACTATCGAGACTTGAATAAGGCCTCTCTGAAGGATGATTACTCACTACACAACATCGATATGATTGTGGACAATACAACCAATTATGCTCTCAAGTCATTCATTGACGAGTTTATCGGATATAACAAGATCAAGATGCACCCTGATCATCAAGAGAAAACTGCATTCATCACCCCTTGGGGAACCTTTTGCTATATTGTCATGCCATTTGGTCTAAAATATACAGGGGCTACCTAACAAAGGGCTGCCATAACCATTATGCATGATCTGATACATAAGGAAGTCAAGGTCTATCTACATGACATGATTATCAAGTCTAAGACTAGAGAAGGGCATGTTCCCACTCTTCGAAAATTCTTTGAACGATTGCGATAATACCAAATGCGTCTTAACCCACCGAAATATGTCTTCGACGTTACTAAAGGAAAACTCTTTGGATTCATGGTCAGTGAGAAAGGGATAGAAGAAGATCCTTCCAAGCTAAAAGCCATACTCGAGATGCCACCTCCCCAAATGGAGAAAGAAGTCTGAGGATTCCTTGGGAAATTAAAGTACATCAGTTAATTCATCAGCCAATTAACTTCCATCTATGAACCCGTCTTCAAACTCCTCCAAAAGGATTCTACCAAGGTTTGGAATGAAGCTTGATAAAAATCCTTCGACCGAATTAAAAAATACCTAACCTGAACTTTGGTACTCATGCCACCGTAGCCTAGTCTTCTCGTACTCTTATACCTAAACGTGACGGATACAAAAGTCAGGGCTCTGCTAGATCAATACCTTAAAGAAAAGAACAAGGAGAAAGACATCTGCTATGTTAGTAAAAAATTGGCCAGTTATAAAGTTAACTACACCGCCTTGAAAAACGAATGTGTCACTCTTGTCTGGGTTATCCAAAAGTTACGGCACTAAATGCTCACCTTTCCCATCAGATTCGTATCCCGAATGGATCCATCAAGTACCTACTCGAGAATACCTCCATATCTAGCTAAATGGCCCGTTGATTGATGCTTCTAGCTAAGTTCGATATCACATATGTCACACAGAATGCCATGAAAGGAAGATACTCCTCTAACTACCTTACTGACTACCCTATGGAAGAAGCCGATGTCTGGATTTATGAATTTCCAGATGAGAATATCCTTTGCGCCTCCTAAGAAGATTTTTGATAGAAAATGTTCTTTGACAGCTCTATCAATAAAAAATAATATGGCATTGAAATTCTCCTAATTTCCCTTGATGACTCCCATAATCCCATTGCCATCAAATTGAATTTCCCCTGCACCAACAATATGACTGAATACGAGGCATGCACGGTAGGCCTCAAAGTTTCCCTCAAGAAAGGAATTTGATACCTCAATGTCTACGCGGATTCAACCCTCATAATTGGTCAAGTACTCGGGAAATGGAAATTCAAGGATGAGAAACTCTAACCCTTCCATGCCCACCTTGAAGAATCGGCTTCCCAATTCTAAGAAATCACCTTCCACTACCTACCCCGAGAAAAGAATAACCTAGCTGACACCCTTGCCACCTTAGCCTCCATGATTGACATGTCCGAAGGAATAACCATGTCCCCTTTCCTTATCTAGAAACAACACAAACCAACCCACTGCTACCACATTGAGCTCTACACAGAGGAAGAATCCAAAATAGCCAACTGCTGGTACTATAACATTTGGCGCCTCCTCAAATACAGTAGGTATCCCCAAGGATCTGATAAGAAAGATCAAGCAACTCTTTGCAGACTAAACACCCAATATATTATCTGTGATAAAGCACTGTTTAAGAGAAACTTCGATGGAGCCCGTTTGCATTACATCGCAGGGGATGACATCGAAGAAATGATGCAAAAAATCTACAGCGGGGAATGCAAACACCAGATGAATGACTATATGCTCGCCAAAAAGATCATTCGATAGGGGTACTACTGGATTACCATGGTTCAGGACTGAACAACCTACATTCAAATATGTCTCAAATGGGAACAGTTCTCCAACCTATAACATTTTCCTTCGTGAGAATTGTACAACATGACCTCTCCCTGCTAGTTTTCCACATGGGGCATCGACATCATGGGGAAAGTTACACCAAAAGCATACAATGGGCATGAATTCATACTAGTTGCTGTTGACTACTTCACCAAATGGGTTGAAGTCGAGTCATACGTAGTTCTAAATGCCAAGAAAGTGACCAAGTTCATCAGGAAAAAAATTTATCTGCTGATATGGGGTCCCACATGAGTTTGTATTAGACAACAAGTTGCACTTTAAAGTAGAAGTTACGGAAGTGGTTGATTAGTATGGAATTCAAAGACACAAATCCTATCCATACCGACCTCAAATCAACAGAGCAGTCGAAGCAGCCAATAAGAATCTCAAAGCCATCATCAGCAAAATGATCGAGAGTTATCGTGATTGGGCCAACAGGATCCTTTATGACCTCTGGGGCTACCGCACTTCAATTCGAACCACTAATAGGGCTACCCATTACTCTTTAGTCTACGGAATGGAATCAGTCCTACCCATTAAGATGGAAATACCCTCGCTAAGCGTCATGCTTGAAAGCGAGGTCAGCGAAGAAGACTGGCACCAAAGTCGTCTTGACGAGCTGACCCTCAAAGAAATAGTAAAGCTTATTTGGGACCCTCTGGCTACCCTCGATGGAAATTTAAGACTAATTGGGGCGGCCCTTACAATGTGAAGATAATCCTATTGGGCGGCGCTGCTATGCTCACGGACCTTGACGGAGAAGAAATGGTGCGTCTATTCAACCTGGACCATCTCAAGAAATTCTACCCCTAGTCCGAAATCTTGGCCCGCTACGACTCTTCTCATCTCCCTTCTATTCTATATTAAAAAAAACTCTTATTTTCTCCCTACCTAGAACTATGTGGGTTTGATCCTCTAAAAACATTTAAAAAAATGAATTTCCAAATTTTTCAAAAAAAGAAACCCTCAGAGGTACGTAGGCAGCGCATTAACTTCATATGAGCGCGACCCCCCTTCTTTTCACAAAATGCTATTCTTTTCGTATCCTCAAGAACGACTGTTCATTTTAATATATACATGAACAGAAGGATTATGTATGCCTTAGATATTGGTATGGATTATTCAAACTTAAAAAAGTCATCAAGAGGCACAACCAGATGATCAAAAACTTATTTATTTCATTATTTGAAATTTTCGTATGATTACATCGGCGTAAGGAGTCAAACATCTTCCCTGGACAACACTACACCTACTAAAAAAACCAATAACAATCCCCACTACTCCTCACAATCACCCTCCAATTATTCCCACAAAATACAAAACCACACCTATTATAAAGACTTCGCAAAGCCCTACCCGCAGCTTCCAGAGGAACCAACACCATCATCACCTACATCTTGGGTGCCCCAAACCTCCCCCGCCTGAATGGAGTGTCACAGAGGCACCATAGAGAGATAATCCCTGACTATCTTGGGGTAGACCATGACCCCCCCCATAGTGTCAGATATGGCACACCATCTTTGACCAATCTTCACAACCAACATCCTGACCACCACCTTCTTCCATAACCACTTCATGTAGTCCCCGGAGACATGCCTGACTTGCTGAGTAGACTGAGAGGGACGGGTCGACGGATGAATATTCTCCCATAGAGAATCAAGACGAATGCACATATGCCTTGTCAGATCCTCCACAAGAAAGAAGTTTGGTGTTCACGGTGGCATAATTTGCTCCCAACTATATTGGTGCTGCAGCCGCTAAGGAAAGTAGAAAGAGGTATGCCTAAGGCAAACCAATCTAACGTACTGGTACTTTCCAAGCACCAGAATGGGCAACAGCTCCCCCACCAAGGCATAGACCAGCGTAGGCCTCGAGCCCCGTTCTCTACAAATAAGTTCCCCCAACTCTCAACGTCCAGGCCTACGCTAATGAAATAGCACGAGAAGAATTTGGGCACCGCCGACAAAGGATACTCAGGTGGGACCGCCATACGAAACCTCTCTGACAGCCACATGAAAAACATTATAGGCTACACCTCAGAAAGTCATAATGACCCTCCCGCTAGGCATACATGCCATTCAAGGTCTCTGCGAATATTACCATCGCAGAATTACGATGGTATGACATCTCGAAAATAATAGCAGCCAGTTGGGGGTCCACCAACGTCTCCTCGGTCACCAACATAACCTAATAAACCTAATAATCATGTTGAGAACCGCTTCTAGTCTTTTCCTCTCTCTTTTTCCCAAAAAGTTTCCAAAAACATTTCTCCCTCTTTTATAAAAAATACCAAAAATATTTTCCCTCCTTTTCCCTCAAAACAAAAGAAAAACAAACATTTTCGTCTTCATCTTTTCCAAAAAAGTCAAAAATATTTTCCTCCTTTTCCAAAAATAACAAGTTCCCTTTTTATTTTTCGAAAATAAATTCCAAATTTTCTCCTTCTTAGGTGGATCCCATACCATTGGCCTGGCTCCCTATTGGCTTCAGTCTTGAGTCGAACCGCCCCAAAGTTCTATCACTCCCCTTACTTCCTCGGAGTCCGAGACTCACCCATGGAGAATACGAATCAAGTGCCGAATGTACAGCCAGATTTATTGACAGTTCTGGCTCAGCTCACTGCCAAAATTGATAACCTTCAAACCGAGGTTCATAAGATGCAAAGAAACTAGGTCCCTGTCCCTGAAGATCATGAGGTCATTTTTCCTCGCACCATGTGTTCGCCTGCACCCGAGCCTATCCGTGTTCCTTAAGAATGCCAATAGGCTCTACGTTCTCCTCCTGCTAATGGGCCGCCACCTACCCATCTTCATATGCCAAACCTTGCCCAGACCGGGGCTAATTCAACCGTAACTATTGATTCAAAAGAGGAAGAACTAAACAAGGTCAAGGAAGACCTCAAGATGCTAACCAAGAAATTCAACCAAGTCAGAATCTCTGGGAACTACATGGACTACACCCACATGTCTCCTTATCCTAAAGCCAGGTTACCAGAAAAATTCAAGATGCCCAATATTGAGAAGTTTGGAGGCAGTGGACCCCCGATCGTTCATCTTCGTAGCTATCACTGAGCCATGACTCTCATAGGGGCTTCCGAAGAAATAATGGCTCAGATGTTCCAGTAGACTTTGAAAGATAGCACCCTTTTTTGGTTCCCATCCCTTGAAGAATATAAAATCCACAGTTGGGAAGATTTTATCCGTGAGTTCATGTCGTCGTACAAGTACAACGAGGAGCTAGAGGTTACCAGCCTTTACTTGGATCTACTTACTGGAATAAAAAAAATATTCACGGGAATTAAGGAAAATATTAACATTTTCCCCTGAGAGACCGAAAGGGAGGGATGGGTTCCAAATAACTTTCCATTCCATAACTTAGCCCCCAGACCTCTGATCTATTGGTTTTGCATGCATCAGTTTGTCCTTGATGCCTCTCTCTCGAAGTATAAACATATTTTTTTGCCTATTTTGATCAAAATAGGCTGGCAACTCTCTCTCTTTACATTCACCCCACATCGACGACAACTAAATCCCCCTTTTCGGAGAGAAGGGTGCGAGATCGCGGTGCAGTTCTTCCTTGGGGGATCCTCCTCCTTCTCCCCCGGAACGAATGCCTCGTCGATCAGGATGGACACATAAACCATCCCTTCCATGAAAAGGTAATCAACCATTACATTTGGGTCTTTCACGGTAGCCGTTGGTCTAATGGGTGATGGACATTATTATAATTGAGTTTATTCTAATGTGGGGGTCTGTTGTTCCAATTGTTAATCTGATGAGAGAGAGTTTTGTTATGTCTGGTGATAGGAGGGAGTGTATTGTTTTTATTTGTTTGCCTCCACATCTTTTTCCTACTCTTATTCATCCATGAGAGTATCCACAGAGGTATCAATCCGAGTACCATAACAAAGAATAAGATAATGAAAGGAAAAATGGCGGCTACATAAATATGAACAACCATGATGAATTGAAATAACACACATCAGTGTGAGTAGTACCACTTGATCAAAATCGTTATCTCGAATTGTATAATTTTAAGGGGGGGAGAAGTCTTCTCAGTGCTGAACATTCGGCGCAATCTGCGTGATTGGTGCATCAAAGGGACCTCCTTAATTTCCTTTTCCTCATAATCACTTACTGTTAGACGAGAGGACTCTACCTCTGACCTACTTCTCTTTAGACCACTCGAACCAACTAAAGGACGAAAAGAAAGACCCTTAGAGTCCATTTGTTCCTCATTAAATGCCCGAGCAACCACAAAACCCTAGTAATTGTTGCTCATATAGTTGTCAAAAATCTCTGTCAATTTGTATTTGATTAAATAAACAACCTCCTTCACATGAGATTTAGTCATTAATTGGATAATGGTAGAGGTTTTCTTTCTTGGGATCTTCTTCCTTTTTACCTTCAAAGCAACTTTAACTGAGGGATCTAAAGGCATCTCATCACCAAGGTTAGGATGGAAGGCCATGAGGGATCCTCAGCCTCATCAAAAGGTTGGGAGGTAGAGGATCATTTCTTCTTCTTCTTCTTCTTCTTCTTCTTCTTCTTTAAAATGGCTTGATCAACTGGCGCTAAAGGAGGTAACTCACTGGGTATGCTATCATTTACATTTCTTAGGTCCAACGAAAAATATTCAATCGAACAACCCTTCCGCCCAAGCACCGTCGGGGGATATCTCTCCACTTCATGGTATGAAGGCTGACACAAAACGGCTCTTTAAAACCCAACATGATGGCTGGGCCAGATTACAATAAGGTATGTGGAGGATCTATTCCCCCTTTGTTTTTATAGGGGATCATTAACTTTCCCCTATAGCGACACAAAAGGGATGTTACCACACTTGTCAAAAATATTTCACAGGCAAAGGGAAAAATTGATAGGTCACTCCAACTAGTTATAGTGAAATAGGGGCACCCCTGGTCATAGCCAAACTGAGTGGCTACATGATGAGGAGAGTAAAATGAATAAAAATATTCCCACTCAGTATAATAGGGAGCATAAATGGGAGTAATATCTAAAACAACACCTGTTGAAGGACTGTTACGAGCGGTAGCCACATCGACCTCATCAATGGGTTGAGAGGACTCACTGAAGAACTTATTGGAGTAAAATTTATTAACGTAAGTATAAGGTTGTGTGCATAATGATTTGACATTGTTGATAGGGGTCTTTAAGGGATTTTTACTCTGCTTGTGGCTCCAAGCACATATATAGGGGATTTTCACAGGATGGGAGGTGGGTAACATAGCACTAGGAGCAAAGGTGGGAAACCTGGCATAAAGGAAGGTTATAAGGAACATGTGGCTGGCATAGTTAGAAATGTTAATTTGGTCGAGGGACCTAACAGAATTTGTGTACATTCGATAAAGCTAGGTGTAAAGGGAACCCAGAGTTATAGTGGCCAATGGTATCTTGATGCCCGTAGACATCTGAATGGTCAAACTTATCAGATCACTCTTGGGCAATCATAAGGCTTCCCAGTAAGGAGGGTTCTTGACATAACCACCAAAATATAGGCATCCAACTCCATTTCACTCTCAAAGCCTTCCCTAGTAATAGGTAAGTCCAAATTTTTCTTGCCTTCGGGGTTATTTTTGGCTATCTCTCTCGCTTTACCTTGTTCGAATTACCAATGCACTTCTTACAAACATTATCTAATTTATTTCTTGTATCTCCCTCTTCTTTCGAAAGAACCTCCTCAAAGAAGTTATAATGCCCAACAGCATTTAAACCCAAAATATCACAAACATCTTCTAGAGTTAGGGTGAACTCTCCCCAAGCGGCCACAAAATTATGGGATTTGTAGTTCCAGCGAGAGACGAGTAACCTCAGGGCACTATTATTTTTACTTAAGGTTAAATTTTCAAACCATATGGTACATGACAATATCACTTAGGATAAACGATTGGCATATTTTCCATGGATGTAATCACTCTAGGGTCCCAAGCCATCGTAAGTCCCCTAGGAAGATTCGAATTCCACATTTGAATAAGGAAAATACACACATTCAACCCTGAAACAAACAACACTGACACCTGGGATGTACGCCTAGTACTTCACCTCATCACTATCCTCAACAAGTAAGTGGGGAGGTATTTTGGTCATCAAACGATTCGGGAAGGACTTCGCCATAGACTAGAACTTGTCGACCTCACCAAATAATGGGGCATGACGATATTAACCCCATTGGGCTTAGCATGTAGTTGTAGTGGGGGAAGATTTTCTGGAGGAAGGATTTTTCTTAATGATGGGAGCCACTACTGATATTAGAAGTGAGAAGAAAGTAGGATGAGAAAGAAGGATGAGTTCAAACACTCAAATAATAAAGGACACAGGGTATAAAGCTCTATCTCTTTAAAAAGATGATAGTCGCAAAACTGTTGAAGGTAAAATCATTATTGAGGAAAATGAAACCCTTTTATAAGGGAGAAGGTGTGGATTTGAAGCGGTGGGAGTGGATCCATGTGAGCATGGTTGCGCATACTTATGCAATGTAATCATTATCTACTGGCGTAGTAGTCACCAAAGTAGGTCGCGTGATAGCCACATGTCATCTCTAACATGCCACATGTGAAGGCATGTGAAGAGACAGGGGCGCATTAAATACAAAATGACGGTTCAATGATGAAGGCTTAGCTTGGGGGGTTGAGCAAATCGTTTCACATACTTTGGGAGAGGTCAATAATTTTGAGGGGAAATTCAAAAAACCATTTAATCTCCTAATACAAATAAATATAAATAAGTCTTTTATGAAAACATACACGTGAGATAACCAAGCGATCATAATTAAACAGTCACTCAAATAAAAACTCAATTTTGAAAAAAAAATGTATATACATAATTTGCGGTTCTAAAAAACATGTCATTTTGCACAAAATAATGCCAACTGATAATTACCTTCTCAACCGTATATTGCTTAAGACAGAATCTAACCTTTATTTCCAGGACAAAGATCATTCTTTACCAATAAACAAATATGCCTACGAAAGGGAAATTATAGGGGTAGGTCTAGCTATTGGTTGATCAAAAGACTAATCTTACACAATAGAAAGATTAACGAAGGAATAAAGATCATTCGGGAAGAAGATCGTTCGCAAGAAGTCTCAAAATTATGTTGAACGATCAAATACCCCAAGAGAAGCATGGTCACTCAAGAGACCTCCAATAAGGAACAAGATTGAACGAGAAGTATTGAAAACACACACTTTTAATATGAGTAGTGATTTATATTTACTCTCTTTTATTGACAAAATACTTAGAACTTGTTTGTTATAATTCTAAGGTTGTTCGGTACCATTAAAGGACCATGTCTAGCAGGGCATGAGAGATCTCACATGCTGTATCAAAAAACCTCATATTGGAAACCATAAATAGACTTAGTTTGGAGGATTGGGAACAAGGCAATGTTGGGAAAGTGATCTCAACCTCTTTTGCACACTTGGACAATACCTCCACTCAATAGGATAGAAAAAATAGCAATCCAAAACACCATCATTTGAGATACCTCACTCAAGGAACCTCACCAAAATAGTTTATTCAAATGTCTTTTTCCTCTCAAACATAACTACATGTTGTTTGAACAACCATCCTTTGAAAGACCGTACTTAGCTGACAAGACAACTTATCTCATACCTCATTATTCACTACCTTTACGACGTTATTATTTCTGATGATTTAGGATCTCGATAAAAGTGGCACTTGAATAAGTTTATTCTTAGGACCACCATCCCATTAAAGAGAATGTCCCATCCTCCATCATAAATAAACCTTGGTACCCACCTATAACATCTCAATCAATGTATTAAAGTGTCTTAGAGGCAAAAACTTTGTTCCCACTAAGAAATAATATCTCTTGAATTTACTTCACTATCTTTGGTATTAAATGATAACATTAAATGATGTCATGACATTTAACACGAGCAAGGTCGTTTGAACGACATCACCATTATAGAGATACTTTCATTCACTGATGTTATTAGTGACTTTTATCTTTGAGGCCCTTCTATCATCTAGACACGAGAGCTTATTCTGAGTTTGTCATTATTGGTGATTGTTTTCTTTAATACCAAAAGTTCATCTAGCCTTTACTCTTAATCACTAGCATTCATTACATATAGAGGTTTACTGCCTTGCCTTTATTGTGCCAAGGTGCTTGCTCTTTCTTACTCCAATTAAGTCTATTATGTAGATCCATTTCATTTATTACAGTCAACGGACATTTATGTTGAAAAGACTCATTTAATATATATTTTATGGCTTTAAAGACTACTTATTTCAAGGTTTTTAATTCTGATCTATCATATCATTCTTAGTATATTAATCATCACTCTGAAAGGTGTTACACCTCGCTAAATACTAATTATATTTAAAGAACCCACAACTTACAAATGTAAAAAAGTGTATTTGTGTAAATGTATATTGTGGGTACCCGAAATAAAGATAATGGGCCTGGACGAGTAGCCCAATTTTGGCGGCCCAAAATCTAGACCCCTCATCTCTTATTTGATTATGATCCGGTCTCTTCCCACGCTCCCATTAAGGGAGGTTCTAGGGAGAGATGGAAGACGTGGGGGAATCCAACACCCCCACTTACCAAAATGTACATGTATATACTAAAACCTAGGTCCGGGGCAAAGGATAGGTTATATTCTCTGTAACCACTCTCCGGAGTATATAGAAATTATACTGACTGCACCACCGTAGACGTAGGCACATCTTTATCGAACCACATACATCCTTTGTTGTGTGATTATCATTTTATATTCCTTACTCTTGCTTGGTGATTTCCTTTCTCCTATCTATTGGTGTTGCATAATAACTGTCACCACAATTGCCACCGTCTGTGGGAACCATTCATCTTCCCTGAGAAAATCCCACACCAAGAAAGGAGTTTAAAATGTCTGGTCACAGTAGCAATGCTCCCTAGGTAGGGGATATTCAAGAACCACCTGTTCCTCGCATAATTAGGTTTGAAGTTCGACGTTCAGATCAGAGGGCTCGCTTAGAAAGGCCAGCCTCGGAAGAAAGCCAAGGAACAGCGAGGTCCACGTAAATATCTAGACTGATTAATGCATACGAGGAAAGGCTTCACGAGCAGAGGGAGTCTTCTAGCAAATACGAGGCTGAGAATTCTCGCCTGAAAAGAAGATTAGAAAGACTAGAGAGAGAGCTTCATCATGACACTAGGAGACTTCCATATCTCACTCCTACCCCTCAGGCGAGCAAGTCTCACAGCCGAGGGAGGAGCCCCTGGCGAGGATCCCATAAGGTGGAGGGAGACGAATCATATGACGACCTACGCGAGTAGCTGCGAAAGGCTCTCCATTACTAGATCCCTACTCGCAGCAACGAGAACATATGAGATCTGGTCCGCAAGGAGATGGACCAACATCCTGCCCACCACAGTACCAGATCGACCCGAGAACTCGCTAGGTGAGCTCTCAAAACCCAGATGAAGTCGCCTTTCACAAGGGAAATTGAAGAAGGAGAATCCCCCAAAAAATTTACCATTCCAAGATTTAAGATTTATTACGGTAACACTGATCCCATTGATCACGTCAGGTAGTACCGGCAGGCCATGACCTTCTGGAACCACCGGGACGCACTAATGTGCCAAATTTTTCCCTCAAGCCTATATGACGTAGTGCAGAAGTGGTTCGAAAGGCCTCCCCCCCCCCCCCGATCCATCAGGAGTTTTAAATCCCTGGCCGAGATCTTTACGGCCCGATTCATTACCAGTAACTCCCATCCCAAAAGGATGGATGCTTTGCTGACGATGAAGAAAACGCCTCAAGAGACCCTCCGAGACTACGCAAAGAGGTACTGGGAGTTATTCAACGAGGTCGAGGATTTCTCGGAGCAAGTGGCAGTGGCCTCTTTCAAAATTGGGTTACCCAGCTCTTCCCTTCTGTACCAGTCACTAACGAAGAAGGAGGCTATGACTGTTGATGACCTAATGGCTCGCATCGAGAAGTACGCTAAGGTGGAAGATGTCACCAGCCTCAATACAGGGGAAAACGAGCGAGCTAAACTCACTGCCAAGGGCAGTTACAAAACTGAGAACCAGAAGAAGGGAGGGAAGAACGGGGGAAAAAATGGCTCCAAAAACGGAGGTAACAATGATGCGTCGAAGGAATTTCAGGCTGTTAACACCTTCTTCAAAGAACTAATTTACAAAATCCTCGCAAAAATCAAAGATGAGCCATTCATCAAGTGGTCCAGGAAGATGGGAGGAGATCCTTCGAAGAGGAACAATGCACTGAGATGCGTTTTTCACAAAGAGGGAGGACATAAGACTGAGCATTGCAAAGCTCTTAAGTCTCACCTCGAGGAGCTAGCCCAGTCTGGTCATTTGAACGAGTTTATGGAGAAAAAGGCAGAGAAAGTGACTGCAAATAGAAAGGTGAGACCAGACAACGTGCTCGAAGATGACGTTGTACATGAGTTTGCGGTAATTCACGGGGCATCTGATGCCAAGCAGATCCAAGAAAATTCAGCTCGAATGGAGATGAAGAAACTTACAGCAGTAATGCAAGCTTTTCAGATCGATCCAGCAAAGTCACAGTCAGGATAGCATCGAAGAACAGATGACGTCAACTATAACAAGCATATTGTTTTCACAGACGAAGATCTGGTGGGAGTGAGAACCCCGCATCACGATGCTCTGATCATTACCCTCAGGATAGCTAACTTTGACGTCGACAAGTTGCTCGTCGACCAAGGAAACTCGTCTGAAGTAATGTATCTCAACCTGTTCAGAAAATTGAAGATAAGCGTCGCCGACCTAAAGGAATCTATTGTCCCTTTAGTTGGCTTCGCTGGAAAAATAACTATGCCCTTGGGAAATATTGTACTGCCAGTACGCGTGGGAAACGCCTCCAAGATGATTGAGTTTTTGGTGGTGGACATCGACTCGCCATACCAAGCCATCCTCAGCAGGGGATGGCTCCACGCAATGAAAGCAGTCTCCTCGACCTACCATCAGAAACTCAAGTACGTAATTGAGCGAGGAGTAATAGAGATCGACGACGATCAAGCGATGGCAAGAAGGTGCTTAATAGCAGCCATCCGACCAAAGCCAGAGAAGAAGGCCGACCAGCCTAACGAGAAAGTTGAAGAAGGTCTGACACCTTCTAAATAAAAATTAAAGTACGGAAGACCTGGAGTAGAGGAGACCAGGCTCCTCCCCTCTGAGCGGGTCGTCGAGGACCTAGTAGAAGTTACAGCTGGAGATGATGACAGTAATAGAGTCTTCTTGATTGGAGCATCTCTCACTGACCAGGAATAGAAAGACGCAATGTAGATGTTTTTGCATGGGAACCATACGAGCTGCCTGGAATCGATCCTAGTATGGTTTGTCATCAGTTGCATGTCGACCCCACCTTCAAACCAATCACCCAGAAGGCACGGCGAACTGCACCCGAGAAGGCAAAAGTGGTAGAAAAAAAAGTTGAAAAACTGCTGAAAGCAGGATCCATACGGGAAGTACAATTCCCCAAATGGTTATCCAACCCAGTAGTGGTTCCAAAAAGCAACGAGAAGTGGAGAGTTTGCATCGACTTCACTGACCTCAACAAAGCGTGCCCTAAAGACAGTTTTCCCTCCCAAAAATAAACCAACAAGTATACGCCACTGCAGCTCACGAGCGAATGAGTTTTTTGGACGCATACTCAGGGTATCATCAGATCCCCTTATATGCCCCAGACCAGGACAAAACAACGTTCATCATAACAGTTGGATTATACCGCTACAAGGTCATGCCCTTTGGGCTCAAGAATGCAAGGGCAACCTACCAGTGGCTGGTCACCAAGATGTTCAAGGACCAGATGGGAAACACCATGGAGGTTTACATCGATGAGATGCTCGTTAAAAGCAAGAAGAAAGAAAACCACCTCTCAGACTTGTCAAACACCTTCAAAATCCTCAGAAAATACCAAATGAAACTTAATGCGAGCAAGTGTTCTTTCGGTGTCCAGTTAGGAAAATTTCTTGGGTACTTGGTCAGCAAGAGTGTCATAGAGGCTAACCCAGACCAAATCGATGCAATTAACAGGGTACAACCTCCTCGAACAATCCGGGACGTACAGAAGCTCACTGGTATGCTCGCTGCCTTAAATCGCTTCATCTTTAAATCCTCCGAGAAATGCAAGCCTTTCTTCCAGCTTCTAAAAGGGAACAAAACGGTAGAGTGGAGCCCAGATTGCTCGCGAGCATTGGTCGAGCTCAAAGCTTACTTAAGCTCTACACCACTGCTCGTCATACCATGATAAATGAATTCTTTGTACCTGTACCTCTCCGTTTCCAACCACACTGTCAGCTCTGCGATAATATGCGAGGTTGCAGGAATCCTGCACCCTATTTATTACCCGAGATAGACCCTACTAGACGCCGAGCAGAGGTACCTACCACTGGAGAAGCTCTACATTGCACTAGTAGTGGCTTCGAGGAATCTGAAGCACTATTTCGAAGCCCACACTATCATCGTCCTAACATTTCACCCCCTTAAGGCAATCCTAAGAAAAGCGGATTTGTCGGGTAGACTGTCTAAATGGTCAGTAGAGCTCGGGTGATTTGACATCCAATTTCAACCAAGGAACGCAATCAAGGGGAAAATCCTTACTGATTTCATAGCCAAATTCACGGGCGAGGAACCTTCCAACCAAACTCAGCCAACAAGGCAAAAGGAGAACTAAACGATAAAGGAAACCTGGAAACTATTTGTTCATGGAGCCTCCAACTCGAAGGGGGCAGGGATAGGCATTGTCCTCATTACTCCAGAGAATACAATCCTTGAACAAGGAATCAGGCTTAGATTTGTAGCCTCCAACAACGAAGCAGAATACGAAGCCCTAGTAGCCGGCCTCCAGAAGGCACACACTTTGGGGGCAAAGCATTTACAGGTGTTCGGCGATTCCCAATTAGTCTCCAATCAGATAAGTGGAGACTATAATGCAAAAGATGAAAGAATGGAAGCTTACCTCGCCTTAGTGAAAAAACTAATTGCGAGCTTCGAAGAGATCAATGTACAGCAGTTTCCCAGAGGGCAAAACAGCCATGCTGATGCCCTAGCAGCCCTGAGTTCGGTAGTTGACTCCGACCTAAAAAGGACCATCCCCATCGATTTCCTCACTCATCTGAGCATTAACCGCAACAGCAAGCCACCAGATATGGAACAAGTACTCTAGGTGGCATCAGCTCCCAGCTGGATGGACCCCTTAAGGGATTATTTGAAGGATGGCACGCTCTCAGATGACAAGAATACTTCCCACCAGATAAGAGTCAAAGCTGCTCGCTTTCACTTATCTCCAGAGGGTAACTTGTATAAGAAATCCTTCTCCGGACCCTACCTCCAATGCGTTCACCCAGGGAATATCGAGAAAGTGCTATATGAGCTTCACAAAGAAGTCTGTGGAAGCCATATCGGAGGAAGGTCTCTAGCTTTTCGAGCAATGAAGGAGGGCTATTGGTGGCCATATATGCAAAGGGACTCTGCGATGTATGTCCGCAAGTGCCTGAAATGCCAACTTCACGATCCTATGGTCCACCAACCATCTAGCGACCTAAAATCACTGACCAGCCCATGGCCATTCACCCAATGGGGAATTGACATCGTGGGACCATTGCCCACCGCCACCGGCAATCGCAAATATCTGTTGGTTGCAACTGACTACTTCACCAAATGGATCGAGGAGGATCCCCTGGCGATCATTTTAGATGCAGATATGATAAGATTCATATGGAGAAATATAATCACTTATTTTGGCATCCCCAGAACCATCATCACCGATAATGGAACGCAGTTCGATAGCGGCTCTTTTCAGAGTTTTTATAATGAACACAGAATCAGACACCACTTCAGCTCGGTAGCCTACCCTCAGAGCAATGGCCAAGATGAGGCTTCCAACAGAACTTTGACCGACGGGTTAAAGAAGTGATTGGAGCGAGCCAAAGGTGCATGGGTAAATGAATTACCACATATTCTATGGGCTTACCGAACCACTCCACGGCGAGCAACAGGAGAAACCCCATTTTCGCTGACATATGGGATGGAAGCAGTCATCCCACTAGAAGAAGGTTTGCCGACAATGAGGCCAAACCTTGTCGACCAGGGCCATAATGATGCAGCATTGCTCACTGAGCTCGTCCTAGTCGATGAGATCCAAGAGCTATCCCTAGTGAAACTAGCGAGCTATCAGCAATAGCTCGCTAGACATTACAACAAAAGGGTAAACCCAAGGACATTCTGAGTTGGGGACTACGTCCTAAGGAATGTCCTCGGCAGCGCAGTAAAACCATCAGATGGCAAGCTAGGGCCAAACTGGGAAGGACCCTTCAAGATAACAAGAGACGATCTGCAGGGTGCCTATCACTTGGAAACAATGGAAGGTAGAGAAATACCACGAGCATGGAACGCAACCAATCTTAAGAGATTCTATTTTTAGATCTTTCTTTTATTATTTTGTTATGGAACTAGAAGCTCATTTTCCTTGTCATTAATGAGAATTATTTAAGTGATTGCATTCTAATGAGTAATAGCTATATGAGCTTTATCGCACATCTTTTCCAAATGACAGGCACATTGATCATTACGCCATAGCAGGGGAGTGTCCCTCCTCAGGTCATCGTAATGAAACACGAAGGACCTCTTAACATTGCTCCTGGCAATATATGAAGCCATACAGTGGATCCTTAGGCAATATGGCCAAATTTATACTGGTCATCAAACCTTCTTTGGTTGAATAAAATCCTGATCGGATGAAGCATCCAACACCAGGTGTGTCCTCGCCAATTGCCACCCTTAGCCCTAAAGGAGTGTGACGACATGACCTAAAAGGTAAAGCGGTGCACAATGGTATCTCAATATTATACTGGACTAGGAGGACACTCACGTGATAATACAAACATAGAAGATCATAAAGGAGCAAGAATATGAAACATATACTACACTTGTTTAGTCTGCAAATTCGCCCAAAACACAAATTTTATATTAATTCATCATATTTACAACAATAGTGATACATGTTTAGTCGGCGAGCTCGCCCAAAACATTTACACTACAAAAAATATACAGAGCAACTACTAGCGAAACTTTAATGAGGATGAGGCCTCTAAGTAAGGTAATCATCCACTTGGGCCCTTCGACCGTCATCAGGATGAGGGGCTGACCCCTCCTCAACCTCGTTAGCATCCGACTCCAATAGCTGCCGAGGGATGGCATCAATGGGTATCCATTGATCATATCTCCAAAAGGTATTGGGCATCCGAGTGGAAGGGGAGATTTCATAGAGATACCAGAGCATTGAATTCCCTAGAACTTGCATCTCCCTCAATGCACTCAACCACCCCTGATGAAGGCGAGCTCCACAAACTCTGTCAGCCTAGTCGGAGCATCTTGCCAACCCTGATCATAACTGTCAGCCCATACCCGTCGAGGCCCTTTTTTAAACAGGTGCCGCAGCCGAGTAACATCCCTTTGAAGCCCAGCAGCGATCACATATGCTCGGTGGACATCACCGCGAAGCTCTTCCATTTCCCTATCTCGAAGCTCTTACATTCCCTACCTCGGCTTCTGGTGCTCCTGCCAACTCGCGGAATGGATGGAACAGTAGAACCTTGTAGCAGAGGAGGAACATCACTCGAGCCAGCCCTAGCTCGCGATGAAGATGAGCCTTGCAGTACTGCAGGAGCGGTGCTCGGCGCATGCTCCCTAAGGCGTGAGACTTCTCTCCTTAAAGCTTTATTTTCCTGTTGAAGCACTTCCCCGACCTGATTGATCTCAGAAGCCTCTAATAGCTTCGCTCTCAGCGTATTAACCTCCTCTTGGACTGAGGTACCAATGTCCTCCATTTCTTGAAGCCCGTCATTCAGCTTGGCGACGAGCTCAGTTTGCTCTATAAAGCGCTTGTTCCTCAGTCGCAGAGATTTGAAGATCCTTACAAAAGTGTGATGAACTTCGGAGCTTATATTGGGCCCCAGCATCCTTCCCAATTGAGAAGTGGCAGGAATATAATCATCAATATCAATCAACTACAAGAAATAAAAGGGCAAAGGAGAGAAAAAGACAAATCAGTGCACTGAGAAAAAGAAACCTTTTCATTAATAAGGGTTAAAAGTACATCGAGCAGCGAAAAGAAAATTTACAAACAGAAAAAGAAAAAGTACAAAGTAATCCTAGAAGATAACTAGTTAAGCAACCTCAGGTTGCTCAGAGGTCGATGGTTGTTTCCCTTTATCAGCATCAGCAGGAGCACCCCCTTCAGCAGGGGTAACCTCTGTCTCCACAATGAGGGAAACGTCAGCAGGCAACGACTGAGAGACAGGATCAACGCCCTCAAGAGCAGGGGCAGGGGCATCTTCATCCATAGTCGGCTTCGGACTCGGATTATGCTCGTCGAATAGAGGAGAGTCGATATTAATGCCAGCAGCTAAGAGGTCCTTATTCCAACCCTTCTTGAAGTTTAAACGGCTGATGTAGCCTATCTGAACCTCAGCGTCTTCATATGCTACAGTCCACCCGGAGTTGTATGAATCCTCCTTGATGGTGGCTTCCTGGGACTCCTTCTTCTTTAACTGCTCGGTCAGTACCTTGTTATCCTCTGTGACAGCTAGCTTGCTCGAGAAAACCAGGTCGTAGGCTTATCGCAGCTCTCTCAGCTCTTTAACTGTTGCGTCCTTCTCCCGGTTGGCTATAGCAAGAGCCAGGTCGGATGATATCCGAGAAACATCAACAACTTTAAAACCAACCTCAAGCTCTGTACCCTTCACCTCAAGATAGTATTTTCTTTTGCCAGCTCACCATTTTTCTTCACCAGCTTATCTCGAGAACGATAGAGCACGGCGAAGTCGGTCATAAACTATAAGAAAAAGAAGACATTAGAAGAAGGAAATAATGAAATTCATTAAAACATTGGAGAAAAGAAATAGTCTTACCAGGGCTAGCCTGTAGGGCCAGTTGATCAGACCCCAGCGCCCTTTGACGATCGGCAGGAAGAACTGCTCTCTCGAGCAGTGCGGGGGCCAACTGAGGAGAAATTATGATAGAAGCACCCTCGGGAAGTGAAGATACCGGGACTAAGGCTTGCCCATCCTTCGTCCTGGCCTCCATCTTCCTCCTTCTCCCTCTCCATTCTTCTCCTCTCCTCTATCTTCTTCTTCTCCTCCACCTTCTTCTTCTCCTCCACCTTTTTTCTCTCCTCCTCCTTTTTTTTCTCTCTCTCTCTCACTTGCTCTTATTCTTTCCTCTTCTTCTCCTGCTCCTGAGCAGAAGGTCGAGAACCAGTAGCCACGGCCCCAGAGCTAGACTTCAGCTTCTTTGACCTCTGGGCGAGGAGCACATTATCATCATCATCATCATCATCCTGAATTAGATTCTTCCTTGGAGGAACCATCTCCTCGCTAGAACTGATGGATGTGCTCGATGACTCTCGAACTTCAGGAACTTCCCCGCGTTTAGAATAACTACTACTACTGGAGCTCCCTTCACTCAAATTGCCTACAGCACCACCTTCGATATCTCTTTCAGAGCTGCTCTCCTCCTCGTCCAACTGGATAGGATCTGCAGCAGTCTCTTCAGAAGTATCAAACTTGGGGATACTGTCCACCGGCCTCGCTGTAAAATTGGAGACAACGTTCTTATATTCGAGCATAAAAGCAGCAGACTGAGGATGCTCGCCATTAGCTAAAGGTTCCCTGATATTCCAGGCCTTTACCAATTCGAAGATACGAACCTTGCTAAGAGCAGGTTCTAAATTCTTCGACCTCGCTAAAGAAAAAATAGAGAAAAGTCAGAAAGATCACAAGTCAACAAAAATTAAAAGAACACGGCAAAGTCTACCTATGTATTCTTCCCCATAAAAGGGAATAGAGAACCTATAAGACCTCGACCCTTCAAACTGGGGAGAAAACTGCAAATTTCTAGCAAGGAAGCCCTCTTGCCAATAGTCCTTATGGGAATCAGGTAGGTTTACTACCAATACCCTATCAGGACTCCTGGATTTGAGGTAAAGGGCACCGTAACTAGTTCAAGAAAAAGAATAACAAAAGAAGACCTCAGCAAGCCCTAACTTGGTACCATATAATTGATTTATTCTATGGATGCCATTAATTATCTTCCACACATTGGGCGAGCACTGTGCGGGAACAATACTGAAATAGCCAAAGAAGTACAAGAACAGATCGTTAGGAGGAAAAGTGAGTCCCCCTTGGGAAAGCAACAAAACATGGAGCCAATGGGAATCCTCTATCTCTCTAACGTTTCTAGGGGGAAGCACATCACTCAATATCTACCCACTCTGGGATGTTATAAAACTTCCTAAATTCAAGGACCGACCTATTCCCAATCCTCGCCATTGGAAAACCCTAGAAAACTACAAATTCAAAGAGAAAGTGCGAAAAAAAGGCACATGAGACTTACAAGATGGAAGTTCGACTAGACCGATGAAGAAGCATGAGCCCGAATAACAGGGAAGCAATGAGAATGGAGACTGAGAGAAGAAAGTACGAAGCGCTAGAGCTCACAGGGAATGGAAAAATGCTGGGAAAGTTGAAACGACGGACGAAAAATGACTGTTCTAGAAAACCTTTAAGTGTTGCTAATCATAGTGCACAGACCACGAAGCGGGTGCTGCCAGAATCAATTCCCCAACTTTGGAAGAGTTGCGCGACATACGAAACATCCATTATGACTAATCATTTAAATTTATTGAGCCCAAAACATGGCCCAACAAACTTAGGGGCAATTGTGGGTACCCGAAATAAAGATAATGGGCCTGGACGAGTAGCCCAATTCTGGCGGCCCAAAATCTAGACCCCCATCTCTTATTTGATTATGATCCGGTCTCTTCCCATGTTCCCATTAAGGGAGGTTCTAGGGAGAGATGGAAGACGTGGGGGAATCCAACACCCCCACTTACTAAAATGTACATGTATATATTAAAACCTAGGTCCGGGGCAAATGAGAGGTTATATTCTCTGTAACCACTCTCCGGAGTATATAGAAATTATACTGACTGCACCATCGTGGACATAGGCACATCTTTGCCGAACCACGTACATCCTTTGTTGTGTGATTGTAATTTTATATTCCTTACTCTTGCTTGGTGATTGCCTTTCTCCTATCTATTTGTGTTGCATAATAATTGTCACCACATATATATTTAAATATATGCAAATATATATGCATGTTTGTAGAATGTAATATGTGGCCATCCTCGAGAATCTTCCTCCCTCTCTCTCTCTCTTTCTTGCCCCGTGGGCACTTTCAGAGGGAAAAGATGAATAGATATAAGTCTCACGCCCCTCGCTACATCATGGGGTGCCTCGACCGTCATCGGTGTTGGGGTTATGTAAAGATATAGATTCACCAACCTATTTTTCACAAAACAAGAAAAATAACAAGTTATCACCCCGAGAGAGCGACGTTAAAGACAAACTGATGCTTGGGAAACCAATAGTTCAGAGGTTCGGGGGCTGAGTTACGAAATGGGAAGGTTTTAGGCACCCGTCTTGCCCTTTCTATCTCTCATGGGATTTTGTTACTATTTTTCTTAATTTCTCCGTGAATTGTGTGCTCCTGTATACATAATTGGAGATCGAAATCGTTCGACTAGCATCATGGAAATGATGGCATGAGGTCATCCACAAGAATGTTTCAAAAATAATAATTATAAAATATGATGTGTGCATTTATCAAAATATTGATCATTATGATGAAGCGAAAACATATGTTAGATAAGACCCATGTATGAATCACAAGTATGATATATAGGAATAAAATGGATAGAATAGTAAAAATGATGAAAATGAAAAATAGGAAAATAGGACTCGAGTTTTAGCCCGAGACGCCTACATAGCCTATAAAGGCATCAAAGTCCACGTATTTTTCACGCTGTACAAGGGTGGGATTTATCCCATAGATTCAAGGCAGGAGTTTATTATATATATGTGTATGTAGAAAAGATATTTTAGTTTTGAAAAAATGTGATAAAGAATTCCGTCGGAATTTATATGTGTTGCCCTCTTTTTCTTTGTTTTGTTTTTTTATAGAAAATAAATTATGTGTAACATAGATAATAAAGGATAGAATATTAATGTATATAATCTAACGTAATAGCTAAATTGTTAATTTATAAAACTAATGCGAAAAAAAATTAAAGATAGAAAAGGATGTTTGGACCTTATTTGGAGACTCGAGGCTTGATCTTTATCCTTGATGAGATTACTTTAAAGTTTGCGCTTGATCTTGATCCTTGATGATATTACTTGAATGTTTGGATGAATGTGGATGAGAGAGAAAAGTATTTTTGCTAAAATGGGTATAAGGATGATGGGAATGAAAGGTGGAAAGGAATTGCACACAAGGAAACCTTGTTGATTGTAGAAGAATGTTGTTGAGATCACTGATATTGATGGATTTGGGATACCTCTTGAAGTGAGATAATTATCTCCCTATATCGGGTAGGGTAAATTCCGATCGATATAGTCCTTGCCCTGCCTATCGCCAGGTAACCCAAGACACACTACCGATAGGCAGGGAAATGGGTCTACCAATTGTCAGTCTCGTGCAGATTTTTCAAAAAAAGGGTTGTAAAACGTAATTCATAATTCCAAATTGTGCACAGAGCATACCATTAGAAAGGTAATTCAGAGACTTTTTAGAATGATTGAGGCCTTCCCGGGTTCGGGAGTTGATGTTGGGTCAAACGGGTTCCAAAAGTTCCCATTGGTCCTTTAGATGGAAGATCGTCGGGCGAAGATGGATCGTTCGTCCGAAACGTAACTTTGAATCACTCATGGTCAAGATCATTGGAAATGTTATGAGAGGAACATCGACGTTCCAAAGAGCTTTGTTCGGTTCAAAGACGTGACTTTAGTTGAAAGGGGCCCAGAAGTGCTCGAATCAATTTTTGGGTGAAAATGGATTGTTCATGTGAACGATTATGCCATTTCATTCATAAGGAAGACTGTTGGAAAGTGATTTCAGTTCCCGTCGAATAACCATTGAGATTTTGCTCTGACGATGAAGTTGATTGAGGTCAAATCGAGGCCCGAGAGCGCCCGATGGCCTCCAGATCGATTTTTAATAAAAGGAATGGTGAGTTAGTTCGAACCATGATGCCATTTCATGCATGGGGCGGACTCTTGTAAAGGGTATTTAGAGCCCTTCGAAGATTCATTGAGATTTTTATCTGATGCACGAGTTGATTGGAGTCAAATGGGGCTCGGGAGTGCCCTATGGCCTCTAGATCAGTACTCGGAGTATGACTTAAGGTTTTTAGTGTTTTAAGGAGGTGTTGGGGACCTAAGGAAAGACGTAAGAAGGTCCTAGAATGTATTGTCTACACAATACAAAGTAAGAGAAAATATTTGGCCTTAAAAATGTGTAGTTTGTACATAAAAATAACTAGAATAGGGTTTGAAAATGATTTAAAATATGTGAGTGGAAAAATCATAGTCAAACGTGGTCAATCATCCTAAAAAATCGAAATACTCATGAGTACGAGCGCACTATTATTTTTAGAATAAAGATACGATGTTCCCACACAAAGTTATGAATAAAAATTTGGTTTTAGTGTTTATGTAAAACTAAATAAATCTTAGGGAGTTTATTGGGGGTATGTGTGTATGGGAGATAGTGGGCAGGATTAATGGGATTATGACATATGGAATCCAAGGGTCATGTTTGGTTTGGGCATACCTCTTAAGAGAAACATGTGGGTTTTATAAAGGTTTGACCAAACATAACCATATAACTATATAAGTTATATAAAAATGAAAAAGGAAAGTGTAACAGGAGATGGACCCCCAAATGGGTTATACCCCATATCTCTTTTTTGGAATGATTAACAACAAAGGAATAAGGGGGATTCCTTATTCGATGATTTTTCCTGTGTTGTGGCCGAAAATGATTCCCCTCCTCTCTCTCTCTCTCTCTCTCTCTCTCTCTCTCTCTCTCTCTCTCTCCTGGTGCTCTCTCTTTTTCCATTCCATCTCATTATGATAAGAACTCATAAGTTTTTAAATAATACCCTGAATAAATGATTTTTAATTGGTAATTCTCGACAAAATGGGTCTTATAGGCTTATATGTCTATTTTGTAGGTCATACTCCACTTGCGGATTTAAAGTTTCTATTTTGAGCCAAATGTGCATCAAAAGTTGCTAAACTAATCCCTGTCCCTTTTACCCAAAACCATAACCTCTTCCGTAACCCTAATCTAGCCCTGACCTGGCCTAAACCTATTCCATGACATGTGCGTGTTGAGTTTGTATTTTTTATTATTTTTTAAAAAATTTTATTTGAGTCGTTTTAATTTTTAGGATTTATTTTAGATTTATTTAGAATTTTTAGGATTTATTTGCTATTTTTATTTATTTCTTTTTATTTAGTATACTTTTGATTTTTCTTTTGATTTTTAAATTTATAGTTTTTATTTTATTTTATTAGGATTAGTTTTTAAGAATTTATTTTTAGTTTTACTAAATTTTAAATTTTTTTAGAACTTTAGTTTTTATTTTTATTAGATTTTTGGTTTTTATTTTTATTTTTATTTTTTATTATTTGAGTTTTTTTTATAGATTGGGATTTTATTTTTATTGTTATATTTTAAAATTTGAAGTTTTATTAATTTGATTTTTAGTTTGGTAGTTTTTTTTAAGGTACAAACACTCTCACACGTACACACAAATCCTACAACACACATACACCCAAATATCACCCTCACTCACACACCCCCTACCAAATACAAACAAACTTTATACCCATTTACCCATAATTCTAACAAAAACCAGCACATACCAACTCGGATCCCCTGTTGACCCCGACCCAACCTGTTAACCCGACACACCTGACTACCTCCTTGTTGACCCAACAACAATCCCGAACCACAATCCCCATAAACCATTACCTCAACCCTTATAAACCTGCAAAACCCGACCTTCACGCATCCAACATTTTCACCCCATACACACCATCTTTACCCAAATTATACCCGACACAACCTCTAACCCCAATCGACTCGACCCCCCTTACGACTTATACCTCCTTGCCCTGATTCCAACCTCATACCCGGATCTACCTGACTTGCTCATCACCGGAGCTCTGACCGTGCTCAACCCAGCAGTCCCCGACATGCCAAACCCGACCATTTCGACCCAAACCAACCCATTAATCGAATTGATGTTGCCTTCTGTCCAAGTCATCCCATATAAACCTAAAGAATCCCAAAATTAAACCCCCATGCGTTTAAAAGTCACTAACCCCTATTACCCAAAATACCCTTCTTACCTAAATACCCTCTTAACAAATCAGATTGTTACCACACCCAACACACATGCACTTGTGTGTCACTTCGTAAAATTGCTCCCTGTCTCACCTCATATCCCCCATGCACATCTCAATTCTCTCATTTTTACCCCTTGCCCACTTGCATGTTATAAAAGGAAGAGAGGAGAATTCTAGAGTTAGAGAGAGGAAGAAGATTTTTATTTTTTAGATTAGTTTAGTTTTTTTTTTTAGTTTAGAAAAAATATAAAAAAAAATGATATATTGAGTGATTGTAATTGTATTGGGAGATTGTTGAATTAATTGAACAATTCATGGAAGTGAAGGCAAAATTGGTGTGATCTAGTCTTCTCTAATTATTCATTTCATGCTTTTAATTGATTATTATTTTTGTTGGATGATGATTATTGAGGGCTAGTCTAACCAAGGGATGAATTGAAGCTCTCATGAGTCCAATTTAATTTAGTTGTTAATTTTAATTTTGTTAATTTCCTTTGATTAGTAAATTTAATTCCTACTTTTATTTTCACATTGAGAAATGGAAAATCATCCTTAAGAAAGGATTGAAAATTTTATTGTCATTTGATCATTTGTATTCAAAGTAGAGATATGCTTATCACTTGATTTAAATGTTAGTATAATTTTCATCTACTCTTGTTTTTATTTTATCTAATTAAAATTAGTTTGATGAATCGATCCTAGCAGGTGATTCATTTGATTGATTTTAATTCATATAGAGTAGTGCTTGTGGGGATAAAATTTACTTTTCTAAAAGAATATTCAATTAATTCATTAGTGTAATAAGAATTAGCTTTTGAATTAAATGAATCTTTTGACAATTGCTCAAATTAAAATAGTGCAAGCTAGATTGATTTGTGTCAATTGGTGGTGGATTTACATTCCTTGAATATTTTTCTCTCATTTAGTTACATCTCACTCATTTTCATCTCACACTTTTTCATATTTTTCTCTCTTTTATTCTAGTTTAATTACCTTTTCTTATTTAGTTATTAGTTAATTCACCTTGATCTCAAAATTGTTTTATTATTAAAAAAGGCTAAAGATAGAAAAAGTAAAAGTCCAAAAAAGAAATCAAATAGAAATGAATTGCATTCCTCTCTCGTATGTTTCATCCTTAGTTTAGAATTGACACCCTTGCTTACCTTTGCACTCTACTTTTATTATATTTTTGTATGGTATTTGAAGGTTTTGATTAACTTGGCTCCAACAATGACAAACACATACGCAAAAGCTGAAGTATCAAATGGCGTCGTTGCTGGGGATATAAAAAAGTTCTAGTTATCAATTGACGCCGTTGTCGATCTTTGGAGCTTGAAGGATTTGAGAGGGTTTCATATTGTTTGTGATTCACTTATATTCCATTTATACTTTTTCGTACCATTTTTCAATTTTTTCTAGAAGGCTTGTATTAGGACATTATTATTTTGCTTGTATTGCGGTGCTTGGAGACACCATTATTATTTTTTTTAATTATTACAAATTTAAATAAAAAAATAATGGTGTCTCCAAGCCCCTGCAATACAAGAAAAATAATAAAGTCCTAATACAAGCCTACTAAAAAAATGAAATGTGGTACGAAAAAGTAAAAATGAAATACAAATGAATCACTAAAAATATGAAACCCTCTCAAAGGCCTCGAGCTCCAAAGTTCGGCAACGACGCCATTTGATAACTTGAACTTTTTTATATTCTCGGTAATGGTGCCATTTGATAACTTTAGCTTTTATGTATGAGTTTGTCATTTTTGAAGCCAAGTTAATCAAAACCTTCAATTGCCTATAAAAATATAATAAAAGTAGAGTGTAGATGTAAGTAAGGGTGTCAATCCTAATATAAGGATGAAATATACGAGAGAGGAATGCAATTCATTTTTATTTTATTACTTTTTGGACTTTTTACTTTTTGTATATTTTTCACCTTTTTTAATATTAAAACAATTTCGAGATCAAGGTGAATTAATTAATAACTAAATAAGAAAAGGTAATTATACTATAATAAAAGAGTAAAAATATGAAAAAGTGTGCGTTGAAAATGAGTGAGATGTAACTAAATGGGAGAAAAAAATTCAAGGGATGTAAATCCACCTCCACTTCACACAAATAAATCTAGCTTGCACTATTTTAATTTGATCAATTTCCAACAATTCATTTAATTCAACAAGTAATTCTCATCACACTAATGAATTAATTGAATATTCTTTTAGACAAGTAAGTTTTATCCCCAAAAGCACTACCCTAAACGAATTAAAATCAATCAAATGAATCACCCGCAAGGATCGATTCATCAAACTAATTTTAATTAAACAAAATAAAAACAAGAGTAAATGAAAACTATACAAATATTTAAATCAAGTGATAACCCTATCTCTAGTTTGAATCAAATGATACAATGATAATACAATTTTCAATCCTTTCTCAAAGATGAATTTTCATTTGTCATTGTGAAAATAAAAGTAGGAATTAAATTTACTAATCAAATGAAATTAACAACTAAATTGGATTGAATTCATGAGGGCTTCAATTCATACCTTGAATGAGAGACTAGCCCTCAATAATCATCATTTAACAAAAATAATAATCAATCAAAATCATGAAATGAATAATGAGAGAAGAGTAGATCAAAACAATTTTGCCTTCAATTGCATGAATTCTTCAATTAATTCAACAATCTCCCGATACAATTACAATCACTCAATTTATTATATTTTTTTCTATTTTTATTAAACTAAAAATAAATAAAAAAACTAAACTAATCTAAAAAAATAGAAGTATACTATCTCTCTCTAACCCTAGAATTCTCCTCTCTTCCTTTTATAATGTGCAAGTAGGCAAAGGGGTAAAAATGGGAGAATTGAGATGTTCATGGGGGATATGAGGTGAAAGAGGGGGTAATTTTGGGAAGTGACACACAAGTGAATGTGTGTTGGATGTGGTAACAATCTGATTTATTAAGATGGTATTTAGGTAAAAGGGTTATTTTGGGTAATAGGGGTTAATTGCTTTTAAACACATGGGGCTTTAATTTTGGGATTGTTTGGGTTTATACGGGGTGACTTGGGCAGAAGGCAACATCGATTTTGTTTATAGGTTAGTTTGGGTCGTATTGGTCGAGTATGGCATGTCGGTGACTACTGGGTTAATCAGGGTTGGAGCTCCGGTAATGAGTAAGTCAGGTAAACCCGGTTATGAGGCTGGAATCGGGGGGAGGAGGTATAAGGTGTAAGGGGGATCGGGTCGATTGGGGTTAGAGGTTGTTTCAGGTTTGATTTAGGTATACTTGGTGGGTATGGGGTGATGATGGTGGATGGCCGAAGGTCGGGTTTTGCAGGTTTACAAGGGTCGAGGTAATGGTTTGTGGGGGTTGGGGTTTGGATTTGCTATTGGGTCGACAAGGGGGTAGTCGGGTGTGTTGAGTTAACAGGTTGGGTCGGGGTTAACAATGGATCCTGGTTGGTATGTGTTAGGTTTTGTAGGGAATATGGGTAAATGGGTATAAGGTATGTTCGTATTTGGTAGGGTGTGTGTGATTGACGGTGATATTTGGGTGTATGTGTGTTGTACGATTTGTGTATGTGTGTGAGTGTTTGTACCTAAAAAAAAAACCACCTAACTAAAAATCAAATTAATAAAACTAAAAATTTTAAAATATAAAAATATAAAAATAAAAATAAAATCCTAATCTAAAAAAAACTTAAATAATAAAATAAAAGAAATAAAAATAAAAACTAAAAATCTAATAAAAATAAAAGCTAAAGTTCTAAAAATATGTAAAATCAAATAAAACTAAAAATAAATTCCTAAAAACTAATCCTAATAAAATAATATAAAATAAAAGTAAAAATAAAAATAAAAATAAAAATAAAAATAAAAATAAAATTATACTAAATAAAAAGAAATAAATAAAAATAGCAAATAAATCCTAAAAATTCTAAGTAAATATAAAATAAATTCTAAAAATTAAACCGACTCAAATAAAAAATTCTAACAAATATTAAAAAAAAAAACTCAACACACAAAGGGCACGGGATCGGTTTAGGCTAAGTTAGGGTTACAGAAGAGGTTATGGGATTGGGTAAAAGGGACATGGATTAAGTTTAGCATCTTTTAACGTGCATTTGCATCGAAATACAACTTTTAAATCCGCAAGTGGTGAATGACCTACAAAATAGACACATAAGCTTATAAGACCCATTTTGTCGAGAATTAGCAATTAAAAATCATCTATTCGGTGTATTATTTAAACACTTTTGGGTGCTTATCACACCAGCCCCAAACAGAACATTGCTAGTCCTCGAGCAAAATATAAAGAGATAGAAATATAAGAAACCAGAAGTGTACCACTTTCGTGGGTACCTGCGATTGCACTTAGCATGTGTAATAAGCCTTTAAACCTATATGTTTCCATATATGATGAGTTTTGTCTCATGAGGGTTTGCAGGGAATGTACCTAGAAAATTCTTTATTTGCAAAGGCCAGTCAATCTTGAAGAGTACGCTTGCGTTCAATGAAAGAGTTGGCGCTTGCATTCAAATGATCAAATTATATTTAAAACACCTTTTTAACCCAAACAAACCCTAAACATGCAACTAGGTGTGATTGAAACAATATGAAATCATGCAAGAGTTATTCAAACACACATAATTGAGGAAAAAATCCCCCACAGGGGAAAAACCATTTGTATATCACTATAATTTGTAAGAGAAACCGCTTACAATCGGATTACACTGAAATACAAGTTTTTGACTAAGAATTACCCTCAAGTATCGGATTCTGTAGTCGCGGCTGGAATTATCCCTTTCCAGTAGGGCTGCAATAAAGAGGAAGAAACGGTCCACTTCACAAGGGTTGAACAACAGCAATGGTGTTCTTGGGTTACCAAACTTGATTCACATAGATATGGAATATGTGTGAATCTAAAAACCTAGAATCATAGGACTCAATAGGTGAAGACTTTAGGGTTGATATGCTCTGAAAAACGTGAGAAAGTCTTATCGAAACCAACTACTGATCGTGGTTTAAATAAGGAGTCAAAACCCTAAAAAATCTGCTACACGATCTGGCAGAGTTTATCCTCGGCGGACCGGTCCGGGCCTTAGGCGAATCGGTCCGATAGCGGACCGGTTCTTTTAATTTGAAGCTGATTCGGTTCGCATTCGGTTCGGGGCTCATTGGCTTCAAAGAACACGGCGGATCAGTCCGGGGCGGTCCGGTCCGGGTCTCAGCGGATCGGTTCTTTTTATATAAAGGCGGACCGGTCCGGGGTAGTTAGAGGAGGATCGGTTCGTTTTAATTTCAGGCAGACCGGTCCGGCTGACTGGATTTCTGAATTCTTCCTTTCTTTTGATCTTCAGATTCCGTTGATGATGAATGGACTTTGAATCTTTGCAACGGTGTTACGGCTAATGACATATACAAGTATGTTGGACAAAAATGTCCTTACAAATCTTTCCCTATGTCTATGCCGGAACAAACATAAAAAATCCGAATTATCTATAATCACAATGCCTATACAAATCTACCCTTCCATGAACCCAAAAACTGAAAGTGGTACAAATGACTAAGGCTGCATCGTTTGTTCTTCGAATCTTCAGAAATCTCACCGCTTTTCTCATCAGGGTGTACAACATGGGATTATCAAAAGATGTACCTACAGACATGAGACAAAGCAAATACCAAGTGACGTATCGAGTTTGAAATGAGATAAACATAAGCATATATATCAATTTAAGATGATATTCTCAGAATTTCAAAACTCCCCCATAATCAGATAATTCATTCTCCCCCTTTTTATGATGTCCCCAAATAGACAAATGAGAGAAATAAATCAAGCAATCAAGTACCGGGGTGACACAAGGCATAAAATCACACCATGAATGAACATAAAACAACCAAATCGGTGATAGCGTAAAAGAATGGGTGTGATCAAAATTCGATAGGAAAATCAAAGCATACAAACATGACATATATGCACGATGAATATTGGATATTCCTAACGAATGAACTCAAATGCTTCCTTTGGTGTAAAAGATTGGAAATATAAGACATTGACTATATCAAATCTACAAATCAAAGCTCAAAGTGATTTCTACACCAATAACGTCCAAAATGATTTTCATGCTTTTTCAGGACTTTCAAGGAAGTGCAAACCCGTTTTTCAATCTCCAACCAAACTCCCTCAGATTTATATGTTGAATAGAGGAATACTAAATTCTCAAACTTTGGAGAATTGGGTGAAACCTAAATGGCCCATATTTGGCATGATTTGCTTTTTATTGCCTTATCAATTTTTTCGGGCTCTTTTAACCTCTTAGGACCTCGGATATTAAAACTCCTCCATTTTTAGGTCCTTTTTAACGGTGGCTTTTGCGCTAAGTATAAAGAATCAACTTTCGCAGCCCCTCCCCGTTATGCAAATTATCACACAGTCTCACCAAAATGGTTTTTACATGCAATCCAATCTTGTCAAGTTTTATCGCATATTGTACATTGTATAGACAGAATTGAGATAGAAACACTCAAGCCAATATGTGATAGACAGGTGCAATAATCAAATATAGCCGTGCAAGTGTGCATTAAAGTATATAGGAGTCAAACATGTAGGAAGATATCACTAATTACATCTCAAGGACTCCAATCAATGTTAAGCACATGGATGAAATGATGTAGCGTCTCAAATCTCTACCAAACAGTCACATGGATAAATGAAATGAAGTCGTGACTTGGCTATCATAAATGCTCATCCATAAAAACAAAACTCTTTTTGGTCTTTTTCAAAAATATTTCTTAAAGGAAAATCTTTTTGTATTTTTTTTTTAAAGAATTATAAAAAAAATACATAAAAGTTGTACAACAAAGCTATGGTACATACTAGCAATAGGCAAACAATGTCATCATGAAAATCACCCTATGCTAGTAAACAAGTCAAACCTCAATCATTAGGTGCAAAGGGGTTTTTCAAAGGTGGTGACCATGGTGATAGATTATGAAAACCCTCCATCAATTCTTGTGAAGTTTTGACTAAAAACTTAACTTGCTCACCTAAATGTGAAAACTCTCTCATGTAGTCTCCGGGAGCATGTAAAGTATCATGTGTGAGAGCATGTGTGCCAGAAACACGTGTAGAAGCAAAACGTGACACATACCCCAACTTAAAGCAAAATTCCCTAAGGTGTCCTCTCCTCTTGCAATGTGAGCAAACATAAATAGGCCTAGGAACACCTCTCTCAAAAACACTAGGACGCACTCTCCTAATAGGAATGGGACGCCTAGGTGGGTTAGGGTGAGACACATGTGAAACTGTCACTAAAGTGGGAACCGGATCGGGTGCTAATTTGGAAGCAGAAGCACCGTCATGACTTATTCCTAACTTCTCACCTTTACCCTTAAGAACCACCTTTTCAATCTTCTTAGGTGCGTTCTCAAACTTGACTTTGACCACCCTGGCACGTTCGAGATCACTCTCGAGTTGGGATACACGTGTCGTCAGACCAGACAACGTGTCGGTCAAATCACACTTCTCCTTTCTCAAAACCTCCTTCTCTTTCTCCAAATCTAAAACCCGATGACCTAAATCCCTATTATACTTCTTTGTTTTCAAGGTCTCGGTGTACAAATCTCTAAAAGCTTTTTGGAGCTCACTTTCATCTCCACTTTCACTCTCACTTTCTCCCTCACTTGAAGCGATCAAACCATCACTATCACATTCGTGGGCACTATTGTGGGACAAGGTGGGTGTGCTCACACGACTAGAAAAAGCTACAAACTTCTCACCACTAGTCTCATCACCCTCACTATCACTAAGTGTGGCAGGCATGGCTACTTTCTTTCCTTTCTTTCTAAGCCACGAAGGACACTCAAATGACTTATGTCCCTTACCCCTACATTCAAAACAAGTGACGTTCTCAAAATCTTCCTCACACTCCTCATCGGATTTATTCTCTTTTTCCCTCTCACCATTTTCTTTGGCCTTTCCTTTCTTTTTATTTTTCTCAAAAAAATTCTTTTTATTGGAAGAATTATTTTTGTTCATGTTGAGAAATTTTTTAAAATTTTTCGCAAAAAAGGCCATGTCATTAAAATCAAAATCTTCCTCAGAATCGGACTCACAAACTTTTTCTTTCTTTTTTCTTAAAATGAGTCTTTAAATCAATGCCATTATCCTTAGCCTTAATGTTTTTGGGAAACATGTCAATCTCATAGGTTTGAAGATCTCCTACAAGTTCTTCCAACTTAAGTGATTTCAAATTTCCCAAAGAGTTCAAAACAGTGACTTTAGGAATAAAGCGTTTTGGGAGAGATCTCAAAATCTTTTTAACGACACGCGAGTTATCAATCACCTCACCCAAATTAAAACATGTGTTAACAATGTCCGACAAACGTGCATAAAAATCATCAAAGCATTCGGACTCAGACATGGAGATAGTCTCAAATTGGGTGGCCAAATTTTGTAATTTTGACTCTTTAACCGCGTTCGTACCCTCATGTGTTAGTTTCAAAACATCCCAAGCCTCTTTAGACGTGGTGCACGTCATAATTCGGCGAAACTCATCAGGAGAGACAGGTCCAGAAATAGCACTCAAACCACGGGAATTAAAATTGGACAATTTATAATCATCTTCAGTCCAGGCTGACACGGGTTTTAAAGTGGTGATGTTATTAATAGTGACCGTGGGAGGAGTCCAACCATTTTCGCAAAGCAACCAAACACGCTCGTCAATATATTTTAAAATCGATTTCATATGAGCTTTCCAGTAGGCATAATTAGACCCGTCAAAAATAGGCATCTGATTATATAACTTCTCCATTTGAACAAGCACTTTTTCAAAAATCAATTTTTTAGAAAATTGATATCTTAGAAAAATTTTGCGGAAAAAAGGAATACGCGATAGATTAGCGTAACCTTCTCTGCTACCAATTTGAAAGAGTTGGCGCTTGCGTTCAAATGATCAAATTATATTTAAAACACCTTTTAACCCAAACAAACCCTAAACATGCAACTAGGTGTGATTGAAACAATATGAAATCATGCAAGAGTTATTCAAACACACATAATTGAGGAAAAAATCCCCCACAGGGGCAAAACCATTTGTATATCACTATAATTTGTAAGAGAAACGGTTTACAATCGGATTACACTGAAATACAAGTTTTTGACTAAGAATTACCCTCAGGTATTGGATTCTGTAGTCGCGGCTGGAATTATCCCTTTCCAGTAGGGCTGCAATGAAGAGGAAGAAACGGTCCACTTCACAAGGGTTGAACAACATCAATGGTGTTCTTGGGTTACCAAACTTGATTCACATAGATATGGAAGATGTGTGAATCTAAAAACCTAGAATCATAGGACTCAATAGGTGAAGACTTTAGGGTTGATATGCTCTGAAAAACGTGGGAAAGTCTTATCGAAACCAACTACTGATCGTGGTTTAAATAAGGAGTCAAAACCCTAAAAAATCTGCTACACGATCTGGCAGAGTTTATCCTCGGTGGACCGGTCCGGGCCTTAGGCGGATCGGTCCGATAGCGGACCGGTTCTTTTAATTTGAAGCTGATTCGGTTCGCATTCGGTTCGGGGCTCACTGGCTTCAAAGAACACGGCGGATCAGTCCGGGGCGGTCCGGTCTGGGTCTCAGCGGATCGGTTCTTTTTATATAAAGGCGGACTGGTCCGGGGTAGTCAGAGGCGGATCGGTTCGATTTAATTTCAGGCGGACCGGTCCGGCTGACTAGATTTCTGAATTCTTCCTTTCTTTTGATCTTCGGATTCCGTTGATGATGAATGGACTTTGAATCTTTGCAACGGTGTTACGGCTAATGACATATACAAGTATGTTGGGCAAAAATTTCCTTACATTCAAATTAAGAAATTATTTAATTAAATCTCAGTTTTTCAATTAAATCCTAAAACATGCATCTAGGTGTGATTGAAATCAATATAATCATGCAAGAATAATTAATCACACACAAAACACACAAATGAGGAAAAATCCCCCAAAGGGGCAAAAGCTTTTTATTTTCACTATAATTTGTAAAAACGGTTACACGGATTACAATAAAAATAAGTGTGACAAAAAAATATTCTCGGGTGTCGGTTTCGATATCGTCGACTCGAATATCCCTCAAGAACTCCAGGTGGGTAGCAATGAAGAAGAGAGCGGCTTCTCCATAAGTATGAACAAAAGCAAAGAAGTGTCCTTAGGTTTCAAAAGGATTCACAAAAGTATGAGAATGATGTGTGAATCACAACATGAGTTTTGGGACTAAAAAATATTAAGACTTGATCTAATAGAACTCTCAAAAACGTCTCTCTAAGTCTTGAAAAATAACTCCCCCGAAGTTGGCTTTTATAGGAAAACCAAAAAGAATTTTAAGTCATTGGGACTCTTGCCAGTGTTAGGTATCTAGAACCGGTTCGCCTTGTACCTCGAACTGATTCTCCCCCTGAACCGGTTCACTGCTTGGTTCACGATTCTTCGTTGGATTTGGGGCTTAACATACATAGCATTCTCCATAAGGATTTTTTCTCCATTTTCAAAGGGCCATAACTCCTTCACCGTAGCTCGGATTGAGGTACCGTTTCTTCTAGTATCTTTGTGATGTCGAGATTTTCAAATTTCCAGTTGACCAGACCTCCGGACTATGGCTATAAAATTAAAGAAATTCCCTTGCACTTTCCTATCTTGCCTTTCTTTCATTATTTTGACTTCTCTTGCGTACCACTTGCATAAAATCCCTAAAATCGTAGAATGTGGAGTCTTTGAGGCAGATGTGTTACACTTGATGGAGATGTTGAATGCTTGATCCCTATAATTCATACAGAGGCCGTCATGTGAGATTGTGAAGTGACGTGCCTTTTGTAGCGGCGTACGACATACACAAATGACAGATCTCGAACTTGAGAAAAATGTCCTTACAAATATCTCATTAGATGTAGAATAATCACACAAGCAATCACAAGAAAATATTTTTTAGGAATAGAAGATAGAAGTGTATAAAAGGTTTAGCTAAGTGAATACTCAAGGCACATCCTTCCTAAAACTTAACATGTGTGGTGTGAATCAGTCAAAACAGGTTGAGTATCATAAGAGTAGTTCTTAGATCACCTTTTTAAAATCAACGCTTCAACTTCAAAATCTCACAGGATATAGCTCTCTCAAACGAAGTCTCGAGATTTGGGTTAGTGTATCGCTCTTGTGTGTGAGGAGGTCAGTAAATGTAAGCAAGGTCAAATGTCTCACACACATATAAGAAATAATGAACATTCTAGAAAAAAAATGATCTCATGAAATAATACTAATTACTATAGTAAGAACGTCGAGTTATTCACCACGTTGTTTATGGGCGAGGGGGAAATGAAATGGGAAGGATATGATGAGATTGGTAGGATAAGATGGTGATGGATGTTTGATGGATGGATGAGAAGAGTGTTCTACACTTAAGGAACAAATGTCTTTATTTCAAAAGAACTTGTTGCAAACTCTTTTTTTTTCTCTCTTCTTTTCTTTTCTTTTCTTTTCTCTATTTTTTGTTTCTATTTTTTATGTTTTTTTCTTTTGTGAAGCATTTTTCTTTTCAAACCAACAATGAAGACATTTCCTATATGGGAAAGCACTATTTTTCTAAAAAATGAAGGATGTTATATAAATAGAGTGGGGAATAAGTGGGAATGTGAAAGAATATGCGATTGTAATGAGCGAAGTGAATGGGTGAAAATCTAGTGATTGGGACAAATTTCAAGACACGTGTTTCTTACAACTCGAAAATGATTTCTTTCTCAGTGATCAAGCCAAAATTTTAATGAAAAATAATGAGATCATACAACGATTTAAGTGGGGACCCAAAGGAAGTTGAATCAACTTGTGACTCGGAGATTGCGTATAATTCTCTAAAAGGGTGAAGGACACAAATCTCATAAGGTAAAGTCTCTACTAGTGATCCTTAAGGTTCTATTGAGAATTTTAGTACTCTTCAACTCTAAACCGTAGTAACGCAATAAGTGCAAAGATTTTATTGGGTCTAGAAATTCATGGTGCAGCATGCCTTGGGACGTATTACATAAGATATAAAAAAAAATAAATCCTCTAGATTGATTCCTAGGCTTAAGAGATGGATGATAGAAAATGCACATCACTAAATTAGATGAAAGAAACTGCTTAAAAATTTTAAAAAAATCAGACAAGGTAGAGAGGGTGTCCAAAGGCGAGAATTTATAGGCCTCTCTACTTTGGGTCAGTAGGACTCCGGAAGCCGACTGAGATAGGTGAGATCTCTCCCCAGTCGACTCAAATCATTCATCACCCCACGCATGTAAAAACTGTGGGAGGTACATTTATAAACCCTCATGAATCTCCTGTAAGCGAGTCAATTTTTTTTGTGTGCCTATGTGCTCTTATTTGATTTTGATTCTCGCATTTATTTTTGAATGTGTTTGATGAATTAATCAATTAAGACCTATACTCGGTCATTCATGAGAAGGGATTTCATCACCCAACTCACTTGCTTACCATTTGTGTGCTACCCTAGCTATCATTAAATTTAAAATTAATCAACTAGCTAGCCCACTAGGAGAACATTTTTGCAAAAGGCGATCACTCAGATAATTTCATGATATTTATCGCCCACGGACTTTATTAAAATTTGACTACCTTCTCACCTAAATTTAAAGATAAAACTAGCAACGCTCTAGTTAGGATTTATTTTTGACTTGTGTGTGTTCAATTCACTCTTTCGGTAGTCGATTTTAGTGAGTTCGTCCAAATTCAAAGAGTCCAAATATTTTTTCCGATATTTTCTTTCCAAAAATCCAAAAATAGTTTTTTTTTCTTCTTTTTCTCCACAAAAATCCAAAAACATTTTCTTCCTTTATTTTTATAAAAATTTTCATTTTCAGAAAAATCCAAAAATATTTTCTTTCCTTTTCAAAAACATTTAAAAAATCCATACAACATTTCTCCCCTCATGGCCAAAGAAGGTACTTTAAGGGACTACTTTTTCCATTTTCCATCGTCTCGAAGCTTGTTTGAAGTTGAGCCCGAGTCCAATCTCTACACTTTACTTAGTGGGTTTAACTTTCAAACACACAGAGTTGATACTCATGCGTCGTCCATGCACGCATTTCACATTCCATCACCTCCGATGAGGAGTATCAACACGTTCAAGGCTTCGTCGTGCACATATTGCTTTCATTCCAATCACTTACCCCATGAGTGTCCATACTATTCATATCCATACAAACCCACCATGGAACATGTGTATCCATATGACACTGTTTCGGAACCCACCTCGGCCTTGTGTCATGATATATACAATCCCGAGTGGTGTGAGTAACCAAGCTATTCGTGAAGGATTGATCACCCTCTTATGCAATACGAATCACAACCCAATGGTGTAGATCCTCACACGTTCCAACAATCATCATGGTAATCCAGTGAACCCCATCCCGATTAGTTCCCTCACTACGCACCCCATGATTATCAACTTTTTGTCTTTCACATAGATGCTTCTCCCGTGTATGGCACCATTGACCCCGTTCCACACACGTCATACGAGTATTCTCAATTTTCAAATGTCAATAGTGAGTTGTGTCCACCTCAACCACCGTCGCCACCCATCACTTCACCACCATCATCCACCTACGCTCTCGAAAGCCTCTTGCAAAAGTTCATCCTCGAGCAAGAGCAAGCTACTAAATTTCAAAATGAAGCCCTTCAATGACTTGAACAATGCCTTTATGAATTTGAGTGTGCGAGAGAATTGTATTTCACCCCAAGTTAACCCATTATTTTCCCAATAAGGAGTGATGATGAGTTGTCTTGTGCCACTAATTTTGAGTGTGACCAACCCTACCACCCTGAGAATCTCGGCGTTGACAATTTCGTGATCTGGGCCTCAAGTTGATAATTGTGTTGAGTTATCCAAAGAAAGATACTGATCACATCCCACTTTGTCCAAATCAACCTACTATTGAGGTTCACACTCCCTTTCCCGACGAATCCAAAAAATGCCCGAGTCTATACCTATTGATCCCACCGCGTGTGTTACCGAGGAACCACTTTATCGTAGGTTAGCTCTGACTTCGAGTGCTCCCTATTTTCTTGAGATTGAATCCGAGATGGTTTCTACCTCTCCGGATATGGATCCTGTCCCTCTATGCATGGATCCCTTTGAGCCCAATATATCTAGTGATCCCTCTATCTCCGATATTGGTGCCTCGTTTGACTCACCCACCACATCAATTGGTGATACTCTTGTGGAGAAGTTGACCACTCCATCGTTAGATACCACTCTCCCTTGTGAGTATTCCTTTACTACCCCTAATGAGTGTGTGTCCCCTACACTAGAGTTCGATCATCCCCCCACCTTTTATCCCACCTGACCCACCCTTTATCGCACCCGATCAACCTTTTATCCCACCCAACCCACCCATAATTTCACACTCTCCACCACATAGTTTGGACCAAGTCATTATACCACAACAGTTCACATATGTTTTTTCTAGGTCCTTACTTGCAACCACCATTACCCATTCATGAGAGTGTATGTGGTGTTACTCTCCACTTCCATGACACAGAGCTTGCTCCTATATGCGCACCACTTACTTGTGGTGTTGATTTTTATTTTCCTCAGCTCATTAATGTGTCGCGGCACGACCATTATCATCGTCCATTTATAGAATGGTCATGTGATTTCTATAAGACTCACCCCATTCCACTTTTCAAACCTTTTCGCCTTCCTCACCAACTAGAGCATCATTCATATAGGGCCCTTATTTCCCTCACCTATACTCTCAATAAGGCCCGAGACCGGTGCCTCTTCACCCATACCATTTTATTTCTTCCATATACCTTTCTACCCACTCGCCCATGGTCCACCGATGCTTTGCATCATGTGATGTACTTTTCCATACAAGTGCATTGACATTTTACCTTTCATCGAACATGGTTGACGCTTCAGTCTTGTTTGGGGGTGATTCTCATCATCCATTTTTCCTCCCCCGCACTTTCATAGATCTTCTCTTTAGGGTGAGAATGGTTCGGTCTAGTTGAATACATTAAACTTAGCGCTACTGGAAGGCAACCCGTTGTTTCTTGTATGAGTCTCATCATGTTTGGGGGTGGTGTCTCACATCACCCTATGCTTTACATGTTTATAGACCTGTACACATTTTCTTTCTTATTACTTATTCAGGTTTATTCTTGGATTCACCTTTCCACTTCATTAGATATTGATTCTCGTAATCTCTTTCCTATCTTTATGCTCTCAATTTCAAAAATCATTTTACTTTATATCGAGGATGGGGGTGGGTAATTTTATCAAAATTGTGACTCTTTTGAAAAAAATTCAAAACCTAATTTTTTTAAAATTTTCATGTAGTTTCTTTCATCTATTTTAGTGATGTGAATTTTCAATCATCCATCTCTTAAATCTAGGAATCAATCTAGAGGATTTATCTTTTCTATATCTTATGTAATACATCCCAAGGCATGTTGCACCATGAATTTCTACACTCATCAAAATTTGCGCACTTATCACGTCACTATAGTTTAGAGTTGAAGAGTTAGCTTATGAGATTTGTGCCTTCCACCCTTTCAGAGAGTTCAACACAATCTCAGAGCCACAAGTTGATTCAAGTTTCTTTTGGTCCGCACTTAAATCTTCGTATGATCTCATTATTTTTAACTAAAATTTTAGCTTGATCACTGGGAACGACATCATTTTAGAGTTGTAAGAAACATGTGTCTTGAAATATTTCCCGATCATTAGATTTTCAAGAATTCACTTTGCTCATCACATTCCCATATATTCCCCATATATTCCCCACTCCATTCGTACATTATTCTTCCTTTTTGAGAAGAAGAGTGATTTCCCATATAAAAAATGTCTTCATTGTTGGTTTGAAAGAAAAATGCTTTGCAAAAAAAAGTAATATAGAAAAATAGAAAGAAAAAAAGTTAGAGAAAAAGAAAAGAAAAAGAAAAGAAGAGAAAGAAGAAGAAAAAGAGAGAGTTTGAAGCAAGTACTTGTGAAATAAAGATATTTACTCCTTAAGTGTAGAACACTCTTCTCATTCACCCATCAAACATCCATCATCATGCCATCCTACCTATCTCATCATATCATTCTCATTTCATTTCCCCCTAACCCATAAACATCCATATTCTCCTCTAGGTGTTCAGGGAAATGAAAGTCAACGTGGTGAATAACTTGATGTTCTCACTATAGTGATTAGCATTCTTTCATGAGATCATTTTTTTCTAGAATGTTCGTTCTTTATTATATGTGTGTGAACCGTTTGACCTTGCTTACAATTACTCACCTCCTCACGCACAAGAGAAATAGACTAACCCAAATCTCAATAGTTCGTTTGAGAGAACTATATCTCGTGAGATTTTGAAGTTGAAGCGTTGATTTCGAAAAGACGATCAAAAAATTACTCTTGTGATACTCGACCCATTTTGACTGATTCACACCATACACGTTGAGTTCTAGGAAGGATGTGCCTTGAGTATTCATTTAGCTAAATCTTTTATACACTTCTATCTTTCATTCCTCAAAATATTTTTTGTTGTGATGGATCGTGTGTTTATTCTACGTCTAATAAGAGATTTACTGCCGTTTGCAAATAAAGAATTTTGTGGGTACATTTCCTAAAAACTCTAATGAGACAAAACTCGTCCTATAGGGCAACCTATAGGTTTAAACACTTGTTGCACATGCTAAGTGCAATTACAAATACCCACGAAAGTGGTACACTTTTGGTTTCTTATCTTTCTGTCTCTCTATATTTTGCTCGAGGACTAGCAATGTTCTATTTGGGGGTGGTGTGATAAGCACCCAAACGTGTTTAAATAATACCCCGAATAAAGGATTTTTAATTGCTAATTCTCGACAAAATGAGTATGATGATCTTATATGTATATTTTGTAGGTCATATGCCACTTGCGGATTTAAAAGTGGAATTTCGAGGCAAATACGAGTTAAAAGTTTCTAAACCTAATCCCTGTTCCTTTTACCCAATCCCATAACCTCTTTCGCAATCCTAACATATCCCTGACCTGGCCTAAACCTATCCCATGCTCTGTGTGTCTTGAGTTTGTATTTTTATTATTTTTAAGAATTTTTTAGTTGTGTCATTTTAATTTTTAGGATTTATTTTAGATTTATTTAGAATCCTTAGGATTTATTTGCTGTTTTTATTTATTTCTTTTTATTTATTATAATTTTATTTTGATTTTGATTTCTTAATTTGTAGTTTTAATTTTATTTTATTTATATTTTATTTTATTAGGATTAGTTTTTAGGAATTTATTTTTAGTTTTATTAGATTTTACATTTTTTAGAACTTTAGTTTTTATTTTTATTAGATTTTTAGTTTTTATTTTTATTTCTTTTATTTTTTTATTTGAGTTTTTTTATAGATTAGGATTTTATTTTTATTTTAATTTTTATATTATAAAATTTATAGTTTTATTAAGTTGATTTTTAGTTAGGTAGTTTTTTTAAGGTACAAACACTCACACACACACAAAACCTACAACACACATACACCCAAAATAACACCCTCACTCACACACACCCTACCAAATACAAACAAACCTCATACCCATTTACCCATATTCCCAACAAAACCTAGCACATACAAACCCGGATCCCCTGCAGACCCCGAGCCAACTTGTTAGCCCGACATACCCGACTACCCCCTTGTCGACCCAACAACAAACTTGAGCCATAACCCCCACAAACCATTACCTCAACCCTTGTAAACCTGCAAAACCCGACCTTCAGCCATCCATCATCTTCACCCCATACCCACCACCTTTACCCAAATCATACCTGACACAACCTCCAACCCCAATCGACCCGACCCTCCTTACGCCTTATACCTCCTCGCCCCAATTCTAGCGTCATACCCGGGTCTACCTGACTTGCTCATCACCGAAGCTCCAACCGTTCTCAACCCAGCAGTCCCCGATATGCCATACCCGACCATTTCGATCCAAACCAACCCATAAATCGAATCGATGTTTCCTTCTATCCAAGTCACCCTATATAAACCCAAACAATCCCAAAATTAAACCTCCATGCGTTTAAAAGTCACTACCCCCTATTACCCAAAATACCCTTTTTACCTAAATACCCTCTTCACAAATCTAGTTGTTACCACACCCAACACACATGCACTTGTGTGTCACTTCGTAAAATTGCCCCCTGTCTCACCTCATATCCCCCTGCACATCTCAATTCTCTCATTTTTACCCCTTGCCCACTTGCATGTTATAAAAGGAAGAGAGGAGAATTCTAGAGTTAGAGAGAGGAAGAAGACTTTTATTTTTTAGATTAGTTTAGTTTTTTTTTTAGTTTAGAAAAAATATAAAAAAAAATATGATATATTGAGTGATTGTAATTGTATTGGGAGATTGTTGAATTAATTGAACAATTCATGCAAGTGAAGGCAAAATTGGTGTGATCTAGTCTTCTCTAATTATTCATTTCATGCTTTTAATTGATTATTATTTTTGTTGGATGATGATTATTGAGGGCTAGTCTATCATCCAAGGGATGAATTGAAGCCCTCATGAGTCCAATTTAATTTAGTTGTTAATTTTAATTTTGTTAATTTCCTTTGATTAGTAAATTTAATTCCTACTTTTATTTTCACATTGAGAAATGGAAAATCATCCTTAAGAAAGGATTGAAAATTTTATTGTCATTTGATCATTTGTATTCACAGTAGAGATAGGCTTATCACTTGATTTAAATGTTAGTATAATTTTCATCTACTCTTGTTTTTATTTTATCTAATTAAAATTAGTTTGATGAATCGATCCTAGCAGGTGATTCATTTGATTGATTTTAATGGACTTGTTGGGGATAATCTGGACATGGGTTGTGAGATGATGGTGTATGTGTGGGTGGATGATGGGGGGTTAGTTTGATCATTCGGGGGAAGTTGTTATGGTGTTAGGTTGTGTCGAGCATTGTTTGGCCACTCTCACGAGCATTGTTGTTAATGTGTTTTTTATGTTTCTCCCTTCCCTCTTTTATACACAAGCTTGTCCTCTTTAGGGGGGGGGGGGGGGGGGGGATTTGTTCTTTTTCCATTCCTCATCTTCCCTTACATGTTCGCTCTCACATGACAATTATAATTGAATGAATATATATTTAAAGTTTTAACCCCTAAAACTTCATTTGAAATTTTAACCCTTAAAGCATCAATTTCAATTTAACCCCCAAAATATAAAAACGTGAAAATTTAACATAACATTTTATTCGGGGCTCCGAATTAGGTTTGAACTTCCTAGGGTTTCTTGTGTACCGAAGTACAATTTTTTAGAATTTGTCCTTGTGATTTTTAGAGGCCGGCGGGCTATGAAATTAGTGCACCATAAAATTGAATACATTCTTCAATTGATCTTTCTTCTATGTTTTCTTTCATTTTCTCAATCATAGATAGGGATTTTGCATTTGTAGCTTGTCTAAGACTTCCAAAATAATTCTTAGTAATTCCTCTCATGGATTGCTCAACGTATTGTTTACATGAATTTGCATCCCATTGTTTATTATATGCAAAACACATATTCATTTGATTATTCCATTAATCTAAGGCTTTCTTTATATCTTGGACATTATCTAAATTAAGATATATTCCTACTAAGTTTATGGCTTGACTTTCCATGGTCTTAATTGGAGTAAAACTCTTGTCACTAGTTGGAAAACCTTTAATATAATCAGGTTTGGTATTTACCAAAGTATTTGAATAAATAAGAATATTTATTCCTATTCATTTACTAAAGAGTCTAGGAGCATCACTCAACCTACTACTGGTTCCAGTTTCATGCTTAGCAGGACCTACTTGAGTAGCTAGTATTAATCTTTCTTCTCATTCTCCTATTAATCTAAGGTTTCTAATAAGTTCTTTATTATTAGATTCTTTTTCCTTTAATATATGGTCTTGGGATATCATATCAAATCTATCATTGTCTTGAAATCTAACATAATGACTTCCATTAAGATGTTCTTTAAATGTCTTCATGTCTAATTCTGAGGGTTCATGCCCAAAGTTTTGGATTCTAGCGTTTTCTTTGACTAATTATTTTTTATCGAATGATCTTCTAGGTTTAATTACTGGAGCTTATCTTAATAAGCTAGATCTAGCCTTACTACTACATTCTCCTTCTGAGGGATCACTAAGTATGGATTCTCCCATATTTCTAAACCTAATTTCTTCAGTATGGAGACTTTTTTCTAGTACTCTTAGGAGGACCAAACTAGATAGTAACATGTTCAGTGGCATCATCTTGATTAATAAACAAGGGTTTTTTTGTATAGTCACTACACCAAATCTGCTGAATTGTCACGGTCATTGACTTTGAGAAGTTTAACTTGTCAAGGTCAATGACCGTGACAATTCTGGGCGAGACAACTTTTTTTGTCACGGACTTGTCACGGTCATTGACTGTGATAAGTTCATTAGAATTGTCACGGGTCTTGACAGCGATAAGTTTTGTCACGGTCAAGAACCGTGATAAGCCCATAAAAATGCTAAAAAATTATCACGGTCATTGACTGTGATAAGTCCATGACAACAATCCTTTGTCACGGACTTGTGACGGTCAATGACCGTGATAATTCTGGACAACATTGAAAAAAAATCTGATGGGCAGTTTGGCCACTGCCATTGCCCAGCAGTATATTTGTACCTGTTATAGCAACGTTGTACCTGTTCAAGCGTTATATATCCAAATAAAATAGAGATAATGCAGATATACATTCAAAATAGAGACAATATGCATCACGACATAATCCAAATATAATTCAAATGTACCAACTTAAAAACAATTCAATTAAAATAATGTCACTACATGTCTTGGGTAAGGTTAAATCCGAGGAGGTGAGTAGGCCACATGATATACAAATTGATACACCCACTGATATACATCGTGCCTCATTGTTCGCGCAACCACAATGGGGAGTTCTCCTTCCCAGGTATCACATGCGTGACTAGCACCTTTGACTCGATGTCTTGAAGCTCACGTCCATGAACTAGTCCACCTTCGATGATATTCGGGTCCCTCAACCCCCACCCTATCCGCTGGCCATCAAATATGTCCAGTATAAACACGCTCGTCCAACCAAGTGTCGACATCGGTCAGTCGAAGGGAGATAAATAAGGAAGTGGATCATCAAAGTCCACATGTGTCGACGATGAAGCAACGAGGTCCACATCCTCGTCATCCTGCACCTCGTCCTCCCGCACCTCCTCCCCCCCACCTTATCCTTCCTTTTACCCTTGCTTTTTCAATGATAACCCACCTCCGCCCAACATATCTTGGACCTTCGCCTCAAAACGGGACAGCTTCACGTCATGCGAGTCCACCGTTCTAGCCAACCCGGTGTCGCTTATATCCAATCCGATGATCCTAGATTTGGCCACCCGCGAGCTCACCCCCTTGTCCTCCCCTTGCGATCAAAGCCAAGCACTTAGCTGAGTGCATTTGTGGACAAAGATGCCTTGTCGGCATCAGACTGCGACTCATGCACTTCCTTAAGCTTTGCGTGAAACGACAAAAAGCACATGATTAGTAAAATAATTAAATTAAAAAATTATAACGTAATTAACAAAAAGTAAACTGTCGGATTACTTACAATCGTGGTCGCGATGCTCGGGGACACCTCCTTGTCCTTCCCCTTCTTTGTCCGAAGATCCACATAAGTATCGAGCCTATGTGGCCTGTCCCTTGAAATAAAATAAAGTAAAATTAGTATCGGCCCCGCAAAGTAAAATAATGCAGAACAATATATTTCTGTAGTTATAGAAAAATTAAATCTTACCATCATCCTATGCTCCACTTGGACATAAGACGGCCAGCCGGAGTAGTGCACGTCCGTCTTTTTTTCCCGATTTTCCCTCCCCGATTGGCGAGATGTCAATTATCGCTCCCCGATCTCATTGTCAACGAACTTTTGCCATTGTGCCAATGAGATCGGCTCCTTCGACGGGACGGATTCACCACTTTGGATAATGGACTCTCGTGTCTTCCCAAAGTATCGGGTTCACATATTTTTCTTCCACGTCTTGTGTTTCTCCCTCAATTTCTCCAAAACGGAATCGCGTAGCTTTGGATCCAAGCTGAATTGTTCCTGTCCAACAAATACAATGTTAGTTGCAAATAAATATAAATATAAATATAAAATGAAATTGAAATCGAAATTGAAATATTCATATAAATATAAATATAAATATAAATATAAATACATTACCTGTAGTGCCACACAAACAACTAACTTGAGCTCATATGATACCTCCTTCCAACTAATGTACCCCGGGTCGATGATCGTCTTTACGAGCTCGAGGGATCTCGCTAATAGCCCCGACTTATTCTCGATGGCCATCCCCAATTTGACATATTTGGGGAGCCTAAGGGCAGAGGATCCCCCATCGCCTCCGCTACCACCGAGCCTAGACGACATCATCATAACAAGTATCATCATCCTCGCCTTAATACATGAAGGAGACATTTGCTGTAAAAAAATGTTATTAGTACATATAAAAATGAATAAAAAGAAGACATGCAAATATGTACAATTACTACAAATAAAAATTAATTGTTACTGTCAAACACCTCAATTCTGAATTCCAAAATAACAACATCTTGCTCATAATATGTACAATTACTAAAAATCTGAAACATCCCCACCCCCACCCCTACTGCCCACACACACACACACTACACAAGAGTGAAAATTATAAAGTGCAAATCAATTAAAAGCATTAAAAATGGATGTTTCGGTACAAATTGGAATATTTATTACAAATTGAAAAATATTTAAAATTCGGGTTATCATAAAAAATGGATTGATATTCAGTAGGAGCATCCAAGTCATCCACACTACTATTTAAACGTTTTGGCGCGTGATGGACAATTGACCACGACTCGTTGTTGATATACTCCGAGTAAAACACTTGGTTAACCTTTTGAAATGTACAAATAAACGGCTCGTCGCTCACGTGGTCGTTGCTCTTCAACTTGGACAAGTCAACCATGATCAAATTGGTGACGTGATCAACTTTACAAGAATTTTTATCCTTAACTCTTACCCGGTTACAGTAAAACACAACCTATTTGATGGTTATATAATCCAATTCAAATATATTTAGGATTACACCATAGTAAGTCATTTCAGCGTCAATGAGGTTTTTATCTTTTGCGCTCGCTCGAAAGAAAGTAAGAGCCTTGTATGAAATGCTCGAATTCTGCACATTTGTACTTTCCTCGTACACTTTAGCGCTGAAATTATAACCGTTCAATCGATACTTTTTATACTCTTGTGCCACGAACAAGGGTCTAGTGGCGCAAGCCTTGATGTCGCATCACCCGTCTTTAAGAGCTGAGAATATAGATAAATTAATTATATTAGTTGTAAAATTTGAGTGTAATGTAACATTATATAACGACCATGTTCATTATAATTACCTCTTGTGTCAACCATCACCTAAATTCGCTGTCTGATTGTACCATTGTTTTTCGTCTTTTATTGTTCACACAGGCTTCATATTTTTTGCATATTACAAAATTAATCATGTATAAAATAATCTAAAATAATGTTAAACATTATAATAATTAAAACTTACTTTTTCCTTTCTTCGACATCTTCATGTGTGTAAAATGGATAGCGAGCTACTTATTCATGTCGAAAACTCGTTAATTTCACTCGTTTTCCCATCACATGACCACCATCATCGACGAACTCATTAGTGTCGTCAACTCTAGTCGAGTCAGGCATATATTCCCGAGTATATATTGATGACTCCCCGGTGATGTATTCCTATGCAATTGATCTTGCAATTTATCGTGTATTCTTGACGTAATCTTTAAAAACTTTCATCAATCTTTCAAACAGATACATCCACCGATATCTAACTGGACCACAAAGAAGTGCCTCGTCGCATAGGTGTACCAACAAGTGAACACTTATGTCAAAGAATGCTGGGGGACAGTACTTCTCCAACACAAGAGTGAGAAACCGTATTGCGTCTATGTGTTCTAGATTGACTACCTTCTCACACAAGAGTGAGAAGGTAATACTAATTTGCATAATAGCCCTCCACAAATCCTCGTGCTTGGAGAAACAGTGCTTAAATAGTAGAGGAACAAATTGCATGATCACATGCCAATCGTGGGACTTACACTTATGTAAATCATGAGTAGCATAATTCACAATCCTTTGCAAGTTGGATGAAAAAGTATATTGGCCCTTCAAATTATATACTGTGTCTAAAAGCACCTTCCTTTCCCCACTCGTCAAAGTAAAAGCACCGGGGAGAATTATTGTCCTTCCCCTACTATCTTCTTTCAACCATAGTTCTGGATTAAGTTTCAACGATTTAAGGTCTTTTCATGCATTATCTCCATCCTTCCAATGACTCCCCCCAAGGCAAGTGCCCACAGTATGTTCAACGAAGTTCTTCTCTGCATGCATCACATCCAATACATGGCACACCGGGTTATTCTTCCAATAAGGCAAGTCAAATAAAATTGACCTCCTAGACCATGGCTTTCTTGTCTCAGTTTCATTCCCAGATGGGGTCTTATTATGCTTGGCATTCTTAAATTTGGGATTCTTACCTGCCATATTAGGGCCACATTCAGAAGATTTACTTTCAATTTCTGAACCCGAAAGTTGTCTCAGCGGTAGCCTATGTTCAACCCCGCCCAATAAAAAATTGGAACCTTTCTCAAATCTTAAACTATGAGCCGGGGTTAAAAACCTCCTGTGGCAATGGTATACATTTTTTGAGCTAAAGGATAGACAAAGAGATTCAGTCTCCTTTCCACAAATAGGACGCCCCAAATAACCATGTACTACACAACCGGATAATGTCCCATAAGCTAGAAAATCATGAATTGCCCACATCAATATAGCTTTCAGTGTAAACTCTTATTTTTTAAAAGAGTCAAATGATTGCACACCCTCTTCCCATAACTCATTTAATTCTTCTACCAAAGGATCCAGGTAGACGTCGATGTCATCACTTGGTGCCTTTGGCCCAGGTATCAACAAAGCCATCATAAAAAATTTAGGTCTCATACACTATGAAGGAGGGAGGTTGAGTGGGACTAGTATCACTGGCCATACACTCTGATTGGTGATTAGATTTCCAAATGGATTGTAACCATCTGTTGATATAGCCAAACGAATGTTGCATTGTTCTCGAGCAAAATTGAGATACTCATAATTCATCCTCCTCCAGGTAGTAGAATTAATAGGATGACACGTGATATTACCCCTACTTCTGCCCTAGCAGGCCAAGTCATTGCCTCCGTTATCCATGGTACTGTGAAAAATTTCTTTAATCTAGGCCTAACGGGAAAATATTTTAATACTTTTTGAGGCACTTTTGAGCTTGTGTCTTCCTTACTAGTAGATTGGGCATATCTAGGTTCATCGCATACAGGACAACGATCGAGATTTTCATAATCTTTTCGGTATAGTATGCAGTCATACACACAAGCATGAATCGATTTATACTTCATTTCTAACATTTTAAACTGTTCTTCATAACAGGATAGATATTTGGAAGTGTATTCTCCTTGGGTAATAAGCCTTTCACCAATTTCATAATTCATGTCACGCTATTGTAAGACAAATCGTATTGCGTCTTCAAACTGTGCAAACCAACCATGGAATGTAAAGTTGTTTGATCTTTCTCACAGCCAGAGTATAACGGTTGGGTCGCCTTAAATTTTAAACTTTGGTAGTCATCGTCATGTTTTATCGTGATATCTTCACGAGCACTTGAACCTTCTACATAATCAGTAACTTCATTCTCTTCTGCTTCATAAACTCCGTATGCATCATCAACTAAATCCTCTAACATATTATTATCTATGTCGTACCCATCTACATCTATCCTACTTGTTGAAGGTTATTGTGAAGGTTGGTTGGGGACAAAAGGAACTTTCAATTCACTATGAAAACTCCAAAATCGATAACTATCTTGCATACCCGATCTTAACAAATGTAGTTCAACTGTTTTCCACTCAAACACCATACCATTCTTACACCTAGCACACGGACACGGAAACTCCTCATCATTATGACATCTCTTTTCATATTTCACAAATTCGTTAGCACCTCTATGAAACACATCCCCCATTCTATTTGTCTCACCCATCCACTCTTTGTGTTTCGGATATCTCATCACTGCTACCACAACTAATCGCCTATTAAAGGTACGAAGCGTATATTCATGGATTAGTTTAAAAAAACTTAGATTTATAGTATGTTTCATTTAATTATGTCTTATTTATATTCAAATTCAATTTATAATAGAAATTTCTATTTCCTCCATCGCCTCTAAAGGGTGAGTGGTCCTATCCCATTCAAGATCTCATTTTTCTGTAATATACTTAACAACTCATGCACATTGTTACGATTTGAAAAAAAATCGGCAGCATATCCCCGTAGTTATCCAAGTACACGACGTAGATTGGCAAGAATTAGTGTTATTTCAATTGATTAATTGAAATAACAGTCACACTTTTCAATCTAGTATGTACTTTTAGAGAACATTAGGATACGATTGCAGAACTTCCTCCAAAAGTAACAACTTTAAGCCACTAAGAATATTATACATAAATTATGCAGCCTAAACTGTCCAAACGGGACAATTCGAGAGATCTCATTACAGGGGCAATGACTCTCGAATGGGTCTAAGGGCTATTGAATGCGTACGCATAAGAACTAGAACGCTAGTATCTATGCGCACTATATGTAATTTCAAGTATGTTTCATTTAATTATCATACTATATATATATATTGTTCGATATACAAAGTAATTTTCAAAAAAAGTTGAAAAATCCCACCCCCATATGGACAATAATCCAGTGGTCATGCCACTTTTAAAATTAACCAACCCAACATCGATCCACTATAATCCAACATCAATGTCAACAACAAATGTGTATCCCGTACTCCTTCTAATTCATCTACTCAATTATTTATTTTCATCAATTAAACTAACAATTAAAGTATATAATTATTAATTTACTAATTTACAATGAGGGGCAAATCTACTTTCATAATTAATCATATATTAATTTACTAATTTACAATGAGGGGAATCATATATTAATTTACTAAAAAAATTAATAACCAATCAATTCGTTTACAAGGGACATTACGCACAAATACGCATATACACGCACACTACACACACACGCACACACACACACACCCGCGCACATTCACAGATACACACTCAGCCCCCCACCCATCCCCGCCCCCTCTCCCCACCCTGCCCAACCCCTTCCCCCTTCCCCCACCCTACCCCACCCCCTTCCCCCACCACACACACACGCACACACCACTACACACATACGTACACACACACACAAACAACCCCCATCCCTGCCCCCTCCCCCCACCCTGCCCCACCCCCACCCACCACACACACGCATACATACACATACACACACATACAAGCACATATATACATACACACACATATATATATATACACACACACACACATATATATATAAATGTAAGAGAGAGAGAGAGAGAGAGCAACATATATATATATATATATAGAGAGAGAGAGAGAGAGAAAAGGAGGGTTCGGTGGGGAAAAAAAGGAGGGAAAAGGGTTTTTTTATGTAACATTTGTCACGGACGTGTCACGGTCCTTGACCGTGACAATATTATAAGGATTGTCGAGGTCATTGATCATGATAAGCCCGTGACAATTGTACTTGTCACGATCGTGTCACGGTCATTGACCGTGATAAGTCTTTGTCACGGACTCGTCATGGTCAATGACCGTGACAGAAATGCCTATTTTTTTTGTCACGATCATTAACCGTGACAAGGCTAGCCGCTGGAAGGGTGCCAATTTACCCATTTTGGTGTAGTGAGTCTTAATCTCTTAAAATTATGGCAATCGCCAAAGAGTCTTGGCTTTTTTTTTATTGGTCTACTATTTCTAATAATGTAAGTATGGTTATAGTATGAGATATTGGTCCTAACTAATATTTCTTCATTAAGTCTACCACTAGGAATTCCCGATTGTATTCCTTCACATGAGAATTAAGAGAATTTTACATAGCTTTGGAATTATATATTAACATTAGCATCTGGGGTAATATAGTCTTCATAGCCACTTGCATATAGGATTAACTTAAAATGTTTAGCTGTGTCTACGATTACTGTAAATTCCGAAATGACATTAAAGTATCGTATATTGTCTGACATTTCTAATTCGACTATGGCAATAAGGCTTTTCTCTATATCTTTCCATCTTTTATCTATTAAGGAACATAATATGTTGATATTATTTTGAGGTCTATGTAATCCTTGGATTCTTGCTTGAAAGAGTCAAAAGGTTAGGAACTGAAATTTTCTATCAATTCCTCTTGATTTTAGCCATTCTGAGTCAAAAAGTTAAAGCTCAGTATATGACTTGTCTAACACATGATTTCTGCAATGATAAGTCATGTTATAATTAGGAGTCTTGGGAGTGGTTCCTTCTTTAAACAAGTATATGTATCTAACTGTTGGAAGTTGTCCATTATGTATGGAATTTTCTATAATTTTTTAGTCAAGTTCATCCCATTCTTTCCATTGAAGAGGGTTGGTAAAATTTCTTTCTTTCCACCATGTTATAACAATGGAGGATGAGTTTTTAAATCTTTGGATCATAAAATAATTATGTCAAATATTGGGGATAGGGCTAGCTATCTTACAAGTCTTATCTAATCCATAATTTATGATTCTTCTAGTCATTATCTTTCTTTCCTTAGTTACTATATAAGAAGATTTTCAAAATTTACAAGTGATTACCTGTTTTCGTTCAAGTCTTTTTTCAATTCTTTCTAGCGATTCTAAATAATCATTTTCTCCTTTTAACTGACTAAGGACTTTTTCTATAAAGAGCTTATTTTTTCTTCTAGCATTTTCATCAATTTCTTCATTATGCTTAGTAAGAGATTTAACAACTTTTGCAATATAGTCTTTTACTTAATCATCTTTTTCTTATTGTTGCACATATTTCTGTGTTATTGTAGCTTCTATAGATTCTATGAATTTTTCTATTTTATCTAAACGTGTTAGAATAAAAGGAGAGTCTAATTTTTCTTGGGAAGGTTTATTATATATAAACTTAATTCCCTTAATAGTTTCTTTATATTTTTCTTCTTCTTGAGCTATATTAAGTCTACATTAATTAACAATACTATCCATTTTCAAATAGGTTATGGCTTTCTATATTGTTAAGCTAATTGGATAAATTTTGTTAAAATTTAACAAAGTATGTATAGAAGGTGGTTAACACTTTTGTGTTAGTGTTTAAATCTAGTTGTAATCTTTAATAAAGCTACTATTGTAGTCTTGTGTGGAGGATATAGATGTTGATATTAAATTTAATCTTTCAAGTATAAATCTTGATTCTTTAGCATCATTCACAAACTCATTTTTATTTATCCGGTAATAAAATATTTCATTACTTATCTTTTCTAAAATTCTTTTATAAAAACCTACTAGGTACTGAATGGAGTGGTTTTCAAGTACCTCATTCAAGTCTGTCTGAACTATTTTCCTTAGAAAGATAATTGTCTAATCTTGGAATAAGTTTGATATGACATCCTGCATATTCTAACCACAGGTGATCAGTTATTTATTAAAACAAACTGGAATTTCATCTCGTTTATTCTTAGTATCACTGTCGGAAAACTTTTTAATTACTAATCAACTATGTCAAATTAAGTCGGTGCCAATTTTTATCTTTCATTATTATAACAACATGAGAAAACAAATTAAATTAACCAAACCATCCACACAAATATAGTATGAACAATCACACGACAAATATATATATATACCAAAAAAATAATCCAACCACAAGTCTAACATAATAAAACTGAATCTAAATACACTCTGATAAATAAATTGGAGAAATAAATAGTCTGAAGGGCAACACGCTCAAATGAAATGCTAAAGATTCCCTATCTAGAAATGAATGAGCTGAAGTATCTAAGGACACTCCTGTAAGCCTCCGCAAATGCTGCAGCTACGCATCTCCGGATAGAATCATCAAGTTGGGCGTCCTAGTGACTAGACATCTAAAAGGTTTTAAAAATATTTTGATATGGTTTAGAGCCCAATAAAACAGTTTGCATATATTTTTCAAGTGTTTAAATCACAATATAAATTGGTTTTTAGATACACATGGTAGTTCAACGTACACTCCCTTGAGTTCCTCACCTCCCATCTAATTTGCATGCCTAACGTATCCTACCTAGCTATGCTACCCAGCCCGACTAGATAATGCATCTAACTAACCTCAAAAGGTCTAACTCCCTCGTATGACACTAACGACTCGCTACCACAATGTCAATTATTAATATCTCCCACGTATTATTATTGAATCAATTATTTAAGTTTCTCTACTTAAATTACTTTTAGATACACACAGTCAATCAGTTTTACTATCACATATAAGCAAATATATCCCACCTATCTTTATTTATCACACATACAATATATATAGCAATAGCATCGCCATAATGGCCCCTCGTGATGTTGACATACTCTCCCATTAATTCCATGTACCTCTCGTACTAAATCAAGGACTATTGGTTCGGCATGTCTCCTCAAACCCAAAATCAATCAACACACAATGGATGCAAACATGGTTCTAAAACTTTAGGATACTCACATACTTAATGTACCCAAACGATGTGTCGGTCCCACAATACACACATATAGTGAGCCATCCTAAATTTCATGTTCTGGGGAACAAATCCAAACCTCACTGGAATTGTCAAGATGGGATCTCCCTATATTCAGAAACCTCTAGATAGCAGGCAATGTAGGTATGTTCATGCACATAAACAAATCACAATCATATGTATTCACACAACCTATATACATTTTTATTCAGTAGGTATATGCACAACCCAATTATGTCAATCCGTATATATTATATATCTCTCGTATACTCAACGTACCCTTACTTACCATTATGACCTCGAATAGTATATTTTTTAGTAGTGCTCACTACCTTAAGGGTCCTAATTACCCCTTAATTAATATCAGTAGATATTGCACTCTTACACTACTGGTTGGAGTCAAAATTTCACTCATCCATTCGTGACCTGTTTCAAATCTGGTACATTCAATTACTATGGATATATGTTCGATTCTCCCTAGCCTTAACTCATCTCAATTTATGTAAACCAAATCCCCAACGTAGGCCTACCGACACTCAATATAATACTCTTTATCATTTAGAGATGTCCTAAGAGTCTCCCCGTTAATTAGTCATACATTCAGGTTCCAGAAGGAAAAAAATTCACAAATATGGGCAAACGGAATCGATTCGCCCAAATACTGAATCGATTCTCTTTTGGGCCGAATCGATTCTAAAAGTGTTACGTAATCTTCTCCAATACGATGTTACGTTTTTCTCTCTTCAACTCAACTTTCATAATTCATGTTAAAACTCTCATATTATTTAACCCAACATCTAATATGAGTAAAGGAATGGATCCTAATAAATTTTCATCATCAAAACAACATTTAATCCCATGATTCACAAGATTAAACTCTTTAATTAATTCATGAAAATGCTAGTTTCATATTTCAAACAAGTTCTTCATAAACCTCGATTTCATTTTCTTATACTATCCCAACAAATTAGATTTTGAAATACAAATTCCAGAATTAAAAGCTTTAACATGTTTTTTGATCATTAACATGAATATGGTCCAATATTTCTTTTAAAAATCATGAAATCTTGCTAGATATCTCAACTCCGAACATGGGTATTATAACTAAATGAAAGCAAGCAAGATAAACACTTGCCTTATATGTGAGTGATCTGATTTCATTTTTCTAGTGATGATGTGTTTGTCTTCCCTTCCAATCCATACTCCAAAGATGGTGGTTATGCAAGAACAAGGTTGAAAGCTTTAAGAATCCTCTCATAAGCTCCTAGAATTCTCTCCTTTTCTTCTCTAATGGCCTCTATGGGCCTTCTATTCTTCTAACCCTAGACTCCCTCAAATACAAGTTGATATAACCCTTTAAAATTCATAGCTCCCTTAACCCTAGCTACCAAATGACTAAAATGCCCTCTAATGGTGGCGGTTAGGTCTAAAAATACCCCGAGACCCAAACATCACTCCCGGGTGTACTATTTTGACCCTTTCGGAGTCAACCATGACCTCGAAATCACCATCGGAGTCACTATAAAATAATTTCCTAGCTCGAACTCATATAGTCCATACTCGACACTCGGTTAAGATATACCGATATCACATCATTGTCACTTGACGTACACATAATTATTTACTATTCATTTAATAATTATATTCAATAAGAATTAATGACTCTCTCTCCGATTAATATTTTAATCCATACATAATATTTAATTTCATTAAATTACGTCACACCTATAATTTAATAATTTACCAAATTAATTCAATTTTTAAATACTAAAAAATACGGGATGTTACATTTGACTTGTTCTTTGATGAGTTTGACTAACTCACTTTTTTGGTTTCTTATTAGAGTTTTTAGTTCTAAAATTTCTTTGTTACGGCCTTCTATGTTATTAGTCTCAGTATTTATATCTTTTAATAATTGTTCAAGGTCAATATGGATTTGGTTGTCCATGTCTTGTATTTTCTTAGATATATTTTTTATCTCTATTTCTAGGGTTTAGATGTTTTAAAATAATTGTCTTAAAATAAGTAAGATACACTTATTATGATCTAGTATGCTATTGATAACACTAACAATAACTTACCTGTTGTCTGCGTGTTTGGCTCAGATGTGTTTAACGTGTGAACAACCGTTTATATATGAGGTTAAGAAACCTTCTGGGTCTAAATTTGTTATGGGTATGGGTTGATAGTGTGGATGGTTTTCAAAAATATCTTTGTAAATGCGTGGAATGAATTCTAAGGGCATTAAAGTCTTTTACAAATATCGGACTCAAAGGAGCATCTTGGATCTGATACCAGAATTGGGTTGGTCGGAATTCAGGTGGGTTTATCTCTACTTTTACGGTCTAAAATATAAATATATGATATATTGGGTCTTAAAATAGAATTTTACTATAAAACATTAGCTTTTGTCATATTATGGTCCTCATTTAAGGAGCTCATTTGAGCATATATATATATATATATATATATATCACAACACTAGGAATGTTTCACTTGCATCCGTATAAATTAAAAGAGGTCGTACACCACTCAATAATTTTTTTTATATAATGCATAGTTTCATAAACCATACATGTAATTTGACATAATTTTTTTAATATTATATGCATGCGAAAATAACAAGGTATGTGAATATTGATAAAAATTCTATCAATATGCTCATTTTTTCTTCAATTTCGTTAACTATAAATTTTGAATAAAAAACACAATCATAATAAATTATATCTTAATATCGAACAATTAATATTTTTAAGGTACATAATATGAAATTATTATATATAACAATTAGTATATTTAGTTATGTATTACATAAAATATTGTTGAGTGTAAAACTTAGAGCATTTTCACCAATAGTGTAAAAGTTAAGTTAGTGTAAAATTTACATTAGATGTAAACTTTTTTGCTCAAAGTAATAGCCAAAGACAAATTGACAATACACTATAGTCTAAAATCACCACATGGTCCACACGTCATATAGCTCCCTCATTCAAAAATTTAATATGCTATATCTTTTATTTTACAAATTCGATTTCTATAAAATTTATTTTTTCAAAAGTTGTCATCAAAATCTATCAAACAAGATATATATTCAATATTTTATTTTTGTCAATAAAAATATTAGTAAAAATACTATATCTAAATGTGTTTGTATCTCATTAATCTTTTAAATTTTAATACAAAAAAATGAAAATTGAAAATAATATAGTGTATAATTATATAGTTTGCTTTATATAAAATGCTAAAATGATTAGAATAGCTAAGCGTAAAACTCTCTCTTTCTCTCTCTCTCCCTTTATATATATATATATATATATATATATATATATATATATATATATAGACTCTAGTACATACAAAACATACATACTATTTTTTTAAAATATTAAATAAATTATTTTTCAGTTGAATTTTTTATATGACGTTTAAACATTACAAGGGATCCATATAAAAAAATCAGCTCAAAATACATTTTTTTGCTATTTTAAAAAAATCAATCAAACATTTGCAGCTTTTAAAGCATTTTAAAAGCTCCGAAAGTTTGAACATTTTTTCAAAATAGCAAAAACGTTATCTTGAACTGATTTTTTTATATGGGTCCCCTGACTTGATTCAATATTGCACAAATAAACTCAACTCAAAAATATTTTTTTAATATTTAAAAACATAGTTTGCGCGAGTAAGTATTTGTACTTGATATGTATGTGAGTCTATCTCTCTCTCTCCCTGTGTGTGTGTGTGTGTGTGTGTGTGTGTGTGTGTGTGTGTGTGTATATATATATATATATATATATATATATCCACTTCATTCCTCCTCCTCACCATTTTTATACAAAAATACACTTTTACCCTTACGTTTAATTCCTCTCCCACTCCACTTCCGTATATCCGCTTTTTTTTGTTTACTAATTTCAAAACACATCTCCAACATGCAATTATACTACACAAAATATTTTTTTTTACTTAAAATAAACATGATCCAAATAAAATGTGACATTGCATGAAAATGTATTTATAAACCACCACAAATACAACCAAATTAATACGACACGATGCTAATTTTTTTTACCTAACACGAACAGAAGCGAAATAAACTGGACACAACATACATCCATATTTTAACCTCACACAAACACGATTCCGTTAAAACACGTCCAAACACAAAATTATTTTTTTAAAACCCAACCCGAACCAAATAAAACACGACTCAATAAGAATTCGTATTTCTTTTACGTCACAAAAAATAACCTAATTAAAAAACAAAACAAATTCTTTGTTATTTAACATGAACACTGTCAGAATAAAATATGAAGCAAGAAATACCCAATTAAAACATGAGATGGTGCGGAATCACTTTTTACCTAACATGAATACGAAAAAAATAAAATGTGACACAACATGAAATTATATTATTTTACCTACTATGAATACGAACCAATTTAATAACAATGTGACATATATAAAATATTTTTACATAGGATTCATGTTCATAAGGATTTGACAAACTTTTACGCTAGCTATCAACCTAATGCAACCCTCCTTTATCCGAGCTTGGGATCGACAATGCATTTTATTTTTCTCGTGTTCATATTATGTAAAAATGATTATGTATCACGTCGTGTTAATTGGATTGTATTTATGTTAGTTTAAAAATAAGATTTCATGCCATGTATTATTTTATTTTGGTCTTGTTTGTATTAAGTAAAAAAATTGTATGGTATTTAATTATGACGTGTTGAATTATAATAAAAAAATAATATTGTTTGAATTGTATTTAATTGTACATAGGTGGGTTATCATTGAAACTATCAAATATTGGCCATTTTGACTTTTTTTTAATAGAAAGAAAAATCATTTTAACTTGATTTTTTTTTTTTGGGGGGGGGGGGGGGGGGGGGGGGGCTTGAAATGTTTTTAACCCCCCAAAAATATTTTTTTTAAAACATCCTTCGCGGGTGCCCCGGGGGGGAGAGGGAATACGGGAGCCTCCCCCTCCCCCCCACAAATTATGTCGTCGTAAAAGAAATACGAATCGGGCCGTGATGTAAACGAAATATGAATTCATGTTGAGTTGTGTTTTATGTGGTCCGTATTAGGTTTAAAACAAATAATTTCGTGTCGTGACATATTTGAGTTGAGTTGTGTTTGTGTGAGGGTAAAATATGACTTTCTGTTGTGTTCAATTTATTTCACTTGTGTTCGTGTTACGTAAAACAAATTTGCGTCATGCGTGTTATTAGGATTGTATTTGTATTAGTTTATACATACGTTTTTATTTCATATATAGTTTTATTTGGGTCGGGTTTATTAAAAAAAATCATTTTATGTACTATAATTGCATGTTGTGGTTATGTTTTGAAATTAGTATATATATATATATATAATGATAACATGCTTTGTGGTTGTGGGTTGAGAAATGCTTTTGGTACCGGGGGTTTTGCACCGGTTTTATCAACCGGGTGATGTGGCCACCAGCTGTCACCCACCAACACAACACAACTTAATCTCTTGCTGTAACAGAAATGCTTTGAAGTTAGCCACATCATTACAATTTACTTTGTCCTTATAGATTTTTTTTTTTTTTTTTTGCAAAATATAACTTTGAAGTTAAAAAAAATCAGTCCAACCAAAAAATATAAATACACACTATATATAAATATATGTAAAAAAATATATGTTAAAATTATAATTTGTTAAAATACAACAAGATAAAACACGAAATCATTTTTTTTTACTCAACACAAACTAATTAAAAAACTAAACAATGCGATTATGAATCTTTTATTTTTTAACAAACACGATCACGATCCAAATAAAAACGCTACGTGACATTGAGTCGTATTTCTTTCATAACGTTGGGGCGGACCATATTTTACTATTCTAAAAATAGTAAAAAAAATATTTTTTTGTGAAATAGTAAAAACAATAGCACTGCTCTTTTTGTGTGGCCAATAAGACTGCTATTTTGTGACAAAAACAAAAGATTTTTTCAGTGATCAAAATATTTTTTAGTAAAAAAATATTTTAAAACTAGTTTTAATGCAAAAAAATAGATTTTAGCAAAAAAAAAATGTTATGCGGAAAAATAAAAACACCTCTTGTCAAAATAAAAAAAAGTTTTAAAATCGATTTGTTAGCGCTGCTAGCGCGACCCACATCCATTAAGTGATGCGGATCCGCGCCAGTGACAATAACTGATCGCTGACCATTTTTTTTAATATGTTGGTCCGCGCCAGTGACAATAATGTGGTTACTGTCTTATGAATGTGGTTCCGCGATAGCAACAATAACCAGTGTCGTAATCGACACATAAAAATCATGAGTCCGCATAAAAAAATTATTTTTCCAATCAAATGTCATTTTATGAAAAAAAAATTGACGTTAACATGTTTAAAACTTGTTTTTTTTTTGTGTGTGTGACACTATGATTTTGATTTTATTTATCTAACACGCACAATAACCGATTCAAACCGAACATGACCTTCACATTTTTTTACCTAATACGAACACAACTAATAAAAAATATATTGTGATCGTGATAGATAAATAAAATAAAACTGGTATTGTGTCGCATTTTAATTGGGTCTTGTTCATATTTGAAAATAAATGTAGAATATTTTAAGATATTTTGTTCAAAATTAAAATTGAATTTAGAATTGAAAAAAAAATAATTAAAAACTTAAACCTTTTCAATTATATGATATAATTTTTTAATGCGCATCCATTAAATGATGCGGATCCGCCCCAACGATAATAACCGATCACTGACAATTTTTTCTAATATGTTGGTCTGCGTCAGAGGTATGTTTAGGTGGTCGGACTCCCTATGCATACCGCTGACGCGGAGCAACATATTAGAAAAAATGGTTCGCGCCAGCTGTATGTATAGCTGGTCGGACTGCTTATTCATACCGCTTGCGCAAACAATTTTTTTAAATGTAGTAAACAGTTTTTTTTAATGTCGCGTATGAAAAAAAATACAACTCAATGCTATTGGCCACACAAAAGAGCTGTGATATTGGCCACACAAAAAGAGCTGTGATATTATTTTTGCTAGTTTTTTTTGCTAAAATCAATACGTTAAATACACGCAATATATAAATATATGTCAAAAAATATACGTCAAAATACAGATCAACTTTTGGTTATTGTCGCTGGCACGGCTCCGCATCATTTAACGGATGTGGGTGCGGCCAGCGGCATTAACAAATCAATTTTAAAAATATTTAAAAAATATATTTTTTTTTGCTAAAATCTATACGTTAAATACACGCTATATATAAAAATTGGTCGGCGCCACCGGTATGTACGTGGATCCGTATTGAGATTGGTTATTGTCTTATGAATGTGGATCCGCGTCAGCAATAATAACCAGTGTCGCGATCGACACATAAAAATCATGAGTCGACATAAAAAAGTTATTTTTGTTTTTCTAATCAAATTTCATTTTATGAAAAATACTGTTGTTGAACATGTTAAAAATTTATTTTTTTGATTAAAACCTTTTTTATTTGAAAAATAATAATTGCACCGGTTTTGTGCATTTATGTTTTTTATTTTTCGATCAAACTGTTTTTTTACTTAACACGAACCAATTAAAAAATTACACAATACGATTATGAATCTTTATTTTTTAACAAACATGTTAACGATCCAAATTAAAATGTGACGCAACATTGAGTCGTATTTTTTTATACCGTTGACGCTGACCATTTTTTACTATTTAAGAACAATCGTTTTACTATATTTAAAAAAATAGTTTGCCCCATAATATGTATAAGCAGTCCGACCATCTATACATATTAGTGACGCGCACCATTTTTTCTAATATGTTGTGTATTAAAACTAGTTTTGAAAATTGTCTTTTACTAAAAAAATATTTTGTGTGATTTTTGTTGTGTTAAAACTGTTTTTTTGTAAAAGAATTTTCTCTATCTTTTTTTTTTTTAAGAAAATAGCATGTATATATATGTGGCCAACTCATGTGGCCAGCTCTTGTGGCCACATCAGCCGGTAGAGTTATCCGGTTGATTCACCCGGTTCCATTAGCAGCCCTCTTGTGGGTTTCATTGAATTGAAGATAAGACACGAAATCAAAGCTGATTAAGGAACGGGCTTTTTTTTTAGTTGTCTTTATCTCGTTGTTCTTTCAATTGCTAAATCACAGCTCACCAATATTGACACAGTGGTCCTGTCAGACTGGTCTATGCATATACAAGTATATGTGGGAGGTGGTCCTCCGACTATTTCTAAACTACCATCCGCGATTATCGCTTTCAGCCCAAATAATAGAAGGTTTTGATAATTAGATGTCCCTCTCTTGTATTATTAATTTCTAGATGATGTGCTTACGACAACTTTTAATTTATGTATTTTATATGTCATTATTGTTTGCACCAAAAGAGTTAGAACATTAACTAGCTCATAAATTTCACATGAACTACAATAATTTGCTCACATAGACATTATCATAATTTAATTTATAATCATAGGGGTAATTATCTTTGTGACTAAACTATACAAACTAATTTTATTGAGTCTTTAAATTAATTTTTGTTTGTATAAAATTGTAAACATTTGTGTTCATTTTGTCTTATGTTGCATGCATGATGAATTTTGTCATAAACAAAAGTCCAAATAAACTGATTGAGACCCATTATAATTGTTGTATATTAATTTTTATGAGTTTTATCCATGATATATTATTACGATTTATCTATGATACAAAAAATTTCCATTTATGGGGCTTTTACCGTCCAGTCATTGGACTAACAATTTTCGATTAAAAAATCAGGCCCAACTAATTTTAAACGATTAGGTCCAACATATAAATACCCAAAAATTCCAAAAAAATGATTTCCATACACAGTCTTTCAAAATTAACCGCCAATAAACCCCTTCAAGACACACTCCTTCAAAAACAAAGCAAACCCTAGTTTAATTTACTCACTTTATTTCCATACTCAAATCATCGAGGATCAAACAAACAATTCACCTTCTTAGTTACAATTCTGAACAACTTTATCCGTTATTAATCCATGCAAATGTATGTTAATCATGTTTGTTACTTTTTCAAGCTTTTCTGTTTTGTAAACCCTAAATCAATCAACTTTTTTTTCCTCATTTTCACTTCATTTCTCACTCAAATGAAAAATACAAACGTACACACATAACTCCATGGTGTATTTTTTATTGTGTATTCCATGTACTAACTTTTGTGTTCTTAGGTTTCATATATTTTTTTTCTATTTTATGTATTTTGTGTTCTCATATGTATAAATTTGTAGACATTATGCATGGAGTGATGAAATCGTGTTATCTTGTCTGTTGTTGATGCAAAAATACAATACGCGCCTCGCTTCTATATTTGTTGCCTTGGTTTTAAAAAAAATACATTTTGCATATTGAGTGTATATTCATGCTCTCTATGCTTAATACTGTAACAACCCCAATTTTCTCACTTAAAGGTTGACCAGCCACGATATGGTGAAGATGAGACTTGTTTGTCAATTAATATCATTCTCTGCATCAAATCATATAAAGCATATATTGATAAACCGTAATTGAGTTTAAATTAATATCTCATAGTGATAATAAAATTCACTCAAGCACTAAGTGTATTATAAATCCAACATAACAGTAAATATCTCAAACCAAATAAGAAGTAAATAAATCCTGGGCTTATGCCCATACAAAAATACCAAGTAAAATAACTAAACTGAAGCAGAGTAGCACCTAAACTAGAATCAATAAATTTGAAAAATCTAATGAACAAAAGGAGACTGCAAGGAGGATCCGACAACAGTCTCGCTATTCGTATTTAAGAGAACCTAGGGAGAGAAAATATTTAAATTTGGGTTAGCGCCCTAGAGTTGCAAGAATTAACTTCTTTAATTTAAAGTGCAATAAATACAGTCGATTTAAAGTAAATATACCCCATCATTGCTCACATATGATTACCGTCTCACCTCTCATCTAAGTGTGATATTACGTGTATCCAAACAAGTCCCGAAGTAGTAAATGAAAAATGTGCTAATTTAAAATCAAATGCATTAACTATAGTCAACATGCTAAAACGTAACCACTTACATTCATACTATCAATATCGAAAGTATCCCACTCTGATATCTCGTGAAGATGACATAAACATCTATTATACACAACATAGTATGGATCTATAATTTACTATCTACGTTCTTAGAAAAATTAATCAATCTCATTTAATTTGCGTATATATATGTATATGCAACACTCAAAGGCATCTATCAGTAGTGTCTCATTTGTGCTATATAAGTAAGTTCGAAGGAATCTTCCATCTAATCGGACATTACAAAACTCACATAAATGGGGTGGTCCATATGCAGTACACCAGTTCACAGACCATAACCAACGGTGATAAAGGATCTCAGCATCTACATCTCCCTCTCGTAAATGGCGTTGCTACGTAGTACCCATAATAATGACCTACACGACATCTAGTGCACCTATGTCGGCGTGTGCTACAGTCTCGAATGCGCATAACCCCGAACCGATAGGACTGTCCACAAACATTGGTATATCCACACAAATAAATATAAATACATATTATTCCCATATAATATGTGCAGGTAATTACTCTATAATTACCGAAAGATTTTCACATGATTACTCATAAATATTCACCCATTAATAATTGACCATCTAGTTGAAATTATTAATTGCTTCTTTTTTAAATGATTATTTCACCATCTAGTTAAATATAATTTCCCAACTAATATATGTTCCACATTAGCATTTTTAATAAAATCATTGTTGACCCAAACACCGTCTCACCAAGTCGTATGATTTTCTAAAAATACCCTTGATCCATCCTCGGTCCTAACTCATCCTGCCCCAAGGGCCGAATTGATTCCCCCAATCGAATCGATTCTCCTTCACGACCGAATCAATTTGGACTTAGGCAGAAGCCCAGACCTGTTATGTTTTTCTATTACGTGATTTCCCAATTTCCTCGTAAAATTCAATCTAATGGTTAATTCCTTTTCACAAACCTATGAACTGGTCCCTACGACTTTGTTACTCATCTTAGAACAATAAATTTCATATATTAACATTAAATTCTTTCCCCAAATCATAAAATTTACATAAATGGGTCAAAACCCTTAGCCTGGATTTTCTACCATAAATTCATCTATATTCAAATCAGATTTGGGGCATATCACATGGGTTTAAAGTCACTAAATTTCTAATCTTAAACATATATAAAGAACCTCTACATGTGAATCCAACTTTCCAAATTTATCCCAAAAATCCTAAGGCGTCTATCATCCAATTCAAGATTTCGATTATCCTAAATTTATGGGTTAACCACCTATGTTCCAATTAGTCCTCTACATGCACAAGATTAAATCTTACCATTTAATCGCCAAATTACAAACTAAAACCCAGAAATCACATGGCGTTTACTACGATGAATCAAGAAGCACATTGAACGTTAAATTAAACAAGAAAATTCTTGCCCGGATATATAATTGATGATTTTTCCCTTAAATCTATTGTTCATTCTCCTCTTTCGCCTCTGTTCCCTTATCTCTTGGGGGGGGGGGGGGGGGGGCTTGTAGGGTTATGTATTTGATTCAGTGTGGGGAGTATTAATCTTCCCATTAATCTTATACAAGTTCCAAATCCCGGGTTGATCTTATTTTGCCAATTTTGGACCCATGATTAGACTAGCCCAAAAGTTTTTCAACTTATATACATATACCCTCGAACCACTTCTAAACGAGCCCATAAAACTTCCCGAAATGCATTGAAATTATTTTAATTCCATAACTATATTTACAATCAAGTCACACATCATACATTAATTTTCACTACACATACAATTATTTGCTATTGTAATTATTCACGTAAAATCAATCTCACATGATTATAACACAATACAAAATTACTTGTTAGCAATTAGTAAATTAAATTTAATTTCCACGAATTTTATTTTACTAAAAAAATAGCTTTTATTTATTCTAGAAAAAAACGGGTATTACATTCTTTCCCCCAAATAATGAGATTCCATCCTCGAAATATAGAAGAATACGTACCTAGCTAGAAGAGTTTAGTATACTTCGTGCACATATTATCCTCCCTCTCCTAACTTGACTCATCCTCCCTATGGTGTCCCCACTGCACCCAAACTAAAGGAACAACCTTGAATCAAAGTCGGTGCTCCCGACAGTCTAGAATGGCTAATGGTCTCTCCTCATGGGTAGTGTCGAACTGGAGCTCTATCTCATCAATATCGATAAGATGGTACACTATCTCATCTCCAAGGAATCTTCGTAGTGCAAATATGTGGAAGACGTCGTTCATCCCCTGTAAGTGTCCGGTTATCCCAACCGATATGTCATGGGCCTAGTCCTCTAAAGGGTAGGGAATGGTCACACGTATCGGGGTGTCAGCTTCCCTTTCTTTCTAAACCTCATCACTACGTCAATGGGAGACACTTTAATCAACACCTGATCCCTAACGTTAAAGTCTAAAGTCCTCTGACCCGCATCTACATAGCTCTTTTGCCTATCTTGGGCAATCTTTATCTTGGCCCGAATCATCTCTACCTTCTTTGAGGTGTCCTGAATGAAATTTATCCCAAGTAACTTATTCTTCCCCACCTCCAATCAGCATGGGGGTGAATAGGAAGTTCTCCCGTAAATCACCTTAAACGGTGTCATCCCAATCGTGAACTGATAGCTGTTGTTGTATGCAAACTCCACCAAAGGAGGATCCGATTATCATCTCACCTTAAAGTCTAATATGCACATTCGTAACATGTCTTCCAACATCAGGTTCACCCTCTTTGTGTGCCCATCGGTCTGAGGATGATATGAGGTGCTCAATCTCAACTCTTCCCCTAAAGCATGCTGAAAGCTCCTCTAAAAATGGGACACAAACTTCCTGTCCCTATCTGACGTAATGTTGAGTGGTAACCCATAAAACTTTACAATCTCTACGAGGAAAATTATACCATACTTATCTGAGATGTAATCTATCCGGACTGGTAAAAAGTGAGCCACCTTCGTCAATCTTTAGACGATCACTCAAATGTAACAGTGCCCCCTATGTGACGTAGGTACCCAGTGATGAAGTCCATAAAGATGCTTTCTAATTTCCTCATGTATATCTCCAAAGGTTGTAACACACATGTAGGACACTGATGGTCCACCTTCACCAGTAGACAAGTAGAAGACTTGGCCACAAAATTTGTTATGTCTCTCTTCATCCTGGCCTACTAATACTGATTTTACATGTCGTGTTACAACTTATGCCCTCTGGTATGTACTGTAAAGCATGAACTGTGAGCCTCAAACATAACAACTCTCCTTAACTCCTCATTATATGGGACAACTAATCATCCCTAGAATCTCAATCCACTATCCAAAACCAATAGAATAATGCTCCGCTCCCTCAGATAACAACTGCCTAACTCTCTCTTGGAAAAACTGATCTCCTTCCTCTGCCTTCATGACACAAACAATGATCTCTGGTGTGATGGTTAGAACCTCCATAAATGCATGGGTAAATTCGTCATCCACATGAAGTTATTATCACTTTACCTTCCACACTACCGCTAACTCCAACATCGGCTTGCGGCTCAAAGCATCTTCTACGAAATTTTCCTTCCTCGGGTGTTACTGAATGTCAAACTAGTAGTCCTTTACAAACTTTGTCCATCTTCTCTACCTCATGTTTGACTCCCGCTGCATGAACAAATATGGTAGGCTCTTATTATTTGTGAATAGATGGAACTTCTCCCCAGGAGATAATGCATCTGAGGCTTTAGCTTTTGTGAAGCATAAGCTATCGGCCTTTCCTCCTTCATCAAAAACCCTCTAAATCCCCTCAACAATGCATCTATAAATAACTTATACTATATCCCTGTCCAAGGTAATTCCATAATCAATGTTGTATTCAATGTAGTCTTCAGCTTATCAAACGCCTGCTAGTACGCATTATCCCATATAAACGACACTTTCTTCCTTATCAAATATTTTAGTGGCTCGACTATCATGGAGAACCCTTGAATAAATCGGAGGTAGTACTTGGATAGTCTTAAAAAGATGCGTAACGCAGTGGGTGTAGTGGGCTGTCCTCGCTCCATCACTGTAGAAACCTTCCCCGGGTCCACTAATATCCCCCTCTCAGACACAATGCGACCCAATAACTACACCTCTTACAACCAAAAACCACATTTCTCGAACTTAGCATACAATGGGTCATCTCGTAGTGTTTGTAAGACTAATCATAATGTTGTGCGTGCTCCCTAGAAGTCCGAGAATAAATCAGAATGTCATTAATAAACACTATGATGAATTGATCTAAATATTCTTTGGATACCCAATTCATCAAATACATAAACACCATCATTGCGTTGGTTAGCCCCAAAGGCATATCCCAAAACTCATATAACCCGTATCTCGTTAGAAATTCCGTCTTTGAGATATCCTGCTCCCAGAATATCAATTGATGATAACCCAATCTCAAGTTAATCTTAGAGAAATATACAACACCCCTCAACTGGTCAAACATATCATCAATGCTGGAAAATGGATATTTATTTTGTATGGTAACCTTGTTCAACTCCCTGTAGTTGATGTAAAGTCTCAATGATCCGTCCTTCTTCGTGGCGAACAAAACTGAAGCACCCTACGACGAAGTACTCCTCCTAATGAACCCTTGTCCCAATAACTTCTTAATTTGATCTCGAAGCTTCCTCATCTCCAAAGGATACATTCGATACGCTGTATGTGCAATGGATCTCATGCTCAGAATCAAATTAATCACAAAGTCTATCTCCCAACTAGGTGGATACCCTAGAATCTCCCTAAACACATCTGAAAACTCTCTAACTATCGAGATGGATTCTAGCAACACTACGAACTTCGAACATGTATCATCCTCGATATAGTATAAGTGCATGCTCGACCTACCCCTGGGTACAACATCATAACCAGGTACACCTCTTTCCCCAAAATGAAGAAGATAATGGACCTACCATAACATTCAACACGCGCTCCTTATATATCTAGCAATTCTATCCCTAAGATAACATCGTACTCGTGCATATCTGGTACCAGTAAGTTGTCTACAAAAGTGAGTTGTCATATCTTGATCCCTATACCATGGTATACTAAATGTATGGGTTCCCTTCTACCCACTAGTGAGTCTATGTGTAGTATAATATCCGAAGAAAAGTTTATCATCCCAGTCTCACGTGCCAAATTAGTGCTAACAAATGAGTGAGATGTCCCCGTGTCAAATAAAGTACGAAATGGCCAAAAATAAGGAATGCACCCTCAACTTCCTGAGCTAGCATTGGACCCTCTATCAGTGCAATGTGTTAAACTCGTTTGTACTATAGAGGTGAGGACTGTCCCTGAGGTGGGGCAACGGGTGCTAGAGCGGTTACAATAGTACATATTGGCCCTGTGGCGCCTGATGTAACCTCTCACCTTCATGCTCCTAAGAATCTTGATTACCTCAAGAACACCACCTCGACGTATGGATCCTTTCTCCATAAGTCTAACAGTTTCCTTGAAATGGGTGTTGCTCTGCATGTCTGACCTACTGACCTTGGCTCTGATGGCCTCTGTGCTATTATCCCTACTAGGCTTGCCCGGGTGGCCCTGTCCCTACTACCCATGGCCCTACTGGCCTTGCTTATTTCGATCATCGAAACCCCTGAATCACTTATGATGATCTGCGAACGAAGTTCCGCTGAACTGCTGGGTCCCAAATCTTCTACCCACATTACCCTGTTAGATTAATGATTTGGCTTCCTATATCTTCTCACCCTTGTTCTTTTAGAAGGCCCTGCGATCCTGGAAGTGAATAAGTGTGGCGTTCACTATCTAATTATATGTGGTGAAGGTCGGGTTCCCCAAAACAGACTTCCTAATGTGCCAAGCTGACCCCTTTATGAATATGTCCATATTTCTCTACTTTGTATTCACATCTTCCTTAACAAAGTACGAAAGGGGAGTGAACTCCTTGTATTCTGCCACTGTACGAACCTCCTACCGGAGCTCCATAAATTGGCTCCTCATTTCTGACTACATAGACGAGTGAAAATACTTCCCCTCAAATCTCTCCCAAAAATCATCAATCGTCAAGCTATCCCTCTCTACAACCGACTTGACTAGCTCCCACAAGTGGAGCGTGTTGTTCACAAGCCAAAATGAAGCCGACATATGCTTCTGCACTAGTGTACACTCCACCATCTGTAATTATCTCCGAGTATCTTTCTTCCACCTACTTCCCACTAGAATATATGGACTGCTCGATAACTCTAGAGGTTGGACCTTTATGAAGGCCTCCCTATCTCTATCCCAAGCTAACCCCAGTTCCTGGGCTAGTATGACCACCTGTTATGGCGGCGGTGGTGGCTGCTGCTCAGCCTATGGCGATGGAAAGTGCTTGAGCATGCCCACCATGGCAGTGGAAACTACGTGGGTCACAATAGTGGCAATCTTTGCTAGAGTGATCAACAGTGGGCTGGTGGGGCCTGAGGCTAGTGCTGTGGCTCTGGCTGAGACAACTCTACTGTAGAGGATATGACTATATGCCTAGGTCTACCCCTCTATCCATTTTTCATCTGAAAGAAAATAAGGTTCAAATTAGTACAAATCACAAGAATACAATGAACCTTAAGCTTAGGATCTACATATTAAAGGACGCAATGCAGAACGTAATGAATGCAATACAGATCCTAAGGAAACTAGAACCTGGATACTCTAATACCAATTATAACAACCCCCATTTTCTCACGTAAAGGTTGTCCAGACACGATACGCCAAAGATGGGGCTTGTTTGACAATTAATATCATTCTCAACATCACATCATATAAAGCATATATTGATATACTGTAATTGAGTTTAAATTAATATCCATTAGTAATAATAAAATTCACTCAAGCACTAAGTGTATGATAAATCCAACATAACAATAAATGTATCAAACCAAACATGAAATAAATAAATATCGGGCTCAGGCCCATACAAAAATCCCAAGAAAAATAACTAAATTGAAGCAGAATAGAACCTAAACTAGAATCAATAAATCTGGAAAATATAATGAGCAAAAGGAGACTACAAGGTTGATCCGACAACAATCCTCCTATCCCTGTCTAAAAGCACCTAGGGGAAAAGATTTAAATTTGGGTGAGCGCCCTAGAGTTGTAAGAATTAACTTATTTGATTTAAAGAGAAACTGTAATACCCCGTATTTTTACCTGTATTTATTTTATTATGAAATTATGAAAATTTGAATTAATTAATTTTAGAGAGAAAATTTAATTTATATTTAATGTGACTTGATGGTAATAATTACTAATGTGACGAGAGTTAATAGATATTGGAAATGATTATGTTGAAATCATGTTGAGTAATAATTATGTTGAACATTACGTAGTGAGTATAATAATAGACGGTCTTGGAAATAATGTAATGTTCGGGATGAGATACACGGCAGTCATGATATAATTATTTGGGATGCGCATGAGTCGCGTCACTAGTATGTATTTGGGGGTTTAAAAGGTAAATTATTTTTATAGCTCGGATGACTATTTTGAATGCGCCAGAGTGTCCGGAAGGGTTGAAATAGTCCAAAAACACTACTCGGGTATTTAAATTGGAGTCCGGGACATTTTAGCCCAAAACGACACGCCAGAGGGGTATTTTGGTTTTTTGGAATTGTTGGGTAATTAAATGACGAAAATTAGGTTTAATTAAAAGCTTTTAGGGTTACTGGCTAGTTAGTTTCAACCTACATGAGAAAGTGAGGCAAAAAGAGAGATAACCAAGGAAGAAGAAGAAGAAGACTCCATTAGAGCCCTAAGCCAAGAACTCAAGCTTTCACACCAAAAAGTACACCAACGTGTAGATCGTGTCAAGAGGATCGTTCCCATAAAAATTTCAACCCGTGAATCAGAAGTTCATATTAAGTCAAGTGATTATCTTGCTCTTTATCTTATCATTTATTATTCTTGTTAACATATGTTGAGCCTTTAGAACAATTAATATTAAATTTGGTTTACCTATGATGAGATTGTGTAGGAATCTTAGAAATTTGATGGGGGTTTGTATGTAGAGGATTTTCCCCTTAATAGGAGTGTGAAATTTCGTGAATTAGATGCTAATCACAAAATAAAAATGGGTCTTTTATGGATCTATAATTCTGGATTTATGTTAATATGATTCAAAGGAAAATTTAGGAGTTGTTGAATTTATTTGATGATTTTAAGGATTTGACCCCTAAACTATGTTAAGAAATGTTCTAGAGTAACTTAGAGTAGTTTAGAAACCTTGTACTTGGGTTGGAATGGGTTTAGGTTGGTATTGAAGAGGAGAAAAACTTGAAAAACGAACTTTGAAGATGAACTGGGCAATTGCGGAATTTTAGTTAGAAGTCCAGCCCAGGTCATTCGAACGACCTCGTTCGAACGAGACTTTTAACGAGTTTCCAGTGGCCCTTCTAACGAGTTTGGTAGTTCATTTGAAGTGGGGGGAAATTCGTTCTAATGACACTCGTTCGAATGACCTTGTTCGAACGAGATTCCTTAGGTCTTCTAACGAGATTCAAGAATGACTTTTACGACCCGATTTGGTTTCGAACGTCCCGTAGGCTCATTTATGTGAGTGTTAGGCCTATTTAGATGTCGAGTGACTTAAAATTTATAATTTTTAGTAAGAAGAGAATATGTCGACCCTCAGATGGTATGGAAATTTATAGAATTTGAGAGATGCGAAAATACAAGGGAGAATATATATATAAACAAATAAGGTACGGGGTATAATAGGGGATGTTATGTGTACTACGAATACTAGGCTGCGGGAAAGCCAATGAATTTATATATGTGGTGTTTATGCTTATTGCTCTACATATTATGTGTATGACATACCTAGATACTGGCTATCGAACGGAGGTTAGCGCGTTGTGGACGATCGAATTTTGTGTGCCTTCGGGGAATTTAGAGTCGTACCACTAGAGCATGGAACCTAGGTACATGCTATCCGTGAGAATGATAGTGATGACGGTCGTTTAGGTGCGTAGGTATGTGCGTAGCCCATCGGCTTGGGACTATGTTCGCCTCCAATAGGTGTTTGTGTTTTTATTGGTTCTCGAGATATTGAACCCGTTTTTTCCTATGCGTGAGCGTTGCAATGGGATTAGATAGGCGAGCATGCGTAGCACTAAGGGTTTCTCAAGCAGGGGTGAAATATTGCTACATTTTTATAATAAATTGATATGTATACATAAAGAGAATAATGTGGGTATACGAAAAATTTGTTTTGTGTCTTATGTTGATGACTCTATTTTTAAATGTGTACTTATGGTATTATCATATGGGCATTTAGAAGAATATAAGACTAAACTAAAGTAGTTCTAAACCTATATCGAAATCATAAGTACGCCGACTTTGAGTTATTTAGGGAGTATTTCCAATAAAATAGTATGTATTTAGTATCCAGTCAGGGTATCATGACTAGTATGGGTAGCTAGGCTCGTTAGGCGTGCACACTAGATCGAGGGGTAAGTATCTTAACTGAGTACGCTAAGTTAACTTGATTAATAATTGTGCTAATTGAAATCAATTTAAGAACTTGCTATATTTAAACTGTTTTCTACTCGGGCTATGGACCGTTTTTTCTGCGAATCTCTTTTCTTGTTACACTATTTTAGGTGCTCAGTCACAGGGACACCAGAATTAGGATATTTCGTTCAATTGAAAGTTGTAGCTGTTGTGGAAGCCACATGATATTGCTAGTAGACGCTTCTGAGTCTTTTTCTCCTTATCTATCAGTCATTTATTTCAGTTGGACATGTCGTCCCTCCTATTTTACATTCAGAGATTTAGAGTTGTTTTATTATATCATTAGACTTTGATTTCATGTTATTAGACTATTGTATGGAATTTTGACTGGATGTGTTTATTCCAGTTCTTTATTTTACTTCAGTCGGTTCTTACCTTATACTATTGTGATGTATGATGATGTTTAGATAATACTCTTTACTGATGTCGGTTAATAACAAGATAAAATTTTGACACCAACCTTTTTAAATATTAGGTGGTTAGTTTTTATTAAATTAAAATTTGATTTTTCGACAATGATGCATTATCTGAACCAACTTGATATTCTGAAATTAATTAATTAAGGACTGATCACCTGGTAATTAATTAGGCGAGGTGTCACAGAAACAGATACAGTCAATTCAAAGTAAATATCCCCCATCCTCGCTCACATACGATTAACATCTCACCTCTCATCTAAGTGTGATATTACCTGCTATGCTAATTTAATATCAAATGCATTAACTATACTCAGCATGATAAAACGTAACCACCGACATTAATACTATCAATATCCAGAGTATCCAAGTCACATATCTTGTGAAGGTTATATAAACATCTATTATGCACAACATAGTATGGTTCTATAATTTACGGTCTACATTCTTAGTCAAATTAATCAATCTCGTTTAATTCGGGTAATTATATATATGTCCTTTAATGTATGCGACACTTAAAGGCATATACCAGTAGTGTCTCGTTCATGCTCTATTGATAAGTTCATAGGAATATTCTATCCAATCTGATAGCACAAAACACATATAAATGGGGAGGTTCCTACGCAGTACACCAGTTCACAGCCCATACCCAGCGGTGACAAATGATCCCAACATCTACACCTACCACTCGTAGATGGCATTACTATGTAGTACACATAATAATGGCCTACACAATGTCTAGCCCACCTGTGCCAATGTGTGATATGATTCTGACCTCGCGTAACCCCAAACCGATAGGACCGTCTATGAACATTGGTATGTCCACACAGATAAATATAAATACATATTATTCCCATATAATATGTGTAGGTAATTTCTCTATAATTACCTAAAGTATTCCACATTATTACTCTTAACTATTTACCCATTAATAATTGACTATCCAGTTAATTATTGATTACTTCTTTCTTAAATGTTTATTTAATCATCTAGTGAAATATAATTTTCTAATTAATATATGTTCCACATTAGCATTTTTAAAAGAATCATCGTGAACCCAAACACCGTTCCACCCATTTCTAAAGTATTCTAAAAATACTATGGATCCATCCTCGGTCCCAACTCGTCCTGCCTCAGGGGCCAAATCGATTCGCCTCCTAGGTTGAATCAACTTGCCCAATCGAATTGATTTTCCTTAATGGAAGAATTGATTCGGACGTGGGTAGAAGCCCAAATCTATTACGTTTTTCTATTACGGGACTTCCCAATTTCCTCCCAAGATTTCTATCTAATGGTTAATTCCTTTTCAAAAACCTATGAACATGTCCCTATGATTTAATTACTCATCTTAGAACAATAAATATCATATATTAACAATAAATTCTTTCCTTAAATCTCAGAATTTACATAAATGGGTCAAGACCCTTAGCCCAAATTTTCTACCATAACTTCATCTATTTTCAAATCAGATTTGGGACATTCTACATGGGTTCAAAGTCACTAAATTTTCAGATCTTAAACATATATAAAAACACCTTTACATATGAATCCAACTTTCCAAATTTATGCCCAATATCTTAAGGCATATATAATTTTATTCAAGATTTTGATTATCCTAAATTTTTGGGTTAACCACCTTTGTTTTAATTAGTCCTTTACATGCATAAGATTAAATCCTACCATTTAATCCCCAAATTATAAACTAAAGACCACAAATCACACGGGGTTTACTAAGATGAATCAAGAAGCACATTGAATGTTAAATTAAGTAAGAGAATTCTTGCATGGATATGTGATTGGTGAATTTCCCCTTGAATGTCTTTTTCATTCTCCTTTATTATGTATTTGATTAAATGTTGGGAGTAATAATCTTCCCATTAATCTTATATTAGTCCCAAATCCCTAGTTGAACTTATTTCCCCAATTTTGGACCCCCAAATAGGCTCGAACCCATAATTAGACTAGCCCAAAAGTTTTTTCAACTTATATACCTATACCCCAGGACAATTTCCAAAGGTTTAAAACACTTAAACGAGCCTATAAAACTTCTCGGAATGCATCCAAATTATTTTTATTCCACAATTATATTTATAATCAAGTCACACATCATACATTAATTTTTCGCTACATATGCAATTATTTGTTATTGTAATTATTCACATAAAAATCAATCTCACGTGATTATGACGTAATAACAAATTACTTCTTCGCAATTAATAAATGAAATTCACCAATTATATTTAGATTCCACGAATTTTATTTTACTCTAAAAATTAGTTTTATTTATTATGGAAAAATATGAGGTATTACAAATACCTCCTACATTATTGTGGTCTGCATCATCAACATTTGTTAAGGAATATGGTTGAGTTATATAATGTAATGCAAATAATTTTAGCAATGCACATGCATATTACAATAAATACATACACACACACACACACACACACATGTTTTCAATGATATTACAATATTTGTGTTATGTTTTTAAATTGTCTTATTGGTTAGGAATCAAACCATCAACCATATTCAATTGTAAAACTGTTGGGTGCATCTTTGAAGATTTTAAGAATACCAAACCATTCACATTGACAGTCAACACCACTTATAATGACATAATTCATTTTCTGCTTCGCATGAATGATAGAGACAAAAAGTTACTTAGCTTTTACAACTACTATGAAGACATTAAGTGTACTTTTGATGTATAAAACTTACAAATAACTGAATTGAAATCCAAGAATTTAACGAAAATGAATTGAACAATATTGCTTAAGAGGTTTTAAAAATGCTGGCGTGTTTATAATGGAGCTATTATATGATTTTTTTAATATGTTACTATGTCATTCTTGGTTAATATTTTGTAAGAAAACTACTTTAAGGTATTACCATGAATCAGGCAATAGAGAATTTGTTTATTGAAATGTTGTACTAAACTCTTCTTATACTTTGTGAAGATTAGTATGAAGTGTTAAGAGAATATTGTTTGTACTCAATACAAAGTGCATGTACTTTTGTTAAAAATGTGTGTAATGTTAGGAAATTTACTTGTACTTCAATACAATGTACGTGTACTTTATGTTTTATACGTTTATTTTATTGCAATGTACGTGTACTTTACTTTTTTATGTGTACGTTATTGTTTTGAGTGTGTATTTTATTATTTTATGCGTGTAATTTAATCTTTTTGCGTTTACTTAAACATAAAAAAGATTGAAAAGTTAATGCCAAAGAGAGTGGTCCAAGCGAACCTGCTAAAAAATCAAAGAGGGCTACAAGACATGATATGTATGATGCTAAGAAGGACAATAATTCTACGAGTCCCATAAATAAATTTGAACAGTATAGGTCGAATGTTCATAGTTTTGACCATGATTTTTCTAATATTTGCAGCAAAGTTAATGAGAAGCATGTAGAGCTACTGAAGAAAACACCATTCTGGAAGATTTTTAATGCCAACTACAATGATGAGGTAATATAATAATTAAACAAGAAAATTGATAAAAACATTCTTTCCATTGTTAAGATTTACGAAAAGGAGATGAAGAGTTTTAATTCGAAGAACCCTGCCCAATTCAGTCCAAAAAATATAAGTGAGATATTTGGGATCCCGATAGAGGAGGGACAAAAGTAAATAAACCTCAAGAATAGATTAGATCACACAACCCCAAAAGGTAAATTTCTCAGCCGATACTTCACTTGAGATAAAAAAAATCAGAAAATAAAAGATTGTGAATGGTTTGAAGAAATCGGTTGAGATGGAGGAGAAATGATTTTGTACGACTTGTTGCTTTGAATTTTACAATGATGCTTCTATTCTCCAATTTAAATTTCGCAATAGGAGAGTTTTTGATTCCATACATCAGCAATATTGATGAAATGAAGATATTTGACTGAGCTTCTATCGTACATGGATTTCTCATCAACTCTCTCGACAAAACAGTAGATTGTAACCCAAGAACAATAAGGGGATGTGTCATTTAACTATTGGTGAGAAAACATAGTAACCCAATTAGTCCCTCAAACACACATCTACACAATACTCTTTTATTTTTTCATGTTCGTGCTAGTGGTGTTCCTCTACCCCTTTTTCGTTCTTGAGATGTTTTTGCAATAAATAGAAAGTCTTGGACTAAACATAAAATACAAAATATTCGATGGACAATTCGCCATATGGCCCTTTATTTTATGCTACTATTCATATTGTTCATTTCAATATTCGAGTACTTTATGTATTAGACGTGTACTTTATGAAATTACATGCATATTTTTAAAAAGTAGATGCATATTGAAATGATCTTGCTCATTTCAATGTGCGTGTACTTTATGTATTCTACATGTAACTTATGAAATTCTTGCTCAGATGTATAATGAAATTCTTCAAGCATTACGATCTCTATGCAGGTCAACAAATTAACAGTTCCGAATCCTCTTTCTCATGCCCGCCCAGCACGACTTCAGCTCATCGACTTATTATTCAGACCACATCTGAATTCGTTGAAAAATCGCTACCTCTGAAATATCTAGGTGTTCCCATCTACACAGGAAGAAAAATAGACCATCTATTTGCTTTGCTGGAATCAGCTATGACAGTTAAGGTGAACAAATGGGCCGGAAAGCTGTTGTCGCATGCATGGAGGTTAACGTTGCTTCGGTCAGCGGTCTAGTCCATGACTTTCCATTTATTCTGTGCTCTCGACCCGCCTAACAATGTGATTCAAAGAATGGAAAGGAATTTTGCAACGTTTATCTGGGGAACTAAGGAAGACAAGCTAAAACATAAATGGGTGAGCTGGGAAAAAATATGCTATCTGTATGATGAAGGTGGAGTGGGGATTAAAAGGCTCTCTGATATACTTAAAGCCTATTCTAGTAAACTTTGGGCTTCTTTTCATAAAGGGGAAAACATATGGACTGTCCTCATGCAAAAGAGATATAGATCTCTTGGTGACCATGATTTTCGAGGATATCCATCTTTCTCCAGCAACACATGGCACAGAATGCAAAAAGTATGGGAATTTTATCATGAAAATGTGAATATTGACAACCCGAAGGAATGGACGGTGAATTCAGATGGGATTTTTAATCTACAGTCGGAATGGGATCTAGCTTGAAACAAAAAATGTCATACCTTCTCCTACTCTCCGATATGGAACCCCATAATTCCTCCAAAAGTTTCATTTTTCATGTGGAGGCTATTACAATATGCTATTCCTTTAGACTCCACTTTGAAGAAACTTTACATTTTTCTAGCTTCCAAATGTAGATGCTGCTCTATTTCATCAGAGGAAGATTATAATCACTTGTTTGGTTGTAGTCCTATTGCTCAAACAGTATGGAACCACTTTGCCGATCTGATGGGATTCTCTTTTCATTTTTCATCTCTTAAAAGGTATCTTATGTCATGGTGGTTAAGCTCCAGAGGAAAAACATTAAAGCTCTTCTTACTATTATCATTCCTTATTTTATCTGTTGGAGGATATGGTGTTCGAGAAATAAAATGGAATTTGAAGGGTAAGTTATGAAAGCTTAAAAGATTATTGATTTGGTTCATGAAGATGTGAGGATCTCTTTTAAAGGTAGACCTTATATATGTGCAAAAACTAGATTTTTAATAGGATTTGTGTCAGATTTCTCTATATCTTGCTTTGTAAGCCACCAGTGAAGGGATTTTCTTTACTTATTTTATATATGTTTCCTTTTCTTTAAAAAAAAATGAAAGTACACATATATTTATAAAAAGTACACGCATATTGAAATTATCAAAACACTAAGAGTGCATGTATATTAATTTGTTTAAATGTTATAATTTAATTATATTATTTATTTTTCATCATCACAATATTGGGTGTGTGAGAAATTTGAAGTCATTAAACTCGTTGAAGGGAAGGAAAATAAGATTCTGATATTTCTTCGATATATCTTGTCATCTTTAAAAGACTGGATGTTTGAGGAGGATTTATGTTTAGCTAATTTGAAGAAAGAGGGTACAAAGAAAAAGAGTAAAGAAGGGAACAGGGTTGGCATGCCCAGTTTCTCGTTGAATATTTCATAGATAACTCATGAACTAGCTAATACATCTTTAGAGGAATCTGATTCAGATGATTGGAACGTATCATTCAATGAGATGGCCAAGTCTTCTCGAAAGAAATCCCATGAGAAAAAATATTCAAACGATACAGAAAATTTGGCTCAACAAGTGAGAAGTTAAATGAAGAAAATGTGGAACTGAAAGTGAACTTAAAGCGATTAATAATCAAGGCATGCAACCGAAGAGAAGGTTAATATGCTGGCATTGTATTGAATAGTGATTTGAATAGTGAAATTTATGAATCAAAAGTGAATAATAGTGCAAGGATCAAGAAGTTGGAGGAAGAATATGCCTAGCTCGATGACATTAATGAAAACTTGGAGAATGAGCTTTAGGAAGCAATAGATTCTAATAAAATCAGAGGAGTAAAGCTATAGAGTTGGATAAAACACACATGTACTTAATATATTTCAATGAAAGACTCAAAGAATGAAGTGTTGAAACTTAGAAAACCTTGGAGGAAGAAAACATGTCCTTGAGGGAAATTATTATTGAAGCAAAATTCAAGGAATCTCAATAGGTATTTTGGTGAGTTTTGTAATGAAGAACATCCATAGTTTAATAAAGTACATGAATTATCATTAAAGTATACACATTTATTATTTAAAAACATGCATATTTTTATAAAGTAAACACATTATGTACTGAAGTACATGCATGATTTTATAAAGTACACGCATTTTGAAATAAAGTACATGCACTTTTAATGAAATACACACATAGTTTTATAAAGTATACGCATCTTGTAATATAGAACATCCATATTTTAATTAAGTACATGCATTATCAATAAAGTACACGCATTTATTATCTAAGTATACCCATATTTTTATAAAATACACACATTATCAATAAAGTAAACCCATAGTTTGTCGTGTAAATTGATATTTGTTTCCTGTACTTTTAGTTTCAGTGCATGTACTTTGACAATATATTTATCAAATAATCCAAAAATTAAACATGAATTTTTTTATGAGGAAAATGCTCATGAAATTCTGATCAAAGAAAATCAGGATTTGAAGGCCTCTCTTTAAAAAAAATGAAAGATCAAATTTGAACACTGAATGTGAAAAGGTTCAACTCTAGAATTTCAATGTGCAAACGAATATATGAAAGAGAGGTCCATAAGGAGAATTAAGATGCTGATTTTGAATATCAATTGCCTGCAAAAAATGCTGTTGAGGATCGGGAAAAAACTAGTCATAATAGCCCAGAAGAATACAAATGTTTGTAAAAAACGAAGGCAAACAAAGAAAACCAAGCAATTAAAGTCAAATATTGTGGTCGAACATGCCACGACCACAACACCCGATGAATGGTTTAAAAATCTATTCAACCTTCAATTATACCCTATTGGGATGTACATTAGTGATGCTGCCAAAAGAAAATTGGACGAATATTACACATCTGCAGAACGAGGGTAAAGCATAGTGTTTGTTTATGTTGTAATGCAATTGTTTTTATAGCGAAATGAACTTATTTTTATATACGAATATTACCCTACTTGTTTATTTTTGTAAATCATTGTTGCATATAATATGTACTCTAATATTTTTATAAAGTACAAGCTTCTTGTAATGAAGAACAACCATAGTTTAATAAAGTACACATATTATCCATAAAGTACACACATTTATTATTTTAAGTACACACATATTTTTTATAAAGTACACTCATTATGTAATGAAGTGCATAAGTACATGCATTTTTCTTAAAGTACACACATATTTTTATAAAGTACATGCATTTTATAATATAGAACATTCATAGTTTATTAAAGTACATTCATTTATTATTTAAGTATACGTATATATTTATAAAGTACACCCATTTTCAATAAAGTAAACTCATAATTTTTCATGTAGTTTGATATTTATTTCATGTACGTTGAGCTTTAGTGCATGTACTTTAATAACATGTTTATCAAATAATCGAAAAATTAAACATGAATTTATTAGGAAGATGCTCATGAAATTCTAATAAAAGAAAATCAATATCCGGCGGCCTCTCTTTTAAAAGAGAAAAATGAAAGGTCCAATTTGAACATTGAATATGGAAAGGTTCAGCTCCAAAACTCAATGTACAAATGAGTAAATTAAAGAGAGGAGCAAAAAGAGAATAAAGATGTTAATTTTGAATATCAAGGGCCTGCAAAAAGCTGACGAGGATCCAAAGAACTTAGTTCCAACAGCCCAGAAGAATAAAAATCTTTGTAAGAAACGAAGGCAAGCAAAGAAAACCAATGAATCAAAGTCAAATATTGTGTTCAAACATGCCAAGACCACAATACCCAACGAATGGTCTAACAAGCCACTCAACCTTCAATTATACCCTACTGGGATATACCTCAGTGATGTTGCTAAAAGAAAATTGGACGAATATTACACAACAACGAAATGAGAGTAAATAGCACTGTTTGTTTATCTTGCAATGCAATTATATTTATTGTGTAATGAACTTATTTTTATATACGAATATTACCCTGCTTGTTTATTTTGTAAATTATAATTCCATATACTATGTACTCTAATATTTTTATAAAGTAGAAGCATTTTGTAATGAAGAACATTCATAGTGTAATAAAGTACACGCATTATCGATCAAGTACACACAATTATTATTTAAGTACAAACGTATTTTTATAAAGTACACGCATTATGTACTGGAGTACATGCATGATTTTATAAAGTACATGCATTTTGGATAAAGTACATTATTTTTTAAAGAAGTACGCGCATGATTTTACAAAGTACACGCATTTTGTAATATAGAATATTCATAGTTTAATAAAGTACATACATTTATTATTCAAGTATATGTATATATTTATAAACTATACCCATTATCAATAAAGTAAACTCACAATTTTTCATGTAGTTTGATATTTGTTTCATGTACTTTGAGTTTTAGTGCATGTAATTTAATAACATGTTTATCAAATAATCCAAAAATTATGATTTTTTTTTTTTATCAGGAAAATGCTCATGAAATTATGATAAAAGAAAATCAAGATCTGGAGGCCTCTCGTTCAAACGAAAAAAAAGAAAGATCAAATGTGAACACTGAATATGAAGAGTTTCAACTCCAAAACTCAATGTACAAATGAGTAAATGAGATAGAGGACCGAAAGGAGAATAAAGATGATAATTTTGAATACCAAGGGCCTGGAGAAAAAGATGATGAGGATCCAAAAAAAAACAGTCGCTAGAGCCCAAAAGAATATAAATATATGTAAGAAATGAAGGAAAATAATGGAAACCAAGCAATCAAAGTCAAATGTTGTGGGCGAATTGGCCAAACTGCAAGACTCGATGAATGATCTAACAAACCACTCAACCTTCAATTGTGCCCTACTGGGATGTACCTTAGTGATGCTGTCAAAAGAAAATTGGATGAATATTACACAATTTCGTAACAAGGGTAAAGTGTACTATTTGTTTATATTTTAATGCACTTATTTTTATTGTTCAATGCACTTATTTTTATATATGAATATTACCCTTCTTGCTTATTTTTTAAATTATAGTTCCATATAATATTTACTCTAATATTTTTATAATATTACGCATTTTGTAATGAAGATTATCAATAGTTTAATAAAGTACATGCATTATCAATAAAGTACACGCATTTATTATTTAAGTTCATTCATATTTTTTACAAAGTACACGCATTATGTACTGAAGTACATAATTGTTTATAAAGTACACACATTAAGAATAAAGTACATGCATTTTAATGAAGTACACACATTGTTTTATAAACTACACACATTTTTGATAAAGAATATCCATAGGGTACACACATAATGATCATAGAGTACATACATGTTTTAATTATTATTCTAACATTATTCCCTGCCTTAAAATGCATGAAATTTCTCAATCAGGGAGAGAAGGCCTTCGTTAGATGTGAAAAAACTGTTAAAAGACGAAAAAATTTCAAACCAAATATGTAATCCAAACATATAACATTCATTAAATTTGTATTATTATATCCTTACGTTTTTAAATGTGTGAAACAGGTCATTATTGACTTCAGTGAAATCATGGAGAATAAAACTAGAAAGTAAGGGCTCTCCACTACGTACACTTTAAAATTATATGCTCGGTTAAGGAAAATAAAACCTAAAGCTTCGTGCATCACAATTAGATAAATACTATCACTACTTACTATAAAATCTATAATTTTTAAGAGGATGCCATTCATAAAAATAAAACAATGAGAAAGAGCGAACATATATTCAAACCCCCTTTTAAATTATTATGCACTTGTGATACTTTCTTCACACCAATTAGATACAAAGAAAGACATTTCACATTATTAGCCATATACAAAGAAATAAATGAAGTTGTGCATAAGGATTCTCTCCTGCCCAATGATAAGAAACAAAACATGCCATACTTTCGAGATGCCAAAATAATGGTTACACCCTAAACTTATTTACATTACATGTACTTTTATGTTCCATATACACTCATTGTTTTTCCTTTTAACAGTTTGATGCTTTCTAAGAAACACTGTACAAGTTGAAGACTGAAGAAAAAATATTAAACAAAATAGTTTTGATTGAAAGAACCTTCGAAGGACAAGCATTTGACGATGTCCTAAATGAAGAAAAAAGAACAACCATAAATTGGTTGTTGAACAGTGATCTCGAATTTTATCTAACCAGAGATCATGAATGCCCGAAATAATACAATAAGTAAGAAAAAAATTCATTTCTATAATGTACACCCACTTTTGCATAAGTACATGCATAATTCATGAATACACATTTCAACAAATTTCATTCACATTATACTAATTCATATATTTTGTTTATGTTAATTTTGGGGTTGCTAATGGGTATTTTTCATATATAGTATTAAAAAAATTAACAAATGAATCTAACTAAATAAATCATTTCAAGAGCTTGAATTGCCACAACAGAGAGCTTATGTTGTTACCGAAATTGTATTTACTGATGGTTCATACAAGAAACAACGATTATAAATTATAAATTATAAATTATTTGTAAATTTCTACAACATGATACTATATTTGTAAATTATTTTATTTTGTACTCATTATAGTTCCATATACGATGTACTCTAAAATGGAGTCACTGGCGCGGACCATAATCACATAGGCTATAAAAAAAATGATAAAGTGCACGCAAAATCTTTTGTATATTTTTTCTTCGTAATAAATGAATTTATTTTTTGTCATGCGTGTCTTGTGATTTTGATCATAAACATCCATACTATTATATTATTATTGCTGGCGCATATCATAATACATGTAGGCTACATAAAATGATAAGTAATACTATACGTGCTTTAGTCTGTTAAAAATACACGCATATCAAGAAATGTACATATATAATCTAGAATAAGTTCTACGCGTACTTAGTCGAATTACGCGTGTACTTTATATTCTATCCAAAATAACTAAAACAAATGTAAAGTACATAAAATATTATATAGAATACACGTAACCATTAGCAAAAATATGTGGCTATGTTTTAACACATGCGTGTACTTTCCATAGATCCCATTCACAAACAAAAACAACAGAAATGAACACTGAACAATAAAATTACATTCATTTATTCATATAGGTTATTCAATAATTTTATTGACAACTAAAGTTACAATGAATGAATTGAACAATAATAAATGTGATCAAATGGTTTCTTTACATATAGACCTATAATGACTCGTTTTACTCCACCTAGATCAAGTAACTTCCCTAACTCTTACCTCACCAACGAACATTATACTCTTAGTTCTTAGCCTGCCCATTATTGTTTTTGTTATTGGAGGAAGGATGGTTGGATTTACAGGTATAAGAATGTTTAGGGACATTAAATCAGGAAGATGAATTATATGTAATGAGTATTATCGTCTATAGAAAGAAACCATATAGTAATCCTCAATACAAGAATAAATTCTTGTCCCAATATTTCGTACAATGGAAACAACTTGTGAACATGGAATACACCTTAGTTTCCAACCCTTACCAGAACAAAGCCCTTGTTCTAAATCAAAAGTCATCCGTACATCTGAATAAACTTTTAATACATGTTAACTTGAGTGACTAATATTCCAATATCAAATTTTATTCCAATTATCATTCAGTAACTTTTAAAAAAAAGGACACAACTCATTTGTCTATGTTTTAGATTCAACAAATTTGTTTGCGTTGAAATTCATAACCTTGACCCTGAGTTTGTCTAACATATTCATTATAGGTCAATGCATTTCCTTTAAGATCCAAGAGTTGAATGACTCTGCAACACTAGATGCCATGCCACCATGCCATTTTTAGGTAAAATATGCACAAGACCATTCTCTGGAGGCAAACTATCAAGAAAATTTACAACTCTATTTTCACCTTCCTTCTTTAGGGTATCATGGTTCTTATGAAATTCGTCAACTGTTACAGCATGTGCACAATACAAAAAATAATTCACAATCTTCTTTCTCAAGTTCCCACAATTCCCCCGTATTCTTTATTTTTATATTTCCTTGTAAATGATGTATACACTAGGAATGTGCACAAAATGGGATGACCTTCCAAATAACTTTAATTAGATAGTTGTTTCGATCAGATATATATGTGATGTTTCGATCTTGATGAGATAGTGTATGATGAAAATTAATGAGAAACCATGTCCAATTATCCTCCATCTCTAAATCAACAATTGCCTATGCAAAAGGAAAAAGGCCTGAAAACTTAATGAAAAATATCAAAAATAAATAAATTATAGTCCCATATACGATGTACTCTAATAATAGTGCCACTGGCACGGACCATACAACACGTAGGCTATACACAATACTAAATATCTTCTAACATTAGTACATGCAAATAGTTTGAATGTTTAGGTTTATGAATTAAACCATGTAAAGTTTACACGCTATATAATAAAGTGCACATAGTATATAACATTGTACACACAATATATAACATATTACACACAAAAGTAACATAGTACACACATTATATAATAGAGTATAGTTCATGAACTATACAAAGTGTACGCACAGTATATAATAGATTATACATAATATATAACAGAGTACACGAACTATACAACAACTTGCATGCATTATACAATAGAGTACACACATTATATAATAATTAGAGAATTATCAAAGTACATGTGTTTAACAAAGTACATGCATAAGCATTCAAAGTAAATTACACAAAACATCAGATTCACGTGTACCTTATGATTTGTGCGTGTCCTTTTCGTTATATCAAAAGAATGAACAAAAAATCCCAACGTACACGCATAAAATTATAAAGTACACGTAAAAGTAAAAATAATTTCACATATACTAAACAATATTATGCGTGTAGTTTGCATTATTTTGAAAATAACAACCACAAAATCTCAAATTACACACATAATATTGGATAATGAACGTGAAGTAAACAATAGATTCACATTTACTGTACAATATTATGCCTGGATTTTGGGAGTTTCCCAAGGAACTAACAAAATGTATATGCATTACACCAAATCTCATATGAAATATAGTATATTTAGAATGAGTTTACCATTGTTCCCATTCCTTGTGTTTGCCGACAAAATCTTCCCATGGTAGTGGCTCTTCGAAAAGGAACCATTAAGAAACAAAATCGCCTTGCAGTATTGAAATCCATAAATGGAACCTTCAAACATTACAAAAATTCTCTCGAATAATTTACTCGGTTCCACGTCAAGAATGCAATGCGATCCCAGATTATACTATAACAGAAGTTCCCTATAATCGTTGATTAACACGTAAGAAACCTTTTCATCGTCGTGCAACTTAGCAACAACCATCTTTCCCATGCCATGCATGATGATAACCCATATCAAGAACGTAGTTCTTATTTATATCATTGACTACATTAATTGGCCTCAACAATGGTTTATATCTAATTTCATCAGCCAATAATGTTGAAATCAACTTGGAGTCTATCATTTTTCTTGATGTATTATTATAGACACCTCTACAAGTATGCACATTATTCAAATTTCGTATTTGAAAGTAACCATTTATTGAAGATAACAAAGCACCAACTCACCACATACAATTATCAATAGTCTTTTAGAGAACTCTAATGTCACTCGAGTTTTATCATTATTCACATAGAGATACTTGAACATAACCTCAATAACATACTTTGGCAATTTATCTCAAAACTCAACCACACTTCCTTCAAAACACTGCTCTTCATGACTTATATATGTCTTCCGATCACTAGAAAGATAAACTTAAAGGTACTCAACTCCACACATCCAAGATAAAAATTATTTTAACGCCACTACTAAGCTCAATTTCAATGGTTGGCGATAAACAATCAACGTTTCCTCTACTTGTATCACTACAGTCTCTCGTAACTTGTATAAGTGCAGTCAACCTGTTCACGAATTCTATAAGAGAATTCAACCCGTTTGTGACTTGTATTACTGGGAAAGCAACTGAGTCAACGATATATATCCAAATAAAATCGTCTTTGACGATTAGTTGAGACCTCAACATACACAAAACATCTTTGTCACAAACCAACATGACCCAACTATCATCACTAAATGAGTACTTCAGTGAAAAAGTCGCAATTTTCAATTTTGCAAACCTCCTACACAACACATTGTCAATGAAATCTAATGAGCTCTCTTCGAATATTTCAATACAAGCCATATTGTCACAATAACAACACCTCGTAATTCTATAACTTTCCAATATGAGGCGTTAACAACCTGCATTAAACGAAAAAATAAAAACGATTTAGTAAATGATTAAGACTAGTTAATGTCGCTGGTACAGACCGAAAACACATGCCCAATTAAAAAAATAACAAGCCTATTAAGTCACAAAATTAAGTAACAAAGTACACCCACACTAAAGTATTGTCAAAATAATGTCAAAAGACACAATGAGAATAAATCAGTATAATTTCATGTGTACTTTATATGTTCATTCTTGTACTTTACTGCAATTTTGTTGTGAGCTCTATACATATGTGTTTACTTTATGTTTTATGACACAACACTGTAACATAAAGTAGATACACATATGAAACACACTTTTAAAAGATATACACACACAACTTGTTAGAAAATCAAAACACAATGTTTTGATGTTTTATGTTTATAAATAAAAACACATAATCAAAACATAAATATATAGAAAATACAAAATCAAAACATATTCATATAAATTTACAAAACACATAATCAAATAGTTCGATCAATATTGAAGTTACTCCAACACATGCATTAGATAATTACAATGATTTGATTGAATCTAAACCAAATACATACACCTATTATAATTGATCAAGATACACAATAATTGTTGATAAATATAAACTTACAAATGTTAGAATTATGACAGAGGTAAATGTAGGTTAAAACTAATGTATTCGCTAGTAAACAGAAAAAAATTGTAATAGGTAAAGGTACTTATGTATTCGCTTCTTGGAGAGAAGGAAAAAGAAGGAAGATTGATGTATTTGCTTCTTGGAAGGAATTGATATGTTCGTTCTTGGAGAGAAAGAAAAGAAACAAGAAGCATAATAGCTGGTTGCAGAGAAGCGGAAAGAAGAAAGATGATCGTATGTTTTTGAGGGACATATCAATCACTGATTAGGTCAATGATAACAAAATAAATGAATGCCTGAAAAAGGGATTTATATAGACCTAATTGTTGAAAATTTGTTTGACCCAGTTGAAATGTCCAAAATGTCTATTCAAGGCAGTAGACTATAAAAACCTTTAAAAATATCTCAAAAACATAGGGCAACTGCAACCCCCATGCCCTTCATAAGTTAACCCCTAGATAAAAAAAGGGTATTAACTAGTAAGTGACTTAAAAGCCTATTTGCCTAGGATCACTACAAGAGGTAGTCTTCTTGGTATCTTACAGCCATAAAATTTTTAATAAAATAACGGCAGGTCCATGCACTATAAGACAAATGCTCGATTTCCCAATTTTACTTTTATTAAACGCTTATCCCTCTTTACCGAATCACATTTTTCATTGAAGTTTCTAAAAATCTTTACTGATAACTTTGTTTTGTCTCTGCATTTAATAGGTAATTTGTCTTATTTCTCTATTTTTTCACACGCACACACACACACACACACAAATATATATATATATATATATATATATATATATATATATATATATATATATATATATATATATATATATATATATCGACAATTAAAGGCCTTTGTTCTAAGCATTTCTACATGAATTGTAGACTTTTAACAAATCGTTGATGAGATGCAATCATTTAATATATGATACACTACGACATCGATAATAACTACATATATTTAAACTCTGAAGATAATTAAATGGATTTAGGTATTCATATTACATAAAAACTCTATCGAAGTAATAACTATACGTACTAAATTGTAGTTGATGATGTGTTTTTAAATTTGATTTCATACTATGTTGCTCTTCTAATCATATAATTGTAACTGATTTTTCGTTATGATATCATCAATTTAACTATATATTCTTCTAATTGATTTAATTATAAATTTAATTTCATATTATTTTCAGCATTATAACTTCAAAGTATTTTAGTTGATATATGTAATTGTATTTAACATTGTAACAATATTTAACTATATGTAAATGTTTTCAATATTGTAATTATATGTAATTATTTTCCAATAATGGAACTCTATGTAATTGTTTTCAACATCGTAACAACGTAACTACATGTAACTGTTTTAAACGTTGTAACAATATTTAACTTAATATATGTAGTTGTATCTATTTTAAACATTGTAACTTATTTCCCTTAAATGCTCTCTAACGTTTCTGAGTCCTTTAATTCGTGAATAAGGGATGCGTGTCATTTACTAATAACTTAGTTGGTTAATCATATAAGGATACAAAAATCAACTTAAGGGAAAAAGAAGGGAACCAACTGTGAAGTGGAATTCTGGTTTGTGTGCAGATATGCATAAAAAAATACAACAACTTGTATTGGAATCAAGCCCTTGGTTTATCTCATGTGCAAGTTTATATATCTCAGAAGTCCACTATCAACCACCAGTTACTATTGATCTACGAAGACAACTGTGTTCTTGTGGATTGTGGCATATACATAAATTCCCTTTTGCTCATGTTACAGCTGCAATACATAACAATGATGAATACGTGGAAAATTTGTAGAGTTTTATTACCATACATCTTACTATAGAATGTCCTATGATCTCCCATTTTTTGTGGTTTCTACTGTATATAAGCCACATAATGAAGGTGGCGTAGCAGTCCTTCCTCCAATAATAAAAAAACAGCTGGTCATCCGAAGAAAAATAGATACAAAAATAAAGGAGAGACAAAAAAAAGGGTAAAGCGTAGTAGGTATGAAAAAAAACTTGTAAAGAAGTGGTTAATTAATCATAATTTGATTGAAAAAATATCTTATTGATTAATACAATTTACTTATATTGAATTGCATAGTGCTATATCTGTTTGTAGAAAATGCAACTGATTCTTCTTTTTAAACTCTTTATGTAAACACATAATTGTAACTATTTTCTCATACAAATGTAACTAGATTTTTACACATGTACAAGTGAATTATTACTCACAACTATAAAAAAAAAATAGTTATTACTATATTTAACTGAATTGATGTAAATAGCTAATTCTGTAACTAAATTCATTTGTACATAATACCAACTGGATTTTACAGTAGTGTAACTAAATTACTTTTTACAATTGTTTATTTATAACCCCATTTTATATACTTTTATTTAAACAATTGTAAGTAACTTTTACACAAAGAGTATGTGACTTATTGTTTAAAGAATGATAACTCTGTTTTACACAATTATAACTGAATTTTTTTCGTATATGTAACTATATTAATAAATGTAACTGTATTTGTAATTACGCGTGAAACTATAATTATTTTTGGAAACTGAGTTTGTTCTTTCAACAATTTTTATGTAGACACACAATTGTAACTAATTTATTTATATACAAGTAAAAATGAATCTAGTAAATGATTTTTACAAAACTGTAATAGAATTGAATTACAACGTTAAGTGTGTGTAGTTATGTATGTATACATGCAATTGTAACTATTTATCTCATACAAAATGTAAATGAATCTTAACATATGTATAAGTGAATTATAATTCACAAATTTAAAAAAAGAATAATAGACGTTACTATACTGAGGCCTGCTTCCTCCTTTTTACTTTGTAACTTCATTTGTAAAATCATCGCCCCCCTGCGATTTTCTTTGACTTCTTAGAAACTCGTTAGGAATTGATATTTTTCATATTATCCCTACATTTGTTTTTATTCAAATCAGAAAGTTTCACCTAAAATTAAGTTGATTTAGACTTACATCCAGACTTCTGCATTGTTGATGAACTTGACATTGATTATGATATATAGAAAACAATAGCAAAGGTTAAAATTCATAAAAAAAATAATGAAAAGAAACAATTACAAACAGTTGCAAATATTAAGAATACATACCCATGTACACAACAAAAACAATTATAATGACAAACAATTGAAAACAACAATAGTCGGAGTTTGTTATCATATTTACACACATTTATATGAACATTTATACTACCATATAAATACAATAACAAATATTTACCGAAATGGTATTTACATTGGTTATTTGTTGATAACAAATATTTCCAATACAGTTACAAAAACACTTTCAATTCCATTTACAAAAAAAAAAAGTTGAAAAGAAAATACTTAAAATTCAGATATTACAAATAGAAACAGTTACACAAATGAAACAATTACAATTATAAATAGTTATACAAATAAATCAATTACACCTGCAAATAGTTACGCACATAATAGTTACAAATTACTACCACACAATAAGCTCTTTATATATATATATATATATATATATATATATATATATTAATACACTATAAAATAATAGCATTTACATTGGTTATTTTACGATAACAAACATTTACACCATAGGTACACAAACAATTGCAAAAAAAATTCAATTACATTTACAAAGAGTTGCAAATAAAATAGTTGGAGTTACTATATTACAATTACAAACAGTTACACAAATGAAACATTTACAATAATAAAGAGCTATAAATATAAAACAATTACAATCGCAAATGGTTACGCATATCATAGTTACAATCCCATTCCCAAACAGTTACACATATCATAGTTACAATTCCTATATCACAATAAACACTTTTTTTAAACCCTAGATTTATTAAAAAAAAGATAAACAACCTCTCTAGTGGCAGAATAACATTACACAGTACAAAGAGAAAGACTTTAGCAATATTGATTCCTAAGATAGTGGCATATTAATTTGTTTAATTTGAGGGTGCCTCTAATGTTGAATGGAAGATCGTGAAAATTGTTGAAATTTGATTGAGATCTTGATGACAGTTCATGTTTAGACAACAAATCAACAACAAAATTAGTCTCTCTATAGCAATGGAAAACCTTAATACCGTTCTTCTTTACTATCTCTTTAATCTCCTCAATTACATCTTTGATTGTCTAAGGAACTTTTCATTTAAAATAAATTCATTGAAAGATGAGTAGAGAATTTGTTTCCATCACTAGGTTGATAATGCCTTTATCTAGACAATAAAGCAAACTATCACTTATAGCCCATGCTTCTGCCGTATTGTTGGTACTATTGACTTTGGAATTCTAAGAGGCCCAAATTAGATTACCTGAACAGTCTCTAGGGATAGCACCAGTACCCATTATGGCTTAAATATCACAAGCTTCATCAATATTTAGTTTGAATTGAGGATTAGAGGGTTTAATCCATTTTACGGGAATGGTTATGAGAGATTTTACAACAGGAGTCTTAAGGAGGATGAGATTACATGCCTCAATGCAGGTAGAGTTAAAACTAGTCTTGAGGTTGTAAAAAGATGTGATATCTTGCAAACTATTATTGATATTATTTATGATTATTGATGTCTAAAATTGGTATAGATATAATATTTCAATTTTATAATCACACACACACACACACACACACACACACACATATATATATATATAAAGATTAAGCAAGTACAACAGATCAATAAAAAGTTTTCAACGTGGTTCGGCTAAGGAAGAAGCCTACATCGACGATTATGTTATTGCTGTTGGGGGGTAGTTACATAAAACTTAGTACCAGTTTGTTTGTACAGACTTCTTCTTCCCTTGATCCATGGGAGACAATGTATTTATAGTGGTTCAAAGACCAAAGGTATGGAATTCCTTTATATATTCAAGCATTTACATCCATATACAATAAATAAGACTATTCATCTTCATATGCACGTGTGGAATGGCTATTAATAACCCCCATGTGAATGGCCTTTACCTTTCTTGATGGTTCACCTTCAAGGTCGTGGTCACCCCGTTGGTCGACCAAGTATCTCTAAGGCTGGTCATGTGTTTATGAAGCCCTGGGGTGGATATGCATGAGGAAAAGCGTCCTTATATCAATAGTCCATGTGGATGGATAATTTAACCCACACCAAAAATACCTAATACTCCATTTTTGATGATTTAGTTCACGAATGGAGTATTTACTCTAAACAGTTGCTCAGTACCCAAACAGGGCAGAGGTCAGTAGCCGACCTTTAGGACTTGTAATTTTTTAACCAGTGTATCAGTGCAATGGAATTTTTATGAATAACTCAAAGAATAGAGAACTGCCAAAGGGTACGATAGTCTTTCTTCTCTTTGTGACACATGGGATCGTGAGAAGTTCAATCGTTGGCTCAGTGAATCTTTTTCATTCCCAAGCTTTGAGGTGAATCAATTGGATCTATAAAAGGACTGTGTCCCCCCCCCCCCCCACAATTTCTCTTTACCTCAAACTTTTAAATTCAACTTTTCTTACTGCCTTCAATCTTCCTTTGTTGTTCTTAAGATCCTTCTTCTGTTATAGAGAACTCTATAAGACTTCCTTCTTCTTTATCCCATTTTTTTGCTTTGTAACTTTTGAAAGTAATCATCATCATCATCCTTACCTTATTCCCATCACATGGGTTCGACCACATGGATTCTCCTTTTCCATTCTAATATATTATAAGCAATATTATCTTTCAATTTGAATGCCTTTAGATATATCCTAATAATTTCCTACGATAGATTAGGGTGGCCCCTTTCCCTTTTATCCTCTATTTCCAATAATCTTCCTCTTATTATAGGTGCATGTATTGGTTTACTCAACACATGTCCATACCATCTAAGTATACATTCTCTTAATTTATCATTAATGGGAGCTACTCCTAACTTTTCTCTCACATACTGATTTTTAATCTTATCATTTATAGTAACTCCTATCATGCATCGGAGCATCCTTATCTCACTAACATGGACATTTTGTTCATGTTTGTTCTTTAAAGTCCAACACTCTGCTCCATCTAGGGTCGTTGGCTTAACAAATTGTATAAAATTTTCCTTTTAATTTATTAGTTATCCTCTTATCACATAACACCCCACTTGTTTATCACCATTTCATTCAACCAGATGATATTCGACTTATAGCATCGTCATCATCAATATACCCATTACTTTGCATCACTGAACCTAAATAACAAAATTTATTAGTTTGATTTATCACTTTTTCTTCAATATTTAACATTATTCTGTTCAACGTCTTGTTATTAAATTACATTCCGTGAATTCGGTTTTATTTCTACTGATTTTTAGTCCCTTGGACTCTTAGGTATTTCTCCAAGTATCTACTCTCATTTCTAAATCCTCCTTTGAAGTATCTACTAAAACTATACACCCGCAAACAACATGCATCATGGGACATCTTCTTGTATGTGCTTAGTAATCTCATTAAATTCTACGGAAAATAAGTATGAACTTAATGCCAATCCTTGATGTAGACCCACTTTGATCGTAAAATCATTAGTTTCTCTATATATAGTTCTCACTCTAGTCTTTGTGTTATCATACATATCTTCAATAACTTTAATATAACTCATAGGGAATCTTTTCCTCCTTAAAGCCCACCATATTATATCCCTAGGTACTCTATCATATGCATTTTCTAAGTCTATAAAGACCATATGTAAACCTTTATTCCTACTTCCACATTTATCCATTAAGTGCCTTAATAAGTAAATATATCCCAGGGTGGATCTTCCTAGCATAAATCCAAATTGTTTATCCAAAATAGTTGACTCACTTCTTAATCTTTGTTCTATAACCTTTTCCCATAATTTCATAGTGTGATTCATCAGTTTGATTCCTCTATAATTACCATAGTTTTGTATATCCCCTTTATTTTTATATAAAGGTATTATGATGCTTTTTCTCCACTTATCTAGCATGTTTATTTCTTTTAAAATTTTATTAAACAAACAAGTTCACCATTCTACCCTTATACTTTCAATGGTCCTCCATACCTCTATGCGTATTTTTTCCAGGCCAACTACTTTATTCCTTTCCATTTTTCTTATTAATATATCTACTTATTTTTTCAATAATCGGACATACCATTCCTATATTTGGTTCTATGTTCTCGACATCTTTTTTGGAATATTCTTCATTCAATAATCCTTGAAAATACTCTTCCCATCTATCTAGAATTTCTTTATCAATAATTAATATATTTTGATTTGTGTCTTTAATATACTTAATTCTACCCATATCCCTTGTCAATCTATTTCCATTATTTGCCAATTTATACATCTCCTTTTCACCTTCCTTAGTACCTAATTTACTATAAAGATTATCTAGTGCATTTTCTTGCACTTTTCTATTAATATTTTTTACTTCACTTTTTAACTTCTTATACCTTTATAAATCTTCTTAATTTTTACTCTTTTGTCACTCTTTAAAACTTACTCATTACTTTTGTATTATCTTTTACACTTTCTCATTCCACCACCAAGTCTTTTTTTTACGATTCTTTTTCCTTTAGTCTCACCTACAATTTGCTTACCTATATTCTCAATATCATTGTTTGTTCTTAACCAAATGTTATTAACATTGCCGTCCCAATTTCACTTCATGTTCAACATGTATTTCTGCCTAAATTCTACCTCTTTGCTTCCTTTTAAATCCTTCCATTTTATATTTTGATAACCTATTTTCTCTTTTCAATACTTAAATTCTTTAATGGTTAAATCAATTAATAATAGGTGATGTTAATTTAATAGGCTTTCACCTAGTATAACTTTACAATCTTTGCATGTGCTTAAGTCTCTTGTTCTAAGTAAGTAATAATCTATTTGTGTTTTATTCTCTCTACTTTGAAATGTTATTAAATGTTCTTCCCCCTTTTTTTAAAAAAATGTGTTTGTTAATGCTATATCATATGCCTTAGCAAATTCTAAGATAGTTTCCCCACCTTCATTTCTCTTACCCAAATCATAACATCCGTGTATCCTTGGATAATTGTTTTGTTCTACTCCTACATGTCCATTCAAGTGACATCCTAAAAATATGTCTTCATGTGTAGGAATTTGTTTTAATATTTCATCAAAAAATTCCCAAAATAACTTCTTTACAATTTCGTCTAAAACTCCTTGGGGTGCGTAAGCTCTTATAATATTCAAAATTATTTTATCTAAGACAATCTTAATACTCATTAATCTATCTACCCATATTTTTATATCCACCACATTATCTTTCATATAACAATGATGCCCCCCCATTTATATGATTATCTCTCCCTCCTGAGTAAAATAATTTATAACCTTCTCACATGTCTCAAGCCTTTTCACCCTTCCATTTAGTTTGTTGTAGGCATCGTATGTTGATTTTTCTTCGTTTTAAGGTGGCCATAAGTTACCAAATCTAACTTTATCTATGTTATTTTTATTTACACTTCTTCTTTTAACTAGAGAACCCATCAATAGGATTTGATAATAAATTTTACAGTCAGTTGTCAACCTGATACTAACCCACCTCATTTCACATCTTGACTTGGGCACCGACAATGTTAGAGCCAAAAAGATTAATTAATTAATTAAATACTCTTACAAATTAATTCACTAAATAAATGAGACAAAAATTAACCTCACTAATATGCTGAAATAATACAACGTACCTCTATAATATGCTATAATAACCATAAATCTAGCAATACCAAATAATGAAGATAAGAGAAATATAGGTTCTTAAAGAAAGGTAGAAACCGCCCAAAAAATATCTCCAAAACCCAAAATCTCTATAATTACTTTTATAACAAATGAAATCAACTACAAAAGCTCAAGCACCAAGCAAATAATTCTTGCATCACATGTAAAGAAAGAGACCAGACACACGTAGATCGCAAACCTCAATACCCATAAAATTTTTGCAACTATTGTGGTATAACCAATCATACAATCATTGCGTGAAAGTTCAAACAGAATGGAAGTTAAAAATTAAAGAATATCCATTTCTTCCCTAATAAACAAGGACCCAAAATCCCAAAGCGAACGAAAAAGATAATTTTTTCTTACAAGAACACAAAGGAGAACACACATACCCGACTAGAATTACACGATTCACCCAAATTAAAGATCGAATCTATGGACAAGAGAGAGTGACTAAATAAAGAAACAAGAGACGATCCTCAGAGAAATGATTAAATTCAAGGAAAGATACTAGGCACTCAAAATCCAAAATAAAGGTAAATACTTCTTTTACTATTATTTATCTTGTCGATATATATATTACATGTCAAATAAATAAAAAAATACTTCAAAAGAACTACTATACATGTTCCCTCTTAAAAATATATATATATATATATATATATATATATATATATATATATATATATATATATATATATATATATATATATATATATATATATATATATATACACCTACTCTCTTTTTCAGAACTCATAAATAAAATATTTATATGGGAAAGGTATTTTTTTATGTGTTATGGGTTGGTCATAATCCCAGAATCTATCTCACTTGGATAACATGTGAAAAGGAAGTAAAGGGATTTCATGATGTAATATTAAAAAAATATCCATTGGGAGAAATCGCACTTCTCACAATTCAAAACTCACCTCCTCATGATCCACACATTTTTCCTCCCACACTACCATATTATCATCCTCAAATGTTTAGTGATAAGATCAATATATCCTCAAGTCAAAGGAGAGGCAAAGAGAAAATATAAGGAGTAAAAACTACTAATAAAAACAAAAGAAAAATATATATACTAAGGGAAATGTTGAGGATGTATGTGAAATTTTAAATCATGATGTTTGACAGTACATAATTGTTGGTCAAACATTTTTATTACATTTAATACTAGAAGTTAAAATTGCGTAAGAACTATGACAGACCTTGAAATGACCACACACTAAAACACAATTCACTCCTCCTTCCTAAGATTCTTACACCACTATCAAAAGGTTGAAATCCCTCGCATCAAATCTCCTCAATAACATGAAAGGATGACAAAGAATAATGAATAAAAAAAATTATGGTGGATAGATCAAACTCTATGCCAAAGTGTTTCAAGGATATAGATTCTCCCTCATTTTGAGAAGATCAATATTTTTCAAAAAATTATTGTTTTCATCTCCCTCACTCCACTACATTCCACTGAATATATAAAAGTATCCCTCACAAGTTTTTATAAAATCTATCTATCTAAACACATCATCCTCACAATCCTAATGACAACATATCTTCTTTTATCCTCCCTAAGCAACTAAACACCATTGAAATGGAATCCTCTTCATCAAAAATTAAACAAAAAACGACTCCAACCACCATTCCTGATTTACACCTAAATTTTCATCAAAATGAAAACAATAAAAAAAATCCTAAATAATTTCTTGACATAAACAATCGATCTTGGAAGAATTATCGCATCCATCTTCTTAAAAGAAAATCTACTTCATGCTTGGAATATGTTTAACCATCAAAAGTGGTTAAAATTTCTTGAGATCTTGAAAGAGTTCTATCCCACCTTGATATGAGTGTTATACACCAACCTATCGATGAAGGAAAAAAAACTTTATCCTTATGACCTCAAAAACCAAATCATCCGCTCCATCAAAACAAGCTAAGAAACCCTTCATCTACCAAACGAAGGTTTTGATGAGTATATATCTCATTAAGGGTCCAACCATCCCAACTTCAACCCCACCGAGGCCATGAACTTCATAGTCAAAAAAATTATTGTTATATCCATGGACTACAAACTTTCTATTGGAAAACTTAGTACCTCCTCCCATTTAATTCATAATTTCATTTCCTACTGTTGAATTCCATGTAGTGGAAGTAGGAGAAAGATAACTTATCTTGATATCTACCTCAATTGGTTCATTCAGAAAGGACATATTTTCCATCCTTTTGTCTTTATGATCAACCACATGATCGCTTATAATGGATGGTTAAAAGGATGTCTTCTCCACAAAATGAACAAAACCTCATTATTTAATGTCACAAATGTTTATCTTTCAAAGATGATGTAGAAGCCACGCGTGCACATGTGGATTAATATGAGGAAGATGGGTAAAATAATGAACCTCCATTACACGAATCTATCCACTCCTCTATCAAAAATCTCACCCTCCAATTTTCAAGACTCAACAACGTTGTGTGGGATGAGATTCCATATCTCATAATTCACTAATATAATCTCGTGTAAAGGGTAAAAATCTATTGAAAATTAATTGATGAGCGTTCTTTTCATCAATAAAAGAATTAGGAGGAAAAATTTAGAAGAATGTATGAGCACTCCACTAACATAAAAAATGTTCAAAATTATGGGTGTCTCTATGGTCAATAATTGATCACATGGTCCAATCAAAATTAGGTCACCACCACTGCAACATATTGGAACACTCATATCATCATATAACAAATGGATCCTATAATGTCCCCATACTCGGACAGGTCCATGAAAGAAGTGAAAATCAACGAGACCCAAGGTGGTTCAACTTCATAAGGAGGAGAAACTTTTGATCCTCACTCTAGAAACTTCCTTAACTACCCCATCTATCCACACTACCCGTATATTCATTATTTCCACCCACTAATCAATATCTATATATCACTATGACTCATCTAATGGAATAAATTTGTAATATCAATGGAATTGTTAAAAAATCTCTTATCATTATGTTTGGTTCATACTACATGCATATGTATCATCCATTCTTGATATGATTGAACTAACCACTTTATAAGAATTTTGCTTTCGCACATGCCAAATACCCGAGATGTTTTCGAACTGCACCTTTCAAAACCCTTCCTTTTTTTGATGACAAAGGAGGAGAAAAAAAAAGTTTAGGGAAAAAAATTAAAAATAAAAAGCCTAGAAGGGAGTTTACAGCAAGGGGGTGTGGCATATACTAATAAAACCATTTTTCTCAATCCATATAATTGTATAGTCATCATAAAAAAGAGGGAGATTATGAAACACAAATTATTTGAAAGATATGGATTTCGTAAGATAAAAACACAGTTGATATGTGATCATACTTAAATGTATTCTTTCTAATATATTTGTGATCAAAATAAGCACTCAATACATGATGATATACAAGACAAGCATTATATAATCCATGAAACCAAGACACTTAAAGATTAAAAGCCTTGTAAAATAATAAATCCTATCCAAACACCAATACATGTACATGTGACACCCCGCTTAAAATAATAACGGGTGGCCAACCCTATACTACATTAAATCAGGAATCTCAGATGGCTCATTCTCAGCATCAACAGAATATACTAAAATAGATAAGGCTAACTACCTAAAACTATCAAAGCAGATGCCAAAATGTAATAAAAACATAAAATAGAATTCAAACCAATAATGAAAATGACTATTGACATGAATTAAGAATATACATGCTCGGCATGAAGAAAGAACGTACTCTCAATACATCATGAGTGCATATAAAAATATACCCAAATAAGCTGTCGGGTCACACACAGTACAACAACCATAAGAAAGAAATATAAATAGCTACAAATAAATCTTGGGTGTAAACCCGATTTACAACATGAATCCTACCTAGATTTACACAGGAATATGCAGCAACTACAATCTAAATCCCGCAACGTGCCGCATCTTCTATGGCTCCCAAGACTCTGGATAGAAAAGCATCCGGTATCCATGCGGTAGGACACCTGTAGTACAATATATATATATATATATATATATATATATATATATATATATATATATATATATATATATATCAGAAGAGAAATATAAACGGGTCAGAGCCCGAGGTGTAAAAATGTTTAGCAAGTGTGTTAACCGTGCATAATAAATATAAATTCACTATTTCATAATTAAAGTGGAGTCGCACTCTCGTGAAACCCCTAAACTCACCTTTCACCTACAGCGCACACCTAACCGTGTCCTGGAACCTTAATTAAGTTACCCCACCCATTTAAGGACAACTTACCTTACCATACGAATGGTCTATACCTGCATGACCTGCCATCCTAAAATAACGCAATAATCCTTTCCATTCTAATCACACCTAAACATATATATACACATCTATGCCTTACTAGGCTCTTGTGATTCCATTTATTAATTTAAACCAGTTATAGTTTTAATACGTCACCCATTAACATTAAGCTTCAATATAAGAGTTTATTCTCTAAATAATATACATTCTAGTACTAAAAGCATTACTTCTCTCCACCCCCAACATTGCACTATGTTTCGTGCGTGGGGCGTCTCGCAAAGAGAAATCCAAACAAGGAACCCCCCCGATACACTACTCCTTGACAATGTTGATCGTAGGGATCCATTATGTCCACAAAAATCCTACTTCTACAACTACCTAAATATAGAACACCATCTCTAAATACACAAATTAATCTCTATTGAAATTCTTGGGTCGATATACCGCAATTATCACTAAGTACGATCTTTCGACCCTAAAAAAAACTAGTACACCAAATCACCCAAGATGTACGTCATAGAAACTTAGAATCCTCGTCCCCTATAGGATAAATAAATATATATTTACTCTAAATATATATATGCAATCATTCATTCCTATAACCACGTATACATAACACACATAATGTACACTTTGCAATACACATAGAATAAACGGTTATAGGATTACCAAAATACTTCACCATGCTATCATCTTCCAAGAATTACTCACTTTCTCCTGGGGTTAGACCTATCGGACTATTATCACACCGCCATGGCGACAAAATCAATCATAACGTATGGGAAACGGTCATAGTTCCTAACCGGCAAGTGAGAACGACTCATACCCAAGACTTCTCCCCCCAAAATATAAAATCACACAAAAAATAATGGATGACTATGACCTGGGGAATATCCACACCCTGCTCCCCAAACCTGGGGCTCACCCTCATCGCGAAACTTCCCATGATATCATGAGTCGGGTATGCTTCACACCATAAGTATATATATCATTTACACTATATATATATATATATATATATATACACACACACACACACATATACACATATATACACACTATGTCTCGTCCATATGTATAAGATTTATAAACTCGGCTATAAGCATACATAATCCACAATATACTAGTCGTCGTTCCTAGCGTATTAACTTAATTCGTTATATAAATACTATCCCTCACTTGAAGCATATTCATCCAGTACCCCTATGATATGAATAGTCTTCCAATATATCCACCATTAAGGTTATCAACCCAAAGTTTAATGCATGTAACAATCACTACTCATCCCATCTATATCTGAAAGCACATCGATATATCTCGTAATAATTCCGACTATTGGTATGCACATAACTAATAGTCTACCAACCTCAAGCTCAATCATAAATTCATTCTATGATCCCATCCATTATTGTAATCCCCATTGTTAAACACACATCGATATATGACAACTATCCCGACTAGATTTACAACATACCCTATTCTAGTTGATAGTATGATCCCATCGCTCTCAATTCTGACTACGGTTCAATTGCTCCTGAACCCTTAACATTACCACGTTTATGATTTTATTCCTTGAGTTTATCATTACTAAGGATACGCGACCTCTGCCTCTCACTGGTCTCCAAATCATATCTTAAATAGCATCCTATCGCTATAAGGATTCGACACAAAAATTGGCCTACAATGTCACGCAATACCCTCACCCGTCTCCCAAAGAGTCCTAAACCTTAACTCATATCTAAACTCACTTATGACCTGTAAATAGAACTTCCATCCTCAATGAGATTCCCCACCATACCTCAAAATAGTTGTTATTAATACACACATAAACAAAAAGGTACTATCTCTACATTTTATAACTATTTCATGATAGCTCACCCCTATCATATTAAGATAATCCTCCAATCAATTCAGTCCCATAATCATTTTATTACTAAAAGAGGCATCCTACCCTCAAAAATCCAATTCTTACATAGGTCTGAAAGCTCCTATTCATCCTAGGGCACTTATTGCCTTAATATACTATCGTAACCCTGTATAATGAGTCCATTAAGAAAGCCCCTAAGAATAAAGACCAAAATAAAATGGGTAAAAGAAAATCCCATTATTGAGCTAAATATAGGGGACCGGTCAACCGGTCCCAGACCCCCGATCGATCGCGGGTCTAAATTTTGCCCTATAAAGATTGAAGTAGGCCTTTCCCTTGAGGCGCGGTCGACCGATCCCCTGGACGCGGTCGACCGTCCATACCAGATGTCTTGGCCCTTTTTCCAATTTTTTTAATGAACCCTAACTCTCCAAACTCCCAAATTTATCCACTTCCAACCATTTATCTTCCACCCAATTAGGTTTCTAACATCAAAACTCAAATAGAAATCAACCCCACTCATTATACAACCTCAAATCCATGCATAAACATCAAATGCAAGATAAAATACCCAAAACTAGGTTTTGACATTAATACCCAAAATTAAATTCTTTTATCCACAAATTATGAAATGAAATACACAAATGAAATATTTAGCAATATTAAACACTTGCCTCGAAATCGTAGTGGTTGAATCGTCCTCAAGATCGCGTTTTGGCCGGAGTTTCCAAGCTTTTTCCTCCGTCTCTCTTCCTTTCGTCTTCTTTCTCTCTTTGTTTCTCTTTCTAGGGTTTTCTCTCTTTCTCTTAAATGAGATTGGCTGAATTCGTAACCCTCTTAAACCTATAAAACATAAGTCCCAGTTTTAAATAATAATACACACTTTAAATGACTCGTTTACTCCAATTCGAGCCAAACTAACTTAAAAATATTTCGGAACCAAAATAAAATCCAAGGACAGTCATTTCGACTATCTCGACCTATTCGTAATCAATAGGACACTCAGAATTCTCATCCGGAACACTTTATAACGTCCTCAATTTTTGGACCTCAATTACCAAATTTTAAAATTCTCCAATTTAAATAAATTTTATTTCTCCCCAAAATTTAATTTCTCAGTCCCAAAGTCACGGGGTATTACATACTTCCCCCCTTACAAGAATTTCATCCGCGAAATTTAAGTTATGCCTAGGACTTCGAATATCATCTAGTCCTTACATTTATCCTCAACATCACTATACTTATCTTTCCCACTTCTCACATCGAATCATATAGACTTTAGAAATCAAGCTAGCTACCCAGGGAGCCCATACGCCCTGTACCCAAGCTCAACTCGTAAAACCATAACCCGACTCCACTAGCATCAAGTCGTAATATAACTCTCAACAAATATTTATCTATAGTATCATTTTCAGTATATATAAAAGTTTAAAATTTCTAATGGTTGAACTCTTCTTAATTCCTGACATTCACTACCTTCATGCGGGGGAGGTCTCGTAAGCGAAATCCAAACAAGGAACCCTCCCAATACACTACTGTGTAGCTATGTCAAGGATTGAGATCAGTTGAACCAGGGTTAAGGTTTTTATAAAAGGTTTTCGAAATATAGATATCGCTCGGAGGACTATATAGCAATGTACTATAAAACAATTCCATGTCTTTCGACACGCCAAATAAACACCTTATGTTTAAGACACAAGGCCTGAACAAATACAATACTCCTACCAACAACTAGTCCTCCAAACTAGCATAACCCTGAGCTAAATTCCCTGCTCAACAATGAATCTTCTAAACTCTGAACCTCCTCAGTTATATATATAAGTCCCTTTACCTCACATCAAAACATTTCAGCAAGATAAATCCTTCCCTCGTTGGGATACCACAATTACCTTTCCTAGCCTATCTATAAAATAATAACCTTATAACCACTATTGAACAAGCCTTTACAGTCCTCACTTTCAAAAATCAATAGCACCACTCTCTACTGGCTCATCACGAGATGATCTATTATCCCAAAAAGGTGCCATACATAGGCCATACTTACTCACTCTTTCCTCGAAGGAAATTCAGTACACACTATAGTTATAGCGACTAACCACTCATTATAACTTACGCGCGACGTTCCCACTACTGCATAAAGCGTGGCTTAACTCCAACAAAGGTATTAGACCTTATACTTCCATAACCCAATTGCTTTACTTCATCCCTAGGTTCCTCTACTCCTACCAGGACAAGTCCTTCTTCCTAAGGCTTAATTCTACTCAAAGAGACATCCTCCCAAAAATCTTTCCTAACCATCCTGAAGGATAAGGCGCTATTGCGACCCCCGATAATACTGCTTAATACCCTGATGCGGTGATGATCTTGATCCGATGGTATCAACCCCTTCAATACTACTCAACGAACTCGAGTCCCCAAGTTTCTTACTCCTTTCTTACTCGACCACCGTTAGATCATCTTGAGTTGTCGCTAGAAATCTTCTCCTTATCTCCGCCTGAGTTGCGGAAAGAAAATACTTCCAGTCAAAGCTTACCCAAAATCTGTTATGGGTATTGCATCTCCCATTCTGCCCCTTCCTGGACGACTTATTATTGGCGATGTCTAACACGAGAGCAACTATATCAGAACGTCGTTCAAGTGAGTACACCACGCACAAGGAAATAGACTTGGTGAACACAATAATCCTAATAGTAGGGCTCTAAATCAAGAACGCTTACGGAGGAACGCAGAAAACCCGTACGGATCCTAATGACACTAGAACCTAATGCTCTGATACCATCTGTGACACCCCGCTTAAAATAATAACGGGTGGCCATCCCTATACTATATTAAATCAGGAATCTCAGATGGCTCATTCTCAATATCAACATAATATACTAAAATAGATAAGGCTAACTACCCGAAACTATCAAAGCGGATGCCAAAATTTAATAAAAACATACAATAGAATTCAAACCAATAATGAAAATGACTAATGACATGAATTAAGAATATACATGCTCGGCATGAAGAAAGAACATACTCTCAATACATCATGAGTACATACAAAAGTATACCCGAATAAGCTGTCGGGTCACAGACAGTACAAGAACCATAAGAAAGAAATATAAATAGCTACAAATAACTCTTAGATGTAAACCCGATTTACAACAAGAATCCTACCTAGATTTACAAAGGAATAGGAAGCGACTACAATCTAAATCCCGCAACAGTCCGCATCTGCTACGACTCCCAAGACTCGGGAAAGAAAAGCATCCGGTATCCATGCGGTAGGACACCTGTAGTATAATATATATATATATATATATATATATATAGCAGAAGAGAAATATAAATGGGTCAGAGCCCGAGGTGTAAAAATGTTTAGCAAGTGTGTTAATCGTGAATAATAAATATAAATGCACTATTTCATAATTAAAGTGAAGTCGCATTCTCGTGAAACTCCTAAACTCACCACTCACCTATAGCGCACACCTATTCGTGTCCTCAAACCTTAATTAAGTTACCCCTCCCATTTAAGGATAACTTACCTCACCATACGCACGGTCTATACCCGCATGACCTGCCATCCTAAAATAACCCAAGAATCCTTTCCATTCTAATCACACCTAAATATGTATATACACACATATGCCTTACTAGGCTCTCGTGATTCCATTTATTAATTTAAACCAGTTATAGTTTTAATACGTCACCTATTAACATTAAACTTAAATATAAGAGTTTGTTCAATAAATAACATACATTCTAGTACTAAAAGCATAACTTCTCTCCACTCCCAACATTGTACTATGTTTCATGCATGGTGCATCTCGCAAAGTGAAATCCAAACAAGGAACCCCCCCGATACACTACTCCCTGACAATGTTGATCGTAGGGATTCATTATGTCCACACAAATCCTAATACTAAAACTACCTAAATATAGAACACCATCTCTAAATACACAAATTAATCTTTATTGAAATTCTTGGGTCGATATACCGCAATTGTCTCTAAGTACGATCTTTCGACCCTAAAAAAAACTAGTACACCAAATCACCCAAGATGTACGTCATAGAAACTCAAAATCCTCGTCCCCTATAGGATATATAAATATATATATTTACTCTAAATATATACATGCAATCATTCATTCCTATAACCACGTATACATAACACACATATTGTACACTTTGCAATACACATAGCATAAACGGTTATAGGATTACCAAAATACTGCACCATGTTATCATCTTCCAGGAAGTACTCGCTTTCTCCCGAGGTCACCACCTATTGGACTATTATCACACCGCCATATATATATATATATATATATATATATATATATATATATATATATATATATATATATATATATATATATATATATCCACATATACACATATATACACACTATCTCTCGCCCGTATTTACAAGATTTATAAACTCGACTATAAGCATACATAATCCTCAATATACTAGCCGTCGTTCCGAGCGTATTAACTTAATTCGTTATATAAATACAATCCCCCACTCGAAGAATATTTATCCAGTACCTCTATGTATGAATAGTCTTCCAATATATCCAACATTAAGGTTATCAACCCAAAGTTTAACGCATGTAACAATCACTACTCATCCCATCTATATCTGAAAGCACGTCGATATATCTGGTAATAATTCTGACTATTGGTATGCACATAATTAATAGTCTACCAACCTCAAGATCAATCATAAATTCATTCTATGATTCCATCCATTATTGGAATCCCCATTGTTAAACACACACCGATATATGACAACTATCCCGACTAGATTTACAATATACCCTATTCTAGTTGATAGTATGATCCCATCTCACTCAATTCCGACTACGGTTCAATTGCTCCTGAACCCTTAACATTACCATGTTTACGATTTTATTCCTTGAGTTTATCATCACTAAGGATACGCGACCTCTACCTCTCATTGGTCTCCAAATCATATCTTAAACAGAATCCAATCGCTATAAGGATTCGGCACAAAAATTGTCCTACAATGTCATGCCATACCCTCACCCCTCTCCCAAAGAGTCCTAAATCTTAAATCATATCTAAACTCACTTATGACCTCTAAATAGAACTTCCATCCTCATTGAGATTCCCCACATACCTTGAAATAGTTGTTATTAATACACACATAAACACAAAGGGACTATCTCTACATTTTATAACTATTTCATGATATCCCACCCCTATCATATTAAGATAATCCGCCAATCAATTCAGTTCGATAATCATTTTATTACTAAAAGAGGCGTCCTACCCTCAAAAATCTAATTCTTACATAGGTCCAAAAGCCCCTATTCATCCTAGGGCACCTATTCCCTTAATATACTATCACAACCCTCCATAATAAGTCCAATAAGAAATCCCCTGAGAATAAAACCCAATTTAAATGGGGTAAAGTAAAATCCCATTATTGAGCTAAAAATAGGGGACCGATTGATCGGTCCCAGACCCCGATCGACTGTGGGTCTAAATTTTGCCATATAAAGAATGCAGTAGGCATTTCCCTAGAGGCGCGGTCGACCGGTCCCCTGGATACGGTCGACCGGCCATACCAGATGTCTTGGCCCTTTTTCCATTTTTTTTAATGAACCCTAACTCTCCAAACACCCAAATTTATCCACTTCCAACCATTTATCTTCCACCCAATTAGGTTTCTAACATCAAAACACAAATAGAAATCAACTCCACTCATTATATAACCTCAAATCCATGCATAAACATCAAATGCAAGATAAAATACCCAAAACTAGGTTTTGACATTAATACCCAAAATTAAATTCTTTTATCCACAAATTATGAAATGAAATACACAAATGAAATATTTAGCAAGATTAAACACTTTCCTCAAAATCGTAGTGGTTGAATCATCCTCGAGATCGCGTTTTGGCTGGAGTTTCCAAACTTTTTCCTCCCTCTCTCTTCCTTTCTTCTTCTTTCTCTCTTTCTTTATCTTTCTAGGGTTTTATCTCTTTTTCTGTAATAACCCTCGCTTGTGGGACCGTATTTTATAGTAATTACTTAGTATAGTAATTGGAACCAAGTGTTGGGTTATGATTTGAATGATTAATTCAATGTAGAAAAGTTGATATTTATTATGAGGTTGCATACATATCATGATTATGGGAAAATATTGCTATGTCATGCTTATTAATATCATCTGAATATAAAATGATATTTGGCTTAATTATGCGACCGGAACCTAAATTTGAATTTAAAATGTCCAAATGATAATTTGGAGGTTGCAGTTGATTCCGGAACGTGCGAAATAGTCAAATAATGTACCATATTGTATTTTGTAGTTTTGGGCACTTTTGACTGATTGTGCTTTAATTATGCTATTGTGTATTATTTTATCGCACTTTTGATTAATTAAGTGGGGCATTTGGTCTTAGGTCACGACTTAAGCCTTTTTAGTCTTCTATTTCCCCAAAATCCCTTCCTAAACCTAAGAGAGAAAAGAGAAAAGTAGAGAGAAAGCTTTGGAGATTGAGAGAGAGATTTCTACTACACCAAGGAATCTGCATATTTGCTGAATCAAGGCAAGTTTTTACTTGCTATTTGTGTCTTGAGATAGATGATGTGTTATGATAATGGTTTATTGATTTTAGTTTAGAAAACTTAGGGTTTTCTTATGTATATTTTGGGTTTTGATTCACTCTAAGTTGATTCATGAAGTTTTAAGATGATCAATAGCATCTTTGATGTTCTTATAGTGTTGGTATATAAGTTTGGTTGGAAGAAATTGGAGTTTGGGTAGAGATTGGAGTCCAAGACTCCATAGCCAATTCTTGGCAAAATCGCAGGCCCGAATCGATTCGGCCCCCTGGGCGAATCGATTCGGTTAGTTCCAGTGCCCAGGTCTTGTTGACCGAATCGATTCGGAATTAATCTGAATCGATTCGGCAGTTATGCAGAAACCAAAATTTTCTGACCGAATCGATTCGGTCTCCCATCCGAATCGATTCGGCAATTATGCAGAATCTCAATTTTTCTGGCCGAATCGATTCGGCCAAGGGGGCGAATCGATTCGGTAGCCCTGCATTTTCCAACTTTTTCTTTTTTCATTTTTAACCCCTTTTCTATAGGATTTTTGATTAGGGACCTTCTTAAATGAAGTAAACATAGGGTTTAGAGTTCTAGTTGAGTTGGGTCGACATCCTAGACTCGAAAGGGTTCATCTAGGATTCATTCAAGGGGGAATTTAAAGTGATGCTTAGGCATTTCTTTTGTCTCGTAGTTTTATAAGGGTCTAGAATGTATTAAGGTCGATTTTGGAGACTTTAGAATTCAACTTGAGTTACATTTTGACTTGATGGTTTATATTAAAGCCTAAAAGAGGCCTCGGGGATAACTTTGGAGTCTGAATTCCTTATTGAGGATGTTATGTCGGTACGTATCATGTGTAGTCCCGATTTAACTTATGCATTTATTAAATTGGGAAATTGTTAAGATAAATGATAATTTACTAATCATGTAATGGAAATTAATAAAATGGATGATACACACCTCTCTAAATACCATCTTAAGGGAAGTCCGCTCGATAAGTGAAGCCCCCTGGCTAATGAATGCAGGGTGGATATAGTCCTAGGCCATGGGAGCGCTTATGGTTATTTATATGTTCTGCGGGGGTAGGGAGATTCCGGGTGTGGTCTTGGCTACCACGCAGGCTCATGGCCGCTTCCCGACGCTTTCGATAGGATCCCAGGTTGTCTTATGTTAGGCCCTGGAAGATGATGGTTATTTAGGGACGCGCTCAGTGGGGAAACCCGGGCGAGCGGTCTTAGAAGCGTTATATTTATAATTATGACTATTCTAATTATCGAGTTGGACTCGATGGAACATTAATGCCATAAAGAGCAAAATTATGCCGCAAAGAGCATGTTATTGAGATTAGTGCCATATAGAGCACATGATGACAATTATATTCCTGATAAGGAATGGAAAATGAATATTTGAATTGAAATATGATTAAAGATAATAAAGGCTTATAAGCACTTTTAATTCTGTTCTATTATGAATCTCACTCTATGTAGTCCTTCACCAGTTTCAGTTCCTTATATACTATTAACATGCTAGACTATCATCCATGCTTAATTGTGCATCATTATCTTACTTGTCATTTATCTATTGATCACATATACCCGACCCTGACCGGTATTCTTTTCTTGTGGTATCTCTATATGTATATGATCCGCTCAGGTGTTCCGCCGCACGGTCGCCAGTAATGACTTTTCCCTTCCGCATGTTTTGAGGAGCCGTGACACTGTGCGGGTTTCACGGGATTTTGTGTAGACGCCTCTGTTTATGTTTCTAGTTATGTTCGGTTCATTCGGGCTTGTTGCCCAAACAGTTGTAATTGTATAATGGATTTATTATGTAACACTTGATACTATATGTATGTTGTATAGATGGTATTGACCGACGTTTCATTCGGTCCTTTGTATCTTTCGGGATTTCTTATATGCGCTTGTGGGGGTTTCCACCCTCTATTTCTATTATGGGTTGTTGAAGATGTTTTTCTTTTTATTTCAAATCAAAGTTTTTGATAACCCGTTTTCTGGAATATAGAGTGGTTATTCCATATATGTTGTATATTGTCGTGATGCTGAGGATGATATTATCCATTATTTCCTATTTTATCGGGGTATAGGGATGGCCACCCTTTATTTCGGATAGCGGGTTGTCACAGATGGTATCAGAGCATCAGGTTCTAAAGTCTTTAGGATCTATGCGGACTTGTCACGTTCTACCGTAGCGTTCTTTGATATAGAACTTAATGTTAGGATTGTTTTGCTGCCTATGTATGCGATCTTCTGTGAAATAGATTGTCTTACATTATGTTTTAACTCTCTCTCGTCTTTATCTCAGATGCCGCCGAAGAGAGGACGTCCCGCTAGACGTAATAGGGTCGTTGAAGATGAGTTTGGTCCTCCACCGCAGCAGGGGAGTATCAGTGCCGTTGAAGTGGCAAACATTGTGGCCCAAGCCGTCAACGCCGCGATGACTGCAGTGGCCCAACAAATTCCACAATCTCCAGTAAGGGGACAAGAAGCACAAGTTCCCACAGGACCTTCTCAGTGGGAACGGGTGAGGGAATCTTTCCTTAAGGGACATCCCCCGGAATTTGAGGGAGGTTCAGATGTTATCAAGGTGAACCAGTGGAAGAGAGATATGCAGCGCCATCTTAGGATGGTGGAATGTAGTGAGGAGAAGAAGCAGATTCTCGTTACTTTCAAGCTGGTAGGACCGGCCTTACATTGGTGGGAGTCAATGACGACACCCGAGCAAAGGGATACTATGTCCATTTCAAATTTTTGGGCTTTGTTTGATGGGAAGTATTTCCCTCCCGCGGTTCAGAGGGAAATGCAGAGGAAGCTGCAGGATTTGATTCAAGGGGAGAGGTCAGTTGCTGAGTATGAAGAAGAGTTTACCCGGTTAGCCAGTTTTATACCGGATGAGGTAACTCCAGAATCGAAGAGGATCTCCAAGTTTGTGGGAGGTTTGAACTGGCGAATAAAGCAACATTTGCTGGGAAATCCATCTCTGGTGACTTTTGGTGATGTGATGAATGCCTCTTTGCTTCACTGTCAGGAGCACCGATTGTTTCTGCTAAACAAGAAGAAGGTAGTTACTGGGGGGCAAACAGTGAGGCAAGGAGGAGTTGGGAGTGGAGGGGGAACATCTTCTTCCCAATCCTCAGGGAACAAGCAGGTTGAGAGGGATCCTCAGCAGGGGGATTCGTCCAAGCGTTAACGTTTCGGTGGGTTTAATGCTGGCGGTAATAATAACAGGCAAGGTCAAGGTGGTCAGCAACCACAGGGAGGTAGAGGTGGAAATGGTGGTAGGGGCCAACAGGGCCGAGGTGCGGGTCAATTCCGAAATAACCAAGGTAGAAATCAGGATATTACGGCAATCAAATGTTTTCAGTGTGGGGAACTGGGCCACTATAAAAGGGCGTGTCCTCAGTTGGTTGGAGGGCATCTTCCTCGGGCCCCACAGCAGCCGTATGTACAGTTTCCGCCCCAAGCGCCAAATCCGGTTGCTCCTCCTCAACAGGGGCAATTGCAGTACGGAAGGGTTTACCATATTCAGGAGGCTTTGCTTCCTCCAGCTCCTCCGGCACCACCGGCGATCGAGGGTAAGTTTCTCATTCAGGGGCACATGGGTCGAATTCTATTTGATACGGGTGCTACACACTCCTTTATTTCTAGAAGTTTTGCTCAGACTACAGGTTTGATAAAATCTGCTGAAAGTACTTTCACTAGCGTCGAATCCTCTATGGGCGATGGCTCATTGATTTTCTTCGTATGTAAAAACGTAGGAATTAACCTTGGTGACTTGTGTTTTGATGCCGATTTGCTCGTCCTTGATATGGTCGGGTACGATGTAATTTTGGGTATGGATTGGCTAGTGAAGTACCGTGCTATAGTGAATTGCTACGGGAAGAGTATAGTTTTTGCGGTTCCGGGACAAGAGATGTTCCTAGTAGTCATGCCTTGTGTGGAAGGAAGCACGGGTGCCTATTTATATTGTATTGCGAAAGACGCATCTGGAGATGTCGTGGTTCCCCTAGATTCTCTTCCAATCGTCCGGGACTTTGAAGATATTTTTCGGGAGATACCCGGATTACCTCCAAGTCGGGAAATAGAGTTTGTGATTGATTTAATGCCGGGAACTAGGCCGATCGCCAAAGCTCCTTATCGAATGGCTCCTTTGGAGATGAGGGAGCAGAGAGATCAGATTCAGAAGCTACTAGAGCAGGGCTTCATTAGGCGTAGTACCTCGCCATGGGGCGCTCCGGTATTGTTTTTGAAGAAGAGAGACGGTTCTCTCCGATTATGCGTGGACTATAGATAGTTGAATAAAGTCACCATACGGAATAAATACCCTTTACCTCGCATCGACGACTTGTTTAATCAACTTAGGGGAGCTTCATATTTCTCCAAGATCGACTTGCGGGCAGGGTATCACCAATTGAGGATACGAGAGCAAGATGTGTCCAAGACGGCTTTTCTGACCCGTTACGGATCTTATGAGTTCTTGGTTATGCCCTTCGGGCTAACCAATGCCCCTGCCGTATTTATGGACCTTATGAATAGGGTGTTTCGGGATTTCCTTGACCAGTTTATCATTGTGTTTATTGATGACATCCTAGTCTATTCTCAGACGGAGTCGGATCATGATGCTCACTTGCGGTTGGTCCTGCAGAGATTGAGAGATCATCAATTGTATGCAAAGTTTGAGAAGTGTGGCTTCTGGCTGAAGGAAGTTCAATTTTTGGGGCATGTGGTGTCATCCCAAGGCGTGTCTGTGGATCCGAGTAAGGTGGTCGCAGTGAAGGAGTGGGGTCAGCCCACGACGCCCACTGAAGTTAGTAGTTTTCTGGGCTTGGCGGGCTATTACCGTCGATTCATTAAGGGCTTTTCTAAGGTTGCTAGCCCATTGACGAATTTGACCCGGAAAGGAGTAAGATTTGTTTGGGACAGTTCATGTCAAGCAGCTTTCGATGAACTCAAGGATAGACTGACTTCAGCTCCAGTTCTAGCATTGCCAAGGCCGGGATTGGAATATCTCGTCTTTACCGATGCATCTCTTCTGGGGCTAGGAGGTGTTCTTCAACAAGAGAGACAACCTATTGCGTACGCTTCTCGTAAGTTGAAGCCTCACGAGAGCAACTATCCAGTGCATGACTTGGAATTCGCCGCCGTTGTATTTGCCTTGAAGATATGGAGGCATTACCTCTTGGGGGAAAAGTTTAGTCTTTTCACCGACCACAAATCGCTGCAGTACTTATTCTCCCAAAAGGATTTGAACATGCGCCAGCGCCGTTGGTTGGAGTTTGTGAAAGACTACCAATTTGACATTCATTACCACCCCGGGAAGGCGAATGTGGTAGCAGATGCCTTGAGTAGAAAGCCTGATGGAGACTTAGCTAAGGTATGGAAGGCTAAGTGGAAAGAACTCAGCTTGGAGGATGCCGGAGTGAGAGCATTCCTTTCAGTGATGACGGTTACTCCGACGATTATAGCAAAGATTGTGGAAGCTCAGAAGAGAGATAAGTTTTGTCAAGACCACATACGCCAGTTGTGGTCTGAGGGAGCGGAGTCGTACTCAATAGGCTCTGAGGGTGGACTACGCTTCCATGGAAGACTTGTGGTTCCCGATGATGGGGATTTGAGACGTGCAGTGATGGCATAATCCCACGGGTCGAAGGTCACGGTACATCCAGGCGGGGACAAGATGTACCAAGATATGCGTCGTTCGTATTGGTGGGCAGGTATGAAGAGGGATATCTCAGAGTTTGTGTCTCAATGCACTACTTGTCAGTTGGTTAAGATTGACCACCAGCGACCGACAGGTTTGTTACAACCGCTCGAGATTCCCGTGTGGAAATGGGAGAGCATTTTGATGGACTTTGTTATGGGCTTGCCTAGATCGCAGAACGGTCATGATTCAATTTGGGTGATTGTCGACCGTTTGACTAAGTCGGCACACTTCTTGCCCGTGCGCACCGATTATGATACTGCTCGATATGCCCAGTTGTTCATTGAGGAGATCGTTAGACTCCACGGGGTACCTTTGAATATTATCTCCGACAGAGATAAAATATTTGTGTCCCACTTTTGGCAGAGTTTCCAGGGAGCTATGGGGACCGAGTTGAAGTTAAGCTCTTCCTATCATCCTCAAACAGACGGTCAGACCGAAAGGGTAAACCAGATGTTGGAGGATATGCTTCGTATGTGCATACTCGACTTTAAAGGCAGTTGGGAACAGTATCTCCCATTGGTTGAGTTTGCTTACAACAACTCATACCAATTTACCATCGGAATGGCACCCTATGAAGCTCTGTATGGCAGGCCTTGTAGATCGCCCGCTTGTTGGTTGGAAGTGGGTGATAATAAGTTCCTTGGACATGAAATGATCCAAGATACTTCTTTGAAGATTGAGCTTATTCGAAATCACATACGTATAGCCCAAGATCGTCAAAAGAGTTATGCCGATGCGGGTAGGAGGCATATGGAATTGGAGGTTGGAGACCAAGTGTTGGTGCGAGTGTCCCCGATGAAGGGTATTAAGCGTTTTGGGAAGAAAGGGAAGCTTGCACCCCGCTTTGTTGGACCTTTCCCGGTGATTGCAAAGGTTGGTCCCGTAGCATACCAACTTGCCTTGCCGGAACCTTTACAACAAATCCATGATGTATTTCATGTCTCCTCTTTGAAAAAGTACAGAAGGTGTGAAGGTGCCCTTTGTCACATTCCTTTCGAAGATATCAAATTGCAGCCCGATGTTTCTTCTGAAGAACAATCGGTTGCTATCCTTGAGTTTGGGGAGCGAAAGTTAAGATCTCGGGTGGTGCCTCTAGTGAGAGTCCATTGGAGTCATCATCATGCAAGCGAATCAACTTGGGAACGCGAGGATGAGATGCGGTAGAAATATCCACATCTTTTCTCATGAGGTACGCCTGAATTTTGGGGGCAAAATTCCCTCATAAGGGGGGGAGTATGTAATAACCCTCTCTTGTGGGACCGTATTTTATAGTAATTACTTAGTATAGTAATTGGAACCAAGTGTTGGGTTATGATTTGAATGATTAATTCAATGTAGAAAAGTTGATATTTATTATGAGGTTGCATACATATCATGATTATGGGAAAATATTGCTATGTCATGCTTATTAATATCATCTGAATATAAAATGATATTTGGCTTAATTATGAGACCGGAACCTAAATTTGAATTTAAAATGTCCAAATGATAATTTGGAGGTTGCAGTTGATTCCGGAACGTGCGAAATAGTCAAATAATGTACCATATTGTATTTTGTAGTTTTGGGCATTTTTGACTGATTGTGCTTTAATTATGCTATTGCGTATTATTTTATCGCACTTTTGATTAATTAAGTGGGGCATTTGGTCTTAGGTCACGACTTAAGCCTTTTTAGTCTTCTATTTCCCCAAAATCCCTTCCTAAACCTAAGAGAGAAAAGAGAAAAGTAGAGAGAAAGCTTTGGAGATTGAGAGAGAGATTTCTACTACACCAAGGAATCTGCATATTTGCTGAATCAAGGAAAGTTTTTACTTGCTATTTGTGTCTTGAGATAGATGATGTGTTATGATAATGGTTTATTGATTTTAGTTTAGAAAACTTAGGGTTTTCTTATGTATATTTTGGGTTTTGATTCACTCTAAGTTGATTCATGAAGTTTTAAGATGATCAATAGCATCTTTGATGTTCTTATAGTGTTGGTATATAAGTTTGGTTGGAAGAAATTGGAGTTTGGGTAGAGATTGGAGTCCAAGACTCCATAGCCAATTCTTGGCAAAATCGCAGGCCCGAATCGATTCGGCCCCCTGGGCGAATCGATTCGGTTAGTTCCAGTGCCCAGGTCTTGTTGACCGAATCGATTCGGAATTAATCCGAATCGATTCGGCAGTTATGCAGAAACCAAAATTTTCTGACCGAATCGATTCGGTCTCCCATCCGAATCGATTCGGCAATTATGCAGAATCTCAATTTTTCTGGCCGAATCGATTCGGCCAAGGGGGCGAATCGATTCGGTAGCCCTGCATTTTCCAACTTTTTCTTTTTTCATTTTTAACCCCTTTTCTATAGGATTTTTGATTAGGGACCTTCTTAAATGAAGTAAACATAGGGTTTAGAGTTCTAGTTGAGTTGGGTCGACATCCTAGACTCGAAAGGGTTCATCTAGGATTCATTCAAGGGGGAATTTAAAGTGATGCTTAGGCATTTCTTTTGTCTCGTAGTTTTATAAGGGTCTAGAATGTATTAAGGTCGATTTTGGAGACTTTAGAATTCAACTTGAGTTACATTTTGACTTGATGGTTTATATTAAAGCCTAAAAGAGGCCTTGGGGATAACTTTGGAGTCTGAATTCCTTATCGAGGATGTTATGTCGGTACGTATCATGTGTAGTCCCGATTTAACTTATACATTTATTTAAAATGGGAAATTGTTAAGGTAAATGATAATTTACTAATCATGTAATGGAAATTAATAAAATGGATGATACACACCTCTCTAAATACCATCTTAAGGGAAGTCCGCTCGATAGGTGAAGCCCCCTGGCTAATGAATGCAGGGTGGATATAGTCCTAGGCCATGGGAGTGCTTATGGTTATTTATATGTTCTGCGGGTGTAGGGAGATTCCGGGTGTGGTCTTGGCTACCACGCAGGCTCATGGCCGCTTCCCGACGCTTTCGATAGGATCCCAGGTTGTCTTATGTTAGGCCCTGGAAGATGATGGTTATTTAGGGACGCACTCAGTGGGGAAACCCGGACGAGCGGTCTTAGAAGCGTTATATTTATAATTATGACTATTCTAATTATCGAGTTGGACTCGATGGAACATTAATGCCATAAAGAGCAAAATTATGCCGCAAAGAGCATGTTATTGAGATTAGTGCCATATAGAGCACATGATGACAATTATATTCCTGATAAGGAATGGAAAATGAATATTTGAATTGAAATATGATTAAAGATAATAAAGGCTTATAAGCACTTTTAATTATGTTCTATTATGAATCTCACTCTATGTAGTCCTTCACCAGTTTCAGTTCCTTATATACTGTTAACATGCTAGACTATCATCCATGCTTAATTGTGCATCATTATCTTACTTGTCATTTATCTATTGATCACATATACCCGGCCCTGACCGGTATTCTTTTCTTGTGGTATCTCTATATGTATATGATCCGCTCAGGTGTTCCGCCGCACGGTCGCCAGTAATGACTTTTCCCTTCCGCATGTTTTCAGGAGCCGTGACACTGTGCGGGTTTCACGGGATTTTGTGTAGACGCCTCTGTTTATGTTTCTAGTTATGTTCGGTTCATTCGGGCTTGTTTCCAAACAGTTGTAATTGTATAATGGATTTATTATGTAACACTTGATACTATATGTATGTTGTATAGATGGTATTGACCGACGTTTCATTCGGTCCTTTGTATCTTTCGGGATTTCTTATATGCGCTTGTGGGGGTTTCCACCCTCTATTTCTATTATGGGTTGTTGAAGATGTTTTTCTTTTTATTTCAAATCAAAGTTTTTGATAACCCGTTTTCTGGAATATAGAGTGGTTATTCCTTATATGTTGTATATTGTCGTGATGCTGAGGATGATATTATCCATGATTTCCTATTTTATCGGGGTATAGGGCTGGCCACCCTTTATTTCGGATAGCGGGTTGTCACATTTTCCTAATGAGATTGGTTGAATTCGTAAGCCTCTTAAACCTATAAAACACAAGTCCCAGTTTTAAATAATAATACACACTTTAAATGACTCGTTTACTCCAATTCGAGTCAAACTAACTTAAAAATATTCCGAAACCGAAGTAAAAGCTAAGGATAGTCATTTCAACTATCTCGACCTATCCGGAATCAATAGCACACTCAGAATTCTCATCTGGAACACTTTATAAAATCCTCAATTTTTAAACCTCAATTACCAAATTTTAAAATTCTCCAATTTAAATAAATTTTATTTCTCTCAAAAATTTAATTTCTCAGTCCCAAAGTCACGGGGTATTATAGTACATAACATGTCATTAAATAATGAAATCATTCAATAAAGTTCATCCCTTACCAAACAATACATGTTCAGGCAATCCCAAGTCAAGCACAACATTTTCCAAAAGCATAAATATTGCTCCAAGCCAAAACATGCATTGAAGATGCATTGCTCTAAGGCCATGCTTTACAAAACATGCCCAACATTGTTCAACCTCAAAGATAAGCTATTCAACATATCATCAAAGTGTTCATCCATGACACGAGAGTATAAATAAAGAAAAGAAAAAAAAAAGTAATCAAGTAATAATCAACCTTCCTAATACATGCAAAAACAAGCACAACATTCAAAGTTCCAATAAGAAATATTTCTAAGCAATAAAGAGTATGATCTAACCAAATAAAGCTCAACTATAATTTCAAGAGATCAAGAGAAGTAATAAGAATTCATTCCAAGTTTCAATGGTCTAGAAGTGATTTAAAAGAAGTAAACAATCTCACAAAATGAATTACATACCTCGAATCACTTTCATAAACCTTCATAATCTTTTCTTAGTCAAAATTCATAAAATCCAAAATGGCCTACTTTTATAGTAGACTCCAAGATAGTCTACTTATGGATTTGACTCCATGACAAGGTATTTTAGGCCAATGCATTATGACTTGTTCAATTGAGCTAAAAAAGAAAAGTTTCCAAAAAATATCCCTTCCATATATGGTCTACTTTATATGTTTGAAAATGATTCCAAGGATAATTTGGATAAAGATTTTAAGCAGATCTATTTTAAATTTTAAACAACCTTAGTTCCCTCTTATTACGAAACTACCCTATAACGACTAGTTTTTGAAATGCCTACAAAAGGTGAGAGTGCTCATGTCGATGGTGATTGCCCAAATAAAAATTAATTCACCTATTAAAAGAAAAAAAGTTTGTTAATTTATTATTTACAAACGGGTTTAACAATCCAAAAGTCTATGTGAAAAAATATATTACAAAGTTCTAGAATATCTCAAGTTTTATCTTTTTAATTAAGATAATGATTTTAAAAGATGGAGAATAAGTAAAACAAGCACAAGACCAGATGTATAAGGGAAAAACATTATTACATGAAAATCATAGGATGATAAGAATGACAAATGCACTATGGTAGAGTTTTACATCTAGAAGAAATAGACTTACAACCTCACGACACTACAATTGACTATACACCCTGCCCTACCATATTCTCCATAGAGATAACAAATAGATGGAATGTGATGCGCAACCATAACTTGTTTTGGTCCGTAACCAATGCCTTTGAATCTTTTGCCCAAAACTTTTTTATTCAAAGTAGAAGAAACTTATGTTGTTTCGGGATGAAAATTTCAAAAAAATAAAATGATATAACTTGGATCTTTGAAGGAATCATTTTGATATTTGTGTTGTGGTCTTTGCAAAGCGCGTGGTGCTTTAAATCTTAAAAAGATTTTTTACAAGCCAAGAAAGAGAAAATATTTAATCACTAATAAAGATTGTATTTTGAATACCAGATGAGTAAACATGCCTCTATTAAAAACAATAGCTTTAAATAATTCAACGAATAGGAGTAGAAAAATGTTCTCTCAAATATATGAAATGTTATGATCAACAAAGTATTTCTTTAAATATCTCACTCTTAGTTTGGGAGATTAGACAACACAATAACATATATCTTCTTGAATTGAAAAATGTTTAAAGGCTTAAATTCTTGGTGTCACATTCTTAAGGTGTCAAATATTCACATCAAGGTCTAAGTCGCCTGAAAAGGTGTACTTAACACACTAACCAAGAAGATCTTAAAGAAAGATCTTGTACAAAAGTGACTTTTGGTGCTGTCACACGTGTGTCGCTGTAAGGTCTCCAGAGCAAGCGATTGCATCATTGAGGTGAACCTGAAGCGATCCAGGTCATGCAATAGTCCAGATTTTTTACAAGAGGACACAAACTACTCGCGAGACAGTCTTGCTACAACGAGTAGGATCATCGTTGTGGCGGAACTACTGGGAGGCAAGTCCCACATTTTGCATGATTTTTTGAATATGGACAAGAAAATATGACCAAGAAGTTTCTCTTTAGCGAGGCCAGTCCTTATTGCAGTGAAGCTGAGGTGAGGGAAGATAAAATAAGCCAAAGATCTTAATAGTAATAGGCCTAATATAAACAATTTAGACTTCACGCAAGAATATAAAATATATCAAGCAAAGGTATAAGTAATGTTAAACCTAATAAGAATTTTAAAGTCAAGACTTTACAAGGATCATGATGAGTATGATCAGTATAAATGAAAATTCGATTAACTCTAAACAAAATCCAAAATAAAAAAAAATTACATCACTTCTTTTTCCTCTTAAACATACCAAAGACAGAAAAATCAATAATCTCACTATTAGCATTATGTAAGGCATCCCTAACATTTTGCACATGCATATCAAACTGGTGTTGTAGGTCTTCATAAAATGAAGAGTTCATCGGACCAAATTTTGATATCAAACTAGAACCATTTTAGTTGATATCCTAGACATGATAGAATCTAACTCATTTCCATTTATAGGGAATGAACTAGATGGCAGTGATGTATGGGTAGGACGAGGAGGCGGTGGAGCAATGACATGTAGTGGTATATTGAGGTCATTATGGTCGCGAAGCTGAGATATTCACTTAAAATATGAATGAATAGTCAATGCGAATTTCATTTTTTTCATTACTTCCCCTAGGAGATAAGGAACACCACACTCCACAAGAAAATGCATGATCAAATGACTGTAGGTAAGATCTTGATCTTTTGAACTATCCTTAGTGTGATAAAAAAATACAATCTAAGATCAAGTCACACAAACACATACCAACACTCAAACTAATGGCGTTCAACAATCATGCACATTTGGAAGTTACATTGTTAGGGTGTTATGTGGGGAAAACACAAAAAAACAACAATATTTAGGGTGTATAAGTATTTATCAAGATAAACATGCAAAAAAGTAATACCGTTACATTAATGACAATAGTTGTCACTCAAAAGTCTTATAGCATTCCAGTCGCTAGATCCACTAAAAAACAACTCGTAAGGATAATTGGGGAATTTTTTTTCTAGAACACCAAAGTGGTTTCTTATCCACTTAGAATAAAGTTTCACTTGAATTCCCCTCACTTTGGCAGAAAGAAATAAATTACCTTCATAATACTTACCATCCACAAGAGTTGAATAAAATTCTCTCACCACGTTGGTGAATATGGTCCAGTTTGAGAACAAATATCTTTTATCCCAAAACTCGTACAAACGGGTGTAAAAAAAAAGAATCCAAATCCGTTGACCTCTACCAATGTATGGAACATGTGGAGCAGAGTTCACTAAATCAAAACGATTGGTGTAATTCGAGTCATATGAGCTTGATTATTGATCCATACGATAGCCTAAAATCACACGCCAAGACACAAGTATATAAATCCTATGGGATAAGAAAATGAAAACCAAGGATCCTATATTAGCAAGATATGTAGACAAACCCCAACAATGGAACACAAAATCTATACAAACTAAGTTCTACTCAAGATATTTTAATTTAAACTTAAGATAAGTATAAACTCAACAATCATAGATAAGAGTTCTTAAAGATCTATAAAAACAGCTATCACCAAGCAATAACTCTAAAAAGGATTAAACCACAAATTTTCTAGAAAATAAACTTACCAAGATGATGATTAATAAATTAGAATGAGGTAAAGATAACCCAAGAGACTTGTAAGAGCTAAAAGGGGAGGAAGACAAGATGTATCTCTAAGAGGTGAAAGAGGTTTTGAGAAAACAAATGGGTTCATGATTAAAATATCCCAATTTCGGGATTTTTATCATTCCCGTCACTGTAGCGACATAGGTCATGCCAGCTTTGAGTGATTAAAGGTTTTGCTAAAACAACACAAACAAAAAGGAAATGTACATATAGATTCTAATCTATAACGTGGTTACATTTTATTCCCTGAAATACCATTTTGAATGACCCTATAAGATATAAAAAGATCATATATTGGTTCTCAGTTATGCCAAATACCTTATAAAAATAATAGTTTGAGCATTCAGTAGCCTAAGGTCGAATTAAAGCCATATAAAAGATAGAGTGATTTCATAGACATAACTCGTGATATAAAGTGAATAAAATGAAAAACCCGTAAAATCGAATAATGAAGATCAATGTTTGAACTAACTTTTGATTTTTTTTACTCTATACAATAAAGAGAGAGACTTATTTTTCCTTAAAAACCAAAAAAATTTCAACTATCATATTTCTCTTTTAAATATAGATTTGTGATTAAGACCTTTAAAGTCTAATATCATTTATGTTACTCAATTTTGGATATATAAAAATCTTTGAGACATCGGTTTTGATTAAAATTTTCAGTTGGTGATTTTCACTCAATTATTACAAAAGGTGGGGAACTATTTCCCATTTTTCAAAAGCAGATCTCACGTCCCATAGTTGTAGTCCTTACCACATCATCACTCATGATTTTGAGCATATATATTTTCAACTATATCCATGATAATAAAAACTCTTATACACAAAAGGATTAACAATGTAACCTTGTCATTAAAACATCGCATGAAACTTTTAATTCTTAATAGAAGTAGAAACAAAATCCCTTAATTACATTGTTTGGAAATGCTTAAGTTTATTATGCGGTACAAAAATGCATGAGTTACGAAAACTACTTTAAATTGCAAGTTCAATTTACCAAGGCAATTCAAGCTATAAAGTGTAAGCATGGAGTATTAAAAATCCTAAATAGAATCACTAGTATAATAACTAAGAAAGTAGGTTTGCATTTAAGTTTATGGGATGAAATAATACCTAACAAGGATAGAAGACCATATTATAGAAGGCCAAAATTTAAAGTTATAAAAAAAACAAAGATCATAACTAAAGAAAATAATAATTGATAGAGATATTTCAAGACGTCTATCTAAAACGTGTAAACCAAACACTCTAAGACACCTAAACTGCAAGAATCTTATTTTTTTAACAAGGACCAAGCCTTAGCAATTTTTTAATGATTCTTATTCTCCTCTATCAATAGTTTATTTCGCAACCCTATCGAGATAAAGTATAAAAGAGATGGACCTAGAAACTAAATTGGAAAGTGTGGAAGGATAAAATATTTTATTCTTTTCATCATCCTATCTAACTTTTGAGTAATACACATTATATTCATCTTAAAAGTGGTTATGGATAGTAGCTTAGTCTCAAGAAAAGAGATTTCATTCTGTAGGGCTATTCTTGAGTTTTCACTCTCATGTAAGGTTATCCTACGAAACTCAATTACATATAAAGAATGTCAACAAAACTTCCTTTAACATATGGTGCACTACTCACCATGTGTGGATCAACAAAATCACTCACAAAACTCTTTATTACCTTATCCATTTGGTTCTCGATAGCTAAATTGGTAAAGACTTCCATTTTATGCCTTTCGAGGTCAATGAACTCCTCGTAAAGCCTAACATAGTCTGATTAAAGATCATCGTCGTCGTCTTCCTCACTAGTGCTTAAAGAGGGTCTCATAATTGTCATTTCTTCACTAGGAAAAAGAGGAACATTAAAATTCTCTAAATCATCTAACTGGTTCAATTTCTCTCTTGCCATAAATTGACATAGTTGTATTCTTGAGATTCATTGTCGAAATCCTAGTTATCATCGTTAAAAGTGGCTTGATAAGATTTTTTCCACCAACATGACTCATATATGAGGGACATTTCTTTGACATATTCCCTCAACCACCACACATAAAACACGTGGAGGTCATTGGAGATTCATCTTTATTCTTTCCCCTTCCATGAGCAATCACAAGTCGGGGTGGATAGTTTTTGGGCGCACGTCTAAACTGAAATCATTTCTACAACTTCTTGGCAAACTGAATGAGAAATGCCATATAATCCTCACTAACATCATGGGAACTAAGCCTGAGATATGCCTTTATAGACTTGAAAGATATATTTTTCTCCTTTTCTATGAGGCACTCATTCGCGATAAGACAAATTCGCCTAGTAGGTTTAAAGAGAGCCAACCAATTCATTTACATACATTAACTTTGAAAGTAAGGCTTTAAACTATTGAATGTGTTACACCTTGTTAAAACAGAGGAGGACATCACGTAATAATTTATCAATAATCTTATTCATTCTTAGAGTCTTTCCCAAGGAAAAGACAGAGGTAACTATGTACTTCTTAGAACTTGTCAAAAGTTTCGTTCTCTTTCATGGTAAGAAGTTTGAAACAGTTCGTAAGTCATTGAATATTATAATGATTCATGGCGGAGGTGACTTATTAGGTCATTTGTAAAACATTCCATGTCTCTTTAGGCATCATACTTGTGGATATACATTTAAACTCATTCGAGGACAATCAACAAAAAATAGCATTAAGTCCCTTCATGTTCCACACACTATCCCTTAAATGATTGTCATCCTAACTAGATCTAATATTATCAACTTGGACGTCATCAACAACGGTTTTAGGAAACGTCCATCCCATAAGCACAATATTCCATATATGATCATCCATAGACACTAGATATGCTATAATATGGGCTTTCTAATAGGAATAATTTCTGGCATAAAAGGGAGGAGGTAAGAGGGCTGAACTTCCATCCGTAGCACAAAAAAAGGATATGTAACTATCTTTTTACAACCAAAACTTGGAGATCCACTATCATACCAGTTCATAGTGTGACTTTCGATGGTAGCTACCCCAATAAAAATAAATTCAACTAATTCAAGAAATAGGTTTGTCAATTTATTAGTTATAAAAAAGGTTTAACAAATCAAAAGTCTATGTGATAAAATATTTTACTAAGTTTTAGAATATATCAATTTTTATCTTCTTAACTATGTCAATGATTCTAAAAGATGTGAAAAGAGTAAAGTAAGCAGAAATATCGAATGTACGAGGAAAAACCTCACTAATAGGAAAACCTAGGGTCAATAAGAATTAGAAATGCACAATGGTAGAGTTTTACAACTAGAAAAATATACTTACAACCTCAGAATGCCACAATTTACTAGACACTCTTTCCTACCATATACTCTGTATAGAGCACTAATAGTTAGAGTATGTTGCATAATCGTGATTGGTTTTGGTCCCCAACCGATGCCTTCAAATCCTTGGACAGTTTTTTTTAAAGATAAATAAACTTATGTTTTTTCAAGACGGAACCTTCATGAAACCAAAATGATACACCTAGGGTATTTGAGAGAATCTAATATATATGTGTATTGTGGTGTTTGGAAAGGGTGTGGTGCTTTAAATCTCAAGAATTTTTTTAAGCCAGGGAAGAGAAAATATTTACTCACCAATAAAGATTGGATTTTGAACACAAGATGAGTAAATATAAGTCTATTAAAAGTGATGAGTAGAAACAACTCAAAGAAGAGGAGCGAAAAAATGTTCTCTCAAATATATGAAATATTTTGATCAGCAAAAGTATTTTTTAAAATCTCTCACTCCTAGTTTGGAAGAGTAAATGTAAGAGAGTAATTTATAATTTCTCATTTGATTTTTATTTGGCTTACAACAATACACCCCACTACACCTTCCTGGCCATTCTTAAGTCTTTGAAGATAAGAAACAGTGGTGATATTTGCAAGATTGAAAATCTCTCATCGCATCTTTATTCGAGATAAGTTATGAGGTGGTTTATTAAAGATTTAAATATCCAGAGGTTATTTTTAAAGAGTTTGCATTTAAAAATTTTCAAAATATTTTTTTAAATGATTTTCAAAGAATTTTTGAAAACTCGTTGTAATACCCCCGAGATTTTTGGGACAATATTTATTTATTTTTGGGAGAAATAAATATTAATTTAATTGGAGAATAATTAATTTGGCATTTGAGGTCAAAATTTGAAGATGTTAGAAAGTGGTTCGAATGGCAATTCTGAGGGTGTGGTTGTTTTCGGAAGGGTCGAGATAGTCGAAATGACTGTACTTGCGGCTTATTTAGGTTTCAAAATATGTTTAGTTCATTTGGCTCGAATTAAAGTGACCGAGTCATTTAAAGTGTGTATTATCATTTAAAGTTGTGTATTTTGGGAGATAAGGCTTATTAAGCCTACAGGACATTTAATCTCATTAGATAGAAAGAGAAAGAAATAGAGAAATAGAGAGAAGAAGAAAAGAAGAAGAGAAAGAGGAGAAAAGTGGGATTTTCGACCATTACACGATCTCAAGGAAGATTCAGACTCTACGAATTTGAGCCAAGTGATTAAACTTGCTAAATTATTGTTGTGTATCATTTATTTCATGATTTGTGGATAAAAATTGTGGATTTTGGGTTTAAAATGTTAAAACCTAGATTTTGGGTAAAATCTTAGATTTGTTGTGTATATAATGGATTTCAGGTTCAAATTAGTTTAGGTGTGTTATTTGATGAGTATTATGGTTGTATATATGTTTGGGTTGAAGAGAAATGAAGAGAAGATGATAGATATGATTTTTGGGATTTTTGGCTTTTGAGGAAAAAAGTAACCATTTTCGTAGCCTCTGATAGGCCGAATCGATTTGGATTGTTACAGGTGCCTAGGTCTGAGTGATCGAATCGATTCAGACACAACCTGAATCGATTTGGCCCGAGATAGAAGCCCAGGTCTTTGGACCCGAATAGATTCACCTTGGAGGCCGAATCGATTCGGATTGGGCCCGAATCGATTCAGAAACAGGGCAGTTTTGGGGATGTTTTTCTAGGGTGAGTTTCATCCCGTTTTATTTGAGTTTGTCGATTAGGAACCTCTATAGGAGTTATGAGAAGTGTGTTTTGGATACTTTTAGGGAGTTTCCTTTATGAGAAATTATTGGATTCATATTGACTTAATTTGAGAGAATACCGATTAGAGAGTATCGTATCGACAAAGTGGGGAAGCCCACTATCATTGAGAATTCCGTGGGGAGATAATTATGGATTTATAAGAGAGAGTTAGGATGCGTTAGTGATAATGGATTTTAGAATAAAATCCCAAATGGGATAGCTTTAAAGGTTCATATGATTGATTGAACCATATTATGGATTGAGAATAATAATGCTGATCGATGTGCATACGGATATAGAGAATATCATTAACGTAAATAGAATTTAGAGACGATTCATAAATAGAAGCGAGATGTGAACTTTAAGAGAGAAATAGTATAGTGTATGCTAAGTGGGGAAGATATGTGAGTTATTGACGAATAGTATATTGGGAGTAAAATATACTAATAGTGATATTATTTCACTTACTCCTAAGAGCATACTATGAGTATGTAAATAGTGTCATATATATACCTTGTGTGATGGTATACATTTATATGATGTGTTGATGTATGTATATCTTATGTGAATGATATATATATATATACATATATATATATATACATATATATATATATATGTATATATATATATATATATACATATATATATATATATATATATATATGTGTGTGTGTGTGTGTGTGTGAAGCATACCCCCTCTATGCTATCATGGGAAGTTGCGCGATGTGGGTGAGCCCTCTGGCTTGAGGAGCAGGGCGCGTATAGTCCCCAGGTCATAGCGTCAATTTATTATTGTGTGATTTTTATTGGGGGTGAGACGTGGTGGTGTGTGTGTGTGTGTGTGAAGCATACCCCCTCTATGCTATCATGGGAAGTTGCGCGATGTGGGTGAGCCCTCTGGCTTGAGGAGCAGGGCGCGTATAGTCCCCAGGTCATAGCGTCAATTTATTATTGTGTGATTTTTATTAGGGGTGAGACGTGGTGGGTATGTTTCGTCTCATTTTCGGGGAGGAACTATGACCGCGTACGTTGTGATATGGTTTTTGCCAAGGTGGTGTGAGATTCCGACCGTTGGTACCTAGGATGATATGTGAGTGATTCCCTGGTAGATGATAGCATTGAGAACCATCATCCTTGAGTTATAGCTCACTGGGATGGTTATTACTATACTTGTGTGAATAGAATATTCATTGTATATGATTATGTGATATCATTTATCTCTAGAGTAAAGATATATAAAAAGATTGATGGAATCTCATTCCGGGACATTTTAGCCGGACCAATAGTGTGATGAAAATGTAAAGTGAAATTGGAGAGTAAATAATTACATGAGAAGATATAGTAATTTGGGTATCGAGGTCATAATGGACCTCAACGACCAACATTCCCAAGGAGTAGTGTATCGGGGGGGGGGGGGGGTCCTTGTTTGGATTTCGCTTGCAAGACGTCCCATGCACGAAACGCAATGCAATGTTGGGAGTGAGGAGAAGTTAGTCCTTAGTGCTTACATTTATATATTAGTATATCTCGACGATCGACAATGCCAAGGAGTAGTGAATCGGGGGGGGGGGGGTTGTTCCTTGTTTGGATTTCGCTTGCGAGACGTCCCACGCACGAAACGCCATGTACTGTTGAGAATTGAGAATAATAAATCATTTATAGTATAAGAGAAATTTGGGTTAGATGCGTCATGAATTGAGGCATAATGAATCTTGATAATCAATACTGCCAAGGAGTAGTGTATTGGGAGGGTTCCTTGTTTGGATTTCGCTTGCGAGACGTCCCACGCACGAAACGCAGTGCAGTATTGAGAATTGGGAGAAGTTTAGTCATTAGCACTTAGATGCTAATAACTCAAATACAAATATATATATATATATATATATATATATATATATATTTATTTATTTATTTATGTAAATAACTAGAATATGAGAAATTCTAGTAAAAGATAATGTTTATATATTTTTTATATGTTTAGAAAGTGGGCGTATTATTGAGATCGATAGTATTAGAAGTTAAGGGATATAATTTAGATAGGATTTTATTTGGGTATAAATTTGGGATTGAGTTAGATTACTTTGTCCCTAGATAGATTTGGGCAATTCTTTGGAGATCATGTGCATACGTTTAATTGCGCGCTTTAGTTGAGAGGCGAGTTGAATTTTATGGAGAGTGCGACTCCACTTAAATCATGTCATAATGCAGTTATAATTATTATACATTTTAATGCACTTTGCTATAAAAAAATTCAACACCTCCGACTCTGACCCATTTGTATTTTCTCTTGCCTCGTTTATATTGTATTATTTTAGGTGTTCCTCCGCAAGGACGCCATTGATGATATCCATCCAGTGTATTAGTGGAGCTGTGGCAGTAGCTGACTGTTGCGGTATTTTGATATAGTCGATTCCTATCTTTTGTGGATCTAGATTAGGATTCAGTTTGTGTATCGGGTTTATACCCAAGTGTTGTAGTGTAGAACTTTTATATTTTTTTCCTCTCTGAGTATTTTATTGTCTGTGACCCGATAGCATATTCGGTTAATTCATTTGGTACATTTAGTTGTACTATTTTGTTAGTCTCTTTTATATTATTTGAGCATGTGTGTGTCCTCTATCATATTATGTTGTTGTTATGTTGCTGGTTAGCTATTGCATGGTTGGTTTTAGAAATGTAAATAATGTTTTATATTTTTTTATACCCTCTTTTTATGGTAATGGGTAGTTAGCCATATTTATTTTAGAATCATCAGTAGATGCTGAGAATGATCCACTTGAGATTCCTGATTATTTTAGTATAGGGTTGGCCACCAGTTATTATTTTAAGCGGGGTGTCACACTCGCTAACTCGTTAGAAAAATATTAACATGTCATTTGATCGAGTTACATCGGGTCATTAGAATGACGTTCCCACATTCGAACGAAATCTTGAACTTCATGTTTTGGGTTCGCTCTAGAAAATCGTTCGAAGTTTCATTGGAAACCATTCGAAAAAGATCAGGCACATCGTTCAAATGAGGTGGCAGTCCGTTCGATGAGTATATATATGTTTTTGGTTTTTTATTAAATCTTTTACAAATATTTAATCCCTATATTTTGTTACAACTTTCTCTATGAATAAAAATTCAGGATTAAACTTTTCAACAAGCCCTTTAGAGTTATTTTTGTGATCAAACGCTATAATTTTTTCATCCAAACCCCTTAGATCTTTAAGGATCACTTTACCAAATCAAATCAAGAAGAACATAATCAAATGTTCTAAAATGTGTAGAGATTTTCTCTATTGCTGATATGTGGAGTTGAGGCTCTATGGATGAAAAAGAAAGGGATTGTGATTCCAGAGGCTGATTGGCGGTTACCGAGGCAAGATCTGCTTATTGCGGGCCATGCTAGACTGCATTATTTTTCGTAGAAGATTTGAAGACATCTTTTCAATATACTTAGTGGATATCTAAGTAGTATTTAAGTTGTTAAGTGTTGTCTTATCTTAACTAATGCTGAATTGAAGGTTTTGTCCGAAAGGAATTTTTCCTCTATCTTCTTCTCATTTTGTTTGGTCTAGAATTTAACTTCATAATTTATCTTGCATGTTCATTTTAATTTAAATCAAGATACAGTTTGGTAAAAAGTGAATTTGTGTGTTTAGACATAGACACAAGTAAATTTGTATAACCCTTGCTTTCTTAAATTGGTATCAGAGCATGTTGACTAAATTATCGTGTGGTCCTGATTTTTTTTGTTCTTTTTGAATACCAATTATTCAAATCCGTATCAGAGAAGGTTACACTAATTTATTTTATGATTGTTACATTTGGAGTTATATGGATAATTTGTATAATGGCCTACATATTTTTAATGTGTCAAATTATGCATATTGGAATGCTCGATAGAGATAAACCGAAATCGATTGGCAAGAGAGTTAGGATTATTTGTGAAAGAGGGTGGACGCCACCCACTGTGACTAACGACAATGTTGAAGGTCTTAAACCTATCACTTCTTGGATAGAGGATGATTTTAAGTGGAGTAATTCTAACTCCCGTCGCTTGAGCATAATTTTTTGTGCAATCACTCTCGACCAATTTCGCCGCATCTTGACATGCCCCACGTCTGAACAAGTGTATGATACTCTCAAACTCACTCAAGAGGGTACTAGTTCTATGAAAGCTTCTAAGATACAATATCTCACCACACAGTTTTAAACTATTACTATGCTAGAATTTAAGACCTTTGTAGAATTTTATGCTACATCATCTGATATAGTCAATTTTAGTTTTAACTTAGGTAAGGGAATTCTTTAAACGAGAGTTATGAAAAATATGTTGAGATACACGCCATCCTATTTTATCCCTAAAGTCATCATCCTTAATTCATTGGGATTTTAGATACTCTTAGGTTAGAAGAACTCGTAGGAAACCTTCAAACATATGAAATCGATATGTTTCCCAAATCTAAAAAGAAAAAGGAAATATGGATTGCTTTGAAAGTTTAGTCTAAGAATAAAGAAAAGGTTTTAAATTCTAACTCTAATTTTGATTTTGGGATTGATGATCTTGCCTTAATCGCGAAAAATTTCAAAAAAAAAAAATTCTCAAATTTAACAAAGAAAATTCTTTCAAAGAAAATGAAAGTTTTGATATAAATAAAAATATCAATGACCACAAGAATGTATGTGAGAATGATCTAGTGAGATGTTTGTCATGTTAGGGGAAAGGAAAGAAAGATCATGAGTGTCCAACTGGGCTAAAGAGACATGAAAAAGTCAAAACTACACACAAATTCACTCTTAGCAATAGTGACGTCGAGTCAGTGGATTTTGGGGATGAATCACCCTATGAATCATGTCTTGCATTCATGCGCAGTCACATTAGTACTTTGAGTTTGTCCAACTCTGGTGAGGACATTTCTAAAGGTGATAGCCTCAACACTTTGTCGAACCATTCTGGAGAGAGTGAGAGTGATGAAGAGAATTTGAGGGAGGGAGAAAGAGGACTTCAATGCACCTGTGGTGAACTTTATAAAGAGTCTTTGAGAACCAAAAATCAAAATGAAAGTTTGAATCTTAGGGTGTTTGATTTAGAGAATGAAGTAAATTTTTTTAGGAAGTGTGAGGCATCGGTGAGTCAACTCGAGAAGTTAAATGTTTCTTTGTATGAGTAATTGATTATGGTTGGAAGGGAAAATACCGATTTGACCAACACTATGTCTAGTCTTACGAGAGATCTTCAAGCTTCATTGGAGACTCGTGATAAACTTGAAGTTTGTGTATCCTAACTCAAAAAATAACTCTTGCGTAACCGGGAGGTCAACGTTACGTTAGAGGATATGTCTAAGAAGGTTGGAATGATGTTCATTGGTCATATGTTAGGTTTTACCAAGAGGCAAGGAATAAGTTACAATGATGCATCCACGTCTAATGCTGCACCTGTACCGATTCTCGAGTTTGTGATGGATCCTTATTAGCCTAGATCTAACCCACCAAGGAGAGAGCGTCCTAGACATTTTAACCAAGGTAGGCCTAAGACTATTTAGGGGTGTTCGTATTACAAATGAAGAGGTCGCCTTAGGGAGTTTTATTTTAAGTTGGGAAGAGTTTCACACACATATGTTCCCCAGTAGGCTCCCACACGAGTTCACACACATATTCCCGCAGACACTCACATACGCGGTCCTACTCTTGCTCCCACACACTGTCATAGAGGCTTTGAGAGTTTTCAAGAGCAGTTAGAGTTTCTAGTCAAAACTTCACAAAGTTTGATACATGAATTTTGAAGGATGCCTATTCCTATTGAGAAAAACTACCAAACCAACGATTTAGTTTGGATACTTTATCCATTATTGGGTGATTATCATGTTCATATCATTTGTCCCTATTGTTAGATCGTATTTCTATGTTTATATATGCTTTTCTTTGAAAAATCCAAAAATATTTTGGATTCTTTAGAAAGAGTTTGAAAAACTCAAAAATATTTTATTTTTGACAAATTTTTTGAAAAAGACAAAACGGTTTTTGTATTTTACTTTCACTATATATGGATTCTAATACCTTGTTATTTTGATGGCTTATTTATGATTATTATATAAGATTTAATTCAGGATATTTTGTATTTAATAATTTTTTTAATTATATTTAAAAATAATTTATTTTAGTTTGAAATTGAATCAAACATTTAAATTTAAATCGTTTTTGGACATTTTATACTGGTTTAAACATGTTAAATAGACTATTTTGAATTAAAGGTCAATCTAGTAATATGTGTTAGCTTAGGCTCCAATATAGAGTTTGAGAGACCGACTATATAAGGAATAATTTTCCTGGTTATAAGGAAAGGAAGATGAAAAAGAGAGGCTAACAAATGAAATTTAAAGAGGCAAAAATGAGAGGAATAGAAAGAGTTATTTTGAAGTGTTTTAGGTTTTCTTTTGAGTGCTTTTGGATGAGATTTGAGAAAAACTCAAACACAGACCTGACCCAATATTTGGTGTAGAATCCAAATATGAAGTCGGATTGGCGGTTCAAATAATGCCTCAGTCAGATTCTTTTGTGTTTCTAAAATAGGCCTACAATTTTGGATTTCGACTCTCTTGAGGTAGTTAGATTCTCCTATTGTTAATTTGGTATGCTACACCTATTCAATCTTGATTGTATAGTTATATACATGTTATGTGTTGCATTTTTATGTAGTATATGTTCGTATATTATGTTCATTCTTGCACCCATTTTGTATGTGTTATTTTCAGGCTACGTACTTTGGGTAACGAAACTAGTTAATTTTACGAATATGTTGAATTATAGAAATTGGGTAGAAAATATGTGAACTTGATTTATGAGAATTGAATTGGAAATTTATTTGAATCGGGAGAATGATATTATGATGATTATTATTGGAGAATGTAGATATTTTCTTTAGCCAAATCAAATGTTGGACGGGTGTGCTGTCGGCTATGATTTTATTTATTTTTTGAAGACTAGGACATGATTTTATTGCGAGCATGCCATGATTTTATGATGGTGATGCTAAGATTTTGTGATGGGGATGTCAGGTTATGATGGGTCATGTGCCAGAGTTATGTTATTTATTTTAGAGGGCCATTGGATTGTTTTGCGAATAATTAACAGGATAGTGAATGACAGTCCATATCGTACTTAGGGAAATGCTGCAGGGATTTTGATATGGGTTTTTTCGTTGTGTACTGTCCATGGTGAGATCCTAGGTTATGATTATATTATTAGGATTTTAGTTTGATTTTCATATTACATACACTCTTATATATGATGTACGTACTCATGAGTATGTGTAGTTACACTGGAGCAGTTATACGAGCTACTGAGTTTTCCACTCCCCCCCCCCATAGTTTGTTGTATTTCAGGTTTGATACGAGATGATATTTATGGCATCGTTGCGATTGGGATTGTCATTGGAAGCCCTGGATATTTATTTTCAAAATTTAAATGTACTACTTTATTCATTGTATCTTTTTGCTAAATTTAAATGGTATTTTTTATAGAAAAAATGTCACATCCTTGAACGTGGATGGATATATTAACTAATGTTAACATGTGATAGGATTATAATTAATACAACGAAAATAAAAGGCTTTTATTAAGTAGATGACTGGCATTTTATTACATAGTAAAGTTTGGTAAATAACAGAAATACATTCTATTTATTTTTGGAGTACATAAACATAAAATATTGAGGAACACTGGTAGTTCATAGGAGCCGATAGGTTGCGGTATAGATATTCCAATGAGGCTTTCCATATTTGTCCATTATTGCCCACGCGTATGTAACTGCAAATACTGTTGGAGGTAAAAGTGAATAGAAGTTCAAAGAGGCGGGCTGTAACGATCCTCTTCAGGCTTATTATTCATCTAGAAGGAAAACAATAATTTTTTATTTCTATACAAAAAGGTAAAGATACTAATAAGATTAGGGAGGGTTAGTATTATTTGACTTTGTGCTTGTTGAAACAAGATGCAATATCATAAGTCATTCAAGGGTATACTGACATTTTTTTATATATAAACAAACAATATGGTGAAGATAACTGGATAATAAAATATCAGGTCAAGATAATTTGGGTTCAACAATAACTTGATAACCCATAAGTTATTGGTTATTAGGTTTCAATAGGGTATACATACCATTATAATATTGTTCAAGACATAAAAGGCAGTTGAACAGGCTATCCCAAATAATAGCGAAAAATAACCATGACTTGGCACGCTTAATTAGAGCGGTACTTATACGTAGAGTAATATAACAATAAGGCACTCAAAATTTGAGTCCTTTAGGTCGATTAGATTTATCGGGGGTTTATCGAGTCTAATCCCTGGATTATATGGTATGCAACTAAAGGTTTATTTATAAGAAAAAGAAATTGCAAGGTTCAATACAATTAAAAAAAATCATGTCGAGTGGTTTAGGGTTAAGGGTGTAGCAGTAATTGAACTAGTAGATATCGAAAGAACCAATAATACGGGGGAATTTTGAACTACTCGAAAGAGTGCAGTATAAAATTTAGAGTTCAATAATATCACAAAGTGATATAATAATCAGTAATTGAAAGACAAAAGTTCAAATAATTAATATTGAAATATAAATCACCTACATTCGGTGTTTTGATTTTCGGTTAGTGTCCGACTAATTTCGGGTAGACTAGGTAGTCTGAAATCATAACAGCTGTGAGTATGTGATATAGGTCTTAAAACAAAGTGGATGAAAATGTAGTAAAAGGAAATTTAAGTAACTATTTCAGTGTAGAATATTTAAAAAGGTTTAAGGTTGTAATTTTCAAAAACTTTAAAAATAATTAATTTAATCTTTATTAATTGGGAATTTGGTTTGGTGTTAAGAGAAAATTTAGGTCTAAGTATGCTTAAGTATCTGCGAAGAAAGTTTAGGGCGAATTTGAAATACATGTAAAATGAGTAGGGGTTTAAGTGTAATTTAAGAAACTTCAATTCAAAGTTTAAATATTAATTTTCATGGAAAATGCTTTCCTCTAATCCAAATAGGGTGTTATTATATATATCAAATTATTCGGAATAAAAAATAGAAATATTGGAAAAAAAATTAGAAAATTCAGATTGGGGATGCGCTCTCATGTGTGGTGTCATTTGGAATGCGCATGGTTTGACCACCACTCTCGCGCGAGAGTTGTACTCACCTTTAACCTTCGAATTTTGACCTTAGGGTTTAACAATGTTTGACATTGATTTCCAAAAGATATAGGATTTGTTTTAAAATGGTTTCTAAATGAAAGTTGTTCAGGATTCGAACACAAATGCAACTATATCAGTTTCGAAGATTGTGGTGGTGTAAATTGAGCTATTGATTTTTTTTTTAAAACTCATAAAAGTTTGACCCATTGAATGTGTTTAAAAGTTATGATTTAGGTTTATAATGGTGCTTTTTTTCCCATTGAAAATGGAATTTATTAAACTTTATTTGAAGGAGTTTGGTGGAGTGAATATCGAGAATTTTATTCCTGAATTGTTCTGGGTGGAAACTTCATTGGTGAATTTGGAGCATTAAATGTGATTCATATTCCAATTAAGCACATATATGAGCTCCTGAGAACTTAAACTTTTCTTACGCCACTTTGAAACTGGTTCAAAGTCAGGGAATGGGAATTCCCCATTGGAGCTCCAAGCTCCAATGGTGTTTTCTGAGTTTAAGATCTTACACATTATATATACGTTAGGTAATCCGTGTAAACACATGTATTCATTATTAAAACATACAGAAACATAAACACAATCAGAAATTAAACATTCACACGTAAAATCATATAAATATTATAAACTCTCCAACTTTACATTGGGATGTCTCTCAACTGGGGGGAAGGTGTATTTATAGGGTTGAGTCAGGAGAGTTATTTGGTGGAGTTGGAGGTCAGCTTTGGGTTGTGGGTCACAAGTTCCAAGTTTAACTTTAATGGAGGTTTAAATGGGTGTTACTAATACAGCGCATGGTACCACCCACACTGATCAGCCAACAGATGCCATGTCATTGGGGGGGGGGGGGGGGGGAAGTTTAAACAAATTTATGTTTTGGTTTGCTTTGGGTCCTTAAGGAGTTTTCACATGTAATGTAAGGACTAAATGGTATTTAATCAAAGTTTAGGGGGATTTTCTATAAATATGTACACTTAAGAAGTTAGATTGGGTAATTTCTGAAAAGTATAGATCCTTGGGTATGATTTTGGTAAAAAGTTAAGGTTTAATAGGCATAGGAATATGTATGTTAGGACGATTCTAAGTAGAAGGGCATTTTGGTAATTTAAAAACCTATAGGGCTAGTCGGTGGAATTTATTGGAATACTAGTGCTATTGAGTAATTGAGAGTGTTTTGTTACATTCTTGCTACCAAAAGAAAATTTTGTCCTTGAAATTACCTGTAAAAAGTGCAGGATATTGGTGTCTCATTGTAATATCTGTTTCCTAGGTTGCTTCTTCAGTTCAACGATGTTTCCAAAGAACTTTTACTAAGGGTATGATTTTATGTCGGAGAACTCTCTCTTGTCGATCCAAAATTTGAATAGGAATTTCTCCAATCTTATTATTAGGTTTAATGTTGATATGTTTCCAAGTAATGATATGGTTGGCATCGGTAATGTATTTTCGTAATTGCAATACGTGGAATACATCGTGAATATGCGAGAGTTTGGAAAGTAAGTCCAGACGCTAAACTACATGACCAATCCGTTCTAAAATTATAAAGGCGCCTATATAGCAAGGTGATAGTTTACCTTTGATTTCGAAGCGTATTATCCCTTTACGCGAGGATACTCGTAAGAATACTTGGTCACTGGCTTGGAATTCCAAGGGTGTTTGTCGAGTGTTGACGTAGCTCTTTTGTCAACTCTGGGCTGCGTGTAATCTTTCTCGAATAAGGCGTATCTTTTTGTGGTTTTGGTGATAATCTCAAGTCCAAGAAAATGATTTTCACCAGAATCGTTCCAACATAGTGGTGAACAACAAGGGCAAGGGTGACCATATAATGCTTGATAAGGTGTAGTTTGGATGCTGGTTTTATAACTATTGTTGTAGGAAAATTCGATTAATGCAAGATGTTGGTTCCATGATCCTGAAAAGTCTAAAGTACATGCTCGCAGCATATCTTCTAGGGTTTGAATTACTCACTCTTATTGACTATCGGTTTAAGGGTGAAAGCATGTTCATAGGTGGAGCTTGGTTCCTAAAGTGGTTTGACATGCTTGCCAACTTTTTTCTACGAATCTAGGGTCTCGATCAGGTACAATAGAAATGGGTACGCCATGTAGTCATATGATTTCTTTGATGTAGAGTTTACTCAATTACATAAAAGAGTTGGTGGACCGGGCTGGTAGAAATTGAGTATATTTTGTAAGACGGTCAATGATAACCCATATTGAATTAAAACCTTGAATTGTTCAGGTAGTCCGCAAAAAATATCCATAGTGATATGGTCCCACTTCCATTCGAGAACAGGGAGTGGTTGGTGTAATCCGCAGGGACGTTGGTGTTTAATTTTCACTTTTTGACAGGTTACACATTTGTCTATGGGGTGTACAATATTGTTGTTTAAGATTCTGGTACATTTTGGTGCTACCGAGATGAATCATAAATATAGAATGGTGAGCTTCATGTAAGATCTCTTCTCGAAGTTATGGAATAATACGAACACCTACCCAATTTTTGAACTTTATTCCACATACTAGATCTAGGGTCCAATCTCATTCAGAGATATTATTATGAAGTTTCTTTCTTTGAGAAAATAAGAGCTCATCTTGATATTTAAGGTCTTTGATTTTCTTGTGAAGAAGGGGGAGAACAATGATATTATCTAATGAGATTTGGGAATTTTAAAGGCCTCATTTCAAATTCAAATCTCCAATTGTTTCCCGAAATATAAACATACTATGAATACTTCCTTGGTTTTTACGGCTTAAAGCATAAATAACTAAAATATCTTTGCATAAATGATAGAGTAAGTTCAATTTATAATCTTTTAATAATTCTATCCATTATCGTTGGGAAAGATTAAGGTCCTTATGGGTGAATATATATTTGAGGATTTTATGATCAGAGAAAATTCGAAATTCTTCTCCGTATAGGTAGCATCTCCAAATTTTCAACGCAAAAACAACGGCTACCAATTACAAGTCATGTACTGGTAATTACGTTCATGAGTCTTTAGGTGTCGAGACCCATATTCTATTGCTTTCCCTCGTTTCATTAGGACACAATCGAGTCCTTGTAGGGAGGCATCAGTGTAAACATCATAATTGATATTAGTTAAAGGAATGGTTAGGATAGGGGCAATGGTTAATCTCACTTTCAGAATGCGAAAAGCTTGTTCATAGTTCGGGTTCCATATGAAACGAACATCCTTTTTTGTTAATTTGAGTAGAGGCTATAAGAGAAAATCCTTCGACAAATCGTTAATAATATCTGACAAGTCCTAAAAATGTTCGTAGTTTGATGATGGTGGTAGGTTGAGGCCATTCACTTACTGCGATGGTTTTTGTTGGATCTTGTTGTATTCCTGTACCTGTAACTATGTGTACCAAAAATTTCACTTCTTTCATAATGAAATCGCACTTGCTTTACTTTGCATAAATATGATGCTTTTGAAGTGTTTCTAATATAATACGCAAATGATTCTCATGATTGACTTGGGTTTTAGAGTAAATTATAATGTCATCGATAAACATTATCACAAACTAATCTAGGAAAGGTCAAAATATATTGTGCATAAGGTCCATGAAAGCAGCAGGGGTATTGGTTAAACCAAAGAACATAACAAAAAATTCAAAATGACCATAACGGGTCCAAAAATCCATTTTCGGTATATCTTCCTCCCTTACACATAACTTGTGATATCCCGATTGCAAATCAGTCTTGGAAAATATTTTTGCTCCTCTCAGTTGATCAAATAACTCACCTATTCACGATAAGGGGTATTTATTCTTTATAGTTACCTGGTTTAATTTTCGGTAGTTGATGTACAACCGAAATGATCCGTCTTTATTCTGCACAAATAACATCGGGGATCCCCAAGGAGATGTACTGGGGCATATAAATCATTTACTAAATAAGTTGTCCAATTTCATTCAAAGTCCCCGTAATTCTAAAGGGCCCATGTAATAAGGAGGTATTGAGATAGGGAAAGTATTTGGTAATAAATTGATGAAAAACTCAATTTCTTGGGTGGAGGTAGTTCATGTAATTCTTCAGGAAACACTTCTGAATATTGTTTCAAAATACGAGAGAGGGAAGAGCTGGGTTTATCACTCAGTTGAAAAAGTAAATATTAGCGAGGGATTCTTCCTTGAAAACAAAATGGGGTTTGGTGAGGAGGATGGAAGGTTGTTATTTTTGTTTTATAGTTGATATGAGCATTATTTTGGGATAAGACATCCATTCTATAATTATGTCAAATTCGGTTAAGTCAAGGATAATCAAATCTAGAATTAATGTCCTGGTTCAAAAATGTAAAACATATGATGTACATATTCTATTAGTAATAGCCATCTTCCCCATTGGCATACTGATAGTAAAAGGGTGTCTTGATAGTTGATAAGACAATTGTAATCTAGTTAGGCATTTTCTACTAATGAAGGAGCGCGTGGATCCAGAGTCAAATAATACATGTACTGAAATACTATAAGAGGGAAGATTACCTTCAATCATGTTGTGGGAATTTGGATTTTTCACTGGGAGATGAGGAAATTTCGGATTTGGATTCTTATTGGAGGATTCTTGCTTTATGTACTGGGATATAGATTGGGGCGGATGGGGGAAAGTACTGGTAGGATGCTTAAGAGGAGGTTTATGAGTCTAGGGTAAGTAGATGGAGAGGACATTTGGAGTTTCGAACATTGGGGTCTCAGGTGTCCCACTTGATTACATTCGTGACAACGCATGAGCGGTTTGCTGATGTTATGCTGAATTTGACTGAAGTTTTTGCCATATGAGTGTTTATTGTAAGGGTGATTCCTTTGATCCAGTTTGTTTCATATTACGTAAGAATTACGAGGATGATTAGGAATACGGGCTGGAGTATTTAGTTTGGGATTTTTATCTATAAGTGAATATGTTTTGACCATACGGTTGAATTCCCAAATCCGTAGAGGGTTAACAAAGGATTTTATGGTTTGACGTAGACCTTATTTGAAATGCTTGCATTTTTTTCTTCAGTGTCCATATATTCTTGAGCATAGCCAGATAGTTTGATGAACTTGGATTTATATTTTTCCACAGTCATATGTTGTTATTGTAGGCTCAAGAAATCAACAGTCATCTGATCTCTTACCGTTTTGAAAAAATACTTATTATAAAAGATTTCTTCAAATTGTTCCCATGTTAGCTCGGCTATATTTTTGGATCGTGTAATGGATTGCCACCAAAAGTAGGCTTCTCTTTCAAAAATATAGGAGGATAATTCCATCCTTAGTTTGGGGATAATTTCGACTCCATCAAGTACCTTAAGGGGTTAGCGAATCCATCTTTCGGCTTTTACTGCGCCATGTTTTCCAAGAAATTCAGGAGGCTTTTGTCGTAAAAATTCCTTGAGGGCATTCATTCTTCATGTTTCATCTGAGATAGGAGGTTAAGGTATGGGATTTTGTTGCTGAGTTAAGGTAACCATTTCTTAAAGTCAACGTAAGATTTCTTTCGAAGTGATTGGAATTGAAATTTGGGGAATAAGTTATTCTTCTTGGGTTCCACTAGTAGTTGCACGGGTAGTAACCATCATATATAAACAATAATGCAATAAACGAATCATGTATAAGGATGTAGAAATACTCACCATAATTTAATACATTCAACTTCTTTGTTACATAATGGGAAAGAAGAAAACAAATAATAAAAGTAAGCGTACATATGGGTCAGTTTTATTTTACACATACGAAACACACACAAAAAAAAAACTTCTATGTTATCTAGTGATCATGGGATTATCAATGTGCACACTTAAACTTTTATTTATATACATCGTCCATTGGAGATCAACTTAATCCATATACGGAACTACTTGATCAAGTGGGGTCGTCGGGGTCATCATCTTCTGAAGGGTCAGAGTCATCGTTGGATGAGTTTGGGGATGTGGTGGTGTTGGTAGGTGTGAAGATTGTGGCAGTAGGAGAGAGTGATCCATAATCTATGGGGGAGTCAGGAGGAGTTATAGTGACTTCATTAGGTGGTAGCACATCCCATACGAGGTGAATTGCTTGCTGGAAAAATTTTAGGTCTTTCAAAAATCTCTTTGCATGCCGAGCTGCTTCTGCTTCTCCCATTAAGCAACCGATAAGTAAATTATGTTTGATTTATGGGGTATCAATTTTCCAATCTCGATCAATACTTCTGATATGTTGACATAATATAGCATTACCCACTTTTCTGATAGGTCTTTCGAAACGTGCGTGAGTAGAATCGTGAATATCAAGATAGATGTCATCCCTGATATTCATGACTGCAAAAAAATATAATAATAAAATAAAAATATATTAAAATTACAAATATTGAGTGAAGGCAAAGACGAATATTTCCCTTGTTGTCCCGCATAAGAGTATAACTCGGTTAAGCTCTGATACCATGTTGTCGTATCCTTGAATGTGGATGGATATATTAACAAATATTACCACATTATAGGATTATAATTACTACAATGGAAATAAAAAGGCTTTTATTAAGGAGATGACTGGCATCTTATTACCTAGTAATGTCTGGTAAACAAAAGAAATACATTTTATTTATTTCTGGCGTACATAAAAATAAAACATTGACGAACACTGGTAGTTCATAGGATCGGATAGGTTGAGGTATAGATATTTAAATGAGGCTTGCCATCTTTGTCTGTTACTGCACACACGTATGTAACCATGAATACTTTTGGAGGTATAAGTGAATAGAAGTTCAAAGAGGTGTGCGACAACTGATCGCCTTCAGGCTCGTTGTTCCCCTGGAAGGAAAACAATTAAGAAAATATGCGAAGTAGATGATTTTTTTATTTCTATACAAGATGTTGAAGATACTAGTAAGATTAGGAAGAGTTAGTGAAATTTGACTTTGTGCGAGTTGAAACAAGATGCATTATCATAATACTGACATTTTTTTATATGTAAATAAACAATATGGTGAAGATAACCGGGTAATAAAATATCAAGTTAAGATAATTTGGGTTCAGAAATTACTCGATAACCCATAAATTATCAGTTATTAGGTTTCAATAGCGTACACATACCATTGTAATATCGTTTGAGATAAAAAATGCACTTGAACAAGCTATCCCAAATAATTGGGGAAAATAACCATAGCCTGGCATACTAAGCTAGAGGGGCACTCATACGTAGAGTAATATAACAACAAGGCACTCAACATTTGAGTCCTTCAGGCCGACTAGATTTACCGGAGGTTTACTAGGTCTAATCCCGAGATTATATGGTATTCTTCTAAACGTTTATTTATAAGAAAACAAATTGTTGGGTTCAATGCAATTAATAACATCTTGTCGAGTGGGTTAGTGTTCAAGGTGTAGTAGTAATTGAACTGGTAGATATCGAAAGAATCAATAATACGGGGGAATTTTGAACTACTCTAAGAGTTCAGTATAAATTTTAGAGTTCAATAATATCACAAGGTGATATAATAATGAGTAATTGAAAGACAAAAGTTCAAATAATTAATTTTGAAATATAAATCACCTACTTTGGGTGCTTTGATTTTAGGTTGGTGTCCGACTAGTTTGTGGGTAGACTGGGTAGTATGAAAGCATAACATATGTGAATATGTGATATAGGTCTTAAAACAAAGTGGATGAAAATGTAGTAAAAGGAAATTTAAGTAACTATTTGAGTGTAGAATATTTAAAAAGGTTTTAAATTGTAATTTTCAAAACTTTAGAAATAATTTATTTAATCTTTATTCATTGGGAATATGGTTTGGTGTTAAAAGAAAATTTAGATCTGATTATGATTAAGTATTTGTGAAAAAAATTTGGGACTGATTTGAAATACTTGTAAAATGTGCAGGGGTTGAAGTGTAATTTAAGAAATTTCAATTCAAAGTTTAAAAACTGATTTTTGTGGAAAATTCTTTCCTGTAATCCAAACAAGGTGTTATTATATATCAAACTATTCAGAATAAAAATAGAAATATTAAAAAAAAATGAGAAAATTCAGATTGGGGACAAGCTCTCACACGCGAAGTCAGTCTTGGAATGCGCATGGTTTGACCACCACTCTCACGCATGAGTTGCACTCACCTTCAACCTTCGAATTTTGACCTTAGGGTTTAACGATGTTTGACTTGATTTCGAAAATATGTAGGATTCCTTTTAAAATGGTTTCTAAATGAAAGTTGTTTAGGATTCGAAGAGGAATCCAGCCATACCAGTTTCGAAGATTGTGATGGTATAAATTAAGTTATTAATGTTTTTTAAAAACCCGCCAAAGTTTGACCCATTGATTTTGTTTAAAAGTTATGATTTAGGTTTCGATGTTATAATGGTGTTTTTCTTCATTGAAAATGGAATTGATTAAATGTGGTTTGAAGGATTTTGATGGAGTGAATATTGAGAATTTCATTTCTGAATTTTTTTGTGCCAAAAATTTCATTGGTGAATTTGGAGCGAAAAACATGATTCATATTCCAATTAAGCATATGGATTAGCTCCTCAGAATTTAAACTTTTCTCACCCCACTTTAAAACTTGTTCAAATTCAGGGAATGAGAATTCACCAATGGAGATCCAAGCTCTAATGGTGTTTTCTGAGTTTAAGCTGTTGGACATTATATATACGTAAGGTACTCCATGTAAACACTCGTATACATTAAAAACATGTAGACACATAAACACAATAAAAAATTAATCATTCACACATAAAATCATAGAAATGTTATAAACTCTCAAACTTTACATTGGCATTTCTCACTAGTGTGAGTTTCGACTGTGGGGGGGGGGGGGGGTATTTATAGGGTTGAGTCAGGGGAGTTAATTGGTGGAGTTGGAGGTGAGTTTTGGTTTGTGGTTAACAAGTTACAAGTTTAACTTTAATGGAGGTTTAAATGGATTTTACTAATACAGCATAGAGTACCACCCATGCTGATCAGCCAACATGTGCCATGTCATTTGAGGGTAAAGTTTAAAAAAATTCAAGTTTTGGTTTGGGTATTTAAAGAGTTTTCACATGTAATTTAAGGACTAAAAGGTATTTAATCAAAGTTTAGGGGATTTTTTGTAATTATGTAAACTTAAAAATTTAGATTTAGGTAATTTTTGAAAAGTATAGATCCTTAGGTATGATTTTGGTAAAAAGTTAAGGTTTAATAGGCATAGGAATATGTAAGTTAGGATGATTCTAAGTAGAAGGGAATTTTGGTATTTTAAGAAAATATAGGGCTAGTCCTTGAAATTTATCGGAATACTAGGGTTATTGAGTAACTAAGAGTGGTTTGTTAGAAAAAATATCTAATTTATCAATATTTTTAGTAGCACGTCATGAGGTGTTATCGCAAAGTTGTTCATATTCTCGGGCTTGGGGTTATTTTTTCATCACGTCATCCACTGAGAGAGATTTTATTTTTTTTGTCTCTTATTTGGGTGATGTCGAACTTTATGTTTGAATTTAATGGAAGGAAACTTTGGATGAATTTCGAGGGCAAAATTCCTTTTGAAGGAGGAAGAATGTAATACCCCGGTATTTTGATGGCTTATTTAGGAATACTATATAAGATTTTAGCCGGGATATTTTGTTTTAAATAACTTTTTTGTGGATATTATATTTAAAAATAATTTATTTTTGTTTGAAATCGAATCAAACATTTAAATTTAATTTTAAACGGTTTTTGGACATTTTATAGTGGTTTAAATATGTAAAGTAGAGAATTTTGAATTAAGGGGAAATATAGTGTGACACCCCGTCTAATAAAATACTGGGTGATCAATCCTGTACCAAATTAAAACATGAGTCTCATATGGTTCATTCTCAGCATCACTGTCGAAAATTAATTTAATTACTAATAACTTATTAGGCTGGCATCAAAATTTTATTTAACTAATCTTTTTAATCGAACCATTAAAATAAAACATCACACAGTTTATATATACAAAATTGAAATGAAATAAAATAACCGAAAACTCGGTTTAACATAACACAACCAAATCGAATTCCACACTAAAAGGCATAAAAGAATAAATAAATACAATTGGGCTTTCGGCTCGAATATTACTATAATGCTTCCTATCTAGATCACAAGAATAAAAGCGTCTAAAGATAAACCTGCATGCATCCACAACTGCTACAACAACGTCTGACTCGAAAGAATCATCATCCAGGTGTCCCTGTGTCTGGACACTTATATATATATATATATATATATATATATATATATATATATATATATATATATATATATATATAGCAAGAGAGGAGAAAATAGAGAAACGAGTCAGAGCCTGAGTTTTGAAAATATTTTGCAAGTGCATAAATGCTATATTTTTTAAATATGATTTATCTCATATTTAAATTGGTATTGCACTCCCATGAGATACCCCTCACCCCTCTTCTAATAGTGCACTCCTACGCATACATTTTAAACCTACTAGTAAAGCTACCCTTCCTAACTAAACGCTATTACCCAATCTCTAACAATCCTCATACCCGAGCACTAAGGGCTAAACTTCTCCCCATTCCCAACATTGCTCTAGGTTCGTGCATGGGGTGTCTCACGAAGCGAAGTCCAAACAAGGAACCCCCCATTACACTACTACCTAGCAATGGTAATCGTCGGGATTCATTCGACCCTCAGCACATAACGTGTATATATATATATATATAGTTCTTATGAGAACCTATAATTCATTTTTATAAAAATACGAATATAAATCTACCGGAAGGGGAAATACATCTTATTAGTCTTTTCACTTTATATACTTATGTTTACTGTATATGATATCTCATCTCCATATACAACAAATATACTTTACGCAATAAGTATATAATTATACCTATTACAATCATAAGTATAATAACCATCCCACCGATCTATAACTCGTGGATGCAGTCTCATAGTGCCTATCTGAATCTGGGTTTACTCACTCAACCATAGTACCAGGCCAGACTCACTCATGGACATGGTAAAAATACACAACGGTGGAGGCGGTCATATTCCCTCTGAAAGTGGAGTACACATATCGCACTCGATGACCCGAGGATATACTGTCCCTACTCCTAAAGCCAGGGGATTCACCCACACCGTGTAACCTCCCCGGATTGCACTAGAGAAAATATATAATCTGGCTATTCCAACCATACGCCAAAGGAAAGCCCGTGGAACTAGCCTCTAAAGTACAAATATACCAATCAATAAAATATATTTATTCGTAGGATATTTTATATATATACTATAACAACCTCGTATATATAATCTGTAACCCTTCACAATATATTGTGGCTATAATTTCCAAACTCCTATAGCGATAACCAATAACTCGAATATACTAATTCGTACAAATTAAATAAGTATACTAACTACTTATCTTAATTCCACAGGTATCGCATCACCTATACTAGTAGTCGTCAATAGACGTATCGGATGACCACTCAATCATCTTTAGCCGATATCCTAAATTCCATCCTTGTCACCTCGTAGGATTTACTCAACCATAATCGGCACATAATTATATTTTCTACACACATCATTATTTATATAATCCCCTGTTGAAATGCTATCTCGAGTATTTCTCGTCCCGAACACCCCTAAATAAATAAATCATGGATTCCATTTTTCCACGAACCCGAGGTTTACATTTCACTCAAATAATAATTTAGAGGTCCCCTCTCTATGTTTAGGAACCCCAAATGTCTAATTCCTCAATTTATTTTCCTCAAAACTATTCCTTTAGCGACACACCATTTTTACACCTTCCTAACCCCAATTAACTCCCTTAAATTGCTAGGAATAATTTCCCCTAACTGGATATTTATTTCCTCAAATAAATAAGCTAAAACCATTAATTTGGGAATTTATCCCATTTAATCCGAAATTGCCAATATAAATCGATCGACCCCGGGCTGTCGATCGATCGATCGAATAGAACAGCTTCTTCTCCGAGACTCTATTTCGGCCATTGAAGCTTCCCCCAAGCTTTTATCTCCTCTCCTAACAAGCTACAACCTCAATCAACAACATATAAAAATATAAAAAGGGTTCTAATCATCCTAGAAACCAATTCCAACAATTAATTTATATTAAATACTAAGTTTCTCAAACTGAATATTACCCAGGGTTTATCCGTTAAACTTTCGAAAAACCCGTTTTGATTCACGAAACCCTATCCCCAAAAGCATATAATTTGTTATTACCAAATATGATATGATATTTATGCTCAAAAATAATAAAGCAAGTAAACACTTGCCTCATGGATAAAATTCGACGACCTCAAGTCTAATCCCGCGGAGTTTGGCCGAAATCTTATCTCTTTTCTTACTTCCCCCCACTCTCTCATTCCTTATATAATAGGGAGATAAGGGTTTATCCCTTATAAGCCCAAAAATGACTCGTTTACTCAATTACGAGTCGCTATTAGTCCAAAAATCCCCGAAACTTAAACATTGCCCCCGGATACTCTACTATGACTAGCTCGACCATTCCAAAACTAACTGCACACTCGAAATCTCCATACGAGTCACTTAACTACAATTCACTAATTAAACCCAATACATCTCAATGTGGGTTTCCCAATTAAAATATTATTCTTTGTCTCTTTACCCAATTACGACATGTAATAAAATTATCCAACTCATTTACTTGATCCCAAAGTAAATGTGACACACATCCGAAATCATCTAATCACTCATAAGCTCCAAAAATTATTTTTCAGTGAAATTCCTCAAATTTCCAAATTACACCCATTTATGTAATTTAAATATCCATAAAAGTGCGGGGTATTACATTCTTCCCCTTTAAAATGGAATTTTATCCTCGAAATTCGGATATGACTGGTACTACCAACCTAGGATCGCTAGTCACACTATATCCTATTTCACAGAATTCGAATGGTACTACCCACTGGTACCCTACGGTATCTCCTATCTCAAGGCTTATAATATGACGCACTAGCTTAACCATAAGCTTATCTAAATCTCCATATGCTACAACACTACCTCATCGTAAGGTTGGCTCTAACATCACATCGCACCTAGTGCTTCTAGAATTGCATATAAAGAAAATGAGACTATAATCGCCGCTCTAACTTATTGATCCCATTGGAGATCCGCTACTTTAGGGGTCCACTCATCTATATCTAGATAACTAATTTTCCTAAAAAAGGAAGCTACCGTAATGCTCGACTACTCCAGTCAGCCTTCTCTCTTTTCTTAGGTGTGTCAACTCTTGTTTCACATATATAATTAGATTATCGCATACCTCCTACGACGTTCAATCCATCAAAATAAAAATGCATATCCATTTATAACTTCTTCACAACATATCTTTCAGCTTTATATATTGTGCCTCTTCTATCTCAGTTGATATATTTAAAATCAACTTACCAAGGTGCACATACACCTTTTTAACCTGTGCCTATCTGCACAACCATTGTAAACGTCACACACGTAACACTCTCTATAAAAAAGGGCCTCACTTTCTTGCCCTAGTGTTAACACCTGGGTATTTTCAACAATTTTCTCAAGATTCAATTCTTCCTATACCTGGAAATCGAATCCTCCTTAGGGTTAATCCACCAATTTTCTCGTGGTTAACTCACTACAATCTTCCTAAAACCACGCCACATATCTCACTGTCCTTACTTTCTAATAACCCTAAGATCGATGTGTTTCCTACACACATAAAATGACTATTGTACTAACTATATCCCTAGCGGCCAAGGCGTTTCCTAACTCCCGACATTAGCTCGGTTTCATGCGTGGAACGTCTCGCAGAGAGAAATCTAAACAAGGAACCCTCCCGTTACGCTACTTCCTCGCATCTTCGTTCATCAAGATATATAGGCCTAAGTCACACCATCCGGACATTCTAAATCCTACCTCGCTAACCTACAAACATACTTCTATCCCTATGTCCTTTCAATTCGAAGAAATGGAAGGTCTAGCTAATCAGAGCGCTTATACTCTACAAAAATGCTATGGACGTCATACCCAAAACATATTTTCTCAGAATTTGCCTTCTATTAAATTCCTGGCTATAAGCCTCAAATCATTTCAGTGCCTTTCCACAACACATCTACTTCCATTAGCCCTTAATCATTAAATGGATCTTATTTTACAGTTCTTTCTTCACACTAGGTAACTTAACATTAAAACCAGCATCCTTGCATCCCATAACATCTATCCACTCCCGATGTCGGTAAGGTTCGTGAGTGGAGTGTCTCCCAAGTAAAATCCAAATAAGGAACCCCTCCGATACACTACTACTTAACTTTGTCGGTCGTGGAGGTCCTTTAGCTCAAATATATAACCGAGTAATCCCATCCCCTCTATCAACAAAATGTGGTATGAACCCCTAATTCTCTCTAGGATCCCTACCACAATGCGCTTGTACTAACACTAAGTCCTTTGTGTAAACAACAACGAGGTTAAACTCATAGCTTATTAATAAATCCTGCATACCTTAAATCATACCTAAAGGTCGCCACACACTAAAATTGGGAAAATGAAACATCTACTCATCGAGGTTCCATTTAAACATATAATAAATAGCGAGCTTAACCTGTATCCAAGTGAGATATCGTAAAAACAACCAGTTCCACCCTGGAACCGCGGATACGATAGTCTTGCAATCATTAGTCTGCTATCGCTTCGATCAACTAAGAGCATATTATACTTAAAATAATACCATACTCGTATATCACATACAAAATGAGCAGTGCAAACCAGATACAATTTCAAAATAGAACCCCGTTACCAAAAAAAACATATAGTTATACACTATATAATATTACCAATAGCACTAGAAAGCTCAAATTACACACACGAATCTAGGGTTAGCGAAATACTGCGGCTTTATCTAGCCACACAAAGTATGCCTACTTCAATTGAGGTGAAACTCATAACAATAACTTCGCCAATATCCGTAGTTACTCCATATGGTTCTCGAACATGGTATACTTACCCTAACTGCACCCCAAAACTATTTAATCAATGTCCCATCTCGACACTCCATTCTTGTCCTTTAGCTCCTACCGGGAAAGGATTAATCGTGCAGTTTTACACTCCACATTGTAACATTCCCCACTTCTGGTCACCCTGACCATGTTAAGGTTATCAGTATATCGAACTCTATAACCTTGATCCTGACAATCACCTTCATAGTTCCCTCAGCTCCTTCGACGAGAAGGAAACATAATACCAGCCTTAATTGCCTTATTTCAATGAATTTCCCCGGGTGGATGTCCACCAATGGGGTTCCACGAATGCAAACAATCTCAGCCTTTACCCTTGGACTTAATTCTTTAACTCCTCTAGCTCCACCCTCACGGAAGAAATTAACATTCCCTGTATAAGAGGTACGACATTGCCCTCACATATGCAAGAAGTCCGTGTAAAATCTCCCTAAACATTATCAACACTTACGAGTGAGCCTATCATTCCTCTGAAGGACTCCCTCTTAATTGTACCTACCTTAATTCGGTACAAAGTTTACTTATCCATATAGCTCTTTATTTAATATCGGCCTCTAACCGATCCTTACGTGAATAATTTAGGAACTGCATTCTCTTCATTTCTGACAAATCAAAGGAACTCGCAGTTAAAACCATCCATAAGATTCCTTGATGAGCAAAACATTCTGCTCCCTTGAACATAGTGACCACCGTTCCCACCATTTCAATATTGCTCCCATGAGTGACTTTTTTTTTAATTTTTTCCACCTCTGGGTATTTTCATACCCTAATCTATTCCCAAGCTCTGAGCCTTACACTTCCACTGAGTAACGCTACACTTCTTTTGCATGAATTAACTTCAACATATGGTCCTTATCGAAGACCTTTCAAACCTTTTTCCAATTCAACTTCACCTAGTAATTCAACTTTAGCACCACTCTCTACTATAGCGGTACGTAAATAAACATAACTACTATACGTTAGCAGTCATTGTATCAATCCTTGACAATGACACAAAGGGAGTGACATCTACTACGATCCTCATCCCTGACTTCAACTTACATCTCCTACTAAGCCCTGCCTCCTGCTTCCCTCATCACGGACTTCCCTGATCTCCCTTCATCGATCAGCACACGAATCTCAAACGAGCGTGCAAAAGATTTATTAAAATCCTATATATTGGCAGGAGAACAAAATCTCACAAGAGAAATCAACAATCCTAATCATAAGGATTTATGTCAAATTAAAAGCAATGCTGAAATCATAGTACGTTTGCACAGATTCCTAAGGACACTAGAACCCGATGCTCTGATACCATCTGTGACACCCCACCAAATAAAATACCGGGTGATCAATCCTGTACCAAATTCAAACAGGAGTCTCATATGGTTCATTCTCAGCATCACTGTCGAAAACCAATTTAATTACTAATAACCTATTAGGCTGACGTCAAAATTTTATTTAACTAATCCTTTTAATCAAACCATTCAAATAAAACATCACATAGTTTATATATGCAAAAATTAAATGAAATAAAATAATCGAACACTCAGTTTAACATAATACAACCAAATTGAATGCAGCTCCAAAAGGCGTAAAATAATAAATAAATACCATTGGGCTTTCGGCCCGAATGCTACTACAATGCTTCCTATCTAGATCACAAGAATAGAAGCGTTTAAAGATAAACCTGCATGCATGCTGCTGCAGCAACTTCTGACTCGAAAGAATCATCATCCAGGTGTCCCTGTGTCTAGACACACACACACACACACACACACACATATATATATATATATATATATATATATATATATATATATATAAAGGAGGAGGGTTTTTTGGTCTCTCCTAACTGACGGTTGAGATTACATCTTGAGGGTTTGGTGTTTATCAACTGGTGGCGTAGATTAAATATGATGAATTTGGATCCAAGGGTCCAGAATGATGGGTTTGAAAATAGAGTCATACCGTCATACCTCGAGTCATGTGCTCTTTTACTAACCCACTACGCTTGGTACCATACCCTAAGACCTCAAGCCATGTGCTCTGCCCATTAATCACTCCTCTCACTCGCATCCTTGCAGTTTCTCACATTAAATGAAAAGATACAGAAAATGGAAAGATGCAGAAAATGAAAAGAAACCCCCATTGTCCTTTCCCTTCCCCAGCACACACTCTCTCAAATCAAAGAAACCCTCAACACACTCTCTCTCTCTATAAAAAAAACTCATCGCTCTTCGTCGCTCAACTCCCTCCTCTTCTACCTATTCCGCCTCTCAACTCTCTCCTCCTCTACCTATTACGCCACTCAACCCCCTGATGAATGTTATCTACCAATCTTTTTTTAGTTTTTTCCAATTGTTGAGGTTGAGCGAAGTGATATAGAAGCTGTCCATCGACGGTGTGTGGCTTCTTTACTTTCAACAAATTCACTTCACCTATAGAATGAGAACAGTTTTCGATCGTTAGTTGTTGTTTTTGAGTCCATTGGTGAGGTGTCATTCGTCATCAAATCGTTGCCACAACCAGCAGCTCTTGCTGCTTCCGTTGCCGTTGTCACTACCAGCAGCTGTTGCTGTTGCCGTTGCCACTACATGCAGATCTAAATGCCTAGATTTTTTCTTTGGTACGTTCGTCATCTAACCATTTTTTTCATTTTTTTTGGTATGTTCTAATCAAATCATTGGTTCACGTTGCTCTGCTTTTTTATTAAATAAACACCTGTTCTGTTTTACTTTTTTTTTCCTGATACACAATCTTTATTCCTTTTTTCACTGACGATTGTTTTATAATTTGAAATTTGAAATGATCTTGATTTAATGCCAATCTTCAAGTTTTGTTATTTGGAATGTTGGGACATTTATACAGGTAACATCTATCCGCCCTGCCTCTACCTCCATGAGTTTCACCTGTTTGAAAGCAAAAGTGTGTAGGTGTGGGTCCCTTCAGTGTTTTGATTTAAGATGTTTTTTTCTCTCAGGTTGAAAATTATTTCAGGGTTCAGTCCACCGCCACAAATTGGCTCTTTATGTTTTGTTCTTAAGGTTTAATAATGGTGTATGATTCTTGAGATTCTTCCCATGTATTATAAGTTAGCAACTACTTGGCTTTTGGGATGCCTAGGTGTGGGTTAAACTTTCATCATACCCGCAACGGAGACTCGCTCTTTCATCTGGGTTTTGGTAGTCTTCAAAAACATTCTCCTGGTGAGTGGCAACCACATCATCAATCTCTAGGTATTTCTCCAACTTATGTATATAAATATATAAATGTATATATAAGAATGTTTTCACTGGGTTTTGAAATTATATTATAAATATATATATATATTTTTTAATTTTTTGTGGGGGTGGGTGACATTTAATAAAAAGCCGGTGATTATTCATTTATTTAAAAAAATATATGTTTGATTAAACATTCAATATAACATTTTGGTAGGGACTCAAATATTTTGTTGGAATTATATTAGACTAAATAGTAAATGTAACATTCTTCATGTGTTTGATTGTAGCTGTGTGAAAAGATGAAAATGAGGGGGTTTATTTTGGCTATTCACCAGCCGAGTCTTTCCTATATAATTGCTTCAATATTGTTTTTTTTTTTGACGATCCAATACCGCTTTCATTATTCCCAGGTAGATGAGCACCTCGGCTAAAAAAATTGCATATTTGTTTCAGCTTTTGTGGTTGATGTGGGGTGGGCACTTGACTCAGCCTGGCGATGAGTTTAGTTTAGCTCTCTTGGATTTCGTACATTTCACACCTCATTTTAATATGCCTTCCTCAATAAATCAGATTCTTTTTCCAAATGGGAATTTTGTTAGCAATGTAATTGTATTTTCTAGCTTTGAAATTTCAATTATGGTCTCAAGATCTTTATGTCAATTTTTGGCCACTTTTGGTTAGTTTTGACTATTATTTAATAGTTATGAGTAAATTTCATAAATACTAAGGGTCCGTTTGGTTGGCAAAATTTGCCTAGGCAAATGCCAAAAAGTTGGCAAATATGAAAATTTGCTTACATTTTGGCTGTTTGGTTGCATAATTTGCCTAGGCATTATTTGCCAATGTACAACACCTCCTATGCACAATTTGTGAGCAAATTTTGCTTACCTATTTGAGTCGGAAATATTTACCCACAAATTTGTCAACTTCTTCAATGGTTTTAATGTTTTAAAAAATAATTTAAAAACTGTTTTAAATAATTAAAAAACTGTTATGAATATTTAAAAATTGTTTTGCAATGTTTCAAAAACTGTTTTTAATATTATAAAAATTTGTTAAGAAAATTTTTACAATTTTTTTAAAAAACCGTATTCACAAAATATTATATAAACTGTTTTTAACATTTTTAAAAACTTTTGTGAATATATTATAAAAACAGTTTTAAAGTTTTAAAAAATAATTTTAAAGACTGTTTTCAATAGTAAAAAAAACTGTTATAAAAATTTAAAAACTGTTTTTTAATGTTTTGAAAACTGCTTTTAATATTATAAAAAATTGTTAAGAGAATGTTTTACAAATTTTTTGAAAAATCGTAATATAAAAATATTATAAAGCAGTTTTTAACATTTTTAAAAACTGTTTTGGATATATTATAAAAACTGTTTTAAAGTTTTAAAAAACATTTTTTAAAACTGTTTTAAATAGTTTAAAAAACTGTTGTGAATGTTTAAAATTTGTTTTGTAATATTTTAAAAACTGTTTTTGATATTATAAAAAATTGTTAAGAGAATGTTTTACAAATTTTTTGAAAAAACGTAATATGAAAATATTGTAAAAATAGTTTTTAACAATTTTAAAAACCGTTTTGAATATAATATAAAAACAGTTTGAAAGTTTAAAAACAAAATTAAAAAATATTTTAAATAGTTAAAAAAAACTGTTGTGAATATTTAAAAATTGTTTTGTAATATTTTGAAAATTGATTTTAATATTATAAAAAATTGTTAAGAAAACGTTTTACAATTTTTTTTAAAAACTGTTATATAAAAAATTGTAAAAACTATTTTTAACATTTTTGAATATAATATAAAAATTATTTTTAAATAAATTAATTGGATTGATTTTATTTTCGCCTAATGTTGTTTGATAGCGTCATCTGAATTTGCCTAGGCAAAATTTGCCCGCCATGCCCATGCTTTTACCCATTGACAACCAAACACACCCTAATAAAATTTTGAAAACCTTTATAGTACTTACAAACAATTTGAAGGTGTTATGGTTTACCATGTTAGTCCATTTCAAAAACTAAAACAATGACAACACCATTTACGTGAGTAAAAGTTTTGACATTGAATTGACACAATTAAAACTTTTGGATTCGTTTCATGATTTTTGTGTCGTGTTATCATGTTATGTCCAAAATTATCAACTACTCTTTAACAATTAAAACTAATACTTTGTTTTCTTCCTCGATTTTAAGACTTTTGTAGTTTGGGTAACTAATTAGCTTAAGTAAGTCTAATTAAGGTGAGAAGTTTTAAGTTTTTCTTAAAGCGACATTAATGGTCATATGTAGTATTACAAAGGTGTAAGATGAATAATACCATATTTGGCATTACTAAGTTTTTTAAAAGAAAAAATATCACGGGAGCAAATTTATTACTGTGCCATCGGCACGGGTACACCCTAGTATATATATATATAGCAAGAGAGGAGAAAATAGAGAAACGGGGCAGAGCCCGAGTTTTGAAAATATTTTGCAACTGCATAAATGCTATATTTTTAAAATATGATTTATCTCATATTTAAATTGGTATCGCACTCCCATGAGATACCCCTCACCCCTCTTCTAATAGTGCACTCATATCGCATACATTTTAAACCTACTAGTAAAGCTACACTGCCTAACTAAACGCTATTACCCATTCTCTAACAATCCTCATACCTGAGTACTGAGGACTAAACTTCTCTCCATTCCCAACATTGCTCTATGTTCGTGCGTGGGGTATCTCGCGAAGCGAAGTCCAAACAAGGACACCCCCCCGATACACTACTACCAGGCAATGTTGATCGTCGGGATTCATTAGGCCCTCAGCACATAACGTGTATATATATATATATATAGCTCCCATAAATGGATATATAGATAGTTCTTACGAGAACCTATAATTTATATTTATAAAAATCCGGATATAAATCTACTAGAAGCGGAAATACATCTTATTAGTCTTTTCACTTTATATACATATGTTTACTGTATATGATATCTCATCTCCATATACAAGTAATATACTATACGCAATAAGTATATAATTATACCTATTAGAATCATAAGTATAATAACCATCCCATCGAGCTATAACTCGAGGATGCAGTCACATAGTACCCATCCGAATCCGGGTTTACTCACTCAACCACAATACCAAGCCAGACTCACTCATGGTCACGGTAAAAATACACAACGGTGGAGGCAGTCATATTCCCTCTGCAAGTGGAGTACACACATCGCACTCATAAGCGGGATGAGATGACCTAGGGATATACTATCCCTGCTCCTCAATCCAGGGGATTCACCCACATCGTACAACCTTCCCGTATCGCACTAGAGAAAATATATAATTTGGCTGCTTAAAGCCTACGCCAAAGGAAAGCCCGTGGAACTAACCTCTAAAGTACAAATATACCAATCACACAGATATATTTTATTCGTAGCATATTATATATATATATATATATATATATATATATATATATATATATATATATATATATATATATATATATATACTGTAACAACCTTGTATTTATAATCTATATCCCTTCACAATATATTGTGGCTATAATTGCCAAACTCCTATAGCGATAGCCAATAGCTCGAATATACTAATGCATATCAATTAAATAAGTATACTAACTACTTATCTTAATTCCATAGGTATCGCATCACGTATACTAGTAGTCATAAATAGACGTATCGGATGACCACTCAATTATCTTTAGCCGATATCCTAAATTCCATCCTAGTAGCCTCGTAGGATTTACTCAACCATAATCGGCACATAATTATATTTTCTACATGCATCATTATTTATATAATCGCCCGCTGAAATGCTATCCCGAGTATTTATCGTTCCGAACACCTCTAAATAAATAAATCTTAGATTCCATTTTTCCACGAACCCGAGGTTTACATTTTGCTCCAATAATAATTTAGAGGTCCCCTCTCTATTTTTAGGAATCACAAATGTCTAATTCCTCAATTTATTTTCCTCAAAACTGTTCCTTTAGCATCACACCATTTTTACACCTTCCTAACCCCAATTAACTCCCTTAAATTTCTAAGAATAATTTTCCCTAATTAGATATTTACTTCCTCAAATAAATAAGCTAAAAACCATTAATTTGGGAATTTATCCCATTTAATCCGAAATTACCAATATAACCGTAGGGTCGATCGATCGACCCCTGGCTGTCGATCGATCGATCGAACATAACAACTTCTTCTCCGAGACACTGCTTCGGCCATTAAAGCTTCCCCCAAGATTTTATCTCCTCTTCTAAAAACCTCCAACCTCAGTCAACAACATATACAAATATAAAAAGGGTTCTAAGAATCCTAGAATCCAATTCCAACGATTAATTTCAATTAAATCCTAAGTTTCTCAAATTGGATATTATCTGGGGTTTATACGTTAAACTTCCAAAAGACCCGTTTTGATTCACAAAACCCAATCCCAAAAATCATATAGTTTGTTATTACCAATTATGATATGAGATTTATTCTGAAAAAGAATAAATCAAGTAAACACTTGCCTCGTGCATAAAATCCGACGATCTCGAGTCGAATCCAACGGAGTTTAGCCGAAATCTCCTTTTCTCTCCTGTTTTTCCTTCCTCTCTTCTCTTTCTATTCTTTCTCTCTTTTCTTACTTTTTGCCACTCTCTCCTGCCTTATATAGGAGAGAAATAAGGTTTTATTCCTTATAAGCGCAAAAATGACTTGTTTACTCAATTGCGAGTTCCTATTAGTGCAAAAATCCCTGAAACTTAAGCAATGCCCCCAGATACTCTATTCTTACTATCTCGGCCATTCCGAAACCAACCGCACACTCAAAATCTCCATCGGAGTCACTTAAATAACATTCACTAATTAAACCCAACACATCTCAATGCGGATTTTCCAATTAAAATATTATTCTTTCTCACTTTACCCAATTGCGACATGTAATAAAAATATCCAACTCATTTACTTGATCCCAAAGTAAATATGACACACATCTGAAATCATATAATCACTCATAAGCACCAAAAATTATTATTCAGTGAAATTCCTCAAATTTCCAAATTACACCCATTTATGTAATTTAAATATCCATAAAAGTGAGGGCTATTACATATAGTAATATGTGTTAGCTTAGGGTCGCAACTAGAGTTCGAGAGAGAGGATATATAAGGAATAATATGGCTGGTTATAAGGAATTTAAGGTCAAAAAGAGAGGCCAAAAATGAAATTTAAAGAGGCAAAAACGGAAGGAATACAAAAAGTTATTTTGGAGTGTTTTAGATATTATTTTTGACTTTTGGATGAGATTTGACAAAAAATCAAAACATATACCTGACCCAATTGTATATCCAAAAAGTTATTTTGGAATGCTTTAGTCATATCATTGTTGGGACTAAAATTGAAAATACAACTTAAATAACAAGATATTTACTTGCCTCATGATTCGTAGAGTCTGATTTGATGAAGATGTCGTTTAATCCTTCAAGAATTCCCCTTCACTTCTTTAATCCCATAGTGTTCTTGTAATGTTCTTCTTTAATCCCATAGTGTTCTTGTAACAAGATATTTATTTTTGGGATTAATTAATTAAATGTGAATTATTTGGAAATTAATCCAGGTTAAAAATACTAACGAGATGCGAGTTGGTATTTGATTATGTGCATATATGATTATATGAATTTGGAATTATGAAATTTGTCGTGAGATTTATATACGGCATTTTAGAAATTTTGTTGAGACGCGTGAGACCGCCGCGTCACGGTGTAATATTTTGATTATAAAAGTGAATTTAAAATCTATAAACCGTATGGTCATTTTGAGTGCGCCAACGCGTCTGGAAGGGTCGAGATAGTCAGAAAACACTAGCCGGGGGTGTAGTTTGGATTCCGGGGTATTTTTAGGCCATACCGGCATCATAAAGGGTATTTTGGTAATTTTACATTTTGAGGAATTAAAAGTGACGAAAATTAGGAGTCTAAATCTGATGTGGACTTAACCCAATAAACCCACTAACCAACCCATATTAACCCATTAAGCTACGGAGGCTATCATTAGGTTTACAACTTTCCCAAAGAAAACCCTAGCCACCTTAAGCCACCATTGGAGAAGAAGCTTGGAGAAGAGAAGAAATTCTGCAGAAATCTTCATTAAACCTACACCAAACTCAGAGACAATCAAGGCAAGTGACTTTATTCCATTTAATTTCAGAGAATGTCCTTTCCATGTTAGAAATTGAAGAATTTTAATTGTTCTTGAAAGTTGAATTAAAACCCATGTTAATTGGATTTAGAACTTGAATATTGAGGACAAATCGCATGTAGAATTACATAGAGATGATTATTCTGGTATTAATGTATGTTGGTTGTAACAAAAACGGATTTAATTCGGGGATTTGATGATGATAAAGATCTAGGGTTCATGTTCTTATAAAAATTGGGGAAAAATATAGAATCTTGTGATTTAATGATGTATAGGGTGCAATAAAGCCTTAAAAGATGTTCATTTATGACCTTAGCATGTTTAAGGATGATTAGAGAACTTAAAACATTGTTGGGACGAACTTTGGAGAAGATTTGAGGAGTAGAAATGGATGAAAAACATAACTAAGAAGATCTGGGACGAAACTGGCAGGTCGTTAGAAGCCCCTACCCAGGTCGTTCGAACGAGCTTCTAACGAGTTGACCAGTCGCTGCTAACGAGAAAAGATTTCGTTCGATATCTCGTTCGAACGAGATATCGTTAGAAGGTACAGTTCGTTCGAACGAACTGGAATCTCGTTCGAACAGTCTCGTTCGAACGAGACTTCTAACGAGTTGACAGTGGGATCTCGTTCGAACAGTCTCGTTCGAACGAGACTTCTAACGAGTTGACAGTTTGGTCCTTTTTGGACTGTTTTGATTTTTGGAGTCCCGTAAACTTGTTTGAGGATATAGATAACATTCCAAGGATGATGTAATGATAGAATTGGGAGTTTTGGGTATTTATGAGAAGGAAATTTTATACGAGAGTTATATTAAATGGACGGTTTGGGTTGAGACGTGAGTGTCTACTACGATGTGAGAATGAATTATGGCGCGTATAATTACAAACCGTAATAATATAAGTTTTAGATATTATAAGTTGGTACGAGAATGCGATATGTACTACGATTAAACTACGGGATTACTAAGACGTGTGTTTACTTAGTATTGGTATATGAATTGTGTGTATGACATACCTACCATACTTGCTATCACGGGAGGTTTGCGTTCGCTTAGGGCCCTCTAATCCTTGTGTTGCCCGGATTTAGACTGGTTACCTTGATGAACATAGGTCATAGAAAGACTTATTGGGATATTAATAAGTCTGCTGATCGTGGGAGCGTAGGTATGTGCGTGACCCATGTGATGTGAATGTGTTCGCCTCCATTATTTGTGATGTTGTTATCTGTGAACTATTCCTGAGAGATTCGGAATATGTAATCCTTATGTACGTGATGTACCGGGATGGATAGCAGAGTATGTGTGCACCACAGCTTAGTTCTCGGGGTGCTTGTATTGTATATTTATGTTGTGAATAATATACACTTAATTAATGGGAACCTTCATGTTAATGTTGTGAATATAATTACGGTATTGTTTCGAGAAATATAACGAGTTAACTGATAGTTATATATATTTCATATTGAGCATCTGAGTTTACGTTAAACCCCTATTTAATTACGAGCGTTATTATGTTAATAGAACCGAGTAATAAGGGTAGGACCTATGACAGTCTAGCTAGATATGATGGTACTTAGCTAGTGATTTGTGTCGTTATAGATGGGTACTTACGTTAGGAGTGCACAGTTAGACGAGAGGTGAGAATATCATGTGAGTGCACGTCCTAACATATACCTTGCATTTAATGTTTTAAATGTTTTTAAAGCACTTGCAGGTTTTTAAAATATAACTCCACATTTGGGCTCTGACCCGTTTGCTTTTCAAATCTATTTTTCTTTGTAAAACCATTTTAGGTGCCCAGCCACAAGGACACCAAGCATAGGATACTCATTCAGGTGACGAGCTGTAGCTGTTTGTGGAAGCTACAGGGATTTGCTTATAGACGCCTCTATCACTTGGATTCCAGATTCATTATCTATCAGTTGTAGGGCATGTTGCCCATTTCTAATAGAGTTACATTTCCATTACAGTTTTCAGACTTTGGCATGTACTGTTTTAGTTTTCGGTTTACTTATTTCAGTTGTGGGATTGTAGTGAGGAGTTTTCCTCCAGACTTATTTACGTTTTGTGATGGTTATTCTATTTACTTCAGTATGGTGAATGGTGTTATTATTCTTTATTACACTTGAAGCATGTTAATCAGACTTTAATTAAAATTTGGCACTTACTTTTTTAAATACTAGGTGGTTAGTAATCATTAAAATGTTTTCGACAGTGATGCTATTAACTGGACCAACTTGACATTTTGAATTAATTTAATAAAGGAGTAGCTACCAGGTATTTAATTAGTCGGGGTGTCACAGGTGGTATCAGAGCATCAGGTTCTAGTGTCCTTTAGGATCTGACGGCTTGTTATGTTTCCGCTAAGTTTCCTTTGATATAGAGCCCTATATTTTAGGACTGTTGTACTCTTTTTGTGTCTGCTTCGTTCTTCAGCTATCTTAAGTTTATAAACAGCGAACTTATAAACTTTGTTCTTATTCCAGATGCCTCCACGACGTGCACGACAAGTTCCCAAGGATGCAACGCTTGAACCCCAGCCCGCTCCAGTTCAGGGCATGATGAACGCCGCTGAGGTTGCAGCTATAGTAGCCCAAGCGGTAAATGCCGCAATTGACGTTGTTAAGTAGGCACCACCTCAGGCGCCGGTTGTCACGCCAGTACAGGCAAATGCATTTCCGTCTGCTTGGGAGCGTGTACGTGACGCTTTTTAAAAAGCGCATCCGCCAGAGTTTGCAGGTAGCTCAGATGTGGTAGTCTCGAGCCAATGGAGGAAGGACATGCAGAGGCACTTGAGGATGTATGAGTGCACGGATGTCCAGAAGTAGGTGCTAGCTACTTTCAAGCTAGTCAGATCTGCACTACAGTGGTGGGAGTCTATTACTACCGCGGAGGAGAGGGATACTCTCACTATTCAGGACTTCTGGGTGCGGTTTGACCGCAAGTACTTTCCGTCGGCTGCTCACACGGAAATGAGGAGGAAATTGATGAGTCTGAAGCAGGAAGGTAAGACTGTGGCCGAGTATAAGGCCGAGTTCACAAATCTGTTGAATATCGTTCCAGATGAGATACCAACAGAGAAGAAGAAGATTGAGAAGTTCACGGACGGGTTGACTTGGAGGATTCGTCAACATCTTCTAGGGAACCTATCGTTGGCCACCTATTCTGATGTGGTTAATGCTGCATTGTTACACTGCCAGGACCACCGTTTTCATATGGCCGAGGGCAAGAGGTCGGGGGAGTCTAGCCACCAGGGCAGGACTGGAGGACATGGTGCCAGCGGGGCACAATCTGGTCAGGGGCAGAGGCAGAGGCAGATTGAGCAGGGCTCTCAGCAGGGGGATAATAAGAGGTTCCGGTCAGGGAACTACAGACAGGGACAGGAAGGTTTCCGTCAGGGCCATCAGGGTCCAAACGGCCATCAGGGCCAACAAGGGCAGAATGGGCAGCAGTTTCACCAGGGCCAGCAGGGCCAAGGGAGGAACGGTAACGGCCACCAGGGCCGGGGACAGCAGGGACAGAGAGGAGGGAACTTCCCAGGGAAGTTCTTTGTTTGTGGCAAGACTGGCCATAAGCGACAGGATTGTCCTGATAGGGGCAAGGCCCCACAGCAGCAGCAGCAGGGTGCTCGCCAGGAGCCACAGAGACCCATGTTTCCCGCCGCTCTCCCCGCACCGCCACAGATGGCAGCATTGCCACCCATTCCAGCAGTCCCAGTTCAGCAGGGGCAGCTACAGTATGGACGTGTCTACAACGTCCACCAGGCTGCAGTTCCACAGGCACCGCCCGCGATTGAGGGTACGCTTCCTATCCATGGCACTATGGGTCGGGTATTGTTTGATACGGGTGCTACAGATTGTTTTATAGCTACACACTTCGCGAAAGCTTTAGGATTGTTAGCTACGGCAGAGAGCACAGTGACGTGTGTCGACTCACCATTGGGTAGTGGGTCACTTATTTTCTTTATATGCCGGGGAGTGGGAGTAGAGATTGGTGGTTTGGTATTACCTGCAGACATGTTAGTATTAGATATGCATGTTCACGATGTGATTATCGGTATGGATTGGCTCGTAGCTTATAGGGCCATGATTGATTGCTTCAGCGGGAGCATTGTTTTTGCCATTCCGGGGCAAGAGATGTTTATAGTGGCGATGCCTCGCCCAGAGGGAGGATCGACCGCTCATTTGTATTACCTAGAGGAGGATACCTCTAAGGAGGTTGTGATTCCTTTAGATTCTATCCCAGTTGTCAGGGAGTATTACGGATGTGTTTCAGGAGATACCAGGCTTACCACCCAGTCGAGAGATAGACTTTGTTATAGATTTGCTACCGGGTACGAGACCTATAGCACGCGCACCGTACCGTATGGCTCCAGCTGAGATGAGGGAGTTACGGGATCAGATAGAGCAACTGTTAGGTCAGGGCTTTATTCGTAGGAGTACCTCACCTTGGGGCGCTCCAGTTTTGTTTGTGAAGAAGAGGGATGGTTCACTGAGATTGTGTGTGGACTACCGAGAGTTGAATAAGGTCACGATACGGAATAAGTATCCGTTGCCTCGAATCGATGACTTATTCGACCAGTTGAGAGGAGCTTCTTTCTTCTCAAAGATTGATTTGAGATCGGGATACCATCAGTTGCGTATCAGGGAGGAGGATGTCTCGAAGACTGTGTTCTTGTCGAGATATGGTTCTTACGAGTCTCGAGTTATGCCTTTCGGTTTGACCATCGCTCCAGCTGTGTTTATGGACTTGATGAACAGAGTGTTCAGGGATTTCCAAGATCAGTTTGTCATTGTCTTCATCGATGATATTCTAGTTTACTCCCAGACGGAGGAGGAGCACGCCGAGCATTTGAGGCAGGTTTTGCAGACACTTCGTCAGAACGAGTTGTATGCAAAATGTGAGAAGTGCGGGTTTTGGCTGAAGGAAGTCCAGTTTTTGGGACATATCATTTCTGACCGGGGAATATCTGTTGATCCGGGGAAAGTATCAGCGGTGAGGGAGTGGGGACAGCCCACGACACCGACTGAGATTCGTAGTTTCTTGGGTCTAGCGGGATACTACAGGAGGTTTATTCGGGGTTTCTCGGAGATAGCTGGTCCTTTGACACATCTGACTCGTAAGGGTGTGCCCTACATCTGGAGTGATGCCTGTCAATTGGCATTCGATGAATTGAAGGACAAATTGACCTCAGCACCTGTGTTAGCATTTCCGAGACCGGGAGTTGAGTATTTGGTTTACACCGATGCGTCTTTGCAAGGACTGGGAGGTGTATTGCAGCAGGAGAGACAGGCCATAGCTTATGCTTCCCGTAAGCTTAAGCCTCATGAGAAGAATTACCCCACGCATGATTTGGAGTTGGCGGCAGTGGTATTTGCCCTACGGATTTGGAGGCACTACCTTTTGGGGGAGAAGTTCCAACTATTCACGGACCACAAGTCCCTACAATACATGTTCACGCAGAAAGAGTTGAATATACGGCAGCGTAGGTGGCTTGAGTTTGTGAAAGACTACCAGTTCGACATCCAGTATCACCCGGGAAAGGCTAACGTGGTAGCAGACGCGTTGAGCCGTAGGCCAACAGATGAAGTGGCAGAGGTGTGGAAGGCTAAGTGGAAGGAATTGGGACACCAAGATGCAGTGGCCCGATCTTTCATGTCTGTGATGACCGTTACACCGCAGATTATCACGAAGGTAGTACGGGCACAGGCTAATGACTCGTTATGTCAGGAGCAGATAGTTCAATTACTAGCAGAGGGAGCCGAGTCCTATACCGTTAGCTCAGATGGGGGATTACGCTTCAATGGGAGATTGGTAGTTCCGGACGGGGATGAATTGCGACATGATGTGATGGCAGAGTCGCACGGCTCACGGTACATCTCGGAGGGGACAAAATGTACCAGGACATGAGACGGCAGTATTGGTGGAGCGGTATGAAGAAAGATATCGCTGAGTTTGTTTCAAAATGCGCCACTTGTCAGCTTGTAAAAGTGGATCATCAGAGACCGGTAGGATTGCTACAACCATTGGAGGTTCCAGTGTGGATGTGGGAGAGCATATCCATGGACTTTATCACGGGGTTGCCTACGTCGCAGAGGGGTCACGACTCCGTTTGGGTAATTGTGGACAGGTTGTCCAAAGTCGCTCACTTTTTACCCGTAAGGACTGACTACACTACGGGACAATATGACCAGCTCTTCATTTCAGAGATTGTGAGACTTCACGGTGTACCCTTAAATATCGTGTCTGACAGAGACAAGATATTTGTTTCGAGGTTTTGGGAGAGTTTTCAGGAGGCCATGGGCACGGAATTGCGGTTGAGTATGGCGTATCATCCGCAGACTGATGGGCAGACTGAGCGCACAAATCAGATGTTGGAGGACATGCTACGCATGTGCATTATTGACTTTGGGGGTGGATGGGAGCAGTACCTTCCACTGGTGGAGTTTGCTTACAACAACTCCTATCAGTTCACTATTGGCATGGCTCCGTTTGAGGCATTGTACGGTAGGCCTTGTCGTTCCCCAGCATGTTAGTTAGAGGTGGGGGACAACAAACTGCTTGGGCCGGAAGTAATTCAGGATACTTCGGCAAGCATTGAGTTAATTCGGAGTCGCATTCGGGTAGCTCAAGACAGGCAGAAGAGTTATGCTGATGCGAAGAGATTTTTCAGGGAGTTCCAAGTGGGGGACCAGGTTTTGCTCAGGGTATCTCCGATGAAGGGGATTATGCATTTCGGGAAGAAGGGGAAGTTGGCACCGAGGTATGTGGGGCCGTTTCCTATTATTGAGTGGATCGGACCAGTTGCGTATAGACTCGGGTTACCGGAGCATTTGCATCGGATTCACGATGTGTTCCATATTTCCTTGCTGAGGAAATACCTTAGAGATAATTTGGCTCATTCTAACATTGTTGTGGAGGACATTGATCTCCAGCCGGAGAGCTCCTACGAGGAGGGGTCGATTGCTATTTTGGACCGAAGCGAGAGGAAACTGCGGTCAAAGATAGTACCGTTAGTGCGTGTTCAGTGGCGACATCAAAATGTCGAGGAGTCCACATGGGAGCGCGAGGATGAGATGCGCGATCGTTATCCAGAGTTATTCTTAGCAGGTACATCCTAGTTTCGAATTTCGGGACGAAATTCAGTTATTAGGGGGGGAGTATGTAATACCCCGTACTTTTGGCTATATTTATTTTTGGGATTAATTAATTAAATGTGAATTATTTGGAAATTAATCCGGGTTAAAAATACTAACGAGATGCGAGTTGGTATTTGATTATGTGCATATATGATTATATGAATTTGGAATTATGAAATTTGTCGTGAGATTTATATACGGCATTTTAGAAATTTTGTTGAGACGCGTGAGACCGCCGCGTCACGGTGTAATATTTTGATTATAAAAGTGAATTTAAAATCTATAAACCGTATGGTCATTTTGAGTGCACCAACGCGTCCGGAAGGGTCGAGATAGTCAGAAAACACTAGCCGGGGGTGTAGATTGGATTCCGGGGTATTTTTAGGCCATACCGGCATCATAAAGGGTATTTTGGTAATTTTACATTTTGAGGAATTAAAAGTGACGAAAATTAGGAGTCTAAATCTGATGTGGACTTAACCCAATAAACCCACTAACCAACCCATATTAACCCATTAAGCTACGGAGGCTATCATTAGGTTTACAACTTTCCCAAAGAAAACCCTAGCCACCTTAAGCCACCATTGGAGAAGAAGCTTGGAGAAGAGAAGAAATTCTGCAGAAATCTTCATTAAACCTACACCAAACTCAGAGACAATCAAGGAAAGTGACTTTATTCCATTTAATTTCAGAGAATGTCCTTTCCATGTTAGAAATTGAAGAATTTTAATTGTTCTTGAAAGTTGAATTAAAACCCATGTTAATTGGATTTAGAACTTGAATATTGAGGACAAATCGCATGTAGAATTACATAGAGATGATTATTCTGGTATTAATGTATGTTGGTTGTAACAAAAACGGATTTAATTCGGGGATTTGATGATGATAAAGATCTAGGGTTCATGTTCTTATAAAAATTGGGGAAAAATATAGAATCTTGTGATTTAATGATGTATAGGGTGCAATAAAGCCTTAAAAGATGTTCATTTATGACCTTAGCATGTTTTAGGATGATTAGAGAACTTAAAACATTGTTGGGACGAACTTTGGAGAAGATTTGAGGAGTAGAAATGGATGAAAAACGTAACTAAGAAGATCTGGGAGGAAACTGGCAGGTCGTTAGAAGCCCCTACCCAGGTCGTTCGAACGAGCTTCTAACGAGTTGACCAGTCACTGCTAACGAGAAAAGATTTCGTTCGATATCTCGTTCGAACGAGATATCTTTAGAAGGTACATTTCGTTCGAACGAACTGGAATCTCATTCGAACAGTCTCGTTCGAACGAGACTTCTAACGAGTTGACAGTGGAATCTCGTTCGAACAGTCTCGTTCGAACGAGACTTCTAACGAGTTGACAGTTTGGTCCTTTTTGGACTGTTTTGATTTTTGGAGTCCCGTAAACTTGTTTGAGGATATAGATAACATTCCAAGGATGATGTAATGATAGAATTGGGACTTTTGGGTATTTATGAGAAGGAAATTTTATACGAGAGTTATATTAAATGGACGGTTTGGGTTGAGACGTGAGTGTCTACTACGACGTGAGAATGAATTATGGCGCGTATAATTACAAACCGTAATAATATAAGTTGTAGATATTATAAGTTGGTACGAGAATGCGATATGTACTACGATTAAACTACGGGATTACTAAGACGTGTGTTTACTTAGTATTGGTATATGAATTGTGTGTATGACATACCTACCATACTTGCTATCACGGGAGGTTTGCGTTCGCTTAGGGCCCTCTAATCCTTGTGTTGCCCGGATTTAGACTGGTTACCTTGATGAACATAGGTCATAGAAAGACTTATTGGGATATTAATAAGTCCGCTGATCGTGGGAGCGTAGGTATGTGCGTGACCCATGTGATGTGAATGTGTTCGCCTCCATTATTTATGATGTTGTTATCTGTGAACTATTCCTGAGAGATTCGGAATATGTAATCCTTATGTACGTGATGTACCGGGATGGATAGCAGAGTATGTGTGCACCACAGCTTAGTTCTCGGGGTGCTTGTATTATATATTTATGATGTGAATAATATACACTTAATTAATGGGAACCTTCATGTTAATGTTGTGAATATAATTACGGTATTGTTTCGAGAAATATAACGAGTTAACTGATAGTTATATATATTGCATATTGAGCATCTGAGTTTACGTTAAACCCCTATTTAATTACAAGCGTTATTATGTTAATAGAACCGAGTAATAAGGGTAGGACCTATGACAGTCTAGCTAGATATGATGGTACTTAGCTAGTGATTTGTGTCGTTATAGATGGGTACTTACGTTAGGAGTGCACAGTTAGACGAGAGGTGAGAATATCATGTGAGTGCACGTCCTAACATGTACCTTGCATTTAATGTTTTAAATGTTTTTAAAGCACTTGCAGATTTTTAAAATATAACTCCACATTCGGGCTCTGACCCGTTTGCTTTTCAAATCTATTTTTCTTTGTAAAACCATTTTAGGTGCCCAGCCACAAGGACACCAAGCATAGGATACTCATTCAGGTGACGAGCTTTAGCTGTTTGTGGAAGCTACAGGGATTTGCTTGTAGACGCCTCTATCACTTGGATTCCAGATTCATTATCTATCAGTTGTAGGGCATGTTGCCCATTTCTAGTAGAGTTACATTTCCATTACAGTTTTCAGACTTTGGCATGTACTGTTTTAGTTTTCGGTTTACTTATTTCAGTTGTGGGATTGTAGTGAGGAGTTTTCCTCCAGACTTATTTACGTTTTGTGTTGGTTATTCTATTTACTTCAGTATGGTGAATGGTGTTATTATTCTTTATTACACTTGATGCATGTTAATCAGACTTTAATTAAATTTGGCACTTACTTTTTTAAATACTAGGTGGTTAGTAATCATTAAAATGTTTTCGACAGTGATGCTATTAACTGGACCAACTTGACATTTTGAATTAATTTAATAAAGGAGTAGCTACCCGGTTTTTAATTAGTCGGGGTGTCACAAAATCATTGCTCGAGTCACTAAGCAATATTTTCCCATTTCACTTATTTTAATTTAAGCACGAATGTATCGATTGAAATAATATTACACTAGTAAATAAATAATCACATAAGTATTAATTCCTTTCACTCTAAATTAATATCTATTTAATTCTCATTATTTTGTAAATTAATTTATGTGTCACCTGAATAATTTAAATACTCCATTTAAATATATCTATAAAACTACATGGTATTACAACTCTAAATAGTTTTTTTATCTAAGTTGTAGTGTTAGTTATCAGTGGAGACCAAGTGGATTTGGAATGTATAATTATCCCTATATTTTAATTCGTTCGGGTAACACTTGTTATGTTTACACATGGAGTTTTAAGGACTTCTTGTTCTTGACTTGCCAAAGAAAAAGTCATACATGAAGTTTGATGTTAGGGTCTTGTCCATGCGCTATTCAATTATGGTCAGATCTTGTGGTCCATAAGACGACAACGAATTTCCTAGATTTAGCGAACTTCTTGATCGAGGAGTGTCAACTTTCGATCGTCTATCGATTATAACAAATAATCTTGCGCAACCATTTATTGGGTCTGAAGTGTTGTAACGTGCTCTACAATCTGTCGGATCTTTAATAAGATTTCCAGGAGATTAAGATTGTGGCCGATCTTTCGTCGGGACTGAATCTTGTACCTGTGGAACTTAATAAGTTGTCTGACCATTTGTTGAGGCTAAATTAAATAGAAATTATCATGCGATTGATTTATCCGACCAAATAATATATGATATATATCTTCTCGAGCATCGGGCAATAAAAATTTCAAAACATGAAATAATAAGTTTTATGCCGAATATGTCTCACAAGAGTATATTCTTATCAAATATATATCAAATTTAAGGCATAATCGTTCAGTCTAAAATTTTTGCAAAATTATTTGAACTCTAGTATTCCTCATTGTTGATACCAAATTTAATCTGCTGACATGGACCAATCATATGAAGACACATGGCTATCTACATGGCAACAACAAGCACTTAGGAGATGATCGCACGCTCCGAGGAACCATGTTACTCCGAGGAACTCATACGCTCCGAGGAACATACCTCTCTGAGGAACTCTTTAGCACCGAGAAGCTCAAGCGGTCCAAGCTGCACCTCGAAGCAGGATACCAACAGTTTAACTGCTCATTAAATGCTTATCATTCAGACGCACACGCAAAAAGGGCATTAAATGTATTACCCTTTCATACGTATACCATTTAATGTATTACCCTTTCACATTACAGCCTCAGGGATATAAATACATTGTACAATCCTCATTGTAAGGGGATCCGAATCCAAACCCTAGAATCGAGACCGAAATCTCTTGATAGAACACAAATCGAGAATTCCCAAACACTCAGCAATAAAACAACAGTGGATGTAGGCCATTCTTATAAGGCTGAACCACTTTAAAATATTTTGTCTCATTTATTTATCTGTGATTGAATTATTAGAGTGATCTAATTTTTTACATCAACAGATTGGCGCCGTCTGTGGGAAATGACTGATAATATCGTTTTTCATCAAAAACAATCCATTACCAATGGCTGATATTCCTGAATCCAACAATCAAAACGCTGGAACCCCTCCAAATCCATCTGCTCCACCAATTATTTCAGATCTGACTGAAATAATGGCAAATCTGGCTCAGGGCCAGATCGTCATGCAAGAAACAATGCGACAACTCATCCAAACTCTCCATGGTGGTGCATCAGCCCATTTCGGACCACGAAGCATTCAAAAAAATACACGTGCGCCTTCTTCGCGTACTAGGCATACTAATTCATATCGCAATGAGGAATCTGAATATTTTTCTTATCAACCTGGACGAACTTCGTCAGTGCGAGCCACATATACTGAACAACGTGTCACCCTCTCCCCAGAAAGGACCAGCGCATTGGAAAGATTAAGTAGGGTTTCTCCTTTCGATCGATTAGGCCCTAGGAGGAACAAAAGTCCTCTTAATGCAGATTCGAGGAGCTTTCGATGACCATCAGATTTAAGGGAAGGATCTGCCCAGTCGCGACCAGCTGCTAGTCAAGATAAATCCCAGGAAGCCACTTCAACGCGATCAGTTGCTCGAACCAATAGGGCCGAGGAAAGAAATGATGCATGGAAAGGATCTATTCAGAGGCTGGAGGATAGATTAGGGGAAATGGCTAGGGCCAAGAACCCTCTACAACGAACCTTTGTTCAAGGAACACCTTTTGTCTGACCCTGTCCTTCATATAGAACAATACCAAGCTGCAGCCGACATCTATGCTGTCCCAGATGAGATGAGATGCAGAGCATTCTCGGGAACACTTACCGGATCTGCTCAAATATGGTATAATAATCTTCCTCGGGGTAAGATTTCAAATTTTCTTCAACTGGCCGAGTTATTCATTGGAAATTTCTGCTTTGGAGCAAAGCCAGTTAACGAGTAACACATTTGTTAAGTGTTAGACAAAAAGCTGGTGGGAGTACCAGAGATTATATAACTCGTTTTAATAACGAGAAACTCGAAGTCATTGATTATGAAGAGAAGATAACGATTACTTCTTTAATGAGTGGACTACTGCCAAACAAATTGTACTACACTTTGGCCAAAGATCCACCTCGAACCATGTCGGACCTGATGGGAAAAGCATCCAAGATTATGAATGCCGAGGAGGCTATGTCTGCGAAGAAGAATATGGACGCCAAAGAAACCAAGGTGGAAGGTGATAAAGCTAAGAAGAAAGAACATAAGAACAATGATGGTGACAAACAATCCAAAAATAGGTCGTCATGGGAGGTCTTGAGGAAATTTGATAATTACACACCTTTGAAGGTAAATATCAACCACGTCCTGTAAGAAATTAAGAACAGGGAGGAGTTAAACTGGCCAAACAAAATGAAGGCAGACCCCGACACGAGGAATAGGGGAAAATATTGCAAGTTCCACAAGGATCATGGCCATATGACCAAAAATTGCATAGCTCTTCAGAATGAGATTGAAACACTCATCCGACGAGGAAAACTAGTGAAGTATGTTGATCGGGGAGGCGAAAGAAGAAACAACGACCGAACTAGAGAGAGGTCTAGATCTCCTCATCGAGCAGAGGAAAACAAGAAGAGAAACCATGAAGTTGATCAACAGGATGACCCCAATCTTCCCAAGAAACCGAGGCAGCTAGAACGAGAGGTATTTTCAATATGCTTTAGGTCATTTGATTGTAATGTCATTACAGGAGGAGATGCAGACGGAGGAGACCTTACTGCAGAAAGGAAAGCTTACCTCGGTGAGGCTCAAGCTTGCTCGTATATTCAGCAAAAAAATTTAGCTGAGGAAGATCGCCCGAGAAAGGTGAACAAGGAGAAGTTGGTTATTGGGTTCTCAAAGAACGACCTTGCAGGTGTTCTATATCCTCATGATGACCCGCTGGTGATCAAGATGAGAATGAAGGAGGTAATTATTTCAAGAGTGCTGGTCGACAATGGTAGCTCGGCGGACATCATGTTCTACTCGTGTTTCGATAGTTTAAATCTAAAGCTATCTCAACTGGAGCCTTACCATAGACCCCTCATCAGTTTTGCTGGCGAGAAAGTATTTCCACTTGGGACGATCAAGTGGTACATACTCATTGGTACGTGGCCTGCTTGTCGGACAGAAAGAATACGTTTCTTCGTGATGGATAAGAATGTCCAATCATCGTATAATATCATCATGGGAAGAGTAGGATTAAAGAAGTTCGAGGTTGTACCATCTGCAGTGCATCAGTGCCTAAAATTCCCAACAAACTTTAGAGTAGGAGTTGTGAAAGGTGATCAGAAAGTAGCTCGGGAATGCTATTATTCATCCGCCGAGCAAGAAGAACTGGAAGAATCAAAGAAAAAGACTACTACCTATCAAGTGGATGAAGGTGCAGAAATTGAAACATTGGATCCTCGAGATGAGTCGCAACTCGTGAAAGGTCAAGTGGTGGAAGCTACTGAAAACATCATTCTGGACGACAAGCACCCTGAGCGAACTACTCAAATAGGTTCATCGTTGGAAGCCTCATTAAAACAGGAATTGATAACTTTCCTCAGAAGCAGAAGATAAAATTTTGCGTGGAGTCATGAAGATATGCCTGGGATAGACCCAAACTTCTTATGTCACGAGCTCAATGTGAATAAGGAGATCAAGCCTGTGAAGCAGAGAAGAAGAGTATTCAGTCCCGAGAAAAATCAAGCTATACAGGAGGAAGTCGAGAAGCTCCAAAAATCTTGTTTCATTGAAGATGTTAAATATCCAGATTGGTTGGCTAATATGGTGATGGTAAAGAAGAAGAACAACAAGTGGAGGATGTGTGTAGACTTCACCGACCTCAACAAAGCATGCCCAAAGGATCACTTTCCATTGACCCGAATTGATCAATTGGTGGATGCTACCTCGGGACACGAGTTGCTGAGGTTCATGGATGCTTATTCTAGTTACAATCAGATCAAAATGAAACCTGAAGATAGGGAGAGTACTTCTTTCATTACCCATAGGGGAACTTATTGTTATAATGTTATGCCTTTTGGTTTGAAAAATGCAGGTGCGACATATCAGAGGCTGATGAACAAGGTCTTTGCTGAACAAATCAGTGACAATATGGAAGTCTATGTTGACGATATGCTGACGAAAAGTAAGAAAGCTGTCGATCATCTAGTTGACTTAAGTCAGACTTTTGATCAACTAGATAAATATCAAATGAAGCTGAACCCGACAAAGTGCATCTTTGGAGTACGAGAAGGCATGTTTCTCGGGTACATTGTCAATTAACGAGGCATTGAAGCAAATCCTGAAAAGATCAAATCTCTATTAGGGCTGCGATCTCCAACAACGAAGAAAGAAGTACAGAGTCTCACAGGATGAGTAGCGGCACTCAACAGATTTGTGTCACGAACAACTGATAGATGTCTCCCATTCTTCAAGACACTCATAAGGACTTTTGAGTGGAATGATGAATGTGAGAAGGCTTTTCAAGACTTGAAGAAATACTTGGGAGCACCTCCAATGTTGTCCAGGCCGGTGATAGGAGAAAAATTGTATTTGTACCTTGCAGTGTCCGAGAATGCAGTTAGCTCGGCGTTGATCAGAGTGGAGAATGGAGTACAAAAGCCAATTTACTACACAAGTAAGGCCTTCCGAGGAGCAGAGATCAGATATCCAAGGTTGGAGAAATTGGCACTGGCGCTGATTGAGGCGAGTAGGAGAATGAGACCATACTTCCAGGCTCACACTATAGTAGTATATACCGATGCGCCATTGAGACAAGCCCTTCATAAGCCAAAAAAATCAGGGAGATTGATGTACTGGGCAATAGAGCTCGGTGAATATGATATAATTTATGAACCCAGATCATCATTAAAAGGGCAGGCTGTAGAAGATTTTATAGCGGAGTTCACCTATCCTGATACCGCCGAGGAACAAAAGTTGCTCGCTGATCAACCTGTGGATGTTACAGGATCAACAAACACTGGCTCAGACCAACACTGGCTCAGATCAACAAACACTGGTCTCCCTCATGCCTTCATCACAGACCATGGAACACAATTTGATAACGAGGAGTTTGCCGCCTATTGTCATCAGTCAAACATTTTGAAGGTCCACTCAGCACCAGGCCATCCTCAAAGCAATGGACAAAATGAAGTGACAAACAGAACGCTGCTAAATGGCTTGAAGAAAAGATTGGATGATGCAAAAGCAAACTGGATCAACGAGTTACAATCAGTACTTTGGGCTTACCGAACTACTCCCCGAGTAGCAACTGGAGAATCACCATATATGCTGGCATTCGGAAGTGAAGCCGTTATACCTGCCGAGTTGGGTCTCCCAACACACAGGGTACTGAATTTCGATTCCCCTGTCAGCGACTTAATGAGAAGGCTGGATTTAAACATGCTCGAGGAAGTTAGAGAAGAAGCAACCATTAGAAATGCTGCTTACCAGCAACGAACAACTTTCTTTTACAATAAGAGGGTGAAGAAATGCGACCTGAAAGAAGGAGACTACGTACTGAAGAAGGTAATTCAAAAGCACAACAAACTGGAGGTAAATTGGCATGGACCATACCGAGTTATAGAAGTTGTTCGACCAGGAACTTATCGAATAGCAACTTTAGAAGGCGGGGAGTTTAAGAATGCATGGAACGCAGAGCACCTGCGCAAATATTATTAGTGATGTATATGTAACACAGTTCCATCAGTATGAATAAAATGAAGATATTATGCCAAAGTCTCTCCTTTTATTGAGAATTTTTCGGGGAATACTAGTGCTACACACTACTCGGCAAAGCTCAGCAAAATATTCCTAAAAATGTCAACCTGTTTGGCTAGGAAACGAAATATTCCTAAAAATGCCAACTTCGGTTGGTTAGGAAACAAAATATTCCTAAAAATGCCAACTTCGGTTGGTTAGGAAACAAAATATTCCTAAAAATTCCAACTTCGGTTGGTTAGGAAACAAAATATTCTAACTTCGGTTGGTTAGGAAACAAAATATTCCTAAAAATGCCAACTTCGGTTGGTTAGGAAACAAAATATTCCTAAAAATGCCAACCTGTTTGGCTAGGAAACAAAATATTCCTAAAAATGTCAACCTGTTTGGCTAGGAAACGAAATATTCCTAAAAATGCCAACTTGTTTGGCTAGGAGACAAAATATTCTCGCAAATGCCAACTTATGTTGGTCGGGAGGTACATATATTCTCGAAAATGCCAACTTATGTTGGTCGAGAGGTAAGATCATTCCAGAAAGTGCAAAAGTTAACAAGTATGGCTGGTCGGGGATAAAAACCCACTAACTGTCGTTGGTCAACAAGAAGAATTTATCGACCTTGGTTGGTCGGACACATTTTATGAAAAATCTACCAAGTATGGCTGGTCGGGGATAAAAACCCACTAACTATAGTTGGTCGACAAGCATAATTTAACAACCTTGGTTGATTCGAAAAATTTTAAACAACATTTTTATACTCATTACTTTATTATTAAGTGATCGAGCAACAGTACTGATACTTGTAATTTTTTAATTATTACTGAGTTGGTTGACAAACAACACAATATTGTTATCTTTTTAAAAGATATACGCAAATATAAAGTGTTTGATAACTACAAGATAATAACAATCAATATTTGCAAACAAAATGAGAGTTTTTCATTGAATTCAAAATAAATTACAAGTACATTGATATTGAAATGTATACTAACTATTACATCAAAAATTCCTATTCTACTGGTCTCTTCCCCTCTGCTTTTGACACAGGTTCCTCGCCAGCAGGCGGATCATTTAAAGACAGAGGATAATTGATGAAATTAAGATCTTTCAACATCCTTGTATTCATCACGGATGGTCGATCTAAAAGATGCTCGGGACGAGATACCTCGATTTGAGAATGTAAACTGTAGTCACCGAGATACTTTGAAATTAAGCTCTGAGGAATGGCCTGAGCAGGGATCCAATCCATGTCCAAATTGTATGGTGGCACAGGAAAGTCAAGCAACCCGGGATCATGATAGTCCCACAGATAATGACCTTGTTCGAGCTTGAACACACCTAAAGCATTCAGCCAGCCTTGCTTGTAGCCCTCATTGTTGGCATTCTGGATACGATCGTCCAGGTGGAATAGTGCTTCGTTGTATCCAGCCATCCAGAACTCCCTGGGTTGTTTTTGGAATTGATATGTTAGCCTTTCTAGCTGCTCGTGGAGATTCTTGATGAAAAGCTCCTTATTCTCCAAAACTGACTTTTGCGCGGAGAGCTGTTTTTCCAGGTCCCTAATCTTCTTTGACATATCAGACAACGCCTGGTTCTTCGCCATTAGTTGGAAGGCCTGGTTCTCTAAGGCAGATTGAGTCCTCTGTTCCTCAACAAGAACCCGAGCTGCTCTTGCTCATCCCCGAGGAGCTCTTGCTCGTCCCCGAGAAGATGTGGAAGGGCCCGACCTCCTCAAGGTGTCCAACTCTTCCCTTAACATAGCGTTCTCAACCTCTAAGAACGAAAATCCCTCGTCGGTCACTGGGATCAAGGCACTAGAAGTGGAAGCTGCAGACTTCAGTTGTGACAGCTCCTTTTGCAGGTTGTTGTTTTCCTTTTCCAGCAACTCAGCAATCTGTCTACATTCTTCGACCTCGCCTCTCAAGGTTCTCTCCCTTACATCGTACCCAGCAAAAAGCTTCTCGTAGCCCTTGTCGGCAATGATCTACTGGTACTTCTTCTTGTACCCCTCATGCAACAAGGCAGTGGATTCTTTGTATTGAAGCTGAAGGTCTTCGAGGGTGCTTTGAAGATCCTCGATCATTTCATAATAGGCAACGTTATTGGCTACAGCCCGATCAATCAGACACTTCAGATATTGATATGCTTCCACTGCCTGTTCTGAAGCATCACGACCAAGGATGTCGGCAACTTGTGCAGCACTCAGGTCTGTGTAACCAGCCTTAAAGTACTCATTACATTGTTCCAGCAACTTTGTGTCATGGGAAGATAGCAGTTCCATCCTGGCCAGAAACTAGCAGAGAAAGAAGAGCAATCATCAATAAGAAGAATAAGCAGAGTATGAATGAAAGATAGACAACAGTATGCAAAAAGTTCAAGTTTTATTAGATCATAATTCAGAGTTACATCTTCTGAGTTACATTTGATAAAGAGAAACAAAATAAAGAGAAACCCGAACAACACTAAACCTTTTCCTTATCTCCCAAAACCTTCTCGGGAGGCTGGGATGAAGAGGTAGGTTGCTCGGAGGGAAGAGATAGTTGCTCGGGTAGAGTAGGCAGTTGCTCAGAGGAAGAAAAGATGTGCTAATTTTCCTCGGTAGCAGGCTGGATGGTTAGGGCACGATCTCCCATCACCATCGAAGACTCTTCAGAGGTAGCTTCGTCCTCTTCTAATTCTTCTGGAGTTGGAGGGGGACCAGGGATATGTCTCTGCAAGAGCTCGGAAGACTCGTCGAACTTCATTTCTTGAAGGGCAGCAACTCATCCATCCCTAAAGTATTTGAGACTGCCATAATCTACTTGCGACACCATGGTAGCCAACCCCTTGTTCCACCCCTTGTCCCAACCAGAGCTGAAGGACTTCTTCACAGCAGCTTTCCTCTTCAGCTTCTCCAAGGAAAGTTTCTCAGACAGCAGGTTCTCAGCAGCCTTCAATTTATTTTCTGCTTCCTCCTTTTGCCGACCTACTTCTTGAAGCTGGCCCAACCTTTCCTCAACAACCCTGAGCTTATCTTCAAGCTCTCCAGCAGCTTTGAGCTTCTCTTCGAGCTCTTTATTTGCCTTCTCCAAGGCATTCTTTTTCTTCTCCAACTCTTTAGAGGCTTCAACAGCTCGAGCTTTATCCTGCTCGGTGGAGGCAAGCTTCTTCTCCCAGATAGCCTTATCAGTGGCATATATCTGGCGAGAATCTTCCAGAGATTTTGTAGCTTCCTCCAGTGCTCCCTCCACGCTGGACGAGGAGCATGAAGCTTTAATTGCTTCATCCTTCTTCAAAATTATATTGAAGCAGCTCGTCAACTGTGAAAGTAAAAAGAAAGCAGGTCAGAAACAGAAACGACAAAGGAAATATGAAAAATTCAAAGTAAAGAGACTTACAGAAGCAAGGTGACGAGCAGCTAGAGAGGTGACCATATCCCGAGTAAGGTTTTCTTCAGTACCTTGGACCTCGAGAATGATCCAGGACTTTACCGTGCTCATGGCAGAGCTCGGGGGAATAAAAGTGGGAACTCCAGCCCCAACAGCTGGGGGCTGAGTAATGGTGTCAGCCAAATTGACCGAGGAGCTCTTCTTCAGCCTCCTCGAGGGAACAGGTACAGATTCAACCAAGGAAGAACCCTTGGTCGGTGATATCACAATCACCTCTCCAGGAGCAGCAGAGCTGCTCGGAGCCACTGCGGGCTTCTCGACAACTTTAACAGGAGCTGCATCAGTCTTCTTTGTCCCCTCCCTTGGGACATCAATCCTACTCCTTTTTGCCTCCCCATAACCTAAGGCAGTTTTCTCAAATAGGGTAGGAGGTTTTCTCTTCTTCATCCTTTCACTTAAAAGAATATGGGATTTAGGAGATGAGCTGGTGGAAGCTGGTACTGGCTCTGACTCACTTATCACTGGACGAGCAGTGAAAGAAGTGGTGTAGCTCTTGTACTGGGGCAGATACGAAGCCGATCTAATGTGCTCGTCAGCAACACTTTGATGCAGACTCCAGATAAGTTTCAAATGCCTTATATTGACATCTGCATCTTTTGGGCACTTTCTCTTGCTATCAACTGCCAATAAATAAACATTGTTATCAGTGGCACATTTTATCAAAAACAAAAGAAAGATGATTTCAAAATAAATAAAATGAAATAAAAATAACCTATCCCATTGCCATAAGGAGGGCATTCGGGACCCTGGTAAACCTCATCTCCAGTTAATGGAGGGTGTTGCTAATTTTTTATGACAACCCCATGCTCAAAATAATCCCTATTGGCATCAGGGAGGTTGACTACTAAGGCTCTATTTAAAAATCTAGTTTTTAAATAAAAAATATTATCATTAACTGCCCATCTATAGCAGTACATGAATTATAGAATTCCTATACGAGTTCCATGCACTTGATTTAATCTATGCACCCCATTAACTATTCTCCATGTGTTGGGGGATATTCGTGCAGGAACAACGTCAAAGTACTGACAGAATTCCATACACAAGGGATTTGGTGGAAAAGAAAATCCACACTCAGCAAAAAAGAGACTGGGGAACCAATGTCCCTCAGCCAAATGGAAGTAATTAGAAGGCTCAGAAAGCTCTTCCAAAACAACCCATGAGGGAATGGAGAAATCAGAATGAAACTTCTCAAGAGACTCAACAGGGTAAACCATGGTGAATAAAGAAATGAAGAAGAAGGAAGAAGATCTTATAGGAAAAGAATGGATCTGCTGACAACGAACGACGGAAAAGATGAACGCACAAGAGAGTAGGAAGAGACGACGTAAAACTCGAAGATAAAAATTTGAAAAGGTAGAAGACAATCGGAGTATCTGTGAAGCTTAAATACCTTGCCTTGGAAAATGGTGAAGTAATGATTACAAAAAAGGATGATTACGTTACCGGCGGCTAAAAAGATGAAAAGTGGCGCGAGAATCAAAGCGGGCAACAGCGGCTTAAAAGATGAAAAGTGACGCGGGAATCGAAGCACGCAGGAAAGTCCAAAAAAGCATGATTCTACGAATTGGGAAGGAGAAATAAATATAAGGGAAACACTCCTAAAAATCAGGAAGACTATTTAAAGCTACCACATTCCGAGAAATAATGTTCCATACCCCTCAAATTTCGAACTATGAAACATTGGGGGCTTCTGTTGATATCAAATTTAATCTGCTAACATGGACCAATCATATGAAGACACGTGGCTATCTACATAGCAACAAACAAGCACTTCTGAGATGATCGCACGCTCCGAGGAACCATGTTACTTCGAGGAACTCATACGCTCCGAGGAACATACCTCTCCGAGGAACTCTTTAGCACCGAGAAGCTCAAGCGGTCCGAGCAACTCAGGCGGTTTGAGCTGCACCTCGAAGCAGGATACCAACAATTTAACTGCTCATTAAATTCTTATCATTCAGACGCACACGCAAAAAGGGCATTAAATGTATTACCCTTTCATATGTATACCATTTAATGTATTACCCTTTCACATTACAGCCTCAGGGCTATAAATACATTGTACAATCCTCATTGTAAGGGGATCCGAATCCAAACCCTGGAATCGAGACCGGAATCTCTTGATAGAACACAAATCGAGAATTCTCAAACACTCAGCAATAAAACAACAGTGGATGTAGGCCATTCTTATAAGGCTGAACCACTTTAAAATATTTTGTCTCATTTATTTATCTGTAATTGAATTATTAGAGTGATCTAATTTTTTACATCAATACTCATATTTAAGTTGGTTTTAAAAATTTAATCCCATCTAAAGATTTTAGGGATAAGGATGTGGTGTTGTAAACCAAAAAAATCTTTAAACAATAAATGGTGAATAAAACTGAAAGCCCCTTTAAAAAGAAAATGTTTTACTATAATACAGTTAAATAGATCAGAGTACTAAGTGTCAGGTGTAAGTGTCCCAAAGAAATTTTGTTCGTGTTTTAGCTTTTGTGGTCGACCAGTGTTGATGGTCGTTGCACAGTGATCACTGACTACCAGGGGCGGTCCAGCAACGTCACCGAGGTTCTCTTATTTACACATGAGCACCGACCAACAACAGGTTACAGGTCAACTAGGAAGTCATAGGTCGGCTAAGAAATGACACCAGCTCACTTGTCGACGAGGTTGAAGAAATTATCGAAGAAGGGGATGCGAACGACCCTATTATCACTTGGGTTTAAATTGGGTAAAACCCTTACCGTCCGATCTGGTGGAGTTGGGAGTACCAATCTTCTTCTTCATTCACAAAATAGGATTTTCAGATTTTGCAAAATCTCCATGGTTTTAGGTCGGCAAGGTCCATGTAGTTCGAATTTAGATTTTGCAAGGCAAAGTTGCATCACCCAGTTAGTGCCTCTTAGCGATGGTTGTTAATCATCAAAGATAGAGTTCTTACTGAAATAAAAATTGGGTTTGGTTGTTCGTATGCTTTACATCTAGGTTTGCGGAGCAGACATATACCGCCTAGTATGTGGCCAAACGTTAACGAAAAAATTGATATGTTGTTATTTCAGCAAGCTTATGTTTTGAGCTGACGAAATTGGGTAACTACAGGTTGGAAGAGAGATTTCAGTTCGGTGTGTCTGTGTGCCCAGATAAATGATAAAAGATCCATAGTAGCGGTAAAGGTAGTCGATAACAAGTATATACATCACCTGTCGGTGGTGATCGATTGGATGACAACCCAAATCAAATATCAGAGGCGACCTTTGGTCGCAAAAAATCCATTGCCACAAGAAATCCTGCATATCTTAGTTCAGAACAAATTTGTGTGAATGGAGATCAAAATTGACGGACTGCTTGTGTGTCCAAAATTTGTATATCTTTGTGAAAAAATATCTATTGAAAGAAATTGATAAAATATTGATGATAGAGAACTATTTTGACTCACCATATGGGGATCTTTACCCTCTGATGTAACCCAGTAACGTTTTTTCCCAGAAAATTTTCAAGAGAGTCCATATATATGGGGAGTCCTCACGGACCTCTAAAATACATGATGAAAATTATCTTGAATCAACACTAAGGTGCTGATTTGCAGATGAATAAAAATTAAGAACAAGATGTATAAGTATGAATGTACAAAATCATGCAACAAGGAAATGATGTTTGTACAAAATATATAACTGTTATTATTCAGATAGAGAAAGAAAACTTAGCCCGTCATTATCGTTCATGTAAACCATTGCGTCGCATTGTAAATATCCATCTCTTTTATAAAGAAAGAAATACTTTATGTGTCGATTCCCACCGACAACACCAATCTGTTGATGTCTAAAAATGATTGTTTGCATATTTACAATCACAATAAAATGAAAATAAACAATCTATGCAAACGCATAAGATACATATATTTTTAAAGTCGTTTGTTTATGAAAAAAGCATACGTCCACTATTGATTTTATTTATACTAATTGGAATAGCAAAGTATTGTTTGCTTGAGGTTGATTGAATTATCCCCTTGAACTAAGGGAGATTATGCATTTATTTTGGTTAGGAGTCCAAGAGATGGAATGCCTTTATATATTCAAACATTACATTTGTATTCAATAAATATAACTGTTGATATTCATGAATACAATGACTGTTGGTGACTCCACACACGACTTTTGATATTCTTGATGCTTCATATTTTTTAGGTTGGTCGATCGATCGACCGATCAACTGTCTCAAGAGCCGACCACATAAATAATTACTATGAAGATCCCCACGTAGAAAAATAGGTGTCCATTTCTCATTGGTCCACGTACATGAACAAATTTTACATACAACAATTATAGTATTGTGCTTTTAGTTTGAGAGTTCATTTTTCATACACTCTTATATATGATGAACGAACACACGAGTATGTGTAATTACACTAGGAGAAATAATACAAGCTACTGAGTTTTCCACTCACTCTCATAGTTTGTTATATTTTAGGTTTGACGCAAGATGATATTTATGGCATCATTGGGATTCAGATCATCGTTATTAGCTTTGGATATTTATTTTTAAAATTTAAATGTACCGCTTTGTTTATTGTAAATTATTTTGTAAAAGGACATTTGAGATTTAATAAAATCAAGATATTATATCTAGTTTATATATGTATTTATGCTTCCGCAAATTTATGCTCAATCTAATTGTTTTTTTTGTAAAAAAATTCTCTAATGTATAAATATTTTTTGTAGCACCTCCTGGGGTGTTACAAAGTGGCATAAGAGTATAGGTTATTCGTATTACTGAGCTTGGGGTTGTTGGTTCGTTACTTTGTCCATTGAGAGAGATTTTATTTTTGTAGTCTCTTATTTGGGTTATGTTCGACTTTATGTTTAAATTTATTGGAAGAAAATTTTGGGTTAATTTTGAGGGCGAAATTCCTTTTGAAGGGGGAAGAATGTAATACCCCGTTTTTTAAGGGTTACTTATGAATATTATATAATATTTTAATCAGGATATTTTGTTTTAAATATAAAATATTTATATTGATATTATATTGAAAAATAATTTATTTTGGTTTGAAATCAAATCAAACAGTTAAATTTAAATTTAAATGATTTTTGGACATTTTATAATGGTTAATTTAGGTAAAGTAGAAAATTTTGAATTGAAGGTAATATAGTAATATGTTTTATATTAGGATCCAAGATAGGGTTCGAGAGAGTGGATATATAAAGAATAATATGTCTTTTTATCAGGAAAGGAAGATGAAAAAGAGAGGCCAAAAATGAAATTTAAAGAGTAAAAAATGAGAGGAATAGAAAAAGTTATTTTGAGAGAAAGTCAAGACACATACCTGACCCAGTTTTTCCCATAGAATCCAAATCTGAAGTCAAATTGGAAATTCGAATAATATCTTGGTTAGATATAAGGACATAATTTATAAGTAATATTTACATTATAGTATGTCGTATACCGCTAAAACCATCAAAGAATTATTCAAGATCATTCAAGCATTAAGACGGATACGAATATCAAATTTCTTCACCAAAGAAGTCCTTGCGAGATTAATTTTAGTAAGGTTTTGTTTAAGTACCTTAGAATTTCACTTAGAGTATTGGGATCATTTTTTCATAAAATATTTTCGAAGTCTTGGAGCGGAGTTTTAAATGTTTTTCGTCAAAAATAAATTTTTGGAGTTTTTGTGGAGGTGCATTTACTAAGAAAAAGAATTTTTTTTTACTGTCGTTCAAATGACATGGCATGGCATGCGATGTATCAAACGACGTTGGATCTCGTTCAAACGACATCCAATTTCATTCGAACGAGCCGCTGCCTTGAGGCTCTTATAAATAGGACTCTCCAACTCCATTTTTCATAAGAAGACCTGTGCAAAAACAGTAACGCCCTGTATTTTTTAGCATTCAAACAATTATGTGATGTGTAATTATTGTGGGATTAATTGAATTAAAATGTGAGATTTAATTGTTAATTAATCTGGATTAAAAGAGATAAATATTAACCAATGTGCTAGTGCTAATACTTATTGATTGAATATTACTGAGTGAATGAGTAATATGGAATTATTGAATTTGATAAATTGTCCGCAATGAGAAATGCGACAATTGATAACTTAAGTCTCACACGCGTGTGAGTCATGTCGGGACTAATTAATTGGAGCAAAAAGAGAATTTATTTTTATTAACTCGTATGGTCATTTTGAGTGCGCCGTTGAGTCCAGGGGGGTCGAGATAGTTATAAAACTCTACCCGGGTATTTTATTTGGACTCCGGGATATTTTAGGCCAAACCGGCACCCCGTAGGGGTAGTTTTGTAATTTGGGTTTTTGGAGAATTAAAATGGACGAAAATTAGTAATTAAATAGAAAAGGTACGTGGGTGAGAGGTTACCTATCAGTTTCTAAACCTAAGTCACACAGAGAGAAAACCTAAGAGGGAGAAGAAGAACTCCATAGGTGTTCTTAGAGAAAGACTTAAGCTTTCACACAAATAGTTCCACCAATGCGTAGATCGGAAAGTGAGGAATGCACCAATACAAACATCATCACCGGATCAGACCTTTGAATTTAAGGCAAGTATTTATTACTTGATTTTCTTTAGCAATAACCATATTCATGTTAGTATAGGGATGGTATAAACATATATTGTTCATAAAAGTGATGAAAATTGGAGATTTAGGATGTATGATTTGAATCTGAGATTGATTAGATTGAACCCTTCATGTATGTAAGATAGAAATCTCGTTTTGATGAACTTATGTGAAGAGCGAATCTGGAAATCATGTGATCTTGTATAAGAATTTGAAGAACTAGGGTTTTAGTAATTAATTTGGGGATTTCATATATTCTTTGATGAATTTTAATGATTTAATGATTCTAGGATGTTAGAATCCATGTGTATTTGTTAGGATTCGATTGGGGAGAGATTGATTGGGATTTTAGATGATAATTTAGAGGTTTTAGGGTCAAAATATTTAAAACGTAACTGTTGCAGAACAAGTCTGGTGTAACGGAACCGGTTCCATTTCTGGGGGATTCGATTCGATTTGATGAAAACGTAACTGTTGTAGAATAAGTCTGACGTAATGAAACCGGTTCCATTTATTGGGGATTCTATCACGGGAGGTGGTGTAGAGACAGTCTTATCCTAGCTGCTTGCTATCACGGGAGATGGTGTAGAGACAGTCTTATCCTAGGTGACCTTCGGGGGGATTATTGGCTTGTATCTCAGAACATAGGACTGTGAAGACTTATTGGTGAGTTGATAAGTCAACTGACTATGGGAGCGTAGGTATGTGCCTGACCCATGGATATGTAAACTATGTTCCCCTCCACTATGTGTGCTTTGTGTATATGGTTCGTGAGAGACTTCTGAACCAACAATCCTTATTAGAGTACGAGATGTGCCGGGACATGATATCAGAGTATGCAATGCACTACAGGTTTAGCCTTGGGGTGTTGTATTAGTATATGTATATTATAGTCGTGAATGTATATATGTATACGTGTGTTATTCCTATTGTGAAATAATTCTAGGTTATTGGGACGGTAAAATCTTAAGTGACGTAAGCTGTAAATACTTAACTTAGTGTGATAACACTTAACCAAATTAGTAAATGATGATATTAATGATGTGAAAAACTGGGAATTTCAGGTTGCTACCATGAGGTATAACTAGAAGTATAAGTCTTTATCTAGTTAGAAGTGTTACGGATGGCTAGGTGAGAATAGATGTATGTTAGGCGTGCACAATAGACGAGAGGTGAGAATCTCATGTGAGAGTTCGAACTAACATACATTTGATACTTGATTTATTGCAAATTTTAAATACTTGCTAAAATAAATATTTTACACATCGGGCTCTGACCCGTTTCTTGTATCTCTTTTCCCTCTTGCTATATATATGTATTATATCAGGTGCTCAGCCACAGGGACACCATCCTTAAAGATTTGGATTGCTTGGCGTGCTGCAGATATTATGGAAGTTGTAGGTCTTTGCATTAGACGTCTCTATCATTTCACTCAGTTCTAGATAGATTATTCATTTAGGGCATGTGTCGCCCATTCCTTAGACATCTATTTGAGATTGTATTGAGTTTACTTTCCTTTCATTTCAGTTGGATTTATTGTTACTATGGTTCTTAGTTTGGAGTTTTGAATGGGAATGTTTTATTGAGTCTTAATTATTTTAGCATGTGATTCTGATTCAATATTTATATTAATTAGTTATGTGTGTATGTATGATATATAAATCCTTGGAATTAATAATTGAATGATTTTTATTGAAAAAGGAAAATATTTTGAAACTAGCTTAATTAATTATTAGGTGGTTAATAAGGTTATTATGTTTTCGACAGTGATGCTAAGAATGAACCAACCGAACATTCTGTTTTAAATTTTATAAAGGACTGATCACCCAATATTTAATTGGGAGGGGTGTCACACGTGGTATTAGAGCCAGGTTCTAAAGTCTTGTAGGATCTGTACGGCTTATTGCGTTTCAGCTTAGCGTTCTTTGATATAGAGCCTTATTATAGGATTGTTGTATTCCATTGCGTATACGATTCTTGCTCTCCTGCGATTAAGTTTAGTGAATCCAATTCATATGTGAGTTTGATTAAATTTCATAAACCGAACAACATGGGATGACAAGCGAAGGCCGTTAGCGGGATTGTAGGAGGAGAAAGACAATTAAAAGACATGAAGCATTAGGGGAATGGTGATCGTGATAGAAGTCACCAATAGTATTATCTAAGTGTGATGGGCCAATGCAGGTAGCTAATCCAAAGGAAATAGTGTAAGGTAGAGTGAAGTGACACTTAGAATTTAAATTTCATACGAAAATTTTCTAGCGCAGAGAAGTAGTATAAAGAGTATGAATAGTCAATCACTTTGAGATATTGGGTGTGGGTTGACCGTGTAATTTTCCATCTACTGGTCAGACGGAGATACGAATGATATTTCAAACTTATCACAAATAGGTAAGGTAGGGACCAACCGTGAGAAAATAAGCTTACTTGACAAGCGAACTTCGTAACCGATCGCAAGTTGAAAATGGGCTCATGAGTGGAATGCCCATGCGTGAATGGGAGGTGCGACTATTGTCGTCAAATTTATAAATTTAAGAGAATACATCAATGCCCAGAAGAAAGGGAGCCAGTAGAGTTACGGTACCTAGCCGAAGGACAAGATTGAATTCAACAATGTTAGTGAAACACCACCAGAAGGTATACCCACTGGGAAAAAATATTTAAAAGGACATGATTCCATTTCAACATAGTGGTGATGGAATCAGCCAAGACCAGTGAGGCGACCACGTGTTCCATATGTCCAGTAGAGCCAAAGGAATGACAAAAATGATAACTGGGAGCTAAGATTGCCAGGTTCGAGAGAATGAGAACCCAAAAAGGACAGTAGTTAGGACCAGGGGAATGGAAATATCCTTATTTGTAGAGAGAGGGGTTAACATTATTGAATGAGTTCACATGAGTAGTGGAATTGATAAGAATGGGAATATCAGACCATGCTAGTAAGGCGTAACATTGAAGGAGTAAGATATCATGTGAAGAATTCGGGTCAAAAGAATTGGGCCCAGGAACTAATGACCCAAAAGTAGTAGGTCCGGGCAGGACCAGTGTAGTCCTCAATGATTATAGTATATCGTATTTTAGGGTTGATGGGGCCCAAGGAATAAAAGGAAGGACAGTAAGGACATAATTGAGGCCTAGAGATATGGGGCCAACATATCAATGTTAGGCATGTAAGCCGCAGAGAAGAATAATTTACCCATAACGAGAAAAGGGAAAACTAATGAATGGAATTCGAAAGGTATAACGATGATAGATAATTGGGTCGCGAAATGTACATGTGGGGACCCTATGATCAGGATAGACTGATGAAGATTTGTTCCATCCTTACGATAAAATGATGGATTCAATGACATGAGCATGTCATAACATGTGTGAATGGTTAACATTATGGATTCGAGTGTACATCTGGTAGTGGGTGCGTTGGCATAAAAACCTTATTATGTAAATGACTAGCGTTTGGTAGCAAGACTATTGTGCCACATGCGGGGAGGAGCAGGTGTCGGCAATAGGAAGAATTTGTATATTTTATTGCGTAATGATTCGTGATCCTTTGATTTTTATGATAGTAGAACAAATCATTATTATATTGTATGGTTACTAGATGCAGAGGGTTCGAACAGTAGTAAATTGTGTTATAAGACTATCGTGATTAATATATCCAGTTTAAAAATATGTTTTTGGCGAGGCGTCACCTGAAAGACGGTTGGGCTTGCATGTATACTACATTATTTCATAGACTTCAGTGAGTATGTTGTCTTGCTATTTTAATTCTGAGGAGCCGGGATGTTTTACTGGTGTGATTCAGGGTATATTGACTTGTTGTAGAGCAGAGAGAGATAGCTGGTTAATTATATAGAACTAATAACTTGTGATATTGAGAGCGCCACATTGTATGTCGTCTTTGGTGGCATGAGAGTGGGCGAGTAGATGTTTTATATTCGTAGATGAGAATTCAAAGATATATGTTATGAATTAAGGACTTAACAGATCTCGACGACCAACAGTGTTAGGTAGTAGTGTATCCGGGGGGAGGGGGGGGTCCTTGTTTGGATTTCGCTATGCGAGACACCCCACGCATGAAACTTAAAGACCGTTGGAAGATTGGGAGAAGTTTCCCATTAGTACATGGATTTAGTATCGTAGTGGTTACACGTATACGTAGTTATAACTGTGAGATGATGCTTATATTACAGATTAAGGCTGATAGAGCTGTATGAGGTCAATATGTGAAAATGTTACCAATTGTTGACACCACGAGCAGGACAATGTGACAACCTAAGATATAATTAGGTAGAAAAGGTAGGGTAGCTGAGTAGAACCCTACCATTTAGTCATGCCAAGTATGTGGGGCATAATTTGAGATATATATTGATGATACGAGAAATCGTCCACAAGGCGTTCTCATACCAGCAAGTCAAGAGTAGAGTGGGTGATGAACAAGTAAAGTAAGTGAATAGAGAGAAGACAAGATATAGAGTGGTTCAGCCTTTAAAATAGGCCTACATCCACTGTGTTGCTCCGCTCTCATTATATGCGTTGCATTGTACAGTACAATCGTGCCTAAAGTGGCATACAAATATGATAATAAAGGAGAGTACATGGCAGTACTGAGGATTCCGGAGTGCCGGATAGATGGCTGCGATGTAGATGTGTGGCCTCCAAGTTGTGTGTTGAGGTTCTGTAGTGAGAATCTGTATTGTAGGGCCTGCCTTGGGCGTATGTAGAATCCATCCCCCTTTCCCAGGTATGGTCCTCTATTTATTAGGAAGTGAGTTGACTCACGTGCCCACAGCACGTGACATGTACCCAGTCTGCAGTCATTGTGGATAAGGGTGCGCAGCCCGTAGAGTAAGCAACGCTGAGTAGCAGTACCGCGCCCTAAGGTGGGGAGCCGCGGCCTCTGATGGAGGGGGCCGCACCCTACGAGAGATCTGGCCGCGTCCTGACTGTGGTAACTGCCGCGGCCTGTATGCGTGGCTTATGAAGAGCACTAACGCGGCAGGGGCTATAATTAGCATTATCAATAAGCCCCCAAGCCGTTGTGCCAAGGGAGATATATTGGGACTGCGGCTTAGTAGCCTAGGAACCGCGGTGCTTCCAAAGCGACGATTCGTCTTCCGTGCTCCCTTATATAAATTGTTTCTGGCCGTGGACTTCATTACGTTTCCAAAACATTTGAGAGCAAATCGAGAGCGAAATTCTGCACAATCCTTCTTGCATTTTCCGACAGCCTTCCGAGGTGGTTTGAAGCTGCGTGTGGTGTTTCCAAGGCGGTGTGAGGCCGAACATCGCAGATTCTTCTCATTTCCAGGTAATCTTTCGATCAATAAGCTTCGCAGTTTTCATTTCTTTCCAGTTTTTAATAATCGAATCATATGAATCGAATACCAAACCCATCTTTAACTTCCACGAACAAACTCTAGCTGTTTGATAGGAATCTAGGGTTATATTTGTTTGTTTTGTTTTTCCCACATATGCTGCACATGAAACACAACTGTTCTTGATGTTCATAATCGAACACTCCGTATTCTGTGGGTTTGATCCGAGAAATTATGGGATTTAGGAAATCATGTTTAGGATTGAGGCCGCGGCATGGTTTGATATCAATTGACTTACAATTCTGCGTCTCCGCGCTAATTGGCCGCGGTCCCCCAAGCTAACATCCGCGGCATCAAATCACCACCCCATAGTCCAGGAATAGCCTTGTGTCTAGGAATGCCTTAAAGCAATTTTGTATTATTACCGCGGCATCCTAATTTCTTCTGATACGGATGCGGCTGCGGCTTGTTTGGACAGATCCCAAAAGTATCATTTTCAACTCAAAAATACCCTGCCGCGGCTTCTTGAAGTCTGACAAATCATACTGGCTGCGGCGCCTAACTGCGAACTCTGCTTTTCAGGTACTGCTGCAGCCATATGAGCTTTGACCCCGACGAGTTCCTGAGAGGCTTTTGGGCAAAGCACTTTGGGACCTCTCCCCCCGAGCTTACTTTTGTGCCCCCTCTAAGATCAGTAGGGCCTTGCAAACTCAAAGATTGCCCAAACTGCGTAATTCTTGACTCAGACTCCGCGGACTCCGCGTCTGGAAAGAATTGTCAATCGTCGATGGAAGAAGCCAACTCAAGTACTCACCCCACGGCTGAAGGAGATAGTTCCGCGGCCGCTAGAAACAAGCCAGGAGGTACATCAGGGAGGGGGGTGAGACCTTTGGCCGCGCTTGATATCCGCAGCTCAATGACCCAAGATTGGGTTGAGCAGGTGGCTGAGGCCTTCGAGTTTCCAGAAAATTTGATGTGTTCAGCTCCTGCCGAGAACCAAAGACCGTGCACGGTTCTATCTGACGACGGAATTTGCTTCCCCCTGCACGCGTTCATTTACGGGCTGCGGCTACCTGTCCCAGTTCCTATCCGTAGACTTTTTCAGGTGATGAACTTGGCCCCCGCACAATTGGACCCTAACGGCTGGAGAGCCATTCTCGCCGCAGTTGTCCTTTGGCAGCAGCAGTTCAAAAAGGACATCACTCCCGCGGAGTTCTTTCACTTCTACCGCCCAAAGGAGAACTCGGTGAAGTTCGCGGGCTACTATTATTTTTCTAGCCGCGGCAGGGATGAGACCCTTTATTCTGGAAGGCCGACAAGTGTGAAAAATTGGAAGGGAAAATATTTCTACATCTCTGGTGGAGGCTGGGAGATGCACCCCGAGGAGAATGAAAGGGAGAGAACATATACAATGCCGCGGCAGTGGGGGATACCCTCAAAATTAGGTATAAGATCATAGCCGCGTCCTTTTTATTTCACGTAATTTCCACTAACTTGATTCGTCTTTTCATTCTGCAGCCCTTGACAATCTGCATTTAAACAAGCGGCAGGAGAAAAGGGTTGCCGAGGCTGCGGAAGTTCCTGCTGAACACAAGAAGTTCAGCATACTTGTAACGTCGGCAACAATATTTGCGGCGGGATTTTTCCCAAACAAATCCATTCCTCAACAAATGGGCGCGAAAGGTAAACCACTATTTTTATTCTATGGCCGTTTCTGTCCTTGAACTCATGTTATTCTTTTTCAGGTGAAGAGGTTGACAGGGATCTGCTAGCAGCGCAGCTGGCAGAGATGGATGAGGACGCGGTCGTCCTGAATAATACCGCGCGGAGCAGAAAAAGGAAGAGATCCAAGGCCAAGGGACCTGCCACGGCTCCCTCCGAAGAAAATAATGCTGCCCAAGCCGCGGTCACTGCCAATAAGGCGACTGATCCTGCCGCAGAGCAGGTCGTTAATGACGGCCTTCCACATGACCAATTCGATGACGACATAGGGGAAAACCTGGCTGCGGTGGGCTTGATGTCAACCGATGTGCCCCTCCATCCATCATCTCCTCCACCGCCAGCTGTTGTGGGGGTTAACGCTAACTTGCCGCCCCCACAATTCCGCGGAGAGTCCGGGCCTGATGGAAGACCAAGACCCCAATTGAGGCAGCCCGACCCCAATTCCTCTTGGGACACCACTGCAAAGGCTGCACGGAGAATGAAGCGTGCACTGGATGCCGCGGACCTAGATAGGTTAGTTGGCGAAGATCATGAAGACCTAGAGGACTGCGGCCTCCACAGCCTTCTGAGGGTACGTACCTGTCGTCATTCTTTCAACTTTTGCACCACATGTATTTTTCATATTTCCTCTTTATTTCAGGCCACGGATGTGATTGTTGTTCAGAAGAGGAAGTACGAGGCCTTGTACAGGCTGAAGGAGATCGAGAAGAGTGCCCATGCCGCGGACTTGCAGGCTGCACGGACCTCTTCATTTGAAGCTGGGAAGAGTTCTGCTGCCGCGGCTCTTCAGGCGGTAAAAATGAACTTGGAGAAGGCAGACAAGGAAAGGGAGGAAGCGGAGCAAAATTTCATACAAGCCGCGGAATCCCTAAAAGCCTCGCAGGCTCAAACCGCGGAAGCTGCCCAAGCTGCAGAGATTGCCAATAACAAGCTTATATTTCTTCAAAAGAAATATGAGGAGCTGGAGTCCAAGTCTGCCCAGGATGCAGCAAGCCACGCCGCGGAAATAAAAAGATTGGAGGCTGATCATGGTGAATCCCTCCAGCTTGCCATAGATCACGCCGTGGAGTCATTTAAAGGCTCCAAGGACTTCTTTATTGTCAACAACAGGGCCTACCTTCGCGGCTACCAGGAGCTGCGGCAGAGATTTGTAAAGAACTTCCCCGAAACCAAGGAGAGGGTCCTGGCCTGGAAGTTGAGCGATGCCGAGCATCATGAGTGCATCGCTGAGCTTAAGTCAGCGGCGGAAGAGAGGGCAAGGATGAAGGCGGAGGCCGAAGCAGCGGCTGCGGAAGGAGTGACAGAGTCTGCCGCGGATGGAGAAGATGATGATGAAGATGATGACGCAGCCTCTTAAATTCAGTCCATTTCTGGAGCTCATCATTAATTCAGGGCTGCGTCCCTTCTTTTTGTAATCTGCATTTGTGGCTGCGGCCTCCTTTCTGTAATCTTGAATATTAATATCAAGGCTGCGGCCATATTGACTACTTTGTACATGATTGTTATCTTTCCATTCCTTGCTCTCTTACATTGCCTGTTTATAATGAATGATTCATCGTAACTGCCGCATATTTGAAAACGCATCCGTGTCCAGATAAACATAATATTTTAAGTCCGCGGACAGAGATCGAATTCGTATATTGATTAAAATCCCATTTCCGCGGACATATAGATAGTGCGACGTCTTTGAAGTATAAGGATTTAGCGGTCACGAGGTAGCTGTGTGCAAGACGCGGCTCTTCATTATGCCATGCCATATAAATGTCTTCGCCTGGTTGCCGCGGTCCTGATTTCAAGGCTGGGACTTGCTGATTGCATGCGTCTCCATCCGCCTTCATTGCACCCAGTTGTCTGAACTGTTTGCCTTTTGTTGTCCCACAATCAACATGAATCATGAAGCAAACTCTTCCCTTAGACTTGGTACAATTGATTCTCTTCCACCGTGGCATTCGACATTGTAACCCTCTCATGCCTCTAGATGTTAGTGTCTCAGCGCTTTCACGGATGAGTGGCTCTTAGAGCTCTGCAACCGTACCGGTGGGGTGCGGCACATTTCCGGTTCATCTGAACGATGTGCCTTTGTAGACATATGCTGGTGTTTCCCAATCTTCTCGCGCTGGGTCATGTCACCAAGCACTAACATGTGAGACACTATCAAACCTCTCCCAGCTGGGTTACGTTATGAAGCCACCCACAGCTAATGTGTGAGACACTGTCAAGCCTCTCCAGGCTGGGCTATGTTATTAAGCCGCCCACAGCTAATATATGAGACACTATCAAGCCTCTCCAGGCTGGGCTATGTTATTAAGCCGCCCACAGCTAATATATGAGACACTATCAAGCCTCTCCAGGCTGGGTTATGTTATGAAGCCACCCACAGCTAATGCGTGAGACACTATCAAGCCTCTCCAGGCTGGGCTATGTTATTAAGCCGCCCACAGCTAATATATGAGACACTATCAAGCCTCTCCAGGCTGGGTTATGTTATTAAGCCACCCACAGCTAATGTGTGAGACATTATCAAGCCTCTCCAGGCTGGGTTATGTTATGAAGCCACCCACAGCTAATGTGTGAGACATTTTCAAGCCTCTCCAGGCTGGGTTATGTTATGAAGCCACCCACAGCTAATGTGTGAAACATTATCAAGCCTCTCCAGGCTGGGCTATGTTATTAAGCCGCCCACAGCTACTGATATACACAAAGCCCTCCATAGCCAGAGATTATAAGCCTCCCGGCTTGATGACGCGTCCCAAGAGATGAGAACAGGCATTGTAAGCCCCCGTGGCTAATAAAAGCTCCTTGAATCCTCGGACGCTTTCATGATTGTAATCATCATATGATAAGATACAGTTGCACATCGTGAGGGGAACTTTTGAGCTAATTAAGACCGCAATCCCTCCATAGGTGCATCCCAAAATAGTAATAATCTTCCAAGATAATGTGTTATTCTTCCCTTGGAATCTGTTTAAGACAAAAGGTCTTTTTGTGAGATGACAAATTATGAAAACAAGAGAGGAATGAGATATGGCAAAATTTGCTAATCCATATATTTATATATGTATGTTTCAGCTGATGACTTTGCTAATAAAACATAAAATCTTGAGTATTCGGGCTCTAATGAGCTACATAAAGCATAGACAGAAATAGTTGAAATTGAAAAAGGCTAAGGATGAGGTGTGGCATGCAGCCTCTGTCAGGTCCGGTTGAGCCCTTTATGCATTCTTCAGGAATCGCTGCAGCATCCCCTGGCCAATTAGCCTTTCGACTTCATCTTTCAGAGCATAGCATTGCTCTGTGCCATGGCCATGGTCCTGATGGAATTTGCACCAGGCAGCTTTGTTCCTCTTGTGGGGTGGAGCTCTCAGCTTTTCTGGCCATCTCAAAAGCTTGTCCTCTTTGATACACTCAAAGATCTCTTCAATTGGGAAAATCAACGGCGTATAGACGCCCGACTTTTTCTCTGATTTCTCTGCGGCAGGTAAGGCTCTTCCCGGACCTGCGTTTGAATTTTGATTGGCCGCGGCCTCTAGCATCAGCACCCTCTGAGTGAGGTAATTGACCTGGGTCTGAAGTGAAGCATGGCTGTCATAGAGGTGATTAAGGTGATTATACAGTTGCACAATCTCATCTTTGACTTCTATGCTCTGGCTGGATTCTCCCTCCATTTCTGCTTTGTTAATCTTTATAAAGTATATATAATCTGAGAAAAAACTAACTGAAGTGAGTAATCTCAGAAATATTGGAGTAACCAAGTAGGAAATGGGAATGCAGCGTTTTCACTATCACATGGTATTCCTGCCGCGGCCTTATATGATATACACCAAGGTTGAGCTAGAGACCACCTGAGTCCATCCCCTGATGTTTTGAAGCTTCTGTATTACAACTAACCCAGTAGAGGTCGCGGTATGTAAGGTAGTTGAACTACCACACCGCGTCCCTACCTAGGCAGTGAAGGCACAATCCCAAAATTGAAGCCCGGGAACTGAGTTTTTCTCCCAAAACTTGTGGAGAGCATACCTACTAGGGTCTATCCATGAGAGAATAACCTCTCGGTGCACACAATGGCATAATTCTAATGATAAATCCTAGATCATAGGCAAAGAACAAAAAGGTAGTAAAGAGAACTCTTCCCTAATCACCCACATTTACGGGGCTAAAGCCCATCAAGCCTTCCAGTTCTATCTAGGTGGGGTGATATCACAGGGGTATGTAAAATAGATCTAAGGTCGTCAAATGAGACCCGAGAGCAGATCTGAAGGTAAGAAATACCCATCTAAGGGTGTAAGTATAAAATAGAGCCCAATAACCAAAATTTACTCATGGGATGATGATCCAGAGGATCCCCATGAATAAAATAAGGTGTTTAAGAACTCAAAACATAGAGAAACAAGATTGAAATATCTCGTTTCCCACAGACGGCGCCAAACTGATGATACGAGAAATCGTCCACAAGGCGTTCTCATACCAGCAAGTCAAGAGTAGAGTGGGTGATGAACAAGTAAAGTAAGTGAATAGAGAGAAGACAAGATATAGAGTGGTTCAGCCTTTAAAATAGGCCTACATCCACTGTGTTGCTCCGCTCTCATTATATGCGTTGCATTGTACAGTACAATCGTGCCTAAAGTGGCATACAAATATGATAATAAAGGAGAGTACATGGCAGTACTGAGGATTCCGGAGTGCCGGATAGATGGCTGCGATGTAGATGTGTGGCCTCCAAGTTGTGTGTTGAGGTTGTGTAGTGAGAATCTGTATTGTAGGTCCTGCCTTGGGCGTATGTAGAATCCATCCCCCTTTCCCAGGTATGGTCCTCTATTTATTAGGAAGTGAGTTGACTCACGTGCCCACAGCACGTGACATGTACCCAGTCTGCAGTCATTGTGGATAAGGGTGCGCAGCCCGTAGAGTAAGCAACGCTGAGTAGCAGTACCGCGCCCTAAGGTGGGGAGCCGCGGCCTCTGATGGAGGGGGCCGCACCCTACGAGAGATCTGGCCGCGTCCTGACTGTGGTAACTGCCGCGGCCTGTATGCGTGGCTTATGAAGAGCACTAACGCGGCAGGGGCTATAATTAGCATTATCATATATATATATATATATATATATATATATATATATGTAGTATAGTGTTGCTGTAATGCACAAAACATAAGGTGTATGGGTGCCTTAGGTAGTTGGACTATGGTATTTTCCATAAGTGAGAATTTTGTCAAAATGCGTATTTTCAAGGTAAATGAATGTGGAAGTGGTGACTTTAGGACTTAGACGATTGATGGTTTTGGTTAGTTAGGACTGATATTTCCCTAATTTTCCACGAGGATGGTATATGAAAACTCGCGAAAGTTGAAACTTACTTTATGATGTGTAGAGACCATGTTTCACGAGAATCTGGAACTTTAAACAGAGGGGGAAGGACTTATGACGCGCGACGATGAAAATTATCACATGAGTAATGGATGTGGATGCGTCTATGAGAATGGTAAAATGCACCATGATATAAAATCGTAATAGTAATGGCATGAACGAGACAAGACATTACTAAGATAAAATTGGAAGTGGACCATCAGGAAGTAATAAAATTTCCTTCATCATTAGAAATTCCTTGTTAATAATGGGAGAAAATATCCCTACACCATAACAGAGTAAATTACTTCGTAACGGGATCACGACTCTATTCGGGTGCAAATGGGTCGGGTGATTAGAGTAACTCACGTTATACTGAGTAAGGACTAATCATAACGTGTGACGGTAAACCCAACCACTAATCCAGAGATAGTAAGGTCATATGGGGTACAAGTAGACATTTTATCTACTAGAGTCGAGAGAGTTACGACTCAATTATTGGGAAGAGTTTCCGGGAGGCCATGAGTATCAAGATGCAAATGTATACGTCCTAACACACCCGCAGGAGGATGGATAAACTGAGAGTTCTAGTTATGTATTACAAAATATGTTGTGTTTGCAAGTATGGGAAAGTTTAGAGTATTATCTTCCGCCAGTGGAGTTAGTGTACGACGAATCCCCTTAACTCAATATCGATACACCTCCAATTGAGGCGTCATATGTAAAATCTTGTCATCCATGTGTTATTGGATAGAGGTGGAGGATAATGAGATACTATGGCCAGAGGAATTTAGGGCCCGTTAACCAGGATTGAAATAATTTGGAGTCGCATTGTTGCATGTTGGAATGAGGAAATTGGTACCAAGTGATGTGGGATTTTTATTTTTGTTAAGATGGAACCGGTAGCTTACAGACTTGGGTTCCACAGTCCGTTGCTGAGGAAGTAGGGCAAAAATATGTTAACATTGATAGTATATATTGTGTGTAAAGTATATACCGTATAAAGAAGGATAAACTACTGATGCGATGTGGTAGTAAGACGAATTCGTATATTTTTAAATACTGATTAATATAGTAGTGCGAGTAGTAGGGGGCTAGATAGTAACTATCTAAAATTTAAGTAGTGGTACTTAAATGGTAAGGCTTGGAGAGTAAATTATAACATCAGTGAGGTATTTATTATTATGGGTATTCGATATTATACTGTATAGGCGATACTGCATAGATTACATGAGATGTGAAGTAAATACTTGGAGTTGTCCTTACCAGAAATGCCTTACGTTTCGAATTTCGGGACGAAATTCCATTATTAAGGGGGGAGTAAGTAACACCCCGTATTTTTGAGAATTCAAAAAATTATGTGATGTGTAATTATTGTGGGATTAATTGAATTAAAATGTGAGATTTAATTGTTAATTAATCCGGATTAAAATAGATAGATATTAACCAGCGTGCTAGTGTTAATACTTATTAACTGAATATTACTGAGTGAATGAGTAATATGGAATTATTGAATTTGATAAATTATCGAGAATGAGAAATGCGACAATTGGTAACTTAAGTCTAACGCGCGTGTGAGTCATGTCGGGACTAATTAATGGGAGAAAAAAGAGAATTTATTTTTATTAACTCGTATGGTCATTTCAAGTGTGCTGTTGAGTCCGAGGGGGTCGAGATAGTCAGAAAACTCTACCCGAGTATTTTATTTGGACTCTGGGATATTTTAGGCCAAACCGGCACCCCGTAGGGGTAGTTTTGCAATTTGGGTTTTTGGAGAATTAAAATGGATGAAAAATCAGTAATTAAATAGAAAAAGTACGTGGATGAGAGGTTAACTATCAGTTTCTAAACCTAAGTCAGAGAGAGGGAAAACCTAAGATTGAGAAGAAGAACTCCATAAGTGTTCTTAGAGAAAGACTTAAGCTTTCACACAAATAGTTCCACCAACGCGTAGATCGAAAAGTGAGGAACGCACCAATACAAACATCATCAACGGATCAGACCTTTGAATTTAAGCAAGTGTTTATTACTGGCTTTTCTTTAGCAATAACCATATTCATGTTAGTATAGGGATGGTATAAACATATATTATTCATAAAAGTGATGAAAATTGGAGATTTAGGATGTATGATTTGAATCTGAGATTGATTAGATTGAACCCTTCATGTATGTAAGATAGAAATCACATTTTGAGGAACTTATGTGAAGAGAGAATCTGGAAATAATGTGATCTTGTATAAGAATTTGAAGAACTAGGGTTCTAGTAATTAATTTGGGGATTTCATATTTCTTTGATTATTTGTAATGATTTAATGATTCTAGGATGATAGAATCCATGTTTAATTATTAGGATTCGATTGGGGACAAATTCATTGGAGTTTGGGATGATAATTTAGAGGTTTTAGGGTTAAAAATATTGAAATCGTAACTATTGCAGAACAGGTCTAGCGTAACGAAACCGGTTCCATTTCTTAGGGATTCGGTTCCATCTGGTGAAAACATAACTGTGTAACCCCCCGCCTAATTAAATAGCGGGTGGCCAGTCCCATACCAAATTAAAACAGAATATACAGTTGGCTCATTCTCAGCATCACTGTCTAAAAGATTTACTAATCACCCAATACCCAATTAAGCTGGTGTTAAAAACTTTCCAAATTTTAATTCAACAAAATCCATTTTTCAGTTTACGAATAACACTACACATTTATTCAACAACATAATAACCGAACAGATAACACAAAAGAATTTAAATGCAATTGGAATAAACATTCCCACATAATAATCCAATACCATAATCCCAACAATAATAAATGTATTAAAACGACACGGATACAAGAGTATTTGACTCAGATAGAAAAGAGATAACTAAACTCCTTTGGGTGACATGCCCTAAACAAAAGAATACTGTGAATCAAATGAAGATAGGCGTCTAAGCAATACTCCGTAGCTCCATGGCTCGTCATAACCCGCTAAGGTTGGTGTCCCTGCTGCTGGACACCTGATATAGAAGATACAATAGAAAAGAGAATATGCAAGGAAACGGGTCAGAGCCCGATGTGAAAATGATTTTTAAAACATCAAGTATTTAACAAGTGCAATAAAGCATTTATTATGTACATGTTAGTAACCAAACTCTCACTTGATATTCTCACCTCTCATCTAGAGTGCACAATTAACGTTTCTTATTAACCTCCTACTTAATGGTTCCTCTTCACTAAATTCCATAATATAATTCCATCCCATATCATAATCCCGTATGTACCATACCATACTTAGTATAATCATTCATATTCGTTTCTCCTTAATATGAGTGAAGCTTTTCAAATCTAACAGAATAATATTCATCAACTTAATTCAATTCTTTTTCTTTATTCACCATCATCTACAATTATCACACAGTAGATAGATTTAACCACAATATACACATTTATTCATTACATATATGCACATATATAATACGGCACCCCGAGTCACAGCTGTGGTGCATGCATTACTCTGCTATCATGTCCCAATATCGTTGGTCGCCGAATAGGGGACTAAAGGTTCCGTAAGGATTCCTCGAACCACAAACATCAACACAATCATTGGAGGCGAACATAGTTCTCATACCCACGGGACATGCACATACCTACGTTCTGGTAGTCAGCGGACTTATCAACTCCCCGATAAGTCTTTCATAGACCTATGTTCTCGAGTGACAAATCAAAAATCCCATGGATTCATCAGGATATGACTGCCCTCACGCGCAAACCTCCCATCGATAGCAAGTAAGATAGGTATGTCATACACATAGATTATCAATCAATCAAATAGGCATTGTCATCTACCTATAGATATAATATTAACAAGGTAATCACGCTACCATAAGATAAATCCCATACGTAGAATTATATCTCTTAAATCCTACGTATTAAAATATTATGACTTTACTTCTATAATTTAATTATCCCCGAGCCTCACTCATTAGTCAAGGTTCAAATAGGTTTTTCCTCAATATATTTATTCAGTAAGAAAATCAGAAATATCCTACTGGTCCACCTCATCTTACCTCCCAAATTACCACGAATTAACTCTCCTTTAATTAGGATTATAACTGATAGTTTCTAATCTCTTATAAATACATCTTCTATCAACTAGGATTGAATACCATCATCACATGGCTCATAGCCTATAGTGTTTCATTCACACTATATGACTTATCAACAAAATCAACATCCCCGCATCCTATAGCATCTCTCCACTCCCAACGTCGTTAAGGTTCATGCAGGGAGCGTGTCGCAAAGCGAAATACAAATAAGGAGCCCTCCAATACACTACTACTTAACTTTATCGTTCGTGGAGGTCCGTCAACTTCAAATACGCAACAGGGATAACCTCATCCCCTTTTTCAACCAAATGTCGTCTGAACTCCCATCTCTCTCCAGGAGCCATTCCATTAAGCGCTTGTACTACACTCAGTCCTTGCGCAATCACTAATGAGCTTAAACTCACACCTTGATGTTCAAATTGTAACCCTAAGGCTACCTAGGTGTTATATTAAATCTCCCCTACTAGACCTATCCTTAATCCTCATGCAAACAAATTAGAATCCAACACATGAATCTAGCGATCGAAATCTCTCCCATTTAATTATCATAATTCTAATCAATTAAATCCCAATAACATTAATTCGATTCTTATCTAGGGCTCACTGATCTTCTCTAAGTTCCATTCTATCCAATTAATAATCACCAAAGATTTAGAAAATGTTTCGGATAAGAACTAGCATTAAAAGAAACAACTTCATAAATTCTGGGGAGGTCGATCGATGGAAGGCAGGGGGTCGATCGATCGATCGCCCAGATAACAACCCAGTTTTCTTCATTTCTTATACTACGGGTTTCATCACTTATAATCATTGAAACCTTCATATTAACTTCCCAAATTCCATATAAACCTTACTACATGATATAGCAACATATGTGAATGATTTCTAATGCTCTAAACGTCCTAGAATCATCAAGAGTTTGAATTAAAAGCATATGTTTAACCTCTTTTTCCAGAAAATTATATACATGGTATCTTCAAGAACACACCACAGATTCTCAGAATTTCTTCAACAGATTTCTGATTATTTCGTGCATTACTATCTACCTACAACATGAGTTTGATTCCTATAAACTTCCATTTTTCAGAAATCCATTAACAACTCTTCTTTATCTTCCAAATATGAAAAATCTCTTCTTTTTATAACTATTCTAACATGGACAATATACGAACTTAGATTGAAATCATCAAATACTTGCCTCTAATGAAGATTTGATCCTTTGGAGTTGAATAACACAGGTGGTTCTCCCTTTCTCCGGCCAACTTCCGGTGGTGATGCTGGTGGTGACCTTTAACCTTTGGTTCTCCTCCTTTCCAAGCAAGCTTCTTTTCTCCCAAGCACCCTTTCACTTTCTCTCAAAAGGTGACCTCTCAATTTTTGTGTATAGGTGAAGAATGAACTACGTACAACTATTCTCCAAATATTTATAATAAGACAAAACCCGAAATCACTATTCATCCCTCCTGTAAATATAACCAAAATGCCCTTTTTGGATGTCTTTTCATTTCCAAATGACCCGAGACCCAAAACCAACATCCAAATAGACTTTTCTGACTATTTCAACCCTCCCGGATGCAACTACGCAGTCGAAACGACTAGAAGCTTGATGTAAAAATTAGTTTCCAATTTAATTCTCATAAATTAGTCTCGACACGTCCCATACTGTATCCGACTAAAAATTCAAATTACTGAATTAATAACTCACAACAATATCAATAACATCACATTCATATATTACCTAAATATCTTTAAGTAATATTCAGAATCATCCATTTTAATATCCACAATTCGGATAAAACCCAAATGAATTAATTTATAGTAAAATCCACTTAATCCATTAATTTAAAATATAAACCATTTTAAAAGTCATTAAAATCACGGGGTATTACATACTTCCCCCTTATAACAGAATTTCGTCCCGAAATTCGAAAAGAGAAATCATACAGGTAATTTCAACTCTGAGTATAAGTCTGACATCGCAAGTAATCTATGTCGTACCGCCCATACAGTACATTAACGAAAATCACCATAGATGTTATACGCCAAGCCTCACCATATAGTTCCAACTGAATCGAATTTAAACTTTACTCAATCTTCCCTATACCATCCTCGTGACAAAGTTTGAAAAAAAATGATCCTCACCTATTAAACAAATAAATCCCCAAGTCACAACTACTTACTCTTTCACAATTATGAAAACTACTACAATCCAACCATCCAGGGCGCCCATACACCCTATCGTACAACTTTCATTCTAATATTTATCGTAAAGGTTATAAACTCATATCCTAAAGACCTAACTTATTTCGACTCCCAACGGTTATTAGTTTCATGCGTGGGGTGTCTCGCAAGAGAAATCCAAACAAGGAACCCCCCCCCCGATACACTACTACCTAAAGTAGTCGGTTATCGAAACTCCTTAGGTCCTTAGTCAATAGTTTATAACCTCTCTACAGGTTTTATCGATTTCAAATAAAAGTCTACTCATCTACTCTCTAATTAAAGACAAGGTGCTGGCTATACGCTCTCATATACCACAAGTCAATGCACACCGCTAGTCACATTATATACGGACATACCTAAAGTAAGTAATTTCGTGATAAAAAATAAAACCCACATGATAACATGTATATATAGGTGTCCCACACCCCTCGGCGAGTCTACGTAAATAAAAGTGCTATAGGCTAAATTTAGTAACCCGTTTGCCCATACAATATTAATCGCTACAAAAATCAGTATGCGCCTCATAATTCCTTAAATAGAAAACATACCCTCATTTGCGGGTGGTGGTTGTTGACTTCCACTACTATAACTTTGCTCCGATGAGCCAAGAAAAATTTTACCCCAAATTTTCAGTTCTAGTTCACCACACTCCACTATATGCCCAAGCCTTTGAATATATTGCCTTCCTTAGGTAACACACACAATTCTCGCATTTCAAGAACTTCTACTGATGACTCTCCTCAATTTTCCATAATAGGGGTGACCTCGACTACGGTCATTATACTCAAACATACTTCATAACCTCCTAGGTACGATCTCCGCTATCCGTCCAATGGCCCTCATCTGCCATACTTCTTTTACGAACACGTCCGAATGCAAATAAGATTCACTAATATATACGGAATCTTACCAAAGAAATAAACAATCCTAAACATAGGTCTCTACATCAAAGAACGTTAAGCTGAAAACACAGTACGCCGTACAGACCCTAAAGGACACTAGAACCTGATGCTCTGATACCACCTGTAACACCCCACCTAATTAAATATCGGGTGGCCAGTCCCATACCAAATTAAAACAGAATATACACTTGGCTCATTCTCAGTATCACTGTCGAAAAGATTTACTAATCACCGAATACCCAATTAAGCTCGTGTTAAAAACTTTCCAAATTTTAATTCAGCAAAATCCATTTTTTAGTTTACGAATAACACTACACATTTATTCTACAACATAATAACCGAACAAATAACACAAAATCATTTAAATGCAATTGGAATAAACATTCCCACAAAACAATCCAATACCATAATCCTAACAATAATAAATGTATTAAAACGACACGGATACAAGAGTATTTGACTCAGATAGAATAGAGATAACTAAACTCCTTTGGGCGACATGCCCTAACCAAAAGAATACTGTGAATCAAATGAAGATAGGCGTCTAAGCAATACTCCATAGCTCCATAGCTCGTCATAACCCGCTAAGGTTGGCGTCCCTGCTGTTGGACACCTGATATAGAAGATACAATAGAAAAGAGAATTTGCAAGGAAACGGGTCAGAGCCCGATGTGAAAATAATTTTTAAAACAGCAAGTATTTAACAAGTGCAATAAAGCATTTATTATGTACATGTTAGTAACCAAACTCTCACTTGATATTCTCACCTCTCATCTAGAGTGCACACTTAACGTTTCCTATTAACCTCCTAATTAATGGTTCCTCTTCACTAAATTCCATAATATGATTCCATCCCATATCATAATCCCGTATGTACCATACCATACTTAGTATAATCATGCATATTCGTTTCTTATTAAAATGAGTTAAGCTTTTCAAATCTAACAGAATAATATTCATCAACTTAATTCAATTCTTTTTCTTTATTCACTGTCATCTACAATTATCACACAGTAGATAGATTTAACCACAATATACACATTTATTCATTACATATATGCACATATATAATACGGCACCCCGAGTCATAGCTGTGGTGCATGCATTACTCTGCTATCATGTCCCAATATCGTTGGTCGCCGAATAGGGGACTAAAGGTTCCGTAAGGATTCCTCGAACCACAAACATCAACACAATCATTGGAGGCGAACATAGTTCTCATACCCACGGGACATGCACATACCTACGTTCTGGTAGTCAGCGGACTTATCAACTCCCCGATAAGTCTTTCATAGACCTATGTTCTCGAGTGACAAATCAAAAATCCCATGGATTCATCAGGATATGACTGCCCTCACGCGCAAACCTCCCATCGATAGCAAGTAAGATAGGTATGTCATACACATAGATTATCAATCAATCAAATAGGCATTGTCATCTACCTATAGATATAATATTAACAAGGTAATCACACTACCATAAGATAAATCCCATACGTAGAATTATATCTCTTAAATCCTACGTATTAAAATATTATGACTTTACTTCTTTAATTTAATTATCCACGAGCCTCACTCATTAGTCAAGGTTCAAATAGGTTTTTCCTCAATATATTTATTCAGTAAGAAAATCAGAAATATCCTACTGGTCCACCTCATCTTATCTCCCGAATTACCACGAATTAACTCTCCTTTAATTAGGGTTATAACTGATGGTTTCTAATATCTTATAAACACATCTTATATCAACTAGGATTGAATACCATCATCACATGGCTCATAGTCTATAGTGTTTCATTCACACTATATGACTTATCAACAAAATCAACATCCTCGCATCCTATAACATTTCTCCACTCCCAATGTCGTTAAGGTTCATGCGCGGAGCGTCTCGCAAAGCGAAATCCAAATAAGGAACCCCTCCAATACACTACTACTTAACTTTATCGTTCGTGGAGGTCCATCAACTTTAAATACGCAACCGGGATAACCTCATCCCCTCTTTCAACCAAATGTGGTCTGAACTCCCAACTCTATCCAGGAGCCATACCATTAAGCGCTTGTACTACACTAAGTCCTTGCGCAATCAATAATGAGCTTAAACTCACACCTTGATGTTCAAATTGTAACCCTAAATTTACCCAGGTGTTATATTAAATCTCCCCTACTGGACATATCCTTAATCCTCATGCATACAAATTAGAATCCAACACATGAATCTAACGACCGAAATCTCTCCCATTTAATTATCATAATTCTAATCAATTAAATCCCATTCACATTAATTCGATTCTTATCTAGGGCTCAGTGATCTTCTCTAAGTTCCATTATATCCAATTAATAATCAGCAAAGATTTAAAAAAGGTTTCGGATAAGAACTAGCATTAAAAGAAACAACTTCCTAAATTCTGGGGAGTTCGATCGATCGAAGGCAAGGCGTCGATCGATCGATCGCCCAGATAACAACCCAGTTTTCTGTATTTATTCTACTACGGGTTTCATCACTTTTAATCATTAAAATCTTCATATTAACTTCCCAAATTCCTTATAAACCTTACTACATGATATAGCAACATATGTGAATGATTTCTAATTCTCTAAACATCCTAGAATCATCAAGAGTTTGAATTAAAAGCATATGTTTAACCTCTTTTTCCAGAAAATTATATACATGATATCTTCAAGAACACACCATAGATTCTCAGAATTTCTTCAACAGATTTATGATTATTTCATGGATTACTATCTACCTACAACATTAGTTTAATTCTTATAAACATCCATTTTTCAGAAATCCATTAACAACTCTTCTTTATCTTCCAAACATGAGAAATATCTTTTTTTTATAACTATTCTAACATGGAAAATATAAGAACTTATATTTGAAATAATCAAATACTTGGCTCTAATCAAGATCTGATCCTTTGGAGTTGAATAACACAGGTGATTCTCCCTTTCTCCGGCCAACTTCCGGTGGTGATGGTGGTGGTGACCTTTGACCTTTGGTTCTCCTCCTTTCCAAGCAAGTTTCTCTTCTCCCAAGTACCCTTTCACTTTCTCTCCAAAGGAGACCTCTCAATTTTTGTGTAGAGGAGAAGAATGAACTACGTACAACTAATCTCCAAATATTTATAATAAGACAAAACCCGAAATCACTATTCATCCCTCCTATAAATATAACCAAAATGCCCTTTTTGGGTGTCTTTTCATTTCCAAATGACTCGAGACCCAAAACCAACATCCAAATAGACTTTTCTGACTATTTCAACCCGTCCGGATGCAACTACGCAGTCGAAACGAATATAAGGTTGATGTAAAAATAAGTTTCCTTTTTAATTCACATAAATTAGTCCCGACACGTCCCATACCGTATCCGACTGAAAATTCAAATTACTGAATTAATAACTCACAACAATATCAATAACATCACATACATATATTACCTAAATATCTTTAAGTAATATTCAGAATCATCCATTTTAATATCCACAATTCGGATAAAACCCAAATGAATTAATTTATAGTAAAATCAACTTAATCCATTAATTTAAAATATAAACCATTTTAAAAGTCATTAAAATCACGGGATATTACATACTTCCCCCCTTATAATAGAATTTCATCCCGAAATTAGGAAAGATAAATCATACAGGTAAGGTCAACTATGAGTATAAGTCTGACATCGCCAGTAATCTATGTCGTACCGCCCATACAGTACATTAACGAAAATCACCATTGATGTTATACGCCAAGCCTCACCATATAGTTCCAACTGAATCGAATTTAAACTTTACTCAATCTTCCCTATACCATCCTCGTGATAAAGTTTGGAAAAAAATTATCCTCACTTATTAAACAAAGAAATCCTCAAGTCACAACTACTTACTCTTTCACAATTATGAAAACTACTACAATCCAACCATCCAGAGTGCCCATACACCCTATCGCACAACTTTCATTATAATATTTATCGTAAAGGTTATAAACTCATATCCTAAAGACCTAACATATTTCGACTCCCAACGGTTATTAGTTTTATGCGTGGGGTGTCTCGCAAGCGAAATTCAAACAAGGAACCCCCCGATACACTACTACCTAAAGTAGTCGGTCATTGAAACTCCTCAGGTCCTTAGTCAGTAGTTTATAACCTCTCTACAGGTTTTATCGATTTCAAATAAAAGTCTACTCAACTACTCTCTTATTAAAGACAAGGTGCTGGCTATACGCTCTCATATACCACAAGTCAATGCACACCGCTAGTCACATTATATATGGACATGCCTAAAGTAAGTAATTTCATGATAAAAAAATCAAACCCACATGATGACATGTAAATATAGGTGTCCCACACCCCTCGGCGAGTCTACATAAATAAGAGTGCTATAGGCTAAGTTTAGTAACCCTTTTGCCCATACAATATTAATCGCTACAAAAATCAGTATGCACCTCATAATTCCTTAGTTAGAAAACATACCCTCATTTACGGGTGGTGGTTGTTGACTTCCACTATTATAACTTTGCTCTGATGAGTCAAGAAAAATTTTACCCCAAATTTTCAGTTCTAGTTCACCACACTCCACTATATGCCCAAGCGTTTGAATATATTGTCTTCGTTAGGTAACACACACAATTCCCGCATTTCAAGAACTTCTACGAATGACTCTCCTCAATTTTCCATAATAGGGGTGACCTCAACTACGGTCATCATACTCAAACATACTTCATAACCTCCTAGGTACGATCTCCGCTATCCGTCTAATGGCCCTCATCTACTATACTTCTTTTACGAACACGTCCGAACGCAAATAAGATTCACTAATATATATGGAATCTTACCAAAGAAATAAACAATCCTAAACATAGGTCTCTACATTAAAGAACATTAAGCAGAAAACACAGTACGCCATACAGACCCTAAAGGACACTAGAACCTGATGCTCTGATACCACCTGTATCAACCCACCTAATTAAATATCGGGTGGCCAGTCCCATACCAAATTAAAACAGAATATACAGTTGGATCATTCTCAGCATCACTATCTAAAAGATTTACTAATCACCCAATATCAAATTAAGCTGGTGTTAGAAACTTTCCAAATTTTAATTCAACCAAATCCATTTTTTAGTTTACGAATAATACTACACATTTATTCTACAACATAATAACCGAACAGATAACACAAAATAATTTAAATGCAATTGGAATAAACATTCCCACATAATAATCCAATACCATAATCCCAATAATAATAAATGTATTAAAACGACATGGATACAAGAGTATTTGACTCAGATAGAAAAGAGATAACTAAACTCCTTTGGGCGACATGCCCTAACAAAAAGAATACTGTGAATCAAATGAAGATAGGCATCTAAGCAATACTCCATAGCTCCATTGCTCGTCATAACCCGCTAAGGTTGGCATCCCCGTTGCTGTACACCTGATATAGAAGATATAATAGAAAAGAGAATATGCAAGGAAACGGGTCAGAGCCCGATGTGAAAATGATTTTTAAAACAGCAATTATTTAACAAGTGCAATAAAGCATTTATTATGTACATGTTAGTAACCAAACTCTCACTTGATATTCTCCCATCTCATCTAGAGTGCACACTTAACGTTTCCTATTAACCTCCTAGTTAATGGTTCCTCTTCACTAAATTCCATAATATGATTCCATCCGATATCATAATCCCGTATTTCCCATACCATACTTAGTGTAATACTTCATATTCGTTTCTCCCTAAAATGAGTTAAGCTTTTCAAATCTAACAGAATAATATTCATCAACTTAATTCAATTATTTTTCTTTATTCACCGTCATCTATAATTATCACACAGTAGATAGATTTAACCATAATATACACATTAATTCATTATATATATACACATATATAATACGGCACCCCGAGTCACAGCTGCGGTGCATGCATTACTCTGCTATCATGTCCTAATATCGCTGGTCGCCGAATAGGGGACTAAAGGTTCGGTAAGGATTCCTCGAACCACAAACATCAACACAATCATTGGAGGCGAAAATAGTTCTCATACCCATGGGACATGCACATACCTACGTTCCCGTAGTCATCGGACTTATCAACTCCCCTATAAGTCTTTCATAGACCTGTGTTCTCGAGCGACAAATCAAAAATCCTATGGATTCATCAGGACATGACTGCCCTCACGCGCAAACCTCCCGTCGATAGCAATTAAGCTAGGTATGTCATACACATAAATTATCAATCAATCAAATAGGCATTGTCATCTACCTATAGATATAATATTAACAAGGTAATCACGCTACCATAAGATAATTCCCATACGTAGCATTATATCTCTTAAATCCTACGTATTAATATATTATGACTTTACTTCTTTAATTTAATTATCCCCGAGCCTCACTCATTACTCAAGGTTCAAATAGGTTTTTCCTCAATATATTTATTCAGTATGAAAATCACTAATATCCTACTGGTCCACCTCATCTTATCTCCCGAATTACCATGAATTAACTCTCCTTTAATTAGGGTTATAACTGATAGTTTCTAATCTCTTATAAACACATCTTATATCAACTAGGATTGAATACCATCATCACATGGCTCATAGTCTATAGTGTTTCATTCACACTATATGACTTATCAACAAAATCAACATCCTCGCATCCTATAACATTTCTCCACTCCCAACGTCGTTAAGGTTCATGCGCGGAGCGTTTCGCAAAGCGAAATCCAAATAAGGAACCTCTCCAATACACTACTACTTAACTTTATCGTTCGTGGAGGTCCATCAACTTTAAATACGCAACCGGGATAACCTCATCCCCTCTTTCAACCAAATGTGGTCTGAACTCCCATCTCTATCCAGGAGCCATACCATTAAGCGCTTGTACTACACTAAGTCCTTGCGCAATCAATAATGAGCTTAAACTCACACCTTGATGTTCAAATTGTAACCCTAAATTTACCCAGGTGTTATATTAAATCTCCCCTACTGGACATATCCTTAATCCTCATGCATACAAATTAGAATCCAACACATGAATCTAGCGACCGAAATCTCTCCCATTTAATTATCATAATTCTAATCAATTAAATCCCATTCACATTAATTCGATTCTTATCTAGGGCTCAGTGATCTTCTCTAAGTTCCATTATATCCAATTAATAATCAGCAAAGATTTAAAAAAGGTTTCAGATAAGAATTACCATTAAAAGAAACAACTTCCCAAATTCTGGGGAGTTCGATCGATCGAAGGCAAGGGGTCGATCGATCGATCGCCCAGATAACAACCCAGTTTTCTGTATTTATTCTACTACGGGTTTCATCACTTTTAATCATTAAAATCTTCATATTAACTTCCCAAATTCCTTATAAACCTTACTACATGATATAGCAACATATGTGAATGATTTCTAATTCTCTAAACATCCTAGAATCATCAAGAGTTTGAATTAAAAGCATATGTTTAACCTCTTTTTCCAGAAAATTATATACATGATATCTTCAAGAACACACCATAGATTCTCAGAATTTATTCAACAGATTTATGATTATTTCGTGGATTACTATCTACCTACAACATGAGTTTGATTCCTATAAACTTCCATTTTTCAGAAATCCATTAACAACTCTGCTTTATCTTCCAAACATGAAAAATCTCTTCTTTTTATAACTATTCTAACATGGACAATATACGAACTTAGATTGAAATCATCAAATACTTCTCTCTAATGAAGATCTGATCCTTTGGAGTTGAATAACACAGGTGGTTCTCCCTTTCTCCGGCCAACTTCCGATGGTGATGGTGGTGGTGACCTTTGACCTTTGGTTCTCCTCCTTTCCAAGCAAGCTTCTCTTCTCCCAAGCACCCTTTCACTTTCTCTCAAAAGGTGACCTCTCAATTTTTCTAGATAGGAGAAGAATGAACTACGTACAACTAATCTCCAAATATTTATAATAAGACAAAACCCGAAATCACTATTCATCCCTCCTGTAAATATAACCAAAATGCCCTTTTTGGGTGTCTTTTCATCTCCAAATGACCCGAGACCCAAAACCAACATCCAAATAGACTTTTCTGACTATTTCAACCCTTTCAGATGCAACTACGCAGTCAAAATGACTATAAGGTTGATGTAAAAATAAGTTTCCTTTTTAATTCTCATAAATTAGTCCCGACACGTCCCATATCGCATCCGACTAAAAATTCAAATTACTGAATTAATAACTCACAATAATATCAATAACATCACATTCATATATTACCTAAATATCTTTAAGTAATATTTAGAATCATCCATTTTAATATCCACAATTCGGATAAAACCCAAATGAATTAATTTATAGTAAAATCCACTTAATCCATTAATTTGAAATATAAACCATTTTAAAAGTCATTAAAATCATGGGGTATTACAAACTGTTGCAGAACAGGTATGACATAACGGAACTGGTTCCATTTCTGGGGGAGTCGATTCCATTTCTAGGGGATTCGGTTCCATTTTTGGGGGATGTTTTGGATTCACTTTCTGCAGATTTCTAGGGCCACTGCAGAACCTCGAAGAACCTTTAGAATCTTATATGGTGGAATTTGGGGAATAAAAATACCTGAATTGGTAGAGTAACGGGACCCCTTTTACTTATATTAATATAGTGGTACACTTCGAGTGAGGAGAAATACGCGCGAGCGCTCAGAGATAAATCTAACTATGAATTACTACTACGTTGACTATTTGGGATAAAGTATAAATATTAGACGTAGTAATGAGAAAATAATCTGTATGGAATATATATATGATCAGGTTGGGTTGATACCTAATGAATATTAATAGGATGTGTGGATACCTATTACATGCTTAATATTCTGTGTATGACATACCTAGCCGCTTGCTATCACGGGAGGTGGTGTAGAGATAGTCTTATCCTGGGTGACCTTCGGGGGGATTATTGGCTTGTATCTCAGAACATAGGACTATGAAGACTTATTGGTGAGTTGATAAGTCAACTGACAATGGGAGCGTAGGTATATGCGTGACCCATGGATATGTGAACTATGTTCCCCTCCACTATGTGTGTTTTGTGTATATGGTTCGTGGGAGACTTCCGAACATACAGTCCTTATTAGAGTACGAGATGTGCCAAGACATGATAGTAGAGTATGCAATGCACTATAGGTTTAGCCTTGGGGTGCTGTATTAGTATATGTATATTATAGTCGTGAACGTATATATGTATACTTATGTTATTTCTACTGTGAAATAATTGTAGGTTATTGGAACAGTAAAATGTTAAGTGACGTAAGCTGTAAATACTTAACTTAGTGTAATAACACTTAAATGAATTAATAAATGATGATATTAATGATGTGGGAAACTGAGAATTTTGGGTTGCTACCACGAGGTATAACTAGAAGTATAAGTCTTTATCTAGTTAGAAGTTTTATAGATGGCTAGGTGAGAATAGATGTACGTTAGGCCGGCACAATAGACGAGAGGTGAGAATCTCATATTAGAGTTCGAACTAACATGCATTTGATACTTGCTTTATTGCAAATTTTAAATACTTTCTAAAACAAATATTTTTACACATCGGGCTCTGACCCGTTTCTTGCATATCTTTTCCCTCTTGCTATATATATGTATTATATCAGGTGCTCAGCCATAGGGACACCATCCTTAAAGATTTGGATTGCCTGGCGTGTTACAGCTGTTGTGGAAGCTGTAGGTATTTGCATTATACGCCTCTATCATTTCACTCAGTTCTAGATAGACAATTCATTTAGGGCAGGTGTCGCCCATTCCTTAGACATCTATTTGAGATTGTATTTAGTTTACTTTCCTTTCATTTCAATTGGATTTATTGTTACTATGGTTCTTGGTTTAGAGTTTTGAACTGAATTGTTTTATCCAATCTTAGTTATTTCAGTATGTGATTCTGATTCTGATTCAGTATTTATATTAATTAGTTATGTGTGGATGGATGATATATAAATTATTGGAATTAATAATTGAATGATTTTTATTAAAAAAGGAAAATATTTTGACACTAGCTTAATTAATTATTAGGTGGTTAATAAGGTTCTTATGTTTTCAACAGTGATGCTAATAATGAACCAACCGAATATTCTATTTTAAATTTTATAAAGGACTGATCACCCGATATTTAATTGGGCGGGGTGTCACAAAAACTGTCTACATTGTCTGCAAACAACGCTACAAAATTTGTCCTCTCACTTTTAAAGGTTTAATCCTTTTCAATTTCAATTCATAAAATCCCAATAGCATATGTGAATTTTTTTGGAACCTGAGATACGAGCTTGCTGATATTCTTGTAGACAGGGTATGTCTACATCATATGACTATGTGTCAGTGAGGATCTTGCTCTGTGAAGATTCTTTGCTGATTTGGATTGAGGTTCATAGGGAGTGTTGTGGTGTTCCTGGACTGAAGATATAATGTAATACCCCGTATTTTTGACTATATTTATTTTTGGGATTAATTATTTAATTAGCGTATTAATTGGAAATTAATCCAGGTTAAAAAAAAAATACTAATGTGATGCGAATTGGTATTTGATTGTGTGCATATATGATTATATATGAATTTGGTATTATAAAATTTGCCGTGGGATTTATATACGGCATTTTAGAAATTTTTGTTGAGACGCGTGGGACCGCCGCGTCACGGTATAATATTTTGTTAATAACAGTGAAATTAAAATCTATAATCCATATGGTCGTTTTGAGTGCGTCAACGCGTCCGGAAGGGTCGAGATAGTCAGAAAACACTAGCCGGGGGTATAGTTTGGGTCCCGGGGTATTTTTAGGCCATACCGGTAACTTAAGGGGTATTTTAGTAATTTGGTATTTTTGGGTAATTAAAAGTGACGAAAATTGAGAGTTGTAATCTGATAAGGAATTGACCCAACCAACCCTTTATTAACCCCATAAGATACGTAGGTTATCATTTAGTCTTCCAACTCTCCCAAAGAAAACCCTAGCCACCATAGCCATCTTTGGAAGAAGAAAGCTTAGAGAGGAAGGGAAAGAAGAGGAATTCTGCAGAAAATCTGCAGAAAGAGATTACAAATCCAACACCAGATTCAGAAACAATCAAGGCAAGTGATTTATTCCATTTAAATTTCAGAGAATGCTTCTTCCATGTTAGATTATTCATAAACTTTGTATGTTCTTGGAAGATAATGAAAAACCCATAAGATTGGAGTCATTAGTTTAAATTCTGGGATATAGGTTGCATGTAGAATGTTATTGGGAGATTATATTAAGAGAATTATCGACTTTTGTTATACCAAAAACGGATTGAAGATGAAGTTTATGAATGTTCTTGAGATAAAATCTGGAAACTAGGTTTTTGATGAAGATTGATCCATATGTAGCCTATAGTTGTTGAAATATTGATTTAGGGACGTTTGTAATATTGTAGGATTGTTATATGGCATTACTATAACGTTATAATTGAGAATCATACGTTAGAAATAAGTTTTGGGACGTTTTCAAATCTGCAGAACGAAGCAGTCCGTAGCCATACCTGTTCGATCGATCGATCGACATTCATCAGTCGATCGATCGACTAGATCGATCGATCGATATTCTTAGGTCGATCGATCGACCTTCCCAGAATGAGTGAAATTTTCCTTAATTTGATTTTAATGGTGGAAACCCTCGGAGAATATGTTTGGAGAACTTATGAATACCCTCAACCTTAAGGAGACCAGTAGGAGTGATTATTATAGTGGACTTTAATTAGAATACAATTCGAGGAATTATTCTAGATTATTGAAATTCGTGAAGCGAGATAACGTTTGGGTTAATAGTACAAATTTGAATAAGTTGATGAAATAAGGTTTGGGGCAGAAGTAAAGACCTTAGGCATAAAGATATCATATGTGAGAATTATGGGAACTTAGTAGTCTATTCGAGATAGGTTTTAAGTTTAAGGAATTACGACGTGAGACGTGTCGACTATTTAAATTATATATTATCGGATTACTTGAAATATATAAGTTTGGGATAATGGTATGATGATGTAGAAAATACCTTATTAATATGGTAATATCTAAGATGCGTGTATACTTAGTATTGATATAGTATTTGTGTGTATAACATACCTACCATACTTGCTATCACGGGGGAGGTTTGCGTTCGCTTAGGACCCTCTAATCCTTGTGTGCCTACGAGGGGGATATAGACTGGTACCTTGATGAACATAGGTCATTGAAAGACTTATTGTGATATTAATAAGTCCGCTGATCATGGGAGCGTAGGTATGTGCGTGACCCATGTGATGGTGACTGTGTTCGCCTCCATTATTTGTGATGTTGTTATCTGAGAACTATTCCTGAGAGATTTGGAATATGTGATCCTTATGTACGTGATGTACCGCGATGGATAGCAGAGTATGTGTGCACCGCAGTTTAGTTCTCGGGGTGCTTATAGTGTATATTTATGATGTGAATAATATACATTTAATTTAATGGGAACTTTCATATTAATGTTGTAGAAATATTACGGTATTGTTTCGAGATATATAATGAGTTAACTGATAGTTATATCAATGGCATAGTTAGTAACTGAGTTTACGTTAAACCTCTATTTAATTACGAGCGTTGTTATGTTAAATGGAACCGAGTAATATGGGTAGAACCTTTGGCAGTTTAGCTAGTTATGTTGTCAGTTAGCTAGTAATATGGGTCGTTATAGATGGGTACTTACGTTAGGAGTGCACAGTTAGTCGAGAGGTGAGAATTTAATGTGAGTGCACGTCCTAACATGTACTTTGCATTTAATGTTTTAAATGTTTTTAAAGCACTTGCAGGTTTTTAAAATGATTTCCACTTTCGGGCTCTGACCCATTTGCTTTCAAATATATTTTCTTGTAAAACCATTTTAGGTGCCCAGCCACAAGGACACCAAGCATAGGATTCTCATTCAGGTGACGAGCTGTAGCTGTTTGTGGAAGCTACAGGGACTTGCTTTTAGACGCCTCTCTCATTTGGATTCCAGTCTCAGCATCTATCAGTTGTAGGGCATGTTGCCCAATTCTATTAGACATTTTTTTTACATTTCAGTTTTCAGACTCTAGCATGTATTGCTCAGTATTCAGTTTTAGTTATTTATTTCAGTTTACTTATCAGTTGTGGGATTTGTATTGAGGAGTTTTTCCTCCAGAGTTTATTTACATTTTGTGATGGTTATTTGTTTTACTTCAGTATGGTGAATGGTGTTATTTAGTTATTCATTACTCTTGTTGCATGATAATCAGATTTAATAAAATTTGGCACTTACTTTTTAAATACTAGGTGGTTAGTAATAATAAAACGTTTTCGACAGTGATGCTATTAACTGAGCCAACTTGGCATTTTGAATTAATTTTATAAAGGAGTAGCTACCCAGTGTTTAATTAGTCGGGGTGTCACATATAACTGTTGTTCTTATGGTATAGCTGCGTGTGAACCTTTGTTGACGAGACCGACCGACGCCTACTGGTATTCGTGTGTCAAAATCTATTTTATTGTAATCCGTGTAAGTTTCCGCTTACAAATTATAGTGAAATAAAAGGTTTTACCTTTTGGGGATTTTTCCAGAAATTGGCTTCCTTTACCTAATTATTGATTTTATGTTAGTAAATCACCTATATGCATGTGTTAGGGTTTAATCGTAATTTGGGTTAATTAATATTGAATTTATTTGAGAAGTCGAATTAATCCGCTATAGCACACTCTCAAATTAGTATCAGAGCGAGTTACGATAATTTATCTCGTGATCCTGATTTTTGATGCATTTTTGCTGATACAATTTGACTACTCACATCGTCAACTTGGTATCAGAGCCTGTTGCACTAAGTTATTGTGTTTGATCTCATTTTTTTTATAAATGGCTTTTGATGGTTTTGATGGTTTTCGATGTCAACTTGTTGAAAAGTCTAATTGGAAAATTCACACGAACTCTTGTTTTAAATCTTTCGCTGAAAATGATTCAGAGAGGTGTTCGAGATGTGAGGGTATTAGTCACACGATAGATGAGTGTCCCACAAATTTAAGGAAGAAATAAAATAAATCGATATCTCATGTTCCTACCCTTAGTGATTCGAAAGAAGACATTTTTTATGCTTTTAAGCGAGTGATTCCCACCCGAGGGATTAGTGATGATAGTGAGGGTGATGAGAGTGAAGATGGAAGTGTAGATGAGCGTAATATGCAAACGGATTTCAATGAACTTTATGCCGAAGCTTTGAAAATAAAGAAAGAAAATTTGAAATTAAAGGCTCAATTAAAAGAGAGTGCACGTGAGAAAATTTTGAGAGAGAAGCTTGAGTACGTCGAGGGAGAGAGAGATAGTCTTCGAGGGGTGATGGAGGCTATGAAAAAGGAGCTCCTTGAGTTTGAGGATTCTAAATGTTTACTCGAGTCAAGGATAGGTGATCTTGAGAAAAGTTTTAGAGAATCAAGCAAGGTAAAATTTGATTTGGAGTCTCGGTCAGAAAAGCTAGATAGAATTTTAAGGACTATCCAAATTAAGGAGGATAGGGGTGGTATAGGTTTCGTGGATAGTGTTGCTCCCATTCCCAAAGCCAATCCCACTCATGTGAGAGTGCCTCCTAGGGTTGTTAAGAGAGAGGCACCAAGGGTTGTCAAGCGAGAGCCACCTATGATCATTAGAAGAGTGCTAACTAGGAATTTGAGGAGAGCCTCACCTAGGCATTTGAGTAGAGCGCCACCTTTAGGTAACATTCACCGCCCGATTTACACTTGCACACATTGAGGTAAGAAAGGAAATCTTAGGCATTTCTGTTACAATCTTTTAAAAAGACCTAGGAAGGTTAATAAAAGAATAAATTTGATTCCTCAAACCCCCACTTGTCGTTACAAATCTGCTTGGGTTGGTAAATCTAATTTAGAGGCTTATGGTCTTTTTGGTCATGACTCTCGTTTAGTTGCACGTGATTCACCCCTTGTGAGATAATTTGCTTGATTGTGTTGATATTTGTCATATGCTAGTTGTTCTCCATGATATATTATTACTAATGTTATGACTCACTTGTTGCAGTATTATGTATGCTACTCTTTTAGAACTGTTTTGGATCTGGTTACCCTTCCAGGTACTGTTCTCACATAATATTTACACTGGGCAAATCCATTTAGTTGTCTAGAAAAAATGTGAAAATTTATGTTTTCTCGTTCGAGCGAGATCTCGTGTCGCGCGAAGCTGTCATTCTAACGACAAGCATTTTCCTTCGAGCGATATTGATTTTTGTTTGAACAACCTTTTTGGTTTTCTGCATATATCTGTTTCAGTACCCTGGGTTCATATGCTTATGTTTTTTGGTACTAGTGGGTTGCCTCTGTCAGTTTATATGCAGTTACTTTTGGTATTTATGCTTAATTTCTAATACTTCATTGCTCGTTTAATAAAACTTTCTTAGATTGTTGATTCTTTGTGTGATTTAATGTTTTCTAGCATAGGGTGATGTTCATGCTGATATTATGCCTATTGTTAGTGTGTATCATTTTTATATTAGATTTTTGCTTTAGAAAAATTTCAAAAAGTACAAAAAGATTTTATTCTGATAATTTTTTTTAGAAAGTTAAAAAGAGTTTTGTATTTTGTTTTACATCGTATATGAATGGACACTTAGGATGACCGGGTCATAATTTAGTTCCATTTATCCATGTAACAGTTTGATAGTGTTTTGAGGCAATATATCATGTCATCCATGTGCTTTACAATGTTTGGAGTTATTGAGATGTATTTAGTTGTGTTTCCTACATGTTTGACTCATTATTTCCATTATTGCACACATGCACGGATTTGTTTGATTATTGTACTTGTCTATCACATGTTGGTCGAGTGTTTTCATCTCAATCCTATCTGTAAACCAAGCCAAGTGCAATAATACGAGAGTAATAAAAGTAGTGCATGTAAAAATCATTGCCCGTGAGGAATTTGTTCAAATTTTAAATAATGATGAATACGCGGGAAAGGCTTTCGGGTGAATAATAATCACATCGTGAAAGTCACCATTTGAAAAGAAGCTACACAAAAAAAAAAATTAAGGCAATAAAAAGATGAAATATGCCAAAATTTGGGCTAATAGGTTTTCTCTAAGTTGAGAATTTAGAACCTCATTAGAAAAATAATAAGATTATTATTTATGAGGGAGTTTTGGATGGATATGTATCAATGGGTTTGCACGTCCTTTGAAAAGTTCTCGAAACGACACTAAACAGTTTTGGATATTTTTGGTGTGAAAATCACTTAGGCTTTGATTTGTTGATTTGATTTAGTCGATATCATCAAAATTCAACAATTTTATACCTAAGGATATTTTTTATGTTCATTCGATAGGAGCACACTTATGCATCGTGCACATATTCTTGATTGAGTTTTATTACCTATTGAATAAGTTCACACCCATTCATTCCGTTTTCATGATTTGGTTATCTTAGTGAAAATTCATGGTGTGTAATTTTTGTAAAATTATTTTTACATTTTAGTGTGAAAAATTGAAAATTTAAAAATTGTTTGTGTATCTTTTGAGTATTTCCTCGACATGCGTGTAGTTTAATCCATATTTGTGATGTTTAATCATGACAACTCCATATTGATCTTGTTTATTCATTTTCATGTCTATTTCGATCAAATAAAAAGGGGGAACACAAATTATGGGGGAGATTTGATTATATTGATTGATATATTTATAGCATTTCAAACTCGATGCGTTATGAAGGTATTTGCTTTATCACATCTGTGCAGGTAAAAAAGTGGAGATCATTATGTTGCACATCCTGATGAGAAACGCTTTGATATTTCAAGATTGATGACGATTTTTTTAAGAAAATATTGAAGACTTACATTTTGAGTAACTTTTAACTTTTGGGTTCATGGGAGGATATTAGATTTGTATAGGCATTTTGATTTGATAATTCGAATTGTTTTTATTTTGTACCGGCATAGACATAGGGGGAGATTTGTAAGGACATATTTTATAAGTCATGTTTACATTAGAGTATGTCGTATACCGCTATAACCGTCAAAGAATACTCAAGATAATTCAAGCATCAAGACGGATTCGAATATCAAAGTTCTTTAACAAAGAAATATCTGCGAGATTAATTTTGGTAAGGAAGTGTTTAAGTACCTTAGCATTTCACTTAGAGTGTTGGATTATTTTTTCATAAATATTTTCTATGTGTTGGAGCGGAGTTTTAAATATTTTTCGTCAAAAATAATTTTTTGTAGTTTTTGAGGCGGTGCATTTACTGAGAAAAAGAAAACGAAAAACTTAATTTTACTGTCATTCAAACAACAGCCTATGTCGTTCAAACGACATGGCATATCGCGCGATGTATCAAACGACGTTTGATCTCATTCAAACGAGTCGCCGCCTTAAGGTTCTTATAAATAGGACTCTCCAACTTCATTTTTCATAAGAAGACCTGTGCAAAAAATATCTGCGTTTTCTACAAACAATAGTACGAATTTTCTCTTCTCACTTTTAAAGGTTTAATCCTTTCCGTTTTCAATTCATAAAATCCCAATATCATATGTGAATTATTTTGAACCTCGAGATACGATCTTGCTGATATTACTCTTGTAGAAAGGGTAAATCTTACATCATACGAATGCGTGTCATTGAGAATCTTATTGCGTGAAGATTCTTAGCTGATTTGGACTGAGGTTCATAGGGAGTTCTGCGGGGGTCCTGGGCTGAAGATAGGACTGCAGTTCTTGTGGTATAACTGCGTGTGAACCACTGCTGATGACACCAATTGACGCCTATGGATATTCATTTATCAAAATCTATTTGATTGTAATCCGTGTAAGTTGCGATTTACAAATTATAGTGAAACACAAGGTTTTCCCCTTTAGGGATTTTTTCTGAAATTGGTTTCCTTTGCATACTTAATGATTTTATGTTATCAAATCACCTAAATGCATGTGTTAGGGTTTAACTATAATTTGAGTTGATTAAAATTGGATTTATTTGAGAAGTCGCATTAATCCACTGTAGCACACTCTCATCAGATTTGCCTATGTTTATCAAACAGACCTACAATTATGGATTTTGACTTTCTTGAGGTTGTTTCATTCTCCCGTTATTAATTTAGTGTGCTACACATATTGATTCTTGATTGTATAGTTATATCCATGATATGTGTATCATTTAGATGTATTACATGCTCGTATAGTATATTCATTCTTGCACCTATTTTTTATGTGTTATTTTCATGCCTTGTAGTTTGGGTAATGAAAGTAGTTGACTTTACGAGCTTGTTGGGTTATGGAAATTTAGTAGATAATATGAGCACTTGATTTATGGGAATTGAATCTGAAATTTATTTGATTTGAGAAAACGATATTATGATTATTATTCGAAAATGCATAGGCATTACTTCCCTAAATCACTCGCTGGACGGGGTGTGCTACTGGCTATAATTTTTTTTAATTATCCGAAGACTAGGCCATGGAACTCGATTGGCGAGTATGCCACGATTTTATGGCGGTGTTGCCAAGATTTTATGGCAGAGATGCCAGGTTACGATTGGTTGTGTGCCCAAGTTTTGTTATTTATCTTAGGGGCCATTGGATTGTTATGGAGATAATTGATAGGATAGTGGATAATAATCCAAATTGTAGCGTGGGAAGTACGACGGGGAATTTGATATGGCATCTTGAGTTGTGTAATGCCCATGGTGAGATCCTAGCTTATTATTATATTATTGGAATTTTAGTTTGAGTGTTCATATTGCATACACTCTTATATATGATGCACGCACACACAAGTATGTGTAGTTACACTTGAAGCATTTATAAAAAGTACAAAGTTCACCCTAGTTTGTTGTATTCATGTTTGATGCGAGATGATATTTATGGCATCGTTGGCATTGGGATCATCGTTAGAAGCTCTGGATATTTATTTTTAAAATTTTAATGTACCGCTTTATTTATTATAAATTATTTTGTAAATCGACATTTGAGATTCAATAAAATATAAACATTCTAATTAGTGATTTATGTATATATGCTTCTGCAAATTTATTCTGAATCTAAATGGTATTTTGGTAAAAAAAATACGGTAATTTTTAATTATTTTTAGTAGCACCTGTGTTAGTAGCACCGCCTGGAATTTTACAAAATGGCGTCAGAGCATAGGTTATTCGTATTCTCGATCTTGGGGTTTTTGGTTTGTTACTTTGTCCGCTGAGAGAGATTTTATTTATGTGGTCTCTTATTCGGGTGATGTTGAACTTTATGTTTGAATTTATTGGAAGAAAATTTGGGGTAAATTTCGAGGAAGAAATTCCTTTTAAAGGGGGAAGAATACCCCATTATTTTAAAGCCTTATTTATGAATATTATATAAGATTTCAATCGGGATATTTTGTTTTAAATATAAAAATAATTTTATTTATATTATATTTAAAAACAATTTATTTTGGATTGAAATCAAATCAAACATTCAAATTTAAATTTAAATAGTTTTTAGACATTTTATAGTTGTTAAAATATGTAGAAAATTTTGAATTGAAGGACAATATAGTAATATGTTTTATCTTAGGCTCCAAGCTAGAGTTAGAGAGAGTGGATATATAAGGAATAATATGTCTATTTATAAGGAAAGGAAGATGAGAAAGTGAGGCCAAAAGTGAAATTTAAAGAGGCAAAAGCAAGAGGAACAGAAAATTTTATTTTAGAGTGTTTTAGATCTTCTTTTTGAGTGATTTCGGATGAGGTTTGAGAAAAACTCAAAGCACATACAATTTTTACTTGATAATCTAAATTTGAAGTCAAATTAGCAATTTGGTTAATGTTTGGGTCAGATTCTTTCGTGTTTCTAAAACAGGCCTACAATTATGGATATCCACTTTCTGGAGGTTGTTTCGTTCTCCCATTATTAATTTAGTGTGCTACACCTATTCAATTGTAATACCCCTCACTATTGAGTATTTATTTTTATATTAAATTATTGTGTGGGTTAGTTATTTAAAATAAAGGAAAATCGAAGTAAATATTAATCTTTGTGATTTAAGAGCTAACATTTATTAGTAATGCATATTTACCATCACGTGAATGTAAATAGTGTAATATTATGTTATGTTGCGTCGTTACGCACTAAAGAGATGGTTATGGTTTATATCCCAATTGGATTATTTTTAGAAAGGTAATATGATGTTGGGATAGAAAATTACTAACGATATCTCGGATGTCACTTTAGAGGGCACGGTTAGTCCGAGAATGGTAGAGATAGTCAAAATAAGTGTCGTGTGTGTTTTTAGGTTTAGGCGTACTTTCGTCTAGTTATGACTTAAATATGAAGTTAAGAGTCATTTTAAATATGTAGTAGCATTTAATGTTGGACTTAAGTGTAATTGAGCTATTTTGGGTATTTAGTCTTGCAAAAGCAATTCAAGCTCATTTGTGTTTAGCCTAGAAATATAAAGAGAGGAGAAGAGCTTGAGAGAAAGAAGAGAAAAGAAAGAGATTGGTGATTTGAGCTTGAAATCGTATCAACGAGAAGAAATCCGAGGCTTCAATCTTGAGGCAAGCTATTAAACTTGCATAAATTTATGATTGTGTGTGAATAAATTGATAAATTGTTAATGTTCTTGCGTTTAAATTATTTATGGATCTTGGTGATTTTTATGTTTAAACCCTTATGTATATGATGTAAACATGATTTGAGGGGTTCATAATGGTGGGTTAACGTGTGGGAGTGATTATGGATGATATTGGTTGATGATTGTTGGTCTAGATGGAAGAAGAATAAAAAGTTAGGGGATTTAGGGTTTTCATAAACCTGTAGCCAAAACTGGGATGTCCGACCCAGGTGAATCGATTCGGTAAAATAATAGGCTACAGGTCTGAGTTAGCGAATTGATTCGGGTAGGAAAAATCGATTCATCAGGTTAGAAGAAAGTTTGGTTATCTCGACCGAATCGATTCGGCTGGGGTGAATCGATTCAGAAATAGTGTTGTTTTACAAACATTTTCTAACTTCGTTTTAACTCATTTTCTCTTGGGTCTAAAGATTTGGAACCTTATTATAGTATGTATTATATATATATATATATATATATATGTGTGTGTGACCTTATATGAGGAGATTAATACCCTAGGATGATAAGTGGGCATTCGGGCCTATTTTGGGGATTATAAACGATAGTATAATATCTCAATTGATTAAGAAAATGATAGTAGGACTTTGTTGTTTTCTCTTTCGAGGGCTAGTATGGAAGTTTTTTTGCACTGTAGCCTTAATTTATTATACATCTCTGCTTACGGGTATAAGAATTGTCATTTTAATTCATTATACATACATTTTGTGATTTTGGCATATATGCACATACCTCTCTAAATGATATCATAAGGGAAGTTACGCGAAAGAGGTGAATCCCCCTTGATAATGAATGCAGGGAGAGTATAGTCCTAGGGCCATAACACCACTTGTTACATTGTGTGATTGTTTATTCAAAGTGAAGTAATTCTGGGTATGGTTACGCCTCATTGTCGAAGGTATATGGCCACTTCCCATGAGTCGTGATTTAGGGTACCCAGAGGGTCATGAAACTAGGCCCTAAAAGATGATAGTAATTATAGATCGCATCTAGTGGGGTAATTCCCACAAGGATGGTCTTAGAAATGTTATTGTATGAATCTAACTGTTCTCATACAAATTGTGTTTTAACACCATTGATTAAATGGAATTATGAACCAACTCTCATTATATGTAATCATTAATGATTAATTGACTTGTGAGGATAAATGATAAATTGGTAAACCAGGCATATTGGATAGAGTTAGGTTATTCTTATTAAGTAGTCGGATAGCTTAACTTAAAATAAAATATATGCACTAGGGTGCACCTTAGTGGAGGGGTGAACATATTTCTTAAGTGAAGAGCGTACCTAACCTGTTTATGAAATCGTGCATTCATAGCTTTTATGCATCTTATTCACTTATAAATCACATCAAACCGGGCCCTGACCTGTTTATATTTTGTTCTCTTTGTGTGGTTCTTGTTATGTTTAGGTGCTCCGCCACAAGGGCTCCCGTTCTGACCTTCCCTTCTAGTATTAAAGGAGCTACATCATTTTGCGGATGTTATAGGATTTTTGTACTAGATGCATCAAATTCATTTTGGATATTCTAGTTATGATTCTTCAGTTATATTCGGGCGTGCTGCCCAAGTTTATTACTTATAGCTACTGTTATAGTTGGTGTGACCTTTTTGTATCCGTCTATTAACCGACATCTTATTCATTTATTTTTTGTAGTAATGTCATCAAACTGTTAGTTGTATATATTAACCTCTTGTTATGATAAGTGGATGATTAAATTTTTTTTTATCAAATTGAAAAGTATTTGACATCCGTTTTTAAAATGTTAGGTGGTTGTCTCGTATTATCTATTATTCGACAGTGATGCTAAGAATGGACCATTTAATATTCCTGTTTTCATTGGACTAACAGGATGGCCACCTTTTATTTAATAAGCGAGGTGTCACAAATGGTATCTGAGCATCAGGTTCTAGTGTCTTTAGGATCTAAGCGGACTTGTCACGTTCTACCGTAGCGTTCTTTGAAATAGAGCCCTATTATTACGACTGTTTTGTTTATGCGCATTTATAATCTTTCGCAAGGATAAATTGATTTAAATGTATGCTGATTCAGTTGATTTTTATCTCAGATGCCGCCTAGACGAGGTCACATGGCAAGGGTAAACTGAGTTGGAGATGATGTAGAGCCTCCACCACCGCAAGGAACTATGATTGTGATGGAGGTGGCTAATATTGTAGCCCACGCAGTCAATGCTGTAATGACCGCTATGGAACAACAGCCGCCACAAGCTCAACAATCGGCAACGCCGATGGCTCAAGATCATACGGGACCCTCCGCGTGGGAAAGTGTTAGAGAATAATTCTAGAAAGGTCACCCTCCATAATTTTAGGGCGGCGCTGATGTGATCGTGGAAAATCAATGGAGGAAGGATATTCAATGCCATCTTTAAATAGTGGAATGTAGTGAGGTGCAAAAATAGATTCTCTCCACCTTTAAACTAGTGGGAGCGTCTCTCCAATGGTGGGATTTGGTGAAAACTCCAGAACAAAGGGATAGCATGACTATCTCGGAGTTCTGGATTCTTTACGATCGAAAGTATTTTCCTCCGTCAGTCCATAAGGAGACGAGGAGGAAGATTCAGGATGTTACTCAAGGGGAGAGATCGGTGGCGGAGTATGAAGAAGAATTTACTCCTTTCACAAATTTTGCGCCGGATGAGGTAAGTACAGAAGAGAGGAGGATCTCTAAATTTGTAGGGGGTCTGAGTTGGATGATACGACAACACCTGTTGGGGAACCGTGCCCTACAAACTTTTGGCGATCTGATGAATGCCGCTTTACTCCATTTCCAAGATCACCACCTTCATTTAAAAGGGAGTAAGAAAATAGTGGATTCAGAACAATCTATTAAACCAGGAGTATATGGTGTCGGTGGAGCACTAACCACCATCGTAGCAGTTGGAGAATAAATATAAAGAGAGCAGGACCTTCAACAGGGGGGACCTGACTAAGAAAAAACACTTTGGGGGTTTCAGATTTGATGGATGTGGTTTTTGGAAAAATCAGGGTGCTCAGCAGCAGCAACAAACAGTCCCACCGGGCCAAGCATATCGACAGAAAAATGGAGGTCGAGGCCAGCAGGGCCAGGGTATGGGGCAATTTTGAAATAAAAATTGGGGCCGATGTCTGGAGAACTATGCAGGTCGTTGTTTTCAGTACAGTGAGATGGGACATATGAAGAGAGCTTATCCACAGTTGAATATGGGACACTTGCCTGGAGGCCCTCAGAATCAGCAGGCACATCTACAACCTCCAGCACTTATTCCGGCGTCCCACTGCAACAGGGATAACTTAATTTTGGGCGTATGTATAATGTCTAAGATGATTTGTTACCTCCAGCACTACCTGCACCCCAGCTATTGAGGGTGAGTTTCCCATCCATGCGTTAGTGTATTATTTGACACAGGTGCAACACACTCATTTATTTCTACGTAGTTTCCCCGTTCGATGGGATTGTTAGAGTATGTCGATAGTACTCTTATGAGTGTAGATTCTCGTATGGGAGATGGCTCACTTGTACTGTTTATTTGCACAAGGGTGGGAATAGACCTTGGTAGATTATGATTTTAAGTCGACTTTCTTATCTTGGATATGGTCGGTTATGATGTCATTCTAGGCATGGATTGGTTAGTGAAATACCGGACCATGGTAAATTTTTATGGCAGGAGTATAGTCTTTTCCATTTCGGGATAAGAAATATTTTTGGTAGCCATGCCTCTTCTAGAAGAAGGTTTGAGCACTCACTTGTACTGTATTGAGGAGGAGACTTCACAAGGTATAATTATTTGCTTAGACTCGATTCCTATTATTTGTGAATTTGAAGATGTTTTTTAAGAAATCCGTGGCTTACCTCCATGTCGTTAGATTGAGTTCGTAATTGACTTAGCACCCGGAACTAGGCTGATTGCGCGAACTCCATAACGTATGGCTCCTTTAGAAATTCAGGAGTTACGGGATCAAATTTAGTAGCTGTTGGCATAGGGGTTCATTCAACGTATCACATCATCGTGGGTGCCCCTGTATTATTTGTGAGAAAGAGCGATCGTTCCCTCCGGTTATGCATTCATTACTGCAAATTGAATAAGGTAACCATTCGAAATAAATACCCATTACCTCGAATCGATGATTTTTTTGATCAATTGAGAGGATCATCGTACTTATCTAAGATAGATTTGAGGACTGGGTACCATCAGTTGTGAATTTGAGAGCAGGATGTGTCAAAAACCACGTTCTTGACCAGGTATAGGTCCTATGAGTTTTTGGTTATGCCCTTTGGTCTAACCAATGCTCCAGCAGTATTTATGGACCTTATGAATAGAATATTTTGGGACTTTTTAGACCAGTTTGTGATAGTGTTTATTAATGACATTCTAGTCTATTCTCGAATTGAAGCTTATCATGCCGAACACTTGAGATTGGTCTTCCAGACACTACGGGATCATCAATTAAATGCCAAGTTTGAGAAGTGCGGCTTTTGTTTATTGGAAGTGCATTTTTGGGGCATATCGTGATGGATGAGGGTATTTCCATACACCCACACAAGGTTGCATCGATGAGAGAATGGGATTAGCCCACGATGCCGACTGTAATTTGTAGCTTTCTGGGTTTGGCAGGATATTATCGCCGTTTCATTAAGGATTTTTTGAAGATTGTTAGCCCTTTTACGAACTTGACCGGAAAGGGAGTGTGATTTGTTTTGGACGACTCCTGTTAGCTAGATTTTGAAGAGCTAAAATTCAAGTTGACCTCTGCCCCTATACTTATGTTGCCAAGATCGGGAGTAGATTATTTAGTCTTTACTGACGCATCTCTTCAGGGATTAGGGTGTGTGTTACAATAGGATCATAGGGCCATTGCATACGCATCCCGCAAGCTTAAGCCCCGTGAGAAAAATTATCATGTACATGATTTGGAGCTTGCCGCAGTAGTGTTTGCCTTAAAGATATGGTGGCATTACCTTCTGGGTGAGAAATTTAACCTCTTTATGAACCACAAGTCATTGCAATATTTGTTCACACAGAAAGACCTAAATATACAGAAATATCGGTGGTTAGAGTTTGTAAAGGACTACCAATTTGATATCCACTACCACCCAGGCAAAGAAAATATGGTAGCTGATACGCTGAGTCGAAGACCCGTGAGGTAATTAACAGAAGTGTGGAAAGCTAAGTGGAAAGAACTTGGCCAAAACGATGTTATAGCTAGAGCATGCATGTCGGTGTTGACCATTACGCCTGTGTAATAACTAGAGATTTTTGGATCGATAAATTAATTATTTTTGGGAGAAATAAATTTTATTTTAATTGGAGAATTATTAAATTGGCATTTGAGGTCAAAATTTGAGGATGTTAGAAAGCAATTCGAGTGATGATTCTGAGTGTGCGGTTGATTCCGAAAGGGTCTAGATAGTCGAAATGACTGTACTTGGGTCTTATTTGGGTTTCAAAATTTTTTAAGTTCGTTTGGCTCAAATTAAAGTAACCGAGTCATTTAAAGTATGTATTATCAATTAAAGTTAGGTATCTTGGATTTAAGGCTTAAAAGCGTACGTGAGAAGTCATTCTCACTTAAGAGAAAGAGAAAACCCTAGAGAGAAAGAGAGAGAAGAAGAGAAAGAGAAAGAAAGCTTGGGAATTCCATCAATCTGTGATTTTGAGGGAGATTAAGACTCTACAACTTTAAGGCAAGTGATTAAACTTGCTAAATAGTTCTTGTGCATCTTTTATTCCATGATTTGTGGATAAAATTGTTGATTTTGGGATAAATTGTTAAAACCTAGATTTTTTGGTTAAATCTGTCATTTGATGTTTATATATGGATTTGAGGTTGAAAATTAGTTGGGTTTATACATTTGATGAGTTTTAATGTTGTGAATATGTTTGGGTTGAAGATTTGGGGTTTGAAGTAGGTATTTTGGAGTTTTGGGGTAGTTAAAATTTGGTAAAAATGGAGTTTGGCCGAGGCTACTGGTAAGTCCGGTCGACCGCACCTCAAGGGAAAAGCATAATGTCTTCGTTTATAAGCATAATTGAAAAGCGTGGTCGACCGCGGTTAGGGAACCGATCGACCGAGCCTTTATTTTTGGCTCAAGTTAGGGAATTTAAGTTTATCCCCCTTTCCTTTTGATTTATATTTATGGACATTCCTAATTATTATATCATAGAGGATTAAGTCATTATTTAAGGGGATTAAGGATCTTAGAAAGTGAGAAGATGTTTGGGGTTTATATCTTAATGAAATTGAGTGCGTATTTCTTCTCTCATCAAGCATAGGAGAGCAAAATTAATAGATGATTGGATGTAAATGTTGGGGTTTTAGTGATTGATTTCAAGAGAGTGCGAATTTAAGTTATTGTATTAATTTAGTGGAAAATCCTCTTAGTGTCGAGGTTAATAATTGAAGAGTAATAAATGTTGATTGATGTGCATACAAATATAGAGAATATCCTCAACGTAAATTGAATTGAGAGATTAATCGAAATAGATGTGATGGGTGACCTTCAAGTGAGAAATCATAAAGTGTATAAAAGTGGGGAAGTTATGTGAGTAATTGATAAATTGTATATCGAGAGTAATATACTAATAAATGAAATTATTTTATTTACACCTAAGAGCGTAATAAGAGTATGTATACTTATATGGCGTGAAATATAAATACCTTGTGTGATGGTATACATTTCTATGATGTGATTGTATATGTATATCTAATGTGAATGATATATATATATATATATGTGTGTGTGTGTGTGTGTGTGTGCGTGTGTGTGTGTGAAGCATACCCCCTCTATGCTATCATGGGAAGTTGCGCAATGTGGGTGAGGCCCTTGGCTTGAGGAGCAGGGTGCGTATAGTCCCCTGGTCATAGCGTCCATTATTATTGTGTGATTTTATTAGGGGTGAGACATGGTGGGTATGTCTCGTCTCGCTTTCGGGGAGGAACTATGACCGCTTCCCATACGTTGTGATTTTGTTTTTACCAAGGTGGTGTGAGATTCCATCCGTTGGTACCCCGGATGATATGTGAGCGATTCCCTAGTAGATGATAGCATTGAGAAATTGCGTCCTCGAGTTATAGCTCGCTGGGATGGTTATTATTATTATACTTGTGTGAATAGTATATTATTTGTATATGATTATGTGATATCATAAATTTGTCTCTAGAGTAAATAGATATAAGAAGATTGATTGAATCTCATTCCGAGAGATTTTATCCATACATAAATTGGGATGAAATATTAAAGTGAAAAATGAAGCGTATATAATTATATGAGAATTTGTATTACGATGGGTATCGAGGGCATAATGGACCTCAATGACAAACATTGTCAAGGAGTAGTGTATTGGGGGGTTCCTTGTTTGGATTTCTCTTGCGAGACGTCCCACGCACGAAACGCAGTGCACTGTTGAGAGTTGGAAATAATTAAATTATCTATATTAGTTAAGTATTGGGGTTATATGCGTCATTCATTGATGGCATAATGAATCTCGATAATCAATACTGCCCAGGAGTAGTGTATCGGGGGGGGGGGTTCCTTGCTTGGATTTCTCTTGCGAGACGTCCCACGCACGAAACACAGTGCAGTATTGAGAATTGGAAGAAGTTTAGTCCTTAGCATTTAGATGATATTAACTCATTTATGTCAATAACTAGAATATGAGAAATAATAGTAAGAGAAATGTTTATGTATATTCTGTATGTTAAGTATATTGACGAATATTTGAGATTGATAGTACTAGAAGTTGAGGGATGATTTAGATGGAATATTAATTGAGTATAAATTCTGGTTGTATGTTAGATTATTGCCCTAGATTGTTTTGGGCAATTATTTGAGGATCATTTGCATACGTTTAGGTGCACGCTTTAGTTGAGAGGTGAGTTAGATTTTCTGGAGAGTGCGACTCCACTTTAATCATGTCATAATGCATCTATAATTATTATGAATTTTAATGCACTTGCGAAAACTATTTTCACATCTCGGGCCCTGACCCGTTTATATTTTCCTCTTGCTATATATATATTGTATTATATTAGGTGTTCCGCCGCAAGGACGCCATTGATGTTTTCTATCCAGAGTATTCGTGGAGCTGTAGCAGATGCGTACTATTGTGGAATTTTTATTTAGTCGTTTCCTATCTTTGTGTACCTAGATTAGGATTCAGTCTGTATATCGGGTTTACACCCAAGAGTTATAGTTGTAGCATTTTTTTCATATTTCTTTTCTTAGACTATTGTATTGATTGTGACCCGACAACATATTCAGGTATTTTATTTTGTACATTTTATTATACTCTTGTATTAGTATCTTTTATATTAGCATGTGTGTGTTCTTTATCTTATTCAGTAGTTGTTATGTTGTTGGTTAGTTTAATTGTTTTGTATGTTTTAAAAATTTTGTCACCCTCTTTTGTTGTAATGGGTGGTTAGCTGTGTTTATTTATGTATCGTCAGTAGATGCTGATAATGATCCACTTAAGATTCCTGATTATTTTAGTATTGGGTTAGCCACCCGTTATTATTTTAAGGGGGGTGTCACAACCTGCTATTATAATGCGAGTAGTAAAATTGCAAATAGGGGATAAATACTGTAAAGACCGTGTACAACAATTACTCACAGAGAGAGCGGAGTCCTACTCTATTAGTTCTGAGGGTGGGTTATGTTTCCACGGAAGACATATAGTCCCGGACGAAGGAGACTTGAGACGTGCTGTCATGACAGGATCCCATAGTTTGAGATTTGCAGTACATCCCGACAGGACAAAATGTACCAAGATATGCATCGTCAATATTGATGGGTAGGAATGAAAAGGAACATTTATGAGTTTGTCTCCCAATGAGCCACTTGTCAGTTAGTAAAGGTGAACCACCAACGACCGACTGGAATGTTGCAACCGTTGGAAAAACCGATGTGGAAATGGGAGAGTATCTCAAAGGACTTTGTCATAGGATTACCGACGATGCAAAGTGAACATGATTCTATTTAGGTCATTGTCGATCGCTTGACCAAATCGTCACACTTCCTACCGGTGCGAATGGATTTCAATACAACACGTTATGCCCAGATTTTCATAGCGCAGATTGTGAGACTTCATAGGGTGCCGATCAATATAGTGTCCGACCGAGATAAAATTTTTGTATGCCATTTTTGGCGAAGCTTACAAGAGGCAATGGGAACCGAATTACGGCTGAGTATACCATACCATCCGCAAATCGATAGGCAAACGGAGAGGGTCGATAAAATGTTGGAGGATATGCTTCGAATGTGCATACTTAATTTTAAAGGAGGTTGGGAGCAATATCTTCCATTGGTCAAATTTGCATATATTAATTTGTAACAATTCACGATAGGTATGGAACCATATGAGGCAATTTTATGGCCGATCATGTCAATCGCCTGCTTGTTGGTTGGAAGTAGGAGACAATAAGCTCCTTGGACCTGAAATGATTCAAGACACCTCTTCGATGATTGAGCTTATTCGAAATCGCATACACGGAATGTCCAGAAAAGCTATGCCGATGCAAATCGGAGCCATGTGGAATTGCAAGTGGGGGATCAAGTTTTATTGCGGGTGTCCCCGATGAAAGGTGTGATGCGATTTAGGAAGAAAGTAAAACTTGCGGCAAGATGTGTAGTCCCTTTTCCCATTATTGAAAGGATAGGCCCCGCAGCATATTGACTAGCTTTGCCGAAACAACTATAACGAATTCATGATGTATTCCATGTTTCATCTTTAAAGAAGTATAAAATATGCGAGGGATATCATTGACATGTTACCTTAGATGATATTGAGTTACAACCCGACGTTTCATATGAGGAATAACCGGTTGCCATCGTAGACCATGGTGAGCATAGACTAAGGCCAAAAGTGGTGCCCTTGGTTCGAGTGCAGTGAGGACATCAAAATGTCGAGGAATCAACTTGGGAATGTGAGTATGATATTCGAGAAAAGAATCCACACACTTTTTACCAGGTATGTTTAAATTTCGGGGACGGAATTTCCTTGTAGGGGGGAGTATGTAATACCCCTTACTTTTGAGTATTTATTTTTATATTAAATTGCCGTGTGGGTTAGTTATTTCAAATAAAGGAAAATCGAAGTAAATATTAATTTGTGTGATTTAAGAGTTAATATTTATGAGTATTGCATATTTACTGTCACGTGAATGTAAATAGTGTAATATTATGTTATGTTGCATCGTTGCGCACTAAAGCGACGGTTATGGTTTATATCCCAATCGGATTATTTTAGAAAGGTAATATGATGTGGGGATAGGAAATTATTAACGATATCTCAGATGTCACTTTAGAGGGCACGGTTAGTCCGAAAGGGTCGAGATAGTCAAAATAAGAGTCGTGGGTATTTTTGGGTTTCGGGGTACTTTCGGCTAATTATGACTTAAATATGAAGTTACGAGTCATTTTAAATATGTAGTAGCATTTAATGTTGGACTTAATTGTATTTGAGCTATTCTGGGTATTTAGTCTTGCGAGAGCAATTTAAGCTCATTTGTGTTTAACCTAGAAAGAGAAAGAGAGGAGAAGAGATGGAGAGACAAAAGAGAAAAGAAAGAGATTGGTGATTTGAGCTTGAAATCGTATCAATGAGAAGAAATACGAGGCTTGAAGCTTAAGGTAAGTTATTAAACTTTCATAAATGTATGATTGTGTGTGAAAAAATTGTATAAACTGTTAGTGTTATTGAGTTTAACCATTTGGTGATTTCGGTGATTTTGATGTTTAAACCCTTACATATATGAAGTAAACATGATTTGAGGGGTGGGTTATCATATGGGAGTGATTATGGATGATATTGGTTGATGATTGTTGGTCTAGATGGCAGAAGAAGAAGTTGGGGGATTTAGGGTTCACATAAACCCGTAGCCAAAACCCGGTAAAATGATAGGCTACATGTCTAAGTTACCGATTTGATTCGGGTAGGCCGAATCGATTCGTCAGGTTAGCAAAAATTTTGGTTCTCTCGACCGAATCAATTCAGCTGGGGTAAATCAATTCTCTTTCAAGCGGGAATCGATTCGTCCAGGGCGAATCGATTCGAAAATAGTGTTGTTTTACAAAAACTTTGTAACTTTGTTTTAACTCCTTTTCTCTCCAGTCTAAATATTTTGAACCTTGTTATAGGATGTATTATAGATAAATGTGACCTTATATGAGGAGATTAATACCCTAGGATGATAAGGGGGCATTCAGTCCTATTTTGGGGATTGGAAACGATAGTATAATACCTCAATTGGTTAAGAAAATGATAGTAGGACTAGTGTATAGTAGGACTTTGTTGTTTTGGCTTTTGAGGGCTAGTATGGAAGTGTTTATACATCGTAGCCTTAATTTATTACACATCTATGCTTTCGAGTATATGAATTGTTGTTTTAATTCATTATACACACATTTTGTGATTTTGGCATATATGCACATACCTCTCTAAATGCTATCATAAGGGAAGTTATGCGAAAGAGGTGAATCCCCCTGGCTAATGAATGCAGGGAGAGTATAATCCTTGGTACATAGCACCAGTTGTTACATTGTGTGATTGTTTATTCTAAGTGAAGTAATTTCGAGTATGGTTACGCCTCACTATCGAAGGTATATGGTCACTTCCCATGCGTTGTGATTTAGGGTACCCAGATGGTCATGAGACTAGGCCCTGAAAGATGATAGCAATTAGAGAACGCATCCTGTGGAGTAATTCCTGAAAGGATGGTCTTAGAAATGTTATTGTATGAATCTAACTGTTCTCATACAAATTGTGTTTTAATGCCAAAGATTAAATAGAATTATGAACCAGCTGTCATTATATGTGATCATTCATGATTAATTGACTTTTGAGGACAAATGATAAATTGGTAAACCAGGCATACTGGATAGGTTATTCCTATTATCTATTTCGATAACTCAATTTAAAATAAAATATACGCGCTAGGGTGCACTTTAATAGAGGTTTGAACATATTTCTTAAGTGAAGAGAGAACCTAACTTGTTTATGAAATCTTGCATTCATAGCTTTTGTGCATTTTATTGACTTATAAATCATATCAAATGTGGGCCATGACCCATTTATATTTTTTTCTCTATGTGTGGTTCTTGTTATGTTCAGGTGCTTCGCCGCAAGGGTGCCCATTCTGACCTTCCCTTCCAGTGTTAAAGGAGCTACAACATTTTGCGGGTGTTGTAGGATTTTTGTACTTGACGCATCAAATTCATTTTGGATATTCTAGTTATGACTCGTCAGTTATATTCGGGCGTGTTGCCCAAGTTTATTATTTATAGCTACTGTTATTCTTGGTGTGACCTTTTTGTATCAGTCTATTAACCGACAACTTATTCAGTTATGTTTTGTTGTAATATCCTCAAACTGTTAGTTGTATATGTTAACCTCTTGTTATGATAAGTGGATGATTAAAACTATTTTTATCAAAATGAAATGTATTTGACATCCATTTTTAAAATGTTGGGTGGTTGTCTCGTATTTTCTATTATGCGATAGTAATTCTGAGAATGAACCATTTAAGATTCCAATTTTTATTGAAGTAGCGGGTTGGCCACCTCTTATTTTAATAAGCGAGGTGTCACATCAACCTTGATTGTATAGTTATATCCATTCTATGTGTTGCATTTATATGTATTACATGATTTTATAGTATGTTCATTCTTCCACCTATTTTTATGTGTTATTTTCATGCCGCGTAGTTTGGATAATGAAACTAGTTGATTTTATAAGCATGTTGGGATATAGAAATTGGGTAGAAAATATGTCCACTTCATTTATAGGAATTGAATATGAAATTTATTTTAATTGAGATCATGATATTATGATGATTGTTATTTGATAATGCATAGGCATTGGTTAGCGAAATCACTTGAAGGACGAGGTGTGCTATCGGATACGATTTTATTTATTATCCAAAGACTAGGCCATGGAACCTTATTGGGATGTATGCCACGATTTTATGGCGGTAATGCCAAGATTTTATGGTAGTGATTCCAGGTTATAATTGGTTTTGTTCCCGAGTTTTTTATTTAACATTGGGGACCATTGGATTGTTCCGAAGATAATTGATTGGATAGTGGATGATAATCCATACCGATCTGTAGGAAATGTGACTGATATTTTGATATGGGATCTTAAGTTATGTAGCGCCCATGGTGAGATCCTTGGTCATGCTTATATTATTGAGATTTTAGTTTGAGTGTTTATATTGCATACACTCTTATATATGATGCACGCACACATGAGTATGTTTAGTTACACTTGGAGCATTTATATGAACTTCAGGGTTCCCCTAGTTTGTTGTATTTCAATTTTGATGCGAGATTAATTTATGGCATTGTTGGTATTGGGATCGTCGTTAGAAGCTCTGGATATTTATTTTTAAAATTTAAATGCCCTGTTTTGTTTATTGTAAATTAATTTGTAAAATGACATTTGAGATTGAATAAAATATAGATATTATATTTAGTGATTTATGCATTTATGCTTCCTCTAATATATGCTGAATCTAAATGGTATTTTTTGTAAAAAAAATACTCTAATTTATAAATATTTTTAGTATCACCTCCGGGGGTATTATAAAGTGCTATTAGAGCATAGGTTATTCGTATTCTCTGACTTGAGGTTATTGGTACATTACTTTATCCGTTGAGAGAGATTTTATTTATGTTGTATCTTAATTAGGTGATGTTGAACTTTATGTTTGAATTGATGGAAGAAAATTTGGGGTTAATTTCGAGGGAGAAATTCGTTTTGAAGGGGGGAGAATGTAATACCCCTTTATTTTGAGGAATTATTTATGAATATTATATAAGATTTCAGTCGGTATATTATGTTTAAAATAAAAAAATTATTTTTATTGATACTATATTTAAAAATAATTTATTTCAGTTTGAAATCGAATCAAACATTTAAATTTAAATTTAAATAGTTTTTGGACATTTTATAATGGTTAAACTATGTAAAGTAGACAATTTTGAATTGAAGGGTAATATAGTAATATGTTTTATCTTTGGCACCAAGCTAGGGTTTGAGAGAGTGTCTATATAAGGAATAATATGTCTATTTATATGGAAAGGAAGATGAAAAATAGAGGCCAAAAATGAAATTTAAAGAGGCAAAAAGGAGAGGAATAAAAAGAGTTATTTTGGAGTGTTTTAGATCTTCTTTTTTAGTGCTTGCAGATGAGATTTGAGAAAAACTCAAAACACATACCACACCCAAATTTTTATTTAAAATCCAAATATGAAGTCGATTTGGTGTTTCGGATAATTTCTAGGTCAGATTTTTCCGTGTCTCTAAAATATGCCTACAATTGTGTATTTTGACTCTCTTGAGGTAGTCTCGTTATTTCGTTGTTAATTTCATGTACAACATCTACTCAACCTTGATTGTATGGATATATCCATGCTATGTATTTCGTTTATATACATTATATGCTCATATAGTATTTTCATTCTCCCACCAATTTTTTATGTGTTATTTTCATGCCATGTAGTTTGGTTAACCAAACTAGTTGATTTTACGAGCTTGTTAGGTTATAGAAATTGGGTAGAAAATACGTTCACTTGATTTATAGGAATTTAATCTTAAATTTATTTAATTTGAGATTTTGATAGTATCATGATTATTCTGGAGAATGCATAGGCATTCCTTAGCCAAATTAGTTGTTGGACATGGTGTTTTATTGGCTACGATTTTGTTTATTAGCCAAAGACTAGGCCATGGAACCCAATTGGCGAGTTTGCAAAGATTTATGGTGGTCATGTCAATATTTTATGGCGGTGATTCCAGTTTATGATTGTCCATGTACCTAAGTTATGTTATTTATTTTATGGGGCAATTGGATTATTCTGAGGATAATTGATAGGATAGTGGATGGTAGTCCATACCGTACTCTGGTAAGTGCAACGAGGATTTCGATATGGGGTTTTGAGTTGTGTAGTGCTCGCGATGAGATCCTAGGTTATGATTATATTATTGAGATTTTAGTTTGATTGTTCAAATTGCATACAGTCTTGTATATGATGCTCACATACAGGAGTATGTGAAGTTACGCTTGGAGCATTTATATGAGATACTGAGTTTACCACTGATCCCCTAGTTTGTTGTATTTTAGGTTTAATGCGAGATGATATTTATGACATTGTAGGTATTGGGATCATAGTTCAAATCTCTGAATATCTATTTTCAAAATTTAAATGTTGCGCTTTGTTTATTGTAAATTATTTTATTAAAGGACATTTGAGATTTAATAAAATCAAGACATTTTATTTTGTTGACTTATGTATTTATGCTTTTGCAAATTATGCTCAATCCAAATGGTATTTTTTGTAAGAAAATTCTCTACTTTATGAATGTTTTTAGTAACACCTATAGGTGTGTTACATGGATGTCCATTTAAGATATTCGAATCACCCCTTCATTCCATCCAGTTATGTTAGTATTTAATGGTATATTAAGACATGGCTTCATTTCTTTAGTATGCTTAATAATTCATGAATATCATTTTGCTCTTAATTCATGATTGCTTGCTTTATGCTAGACATTTCTCACCTTTATTTCACACATTCTTGGACTTTTTGAACATTGTACTTTCTTATCATGTGTTGAATATGGTGTTCTCATCCCAATAGTATTTAGTAACGAACCAAATGCACTAGAGATAAGTTATGCTTGTAAGAATAATTTCTCGAGTTTCATATACCAAAAAATTTATTTTATGTTAAGAAATGGAAATAAGGTATGAAAGAGAAAATTCACTTTGCGTTAAAATCCACCATTTGCAAAAAGATCCTGAAAGATTAACAATAGAAAAAAAAACATAAGTGCATATGCCAATTTTATGTCATTGATGCTTCGCTGCACATGAGAATTATGATATCTTCGAAATTTTGAGAGTGAATTATTAAATATGTGATATTTTAAGGGTGTTATGAAGTAGAAGATTAATGAGTTTGCATAATAGACTCTTTTGGAAAGAATTAAATAGTTAGGCATTATTGATTTGAGAAGCATTTAAATCTATGAAATGTTGCACAAGTCAAGTCAATTTCATATTTTTTAACATTCTTACACCGAAGGTTGAGATTAAGTTCTTTCTATAGAAGTATCTCAATCACTTTGTGCACCTATGTTATGAATGCATATGCTGATTTAGACAGGAAAAATGTTCACATAATTATATTCAACTTTCATGATTTAGACATTTTAGTGTTATTTCAGGGTGAGTGTGTTCGTATCTATATATACTTTTTACACACCCTTTTTTGAGAAATTTGATAAATTTTGAAAAAATAGTTGGTATGCTTCTTTTGGAAATTCCTCTTATGTGCTTTATTGATTATCTTTGTGATAATATATTTACTTATTCGGATGATGCTAATGCTTTCATGATTAGTTTCTAACCCTTTATCTATTACGAATAAAAAGGGGAGAACAAATTTAGGGGGAGTTTATTTTTTCTTTAAAATCACACACATCATAGTATTTCTTTTGTCTCATGTGTGTAGGTCATTCCACCTTGATGGTGATTTCATAGACCACACAAGAGGAAGACTTATATATTTATGCATTTTTGTTTCTTGGTTTTTGAGGCCGTTAGATGTATTAGTATTAATGATCAATTTGACTTCGATTTGTGTTTTGTACAATAATATCCAAAGAGGGAGATTTGTAAGAGAAAAAATTATAATTGCTCATTTTATTTTTATTCAGCTTATCCCATTACACCCCATTGTACCTTCATGACTGTACTTTGGCTTTTCCCATTACACCCTACTGCACCTTTGTGACCATTCTAAAGTTGTCGAAGAGATTAAACATTGATGATATTTGCAAAATTGAAGATCATTTGTCACATATTTATACCTTAAGAGTTATGAGGTGGTTTGCTAACCCTTAAATAACCAGGGGGTGTTTTTAAAGACTTCACATTCAAAAGTTTTCAAAATATTTTTAAAATGATTTTTAAAGAATTTTTGAAAACTCGCTAACTCATTAGAACGAGGTTGACATCTCGTTTGAAGAAGTTGCATAGGTTCATTAAAATAAGGCTCCCACGTTGGAATGAAATTTGGAACGTCACCTTTTGGGATCGCCCTAGTTAATCGCCTGAAGTTTCGTTGGAAACCATTCTAACAAGATCATGTACATCATTCGAACGAGGTGGCATTTCGTTTAAACAAGTATGCGTGTTTTTTATTTTTTTATTAAATCTTTTCCAAATCTTTAATCCCTATCTTTTTGTAACAACTTTCTTTATAAATAAAGATGCAGTATTAGACTTTTCAACAAGCCTTTTTAGAGTCCTTTTTGTGACCAAACTCTATAACTGTTTCATCCAAACCCATTGAATCATTAAGATAACCTTTTCAAATCAAGAAGAACACAAACCAAAGTTGTAAACCCTGTACAAATTCTCTCTATTGCTGGTTTGTGGAGTCGAGGCTCTATGGCTGAAAAAAAGGAATTGAAATTCCTAAAGTTGATCGGTGGATACCGAGGCAAAATCTTCTTGCCATTTGAGATGCTAGACTACATCATTTTCTATTGAATATTTCAAGACAACTCTGCGTTATACTTAGTGGATCTCTAAGTAGTCTATAAGTCGTTGAGTGTTTGTCATATCTTAAACAATGGTTAATTAAAGGTTTTGCTCGAAAGGGATTTTCCCTCTATCTTCCTCCCATTTTGTTTGGTTTAGAATTTGACTTCATAATTTATCTTGTATGTTCACTTTAATTTAAATCAAGATAAAATTTTATAAAAAATAAATTTTTATGTTTAGCCTAAGATACAAGTAAATTCATATAACCCCTACATTCTCATTAGAGAACACACTAACTTATAGACTTTTGACTTGAAAATGATTAAAGTCTCAAATGATAGGTGATACACTATTAAGATGTCAACTATTTCCATTAGGGTCCAGGTCACCTGATAAGTTGTATTTGGCACACGAACCAAGAAGATCTTGAAGAAAAATCTTATGTAAAAGTGACTTTCGGTGCTCTTAGATGCGTGTCACCGCGGGCTCACTACAGAGAGAAATTGCATCACTGTGATGAACCTGAAGCGATCTAGGCCCCACAATATTCCAAACGTTTTGCATGGGGACATTACCAACTAATGTGATAGTGTCACTATAACGAGGAGGACCATTATTGTGGTAGACAACTGTGAAGAAAGTCACGCCTTTGTCCAAACAATTTTGAATATAGATAAGAAAATGTCAGCGATAAGTTTCATTCCGAGGAGGCAAGCCGTCACTGCGACAAAGCTGCGGTGAGGGAAAATCTAAAACAACTGTGTCTTGTAGACAATTGTAGGGCATTTTCTCTACAACGATGGCCATTCAATGGAGGAAATTACGATCGAAAACTTGTAGCACCCTAGTCGATAAATTTTCTATTAAACCATTTATACAAACACGACATGCTAAACATATCTTTGCTGAAATAAACTTAGCCATTCTTGTGACAGTTTGCCCATTTGTTTTTACAAATTTTTCTTATTTCCATCTTAAGAAACTAGTAAATTTTAAAGCTAAAAATATGAAAATTTAAATATACATTTTATACAAGAAAAAAAAAACATTTCATCGTGTATTTGGCAACCTCAATGTTAAATTTGAAATAATTTTCGATTTAGAATTTTTTTAACCTAGGGGTGAATCTATGTCCTGTAGAAATGTTTTTTAACCAAAGGTTTGATAAATATTTTCGAAGACCTCTTGGAAAAGCCTCAAATGTATATTTTGGAATCAAAATAAGACAATTTAAATGGATAAGGGTACATGAGTATAGAAGTAGTATTACATTTTTATCAATGAAAACATACTGTAGGAGGATCCTTTTTCTTATGCCCGAGTAAATAATCTACAAAAAATATTGTGTGAACTTGAATATTAAAGAAAAAATAACTATTATTAAATAATGAAATTAAATAAAACAAAACTTATATATATATATATATATATATATATATATATATATATATATATATATATAGGTTTGTTTACCAAAATAAAAAGTAATTGTTAGACAGGTTGCAATATTATATTATATTAATAATTAAATTTGAGAAATAAAGTACCATTTATATGGAGCACCTACTAGAAGACTAAACATTTTCATATATCTTTGTTAAAAAACATCTATTCTTATCCAACAATTGTCGCTTCCTCTATGGCATATCTATCAAGATTTTCCAATATGGGTGTCATAATCATAAAATATGTGCGGTAGTCAAAATGTTGCTATAATGGTCCTTGGGGTAGATAGAATTCTTCATATTTGCAGAATTTTTTAAACTTAAATTCATAGATAATCAAAATTAACAACAACTAATATATGAATATTAACTATAAATAAATTATAGTTTAATTTGAAATTTTATGCGAATATAAATTAATAACGCAATTGATTATATAATAAAGCATAATGTTTAAACAGAATAATATTATGAAATTATATCATTAAACGAAAGCCAACATTTAAAAACAATATAATATTTTTTTGTAAAATAAAAAAAACACATAATTTAGTAAAATGAAAACAATATTTTTGCACCCATCTCACTCGCTTTACTCTAAACTTGGTCATCGACCTCTCAAGGGTGAAATTAACTTTATCTTCATAATATGTGCGTGCATACTTGTCCAATTTGGAGTAGTCGTCTCTCACTATTTCTTCTTCTTACTTTATTTCCATTTCCCATTCTTTGGGATTATGATTCATAATTTTACATCTAAAAAGGATTTCTTAATTTTAGCCTCCATGACAAAGGATTGATCCATTATGTTTATGCACATGTTCTGTTTCACCGCCAAGTTAGGCAAACTAATGGTGGTGAAGTTGCTGTCAACATTTCTCTTTTTTTTTTTTGACATTTTTGTTGGTTAGAAACTCAGCTCGATAAAAAACGTGGGAAGGTCATCATCGTCCATCAACACACCACCTCTAGAGGGATGTACGAATATTTTTTTTTTGGATTATTTCAGTTGAACAAATTATATGTCTAGGCATGTATGCTGAGTTGGGGAGTCTTGAAGATTTTCTATATACCTACCTACAAAATTTACCTTACCTTACGAGATCATATGCATGGATTTTCACGTCTCGATAATCAATAAGTTTTTTAAGTTGAAATTGGTGTTATGTTTTTATATGTTTTTAAATTTGGGGTTTCTTTATTTTTTTTATATAACTCAATCAACTTCTATTTCATATTTACGGGAAAGACCAAATTTTTTATAAGAAATCTTATGAGGTTCCAGATAGCCTAACTAATATCAGAGCTCGGGGCTAATCCTCTACCTCTTTAACCCTTGCAGAGTCTTACTACGTTCATCCATTATGCACCGTGAGCTCACAATGCATACCAAGAACCTCAGTATTACTTTATTATATCTATTTAATGTCCTATAAGACTTTGAAAAATTCCTCAGTCGTCATTGAAGGACCCATACCTCAATAAAGAATGAACAAAGGCTCAACAAAATTTCACCAAAGTACAATTCACCTCAGTCATCCTCATTATACCTGATTAATATTATGGTAATTTGACTAGAATTTAGAAAATCTATAACATATTATTCCAGCAACCTCAAGACCAAAAGTTCTCGTGGATATCTAGGAAGAGGCTCTTCTTCCATTATATTGGTTTAGTGAGAATCTACACACATTGTTCTACCAATTTCCACTCATCTTGTGTAATTTTTCCCAGATAATTGAACAACATTCAATCTTCCCAACAAGCAACAATACATGCCTTCAACTATTTCCACTAATACTCCACCCCTATATTGTAGTAGTAGAGCTCAAACATGATTACATATGCCTTAAAGGACGCCTTTTAATAGCTTCCAATTATTTATCTATATAAGGGACAATTATCTAGTAGAGAAGGATTAAGGGATCTGAATTCAAGTTATATTCATGTATTATGAAGTGTATTATATATACTTAGCATTTTTAAGAGAGTTAGGATCACTTTCTACTCACAAATTGCACTCTAAGGCACCTTCTTAGGTGACTTTGTATTATTTAAGTCTAATGAGTCCTAAATAAGTTATAAGTACTTAGAGAAGCCAATTAGTTGCTTCCTAAGGGATCTCTGCATTATAAAGACACCAGATAATTTATGACACACCAAGTCTAATGCTGGTAATTTTTGTATTATCCATAAATATATCGAATATACAAGAGATAAACATTTTAAAAGTACACGTAGGTACCTCTTATATCCTTATATACATATTATTTAAACTTGAGAAAAACTCACCTACCTCTAAGAGGCTCATTGTGTGTGGCTGAGGTCCAAACCAATTCTAACCCCACTGCTTGGTGCCATTTGTGAGGACAATTGTTATCCAAATCCTTTTACTCAGCCTAACCCTCATTATCTTCCACACATAATCATTGCGACAAATTCCCAATTGCCTTAGATCATGGACGAGATGGAAGTTCAATAGAAAGAAATTCTCCTGATTACACCATCATCATTATCAATTCGAAAGTATCGCAACCCAGAATTTAATGTATCCTCATCACGAATCAATACTACTTGGGCATGATTCTCTATTGACCTAATCCACAAGGTTGGCTTTACATAATTCATGTTTCTAATTCAATGGACAACCTTAAGCTCTATCAACATCCCAATGAATTCCTCACATCATCAAGGGTTGACACACAAGCACCTCACACTAAAAATCTTGGTTTGACCACTATTGGCTCACACAAACACTCGCAAGCCACTAACATGTCTAATCAGAAGCCCGAAAGCGTATAATGACAACTAACTTGGTCGCATGCCACTTGGCAATGAATTACCCGTTGTGCACATCACCTTAACTTTACCATCAAGAATACGAACTGAAACCCTCACCAATCTAGTGTGACTAGAAAATCCAACACCGACATTGAAAGTTCCACTAATGACCTCACCATGTTAGTTCCGATAGGAACCCTAAACCTAGAGATTTATTAACGTTTATAACGCCCCAGCCGAAATTTATGGGTTAGCCATGGTTAACCCAGTCCGACCTGAGCATTAGGTGTGAAGTGCAATTAAATAACCTACAGAATGTTACTAGTCCAATTTTATTTAATTAACTCTTCACTTGTTTAGCATGCAATTTTCATTTCAAATCAAGCTACGTGAGGGACACGTGGAAAGAATCCTCGTAATCCAAGCATACAGAGCTACTAACATAAAACAAAAAAGAATACTTACCTGTGAAGACTCTTAAAATACGGATTGCACACAACCTTCTTTAACAAACACGAGGGAATGAACCGAATGCCTTGTGGAAAAATACAAGAATGTAGTATATAATTGGACGAAAAAAAGAAGAATCTAACATGTTACATCTACATGAACATGTAACTACTACACACACACACACACACACACACACACACACACACAGATATATATATATATATATATATATATATATATATATATATATATATATATATATATATATATATATATATATATATATATATATATATATATATTTATATTTATATTTATATATATATATATATATGCACGAAACCATTTTTATTCCAAAAACATTACAGATCCCGATTAATTCACCATAATCCCATAAAAGAAACTCCCATTTACTTGACTTGATATTTATTACGTGATTTAACATACCCGGTTAAATACTTTAAACAAATAAACTTTGTTTAAGTAAAATAATTTCTTTCACCACTTTATTACCTAAATGGAAAGTCTATGATAATAAACTGCAACCTTACTCTGCTTACTCAGAGGAGGTAATTACACTATTTGAGCGTCTTTGATTTGGCTTTATCGTAGGGATAAGAACAACTTTGCAGATGCACTAGCTTCCCTAGCCTTTTTGATAAACATAATAAAAGAAACTATGGAAATCATGTTTACCATGACCAAATGGATCACCCCTTCCTATTGCTTAAAGATTGATGCCATTAGAGAAATTACAATAGGACTTATGATCTGCTACAATGACATATGTAACTTTCTCAACAAGAACCATTACCTTGCAACACAATTAATCTTTTATGGGAGAAAACTCTACAAAATAGGGATCAATGGAATACACATAAGGTCTATCATAAAAGATGAACCCCTTGAGATCATGGAAAAAATCCATAGACACAAATGTGACCCGCACATGAGTTTACATACCCCTCTAGAAAAATCCTCAAACGATCGTATTATTGGATTATTGTGTAAAAGGATTACACGGATTACGTTAGGAGGTGCCTCTGATGTTAACTTCATGCCATGTGATAACATTTACCACCTTAAAACTCCATCGTCTGACCTCATCATGGCCTTTATCCAATTGGGGGATTGACACCATAGGGAACATTACCCCTAAAGCCTCCACTAGACATGAATTTATCTTAGTGTCTTACGCAGTTCATAATGATAAGAAGGTGGCAAATTTATTCGTCAAAACATCATCTGTTGCTTTGGTGTATCACATGAGTTGGTATTAGATAACGATTCTCACTTCGAGAAAGAGGTTTTAAACCTGCTATATGAGTCCAGGATTAATTGACACAAGTCATCCCCATAAAGACCTCAAAACAATGGAGCCATCGAAGCCGCTAACAAAAAATCAAGAACATCATCAACAAGACGACTTAGACTTAAAATGACTGGTTAGAATAACTCCCACACACCTATGGCCATATGGGTTATATTCCTTATGCACGAGGATGGGAGGGAAAGTCCTAGAGGAGTCTCCCTCTCTTATCCCCAATGCACGTGTGGGTGATTCGAGGATATATGATACCTCTTTCCGTCACTCGCAATGGTGTCTTCATGGTCTGGACTCGGATATAAATTTAGTCGTCTTCAAAAGGGAATAACAAGATGGAATAGAGTTAATCGAGAAAAAAATATGCATCATGTGAATACACTTGTCATTTCCATCGGTTTCAACCTCAATACAAAAAACCTAAACTTTAACTACACATGTTTTATATGTACATTGGCAAGTTCGGGTATCGAATCCACATGGAATGTTACTTAAAACTTAATTTGTTTATTACTTTGTAAAGAACGTGTAAAAGATGATTTTTTTAACTGTAATTAGACTACTATTGTTCTAGGAAAGTATATAAACTATGTTAAATGAAAGAAACATAAGTTAAGAATCAATGTCGACACTTAAACATATGTAGCATAAATGATTACATTGTTAGACGCATTTTAAATGCTATTAATACTCCTTTTAAACAATTATTTAAGTCCGGAATGTCACTCTATTTTCATAAAAGTATGCTAAAGTGTTCGGCATCATTGATAGTCCTAAAATCACACACGCGATGTTGCAAATATGGTGTATACATGACATACACCACTAAAATCCCTCGGTGTATTGTCGAAAATAATCAATCCATAAAAATCTGGTCTAAACCATCATAACATAGCAAAGAAACTACACACTTGAAATGAGTTTGTTAGTTTAAACTCAATAACATTTAAGGAAAAAACAGTTATAAGTTATTAAAGTGAAACTGTGCGTGAAGAGAAATATCTTTGCGATGGAGAGAGACTGATTTTTAAAGTGTGATAAATAACTATGAAAGCTCGTAAGAAATTTCCTAACGAATAAGTAAACGTAAAAAATTTCGGGAAAAGAATTGAATTAAAAAATGAATAAATAAATTTTAAAAAATAAAACTAAATTAGACCTACTCCTACCAATCTCTTTCGATAAATCTGTTCTAAAACAAATGTGTAATAAGGTTTGTGATAATCAATTCATATGACCCTTTAAATAGGAAGAATTTAAGGGTTTAGTGGCAATATAAGAGTTTTACCAATTTATATTGTAATAAATAGAATAATAAAAAGGGTATGTGCTTGGATTTTTTCATTAAAAAGGGTTGGCGAAAGATAAGAGAGTGGTGGAAGATTTATTAATATGTGATTTTTTTCAGAAAGAGAACAAGAAAAAAGAATAAAGGAAAAAAGGGATGAATTATGGAGAGAAAACTAAAGAAACAAACTATGGGGTGTAAAGTGGGAAAAAGGAGTTTTAGTGGATAACTGGGGAAAAAGGGACGCAGACGTTGCCTGTGTTTGTCTTACGTGTGGGATTCTCGAATTGGATTGTCATTGGGAGACCACGCAGGTCATCATGATAATGACACGTGGCGCCCAGTTTAAATCAAATAAAATGCAAATTCCTCTGTCGAGTTTCGAACCCTGGTTGCTGAGTTTGGAAAAACAATGACTCACCACTAAGCCAAGCTTATGGCTGAATTAGTTAAGTACATGGAATAATATTTAACCCTGCTAAAATTCCAAAAATAATTAATTACTTTTAACCCCTCAAATTTTATATCTTTCACATATGAACTCCAAATGACGATCCGCAAGAACCCACGTGACCCTTCTTTTAATGATGATAATATTTTCATAATGTTCGGGTCATGGTGTTGACTTAGGGTATGACTCGGGGCTTTAATTTTGACTTTTTCTTGGATTTGAACTTTGTACGACCATAACTACTTCATTTGGAGTCCAATTGACTCACCATTTGAACCTAGGAGTCCCTTGATTCAAGGCCTACAATTTCCTTATTTTCTTTGAGTTCGAATTTATTCATCTAAATTTAAAAAAATTCCCTTGAAAGTTCATTTTCATGTGACACTCCACCTACTAAAATAGTGGGTGGCCATCCCGTGAACAAAATACAACGTTGGTCCAATATGGATCATTCTTAGCATCATTGTAAAAAAAAATTAATGTTACTAACCACCTAGTAGTTTAATTAGAACAATGCCAAATTTTATCTTTCATTAATTAACAACATGCAGAAGAAAATAATAATTAAACAATCAATCATAAACTGATAACTGAATCCATCGCAGATGAATAATATAAATAAAGATAATCGAATCAACTATCGGGTTAATAATAAAATACAATAATAATATGGGATAATAACCTGAATACACAAAGCCACAATAAGAATGAGTACTAAAGCTGAGGGCGACAGGCCCAAATGAGTATTGAAGTAAAGTCCCTACATTAGGAATGAATGAACAAAGCGCCTATAGCAAAATCGCGTAACTTCCACATGAGATGCAACTACATATCCCTAAATAAAATCCTGAAACTGGGCATCTCTATGGCAAGACACCTAAAAGGTTTTGAAAAACATTTTGACACGGGTTAGAGCCCTAGTAAAATATATGAATTTTTGTAGCAAGCAGTTAAATTGCAACAATTAAATATGCATGCACACTCTTCATATTTAAGCTAGTGTCGCACTCGCTTGAGGTATAACTCACCCCACATCTAATGTGAACACCTAACGCTTGCCTTTTAACCTTCCTAGTTAAGTTACACCACCTAAATAGGCATATCACAAATCTTTCTACCACACTACTCTAACATGAGTATTCTTACTTTGATTATTAAGTTATCTACTCATGAACTTTATAATCGCATGTAATACCCCGTATTTTTATGACTTTTAAATTTGGGGATTTATTAAATTTGATTTGAGATATTAATTTAATATTAATCTGGAAATTATTTTAAATATTTACTGGCGTGATAAGAGTTACTAATTATTGGGATTTTGTTGAATATTACTTAAGGGATAAAGTAATATGTATAATCAACTTTATTAAAATTATCATGAGTATATAATTTGATAATTGTGAAAATTAAATCGGGACGCGCCCGTGTCGTGTCGGGATTAAATTAGTATTATTAAAAATGAATAAATTATAAGTCTCCGTATGGTCATTTCGAGTGGGCCGAAGGGTCGAGATAGTCAAAATATTGTACCTGGGGGTTTAGTTTGGGTCTTGGGGCATTTTTGGCCTAATTAACATCCCGGGAGGGAGTTTTGGACATTTCGTATTTTTGGGCAATTAAACCCACGAATTTCCCAAGGTTATATCAGCTTCTAGGAGTTGTCATCTAGGGTTAACAAAATAAAAACCAAAGAACGGTCATTGGAGAAGAAGTGGGAAAGATTTCCAAGGAGTTCAAAGCCAAAAACTCCACCGTTTGCACCACCACCATCGTCAAATCGTACATCACGCGATGGGGAACACAACCACACCACATTCTTCCACAAATCAGAACCTAAATTTCCAGGCAAGTATCTATCTTGATTTATTTTTAGTTAATGTCTGAATTATGTTAGTGTAGGGTTGTTTAGAACTTGTTTCATGAAAGAAAGTGTAGTTTGGAGACTAGAATTCACATGTCGTAGAAGAAGTAATCATATTCTGGACATTTAATTCGTATGTAGAGGACACCCCACAAAATTTCATGGATTTATAAGTAGAAAATCTGGAAAAGAATTGGAAGAATTGAAATTTAAAGAAAAGATTAGGGTTCTAGAAGTCTAAGTAGATTTTACCCCTTCAAATCTTTATACTAGATGAAAACTCACATATTTTAAGTAGAAAATCATATATTTGGGTATATAGTGCTTGTAGTATCATTTGTTGGGAGTTTGGGAATCATATATGGAGATTTGGTTGAGGTTGGAGATGGATTTTCGTAACTGGGTTAATGCAGTTTTCGCCACAACTGCTTGATCAATCGATCTACCCAAGAATATCGATCGATCGATGATCGATCGATCGACCCCCTTCCATCGATCGATCGACCCCTTCTGAAAAATTGCATATTCCTCTTATTATGGTTTATTTCGATTAAAATGCATAGTTACCCTTGAGTATTATTATTAGAACATTTTGGGATATAACTAGGACCAGTAGGGTTTTAGTAAACCCCAATAAGTGAGAATTTAAGGTAAGATGAAATTAAGGGTTAACGGGGAGTGATTTACACATATGTAATTATGCGAATGTTTAAATAAAAGATTGAGACTCGTTAGGAAGTTAGACTAGAAAATAAGTAAGAGTACCTACTGAAATTATACTTAGGTAGATAGAATACTTCGAGAGATATGATGTAAGTATGGAATAACCTATAAATAAAAATAAAAGAGACGAGCCCGTTTTACGGGATAAACGAGTAGAATGTATTAAGAACGAATAATTGTAATTATGGGTCGTGGGTGCACCTAATTGAGAAATGTGAATAGTGATATATATATATATATATATATATATATATAACTGTGTGATTGTGCATATATTATATATATGTGTAACAATCGTACCCGAGCTACTTACTATCACAGAGGGTTTCCGTGTCGGGACAACCTTATCTCGATTGGGCCTTTACGTGGGATAACGACTTGTACCCTAAAACATAGGATTCCTTGGTACAGGCTATCTGATTGATAGTCAGACGGCCCTAAGAGACGTGAGGGTATGTGCTGACCTCTTAGTGACTTGGAACTATGATTCGCCTCCATTTGTTTATGTTTTGTGTCAATATAGTTCGAGAGTGATTCCAAACTAGTATATCCCTTAGTACGAGTGATACGGGGACTTGATAGCGGAGTATGTCAGAACCATAAAGATTATGTGGGGTGCCGATAATATATATATATATATATATATATATATATATATATATATATATATATATATATATATATATATATATATATATATATATATAAGTGGCTAATATAGATATGTATACTTAAGTATATGAATGTTCTACTATGCATAAAGGTAGTTAAGAAATGAATAAATACTCTGATTTTATTATTATGTGTTTGAGAATTTTGTGACAACACTGGAATATTTTAAAATGAAATGAGATAGATGTGAGAACTTTAATTTCAGAAATTAATTATCCTAGCCATAGTAATTGTCGGCATGAAACCTTATGGGAAAGTTAAGTTAAAATAAACTTTTGGGGTTAATAGTGCGATAGGCGTGCACACTAGATGAGAGGTGAGAATTTCTTAAGAGAGTGTCACATACTAACATGGTTAGTACATTAGCCGATAAGCATTTTAAATACTTGCTAAACTAAATTTAAACTGTTTTACAATCGGGCTCTGACCCGTTTCCTGTTATCTCTTCTCTTATATATATATATATATATATATATATTACAGGTGCCCAGCCATAGGGGCGTCATGCTTAGGTTCTTTGGACTGGACGTACTGCAGCTTATGTGGGAGATGCAGGCCATTTGCTTAGACGACCTCGTTGTTGATTCCACTCTTATTTCAGTTCTAATTAGTTGGGCATGTGTCGCCCGTTTTCTTATTCTATTGGATTTGTCAGAGATTATGTTCATTTATCTTTAGTATTTTTACTCTTTGGGATTTGATTACTGTCATGATAGTTTTCCTTTGTAGTTTTAAAGTTGGTATTGGTTTATCTGAATGGTTAAATTCATGGGTGTTTATTTCCCCTCTTAATAATTGTGTTATTATTAAACTGTTACTTATTAAAGGTTTTCATAATTGGATTTAATAAAATTGGAATAATGTTTTAAATGGTTTTGACACTTAGCTTAATTATTTAGGGTGTTTAAATTGGAAAGTTTATTTTGCGACAGTGATGCTAAGAATGAACCAACCGTTCACCTCGATTATAATTTAATAAAGGACTGATCACCCAGTATTTAATTATGCGGGGTGTTACAGGTGGTATCAGAGCATCAGGTTCTAGTGTCCTTTAGTATCTGTACGGCTTATTTCGCTTCCAGGTTAGCGTTCTTGATATAGAGACATATTTTTAGGATTGTTGTATTCTTTTATTTACACTTACGTCTTCAGCTATTCGAGATTTGATAATAACTGTAGACTAATAAACTTTCTTCTCATTTCAGATGCCTCCGAGATGTGCACCCCAAGACATAAATCCCCATGCCGAGCAGCCAGCAGCTCCGGCTCGGGGGATTATGAAGGCAATTGAGATAGCCGCTATTGTTGCTCAGGCGATGAATGCCGCATTGGCGGTAGTGTGACAGGCTCCACCCTAGATTCAGGAAGTGGCGCCAGTACCAACATAGCTTCCTCTGCATGGGAGCAGGTTAGGGATACCTTTCAGAAGGCGCATCCCCTGGAGTTCTTGAGTAGTTCGGATATCATAGTCGCTAGCCAATGGAAGAAAGATATCCAGAGGCATCTGCGCATGTATGAGTGCACGGACGTACAAAGATAGCTGTTGGCTTCCTTTAAGCTAGTGGGGGCGCTTTGCAGTGGTGGGAGTCCACCACCACCTTGGAGGAGAGGTAAATCATCACGATTCAGTCGTTATGGGCGCGGTTTGACCACAAATATTTCCCATTCACCGTGCAGTCTGAGATGAGGCGGAAGTTACTGAATCTGAAATAGGAGAATATGACTGTTGCTGAGTACGAGGAGGAGTTTACTAGACTTCTCACTATAGTGCCAGATGAGGCACCCACAGAGGGGAATAAGATGTTGCTGTTTGTGGATGGATTGGCCTGGAGGATCTGCTAGCATCTCATAGGAAATCTATCATTGAGTACGTTCACGGATGTACTCAACACTGAGTTATTGCACTGTCAGGATCACCGCTTACATCTGCAGGGAAGAAAACGAGCAGGAGAGTCCAGTCAGTAGGGAAGGACAGGGGGCAGTTGTACTAGTGGGGTACCAATAGCCCAGGGGCAGACTCATCACAGTGAGTAGGGACCCTGCCAAGCGGTTTCGATTAGGTGATTCCTGATAGGGATTTATGCAGGGCCAGTAGGGCCAACACCGTCAGTAGCAGGGCCATCAGGGCCAATAACATTTTCAGAAGGGCCAGCAGGGCTAGTGGTGGAGTGGTAATGGCCAACGGGGTTGTGGTTAGCAGGGACAGAGGGGAGGTAACTTCAGGGGCTGATGTTTCGGATGTGGCAAGAATGGCTATAGGTGCTAGGATTGTCCAGAGGGTGATAGGGCCCCATAGTAGCAGGGTTCCCATAATGAGCCACATATGCCACTCTTTCCAATCGCCCTCCCAGTGCCAGCTCAAGTACCATCCCTACTAGCCATCCCAGCAGCTCCAGTACAGTAGGAGCAGTTGCAGTATGGACATGTTTACAATGTCCACCAGGCGAAAGCTCCTCAGGCACCACCCGTGATTGAGGGTACGTTTCCTATCCATGGCACTATGGGTTGGGTTTTATTTGATATTGGGCTGACACAATGTTTTATAGCTACTCATTTTACAAAGGCCTTAGGATTATTAGCCGCAGAAGAGAGTACTTTGGCATGTGTAGACTCACCACTGGGGGATGGGTCGTTGATTTTCTTTATATGCCGGAGTGTGGGAGTAGAGATTAGTAGCTTGATTTTACCAGCACACATGTTAGTCTTAGAGATGCATGAGAACGATGTTATTATTGGCATAGATTGTCTCGCCGCATACAGAGCCATGATAGATTATTTCGGTGGGAGTATTATCTTTGCCATTCCGGGACAGGAGATGGTTTTGGTGGCGATGCCTCGCCCAGAGGGAGGATCTTTCGCTCATTTGTATTACATAGAGGAAGATACCTCTAAGGAGGTCGTGATTCCCTTAGATTCGATCCCAGTCGTTCGTGAGTATTTCGATGTATTTTGGGAGATACCAAGCCTACCCCCCAGTTGAGAGATAGATTATGTCATAGATTTGATGCCGGATATTCGACCGATAGCACGTGCTACATACCGTATGGCTCCAACGAAAATGAGGAAGTTATGGGATCAGATAAAGCAACTATTAAGTCAGGGCTTCATTCGTAGGAGCACCTCGCCTTGGGGCGCTCCAGTTTTGTTTGTGAAGAAGAAAGATGGTTCACTGAGGTTATGCGTGGATTATCGGGAGTTGAACAAGGTCACGATATGGAACAAATATTCGTTGCCTCGAATCGATGACCTGTTCGACCAGCTGGGAGGAGCAACCTTCTTTTCGAAGACAGATTTGAGATCAGGATACCATCAGCGACGGATTAGGGAGCAGGATGTGTCGAAGACTGGTTTCTTGATGAGATATGGGTCCTATGAGTTCCGAGTCATGCAGTTTGGGCTGACAAATGCTCCAATCATATTCATGGAGTTGATGAAACAAGTGTTCAGAGAGTTCTTGGATCAGTTTGTCATCATCTTCATAGATGACATCCTGATATATTCACACAATGAGAATGAGCATGCTGAGCACTTAAGGCAGGTTCTTCAGACTCTACGAGAGCATCAGCTATATGCTAAGTACGAGAAGTGCAGATTTTTGTTATGGGAGGTGCCGTTTTTGGGGCATATTGTGTCAGAATTGGGATATCGATTGATACGAGCAAAGTGTCGATAGTGAGGGAGTGGGGACAACCCACGACACCGACGAAAGTGCATATTTTCTTGGGGTTAGCCGGGTACTAAAGGAGATTCATCCGAAGTTTCTCAAAGATAGCAGGTCCATTGACGAATCTGACTCGTAAGGACGTACCGTATGTTTGGGACAATGCTTGTGAACTGGCTTTCGATGAGCTAAAAGATAAGTTGACTTCGGCACCAGTTATTTCTTCACCCAAGCCGTGAGTGGAGTATCAAGTTTACACCGATGCTTATTTATGGGGACTCAGAGGAGTACTTTAGAAGGAGGAGAAGGCTATAGATTTTGCCTCCAGCAAGCTTAAGTCGCAAGAAAGAAATTACCCCACCCACGACCTAGAGCTAGCAGCGGTTATTTTTGCATTGAGGATATGGAGACATTATCTATTAGGGGAGAAGTTTCGCTTATTCACAGATCATAAGTAACTGTAGTACCTGTTCACTCAGTGAGAGCTAAATATGTGTCAACGTAGATGGTTAGAGTTTGTGAAAGACTACCAGTTCAAAATTCAGTACCATCCGGGAAAGGCTAACGTGGTTGCTGATGCGTTGAGCCATAGACTGGTAGGCGATGTAGCAGACGTGTGGAAAGAGAATTGGAAAGAGTTGGGTCATGTAATACCTCGTATTTTTAAAGGTATTTAAATTACATTGTGGATGTAATTTGACAATTTGAGGAATTATTGTGAATAGTAATTTTGGGATTAATGAGTGAAATTAAATAAATTTAAAGTTATAAAGTAAATAGTAAATATTAGTTTGTAAGTGTCAGATTAATATTTACATGGATTATATTTTCTTACGAGACTAAGTATATGAGTGGATTATTTTTAATTACATGTCGCTAGTTGGGTAAAGCGACAAAGAAAATATCTTAATTTGGAAAATACGCGTATTGAACGTGTTGGATCAAAATAGTGAATTTTATTTAAGTAACTCAGATGGATATTTTGACTGCGCCGTTGGGTTCACTACAAAAAAATAGCTTTTGAGACGGTGGCCTAACAGTCCTAAAAGATCATTTATCCGTCTCAAATACTTTTTGTGACGCTATTTGGGACGGCTAGGGGGGGTCTTTTTGATAGGGGTTATAAATACTTTTTGTGACGCCATAACCGTCTCAAAAGAGTTTTTTGAAACAGGAATAGCTCCGCCTCAAAATGTCCTCATTTTATATGACCCTTTTGAGACGGCACAAGAGCGGTCACAAAAGATTGTTTTTGAAACGAAAATTAATCTGTCTCAAAAGATTACTATTTTAAAAAACCTTTTTGAGACGGCAACATAGCCGTCTTTAATATATTTTTGGGACAGTTTTATCCATCCCAAAACAGGTGAAGGGATCTTAAAATTTTTGCACCAATATTTTGTGGAGAATAAAATCTACCGCTAAAGTTTAATATAGAATTTAATTACATTTGAAACAACACAAACAACGAATAATCATAAAATGTAATACATAAGGTGATTTTCAACCAACAGAACGAATCATTTTCATTCAACAATAAATAGAGTTCTTACAACCATCTCCAAATATTCATCAAAACAAGAATTATAACACTAAGTTCAAATATTTGACTTGACAACAAAAATACATTAATTTATTAATACTCCAAACATGAAATGCTTTTATCAAACTAATTCTGCAACACTGAAGCGTACGACCTCCAAAACCACTAATTAACATTTGCATGTTCTACAAAAATTGTCACCTGCACAAAAAAAATATAGCTTGGATTATGTCAGAATTAATACCCATCGTCAACAATACAATGTGGAAAATGAATCAATATAGTATATTTTCATCATTAACAATATAAATATCCAATTATTATTATTTTTTAGAAAATTCGACAGCGTCTCCTTTGTTTATTCATGAAAACTACAGGTAGCCAACCTGTTTTAAACATCAAAATTATTGATTCTAAGAATGATATACACCAACAGCAGAAAATTTTAACCACCACCATAATAAATTCTCACCACCATAACAAATTTTCCCCACCGCCATTGAAAATTTAACTTTAAACAAGAGAATTTTTCATTATATATATATATAAGTAATTATATGTATGAATTATATTGTATTACCTAGTCGGACTGAATCGTCGAGGTAGTAGAAGCTTGCTGAAGGGTAAAACTTTGGAACAAACTTTGCATTTCACTTCGCATTTCACTTCGCATATCATTCTTCATCTGTAATAAAGCTTGTTGGTTGCGAATCTCTAACTCTTCAAGCTCCTGTAGATGTCGAGTCTCTCGATCTTCAGCTTCTTTCTTTAACTGGTTAATTTCTTTCAATAATAACTGAGATGAACATGCTTTTTTCGACGTTGGCCTAATACCTGCTCCCTTTAATAAAGCATACCCATGCCCTCCATATCCTACTACATCAGTAAAAATCTTGTTCCGCACTTCTGGGTCATTTTGTTTCTCTTCTGGTAGCTCATTTAGTCGTCTTTCAAGCATTTTCTACCAATTGAATTAATATTATTATTAATGAACATAAAATAATTTTCAAGATCACAATTTATAACAAATATTAAATAAATCTTTCAATCACCTCTTACGAATTAATATTTATACATAACGCTCTATCAAATGATCCATCTTCAACACTAAAAGTTTTATTATTTGGAGCTCGAGTGGCTTTCCACATGCTAATATTGTCGATGGGCTCCCCCAGTTCTATCCTCTGAAAAAAACAATGTATGTATATTAATACTCTTATATTAAAATCAGAAATATTTATAATAATAAAAATTCCAACCTCCTTGGCTATTTTAGCATGTGGCTTTCGTCCTGTCCTTGAGTAAGCACATTCAACTTCACGGTTCTTAGTGTTTTGATCGGCAATATCCTAAATATTTGAATAAATAAAAATAAAAATTATGATACTAGTGAAGAAGAATGTATGTATAAAATTCTTAATAAATGTGATATTTATACCTTAATCTTCTTTAGACCCCAGTATTTCACCAATTCTGGCCACTGATCTTTTTCAACTCGTTCAGGCGTATAACTCAACCGCTCTTCATCTGTTTGAAACTTTTTATAGTGATTCGCCTTCACTCGATGCTTCCATTGCTTCCACGCAAGTCCCATCCTTGCAAAGCAGATTTGTTTAAAACCTTCCGGTGCATTTGTGTTATTCTAAGAACAAAAAGAATAATTTAGTTAAAACTTGACAGCTAATGTACAACAGAACAAATAAATAAATCAAACTAATAAATTACCTTCACTTCCTTCCAAATATTATCAAGTGCTTCCTCGTCCGCCTCTCTCCAATCCAACATTGTCAATGGAAATAAATTTCCACACCTTGCGTAATAACCTAAATGTGACATCAATTTACTTTCAAGTTTACAAACTGGCTAACAAAGTTCATTCCATTCCAATATCTTCTTTTTGTTATCATTCCATTCGAGCCAAGGCCTTGCCCCTTTTCTAACCCTTTTTTTACTAGTAAGGGTAGCCATTGTACCTGGAAAAAAAGTTGATAAATAATGTTTATACATCTTATTCAATATGAATATAAACATAATAGTAATACAAATGGAGATATACAAACACTGTGTAACACAGCATACCTGTGAGATCCTCACCATCTAAAGCGGATGGAGGATTGGCATTCCCAACTGAATTATCAATCAGCTCAATATTTGGGGAAAGTTGACGTGTAGGTGTTTGAAATAAAGAAACTTGAGCTCTTGAGTTGAGGTGTGTATTATGGTGTGTTAATTCAATATTTGGTGAAAGTTGTGGTTGCATCTCTCTATTTCCATGGTCCCTTATGTTGTGTTGCACGGGAGTAATTTGAGATGTCCTCTCTAAATCATTTCTCACTGGAGTTGTGAGTGGTTGCTTCTCGAGTAGTCTTTCCTCGCCTATGAGGTCGGACATAGTCAACCGACGACGACGACGACGCCTCAATGTCATGGATCTGTATATTTGCATTTATCATAGCAAGAAGTTACATTTCAGTTATATATCACATTTCAACATCGGTTATAAAACTAATCAAACATGAAACAAAATATAAAATGATCGATCATTACATTAAAATGATCATGTTCATTTCAAAATCATTTCCAAGAATAAGAGGAGCAACTTAAACCCATTACTGATAAATACTTATTAATTTGAGTCATAGAGATCTTGATTTCATCCATTAGCATCATTATCATATACATCATTCTTCCCTCCTTTAAAATATTACTCCATAAAAAGATCTCGACTCAAGCTTTCGTGGAAAACTGGATGGGCCATACAACCAAAACAAATATTTTTGAGAATTTTGGATTTTTTATCTGAGACACAATAAACCTCTCATTTTTGGGTCCAAAAACTAAGTTGGCAACCACTTAAGGTTTTAGATTAACCCAAATATGTTTAACCCCAAGAAAATATCTCAATCACAGCCCACTAGAGACTAAAGCGTGGAACAAATAAGCTGAAACAAAACCCTTTCCTTTAGAACTACTATCACAATTAAGCTTATAACACATATGCTTTCGAGGAATCCATCTAACAATAAGCATCTTTCTTTGAATTGGTGGAAATGAAGTTTTGAAGCAGGAATCATTATATGGAATAATCTTGTGTAAGTTTTTACACTTGAGCACATCTACCATTGAAAAATATCACATTGTTAATACCATAGGGTCATAAAGAGAAGTCCCATAAAAAACCTATTTTATCTTTCCACAGCTCCTAACTTGTAATAGAAGGAAGGATCTAGTTAATAATACCTTAAACTGAGTAAGAATTTGCGTGAATTCACCAATTACTCGGTCTAAGTTTAATAAGAAATGACTGCACAGGAATCCCAAGTCACTTTTAAAATGTGACTAAATAGACGCTACAAAATCACCTATAGAAAACGTATGCTGGACAGTTTCCATGTTAGAAACTTTGCACAACATTTACACTTTGAATACGATCTAACATTATGCTTAATAAGTTAATTATCCATTGGGATGAGTCTCTGCAGAAGCCTCCACACAAAAACATAGATGTTAAATGGTAATTTCTAGTGTCAAGCATGGGAATATGAAAAAGATGAACATCTCTTCTTTAATACACTCCCATGCAGATTTAACATAGAAAAGACCATTAGAATTAAGCTCCAAAATAGTAGTCTCGTACCTTTGAATATTGGGATATATCTTAGTAATCTCTGATATGACACTAGTAAGAATGAATTAACCAGAAAGAGTTAGATTAAATTAATTATCATAGATGAATGAATGAACCGTTTGTGGCCAGTGAGGCAGAGGATCTATAGCATCAGGTAAACAACGAATTGGAAAACATTGGTCTCTCCAGAAATTAACATGTCCTCTACCAATCAACCAGCTAATGTGAGGTTCCACTTCAAATTTAATATGATACATTATTCTTCAAGTATTAGAAGAATAACCACTACAGTTATACAACATGGGATGTTGATTTCTATAATATTTCGTGTACATGAATGATTTCCAAAAGGAATTGCTAATTCTGAATTTCCACCATAGTTTAGCAGTAAGAGAATTTATGATATCATCAAGAGATCTTTAGACCAATGCCACATTCATTAGTATCTTTACATATGAAATCCAAATTTCTCCAATGAAGCTTTTGACCAAATTATGATTCTCCCTAGAAAAAATAAGCAAAAATCTTTTTTATCTTTTAGATGACTTATTTGGGAGGATCAAGAACTGAGAACAAGTAGATAGGAAGACTTTGTAAAACATGCTTAATAATAAACATTTTTGCCCTTATTAATAAGAGTCCATTGCTCCATCCATGGATTCTTGTATAGACCTTGTCAATAAGGTTATAAAAGACAACAAGATTTGCTTCCAATGTAGACATGATAACCACGGTAAGTGATAGAGAATTATTTTTTTGGAAAATCCAATGATGTTTCCAATCATGTTAGCCCTGACATTACTCATCAAAGGGGAAGTTATATAATAACTCTACTTATTAATAAGTTGGACAGATGCCCCTTTATATTCTTCAATCAACCTCATCAATTCTTTAATTGATTTTCCCCCATTAGTAAATATAAGAATATCATCACCATAAGCTATGTGGGAAACTGTAGGCACATTTGTAATAGTCAAATAAGGTTGGATTTTCCCCCCATCCATTCTACAATTCAAACTTATGCTAAAGACTTCTGCAGCCACAATAGAAAGAGTATGAGATAAAGTATCTCCCTGCCATAATCCTCTAAAAGAAGAAAAGAAACTTGTAGGTTCTCCATTAACCAAACCAGAAAACCAACAATTGGAAATGGCCTTCCACACCAAATCAATCCATAATTCACATAAACCAAATTGTCTAAGAACGTTGATTAGAAAAACACAATTAACTATATCATGTGCTTTAGAAATATATAGATTAAATATTATATTCCCACCATGAACTTTCTTATTAATGCTTATAACCCTTTCTTGAACTAAACGAATGTTATCTGCCATTTAAGGGGTCCCAATGATTTATAGTACTTTAATCCTAGATTAGTTCAAATCTTTTACATCTCTTCTTTGTTGGCTACTTAAAACAAAGATATCTATGAAAATGCACTTAGAAAAAATAAAGAGGTAAAAAACTATGCAAATGCAATCAATATATATAGCAATAAAAATAAAAAAGGAGATATAATTCAATTTTAGGAACAAAACAAATGGCAGGGATTATTTCCTTTGTAGCCTGCTTGTGTTTAATTGTATGAAAAAATCATAGTACAAACTTACCACTTTAATATTGAATTGAAAAAACAAAAAAAAATGATCGAAAGTTACCTACTTGGCTTGGGTTGCTACTACAAATCCCTGACTCGAGGGAGAGACCCAAGAGAGATGAGGGGCACTGCTGGCAGGGGTGGAGGAGGAGAGGTACTGGAAGGGGAACTGGAAGGGCCATTATTATGGGGCGAGCAGCACTGCTGCAATTGCACCGGTTGCCTGTGCTTGCTTCTACCCCACAATTGCATGTAAAGCTAAACTGCATAGCTTACACAAATGCCTACATACTCTTTTAATTTGTAATATATACTAACTCAAAATAAAATGCCAACATTAATACTAAATGGAAATCCATGTTTGAAATGAAAGATTAATGGCATGCACTTGAATGCGTAGTGGTCACCACAGTCCTATGTTTAACTCCTCTTCCTCAATATCTTCTATTACAGACTAAAAGTCCCTTATCCCTTCAAAATAACATGTTCGCACAATGTTGGTTATTATTTTTTTAACTGTAACACAGAGTTTACGAAGTCACATTGGGGAAGCCACTTACCTGTATAGCAGTGTACCATTGACCTGCATAGAAGTTTCTTCGTAATTGGTTCTTCATACTCATAAACTTTCCAAATAAATTTTTAGGCAGTGTACCATTGACCTGCATTAGCTTTCAATGTGACCATGAATCCATGATTGAGGAACTGAAGACTGCGCAAGCTAATTATGAAAAGGCCAGAACTGAGATTAAGGAGAAGTATGATCAGTTTGTAGTGAACATTCAACAACTATTAATTATAAAGCATATGATATAGCGAATTCAGTAATCACAAAGCAAATTCAGCAAACTAGCTAATTCAGAAAACTAACAAAATATATGTTCAGATATGCAGCAAACTATCTGTTTAGTTATGCATTTGTTATAAGAAACACTACTCAGTTATGCATCAGTACAAAACCAAACTACAAATGGTCCAGTTCAAAAACAAAAATAACTAGTTTATAACTATATCTCCCTCAAGCATTGTCCCTCTAAATTTCATCTCCATCTTCGTCTGCATCTGCATCTGCATCTTCATGATCATTAGCTTGAACAACACTAGTGTCAACTATTAATCCATCTCCATCCCTCACCCACCGTAAGTTGTGATCTTCATTCAAATTTTGCATGACAAACGACTCATCTTCATTAAGCAACAATTCTTCTCCAGTTTCTTGAACTGTCGTGTACCTATCAAATTGGTCTCTTGGTGTCATGGGAACAAAAACATGCCAATCTGTATCGATAGGGTCCTGCACGTAAAATACTTGTTCTGCTTGGGATGATAGTATGAAAGGTTCGTTACTCTCTCGATCATCTTTATATTTCAAATGCTTGAAATTCACCAGCGTATAGTTAAACTCGTCAACTTTTATACCCATGCGATTTTCAACCCAATCACACTTGAATAACACAAACTTCATGCCATTAAGATACTGAACTTCAATAATATCCTTTAGTTCCCCATAGTATGTAATATCACCCACAATGGGGTTTTTATCCTTCCGGCTAGAATAACTCATTTGTTCGGCTTTTATAAAAACTCCTCTATTTTGAGTTTTCTTTCCCTTATCAAGTCTCTTTGTTCAAAATCTAAAACCGCTAACAATATAAGTGTGGAATCTGACCGCATCCTTAAGAGGACCTAAAGACAAGCATTTGATTTCTTCGGATATTTGCACACCGTCACGTCCCAATTTAATAACCTACAGTATATTAAAGTAAATGTCAATACCAAAGTATAGTATTTATTCATAATTCAACTATTAGTTATGATATTTTCGCTTACATAATCCTTAAACCATTTGTGGAACTCATCGTTGTGAAGACGATTAACACGATGCTTTTGTGAATCTTGAGGATACTTTGATAAAAGTTCCGCAAGATGCTTTCTACAAGTAAACAAATAGCCATATGTCAATTCCACAAAAAATATAAAAATGGTCTTCAAAAACACCAATTACTTATAATCAAACTTACTCAACAAATGGCGCCACTGCCTCAGTGTTGGTAAGAACGTGCCGATGAGCTTGCATATACATTACAGAATCAAGTTCAAATTGAACTTTTTTCCCAATTGCACAACCATTTATATGCCCCCAGTCATCATTTCTAGCCTGTCGGTTAGACTTAGTTTCCACATCCACATACTGGGAACAAAAAGTCATGCATTCCTGAAGAATAACAGAGTTGGCAATCGAGTCCTTGGAATGAGCCCGATTACCAACGTAGCCTTTTAAAGTGTGGAGGTACCTTTCAATCGGATACATCCAACGGTAAAGGACACAGCCAGCAATCAAGAGTTTGTCCGGCAAATGTTCCATCACATCAAAGAAACTCGGAGGGAATATCTTCTCAAGGCTACAAAGTGTAAGGGCCATCCGATCTTCAAACCTTTCCAAATCAGCTGCGGTAACTGCTTTTGAGCACAGTATAACAAAGCAATTGCTCAATTCAATCAAGACTTTGACAATATGAGTGGGCAATACCCTTCTCGCGGCTATTGGAAGTAATTGTTGCATTAAAATATGATTATCATGGCTCTTTAATCCCGAAATATTTTTTTCTTGCATGTTCACGCACCGTGAAATGTTCGAAGAGTAGCCATCAGGAACTTTAACATTCTGTAACACTTTTAAAAAAATCTCCTTCTCTTTGTTACTCATCGTGTACTCTGCTGGGGGGAGGTACTCTATATTTAACCCTCGTGGTTGAGGATGTAGCTCTGATCTAATACCCAATTTTTTTAGATCTTTTCGAGCCTGTAAATTGTCTTTTATCTTCCCTTTAGTACCCAACAATGTAAACAGGACATTATCGCAAACGTTTTTCTCAATATGCATGACATCAAGATTATGGCGAATAAGATTATCCTTCCAATATGGCAATTCAAAAAATATGCTCTTTTTTTTCCAACCAAATCTACATTTTTGAACTACCTGTTTACTTTTTTCTAACGCCTCTCTTTACCTCCTTCTAAAGACATCTTCCATCTTATATTCACATTCAACGTCAAGATCATTCAACTGTTGCAATACTTGTAAGCCCGAAAGTTTAAGTGGGGCTGGACGTAATTCTACCCTCCCATTAAATGGTGCCTTCTGCCTACGAAGCCTATGGCGCGAGTCAAAGAATCGACGATGACCCCAATAACAGAACTTCTTACCCTTATCTAATCGCATTGACTGGTGGTCTTCGTTACAGCAAAGACAAGCAAATGTACCTTTTGTGCTCCATCCCGATAACATCGCATAAGCGGGGAAATCGTTAATGGTCCACAACAACGATGCATGCAACTGAAAGAACTCCTTACTTGACGCATCGTAAGTGCGTACACCATCAACCCATAGCTCAATTAACTCATCAATCAATGGCTGTAAAAATACATCAATCTTATCTCCGGGTCCTTTTCGTCCATCTATAAGAATAGACAAAATCAAGTTAGGTTGCTTCATGCACAACCATGGAGGTAAGTTGTAAATAATGAGGATAACTGGCCATGTGCTGTGCTTAATGCTCATATTACCAAACGGATTAAATCCATCAGCATCTAACCCAAGTCTAACATTGCGAATCTCCCTCGCAAAAAAAGGGTTTTTCTCATTAAAAGTTTTCCAAGCAGGAGAGTCAGCGGGATGTCTCATTACACCATCATCGATCCTTTCTTCAGCATGCCATTTCATTAAAGGAGCTGAATAGGATGACCAAAATAATTTCTCGATTTCAAAGGGAAGTATCTCATTTTCTTTACGGCTACCTTCGGACCATGGACACCATCAATACTTGAGTCCTCATCTTTATATCGAGAAGATCCGCATATGCCACACTTTTCAAGACCCTCGGTTTCATTATGAAATAACATACAGTTATTTAGACATGCATCCCATGTCTCGTACTTGAATCCCAAGTCTTTTTTTAGCTTGTTGGCTTGGTAGAAAGACTTGGGAATTCTAGCATGCGGAAACATCCTCCCCAAAAATTTCAATAAAGTCGTGAGAGAACAATTTGTCCAACCATGAAGTTACTTCATTTGCAAGAGTTCAACAACAAATGATAATTCGGTAATCCCAGGCGGACAATTTCATAAAAGTCGCATTGAGCCTTTTTCATAAGACTATAGTACTCTGGAACATCTCCGTCGGATTCAAAGACATCTTCGGTGTTATATTCCTCCTTACGCATATTGTCATGCGCGTGGGAAATACCTATTCCCTCTTGAACCATTGTAACCATGTATCTCGAGCACTCAGTTCAACAGGTATATGTATATCATCAACTAACATATCATCCCCCGGAGTATTTATATTGCTGCTTACACCACCAAAAGTTTCTCCGTGAAAAATCCAAACCTTATATGTCTTGTCGAAACCATGCATCTCAAGGTGATCTCTCACAGTTTGTCGGGCGTGGTACACTCGATTTGCACATCTCTTACAGGAGCAATAGATTTTCGTTGTGTTAATGTTTTTATTAGCATATGCATAGTTAAGAAACCCTTCAATCCCATTAATGTATTCCTTTGAACACCGATTGCGAAAATCAATCCAACTCTTATCCATGGTTCCCATTTATGAATCTAAAAAAAAAAATGTCAGTAAATTTATATTTCATAATATAAAGATAAGGAGATTAATAATGTTTTCGTAAGATGATGAAAAGCTAAAAAGATTAATAATGGCAAACATGAATTCCTAAAAATATTAGCACATAAAAGGAGAACAAACTATAAAATAAGAACATAATTCATCACATCAATTTAAGTATTATTATGGCTAACTAAACCGAGTAATTCAAATTTGAAATATTGAAGTATTAATGCACGCATGATAATGGAAAGTATCAAACAAAAATTCACACAATCAACTAATTAACATCTACGTCACTAAACATTTACACATTAAAAAACTCACAAGGCACATACCCATTTCATCCTCGTTTGAATCTGTATGCTCATTTTATTCTTCACGTGGTACAAACTCGTCATCATCACCAATGATTAGTTGACCTATGATACACTGCAGGACGTCCTTATCATATCTTGACAGTTGTCCAACTAGACACCTGTATGGTACACTGGTACACTGCAGGACATCCTTATCATATCTTGACAGTTGTCCGACTAGACACCTTTTTCCTATAAACACTTGGAAGTGAGGAATTCAATAATCCGTGGAATCCTGACCACTTGCAAACATATTAGTAGTAACTCTGATTTGATGTAATCATTTATTCAATCTAATGAAGTTACAAGTTTCTATCAATTATGTTTCTTTTTTAAAGTTTTCTTTTTGGGGTTCCAGTAATATACATCCACCACAACAAACTTTTCCAACTTCAAAAAAGTTTAGCTTAGAAATTTCTCTAATTTAATCTTTTCCAACTTTAAAAAAGTTTTGCTTGGACATTTCTCTGATTCAAATTTTCTAACTTTAAAAAAGTGTAGTTAGTTGGGAAATTTCTTTTAGACTTCAAGTATGATATCATCTTCGACAAATCAAAAATAAGAAGTTAGTAAAAATTCACATATGACTTAAAGTTAAACATAAGAGGTTTTACCCGACTAGGTTAAACACATGAATAAATATACATTCCTAATACACTTGGTCACCAATGATAACTAATGCAAATCCTTAGCTCAACAAAACTACTTACAGTTTTATGTAAGTGCATTGGTAGAATCTAAGGAATTATAAATTCGATTCAACATTGGACCAAATACTTATAATTTAAATAGATTACCTAGTCGACAAATTGATTAACTAATCATAAGGAAAATTACCTAGTCGGCAAGCTAATTAAACTAATCACAGGTTTAAATAAAGACAAAAATGTATAAACATACATATGGAAAAATAAAGTCTATTTTATTCCCAACACTTTGTGTTATACTATATAAATCAAAAGGTAGGAATACAAGCCCGTTCTACTGCTTTACTCATCCCATCAGGATGCTCATCAAGGGTGCTTGGCTAGGTTGCAGACTTGAAATATCTTGGCCTATTAAGTCTTCTACTACTCGGCCGATCTAACAGATGTGGTGGGAAAACATATTCATCCTCTCCTTGAAGGCCATATTTCCTGGTGTATATTATCACTAGTCATTGAGAAATGGCATCAGTCGGGATCCAGTTGACATCGATTTTAAAGGGTGGATTAGGGAAATCCAATATCCCTAGATCATGCCAGTACCACATTTTATTGCCTCTAGGTATCTTTAATAATCGTAACAGGTTCAACCAACCCCATTTTATCCTTCCGACCGAGCTTGCTCCATGTATTCATCAAAGTGGGTTAAGGCTTCACCACACCCATCCATCGAGACAGTCTTGGGTTGATTATAAAAGTGGAAAGTTAGTCCGTCCAAACTAACTTGGAGTTTTTTTATGGCCTTATTTTTCTCCTTCAATAAGTTTTCATTGTTGGACAAGGTCTTTTTAGTTCTCTCTTCATCAAATATTGGCTTAGCAACCACTACTTGCCTAGAATATTGTCTAAACTCATTTTTTCTCTTCTTTAAGTTCTCCAGTTTGTCCATTAGTCTGTCATTTTCTATCTCTAAGAATGGATCGCCTTCATTCGACCCAATATCAGTTGTCTTATTCAGACTATCCAACTCAGTTCTCAAGGCATTATTTTCTTTTTTCGGGAGTGCAAAAATCTCCCGAGCAGTTTTAGCTTCTTTGATATAACAAGTTCTTTCTTCTTCAAGGCGGAAGTGATTTCTTATATTTTCTTATCAAAACCCCAACCTGCGCTAAGGGATTCATACTTAGTTTCATAGTTAGAGTATAGAATGCTCGAGAAAGATTATGATCTTCTTGCAGATGTTTGATCATCTCATAGTAGGAAGCATTATTCACCATAACCCTATTAAAAAATAGTAAACATGAACATAGGCATCTTTCACTTGGTCAGAGGTATGCGTGAGCTCTTGTTAGGTCAAAGCCATATGACCAACTTCAATAAGACTTTTAAAACATCTCAACAGGTCAGATTTAATAAAAATTATCATATTTTCTCTGGCATTAAACTGGAAATTTACAGGTATAAGTATTTAAGTCTGACTAAGGAAGATAGGCAATAAAAGTTAAATAAGAAAAAAATATCAAAGGATCACTCGAAATATTAAATAAAACTTCTTCATTTCATTGATAAACAAAGGATTATATCGGGTTCCATTACAAATGAAGAAGTAAGAAAGAAGAAAATAAAAGTACATATAAAAGAAGGCAAAAGCTAGCATAAGGAGTTAAACCTTCTCCTTGTCCTTATCTTAACCATCAACTGTCTCAGGAGTAGGTAGGTCAACAATATTAACAGGCACCAGGGAATATTCTCTAGAACCATCCTCATAGTTAATCTCCTCTTCCATGTTGGGACGAGTTCCTGGGCAATGCCTTTGAAATAATTCTGAGTCTACGTGCGTATTAACCTCCTTTAGGGCATCCAACCAACCATCTTTATAGGAGATTTTCTTTGTGTACTCAATTTGGATGGATGTAGAAGTAAATGCCTTAGCCCATAATTTATTTGCAGCCTACTCCTTGTCCTTTTTTCTCTTGGCCTTTAGAGAAGTAATTTCAGTGTTCAGATTGGATGTTTTATCTTTAGTAACCTTTGACCTGATCTTAGCTTTCTTCATTTACTGCTAATCCAGGGTCACTTTATCATCGATAGCCTTTATCTTGTCCTTTTCTTCTGTTGCCCTATCCTCGGCCTCTTTAAGATTATCTTGCCAAGTTTTTTTTCCTCTCTATCTCTCCAAGGCCTCCCTTGATGTCTGGAAGGACTTCTGCAAGCCTTCAAAAACTTCCTCAACATCAACTGAGGAAGCCTTCATCTGGCCATCCTTCTCCAGTATTTTTTTATAATCAGTCAAGAACTGATTAAAGAATAAATAAAAAACATTAGTATAAAAGAAGTTTAACAAACATTATTAAAGATAAATAAAGAAGTTGAGTACTTACCACGGCCAAGTTTTGACTAGCCTTCTCAACCAACGCGTCTCTAGACATATGGGATAAAGAGTTCCAACCTTTATCAAACCCTGGCCAATCTAAGGTTGATTTCCACAAAGGCATATTCAATTCTTCTATGGTCGACATATGATTTTTGGGCCAACTCTTGGTGGATGGGAAGATATCTCTTTAACCTCTTGAATTAAGGTTCAATAGTTCGTGCTTCTTCACTGTTAAGGACTTGAGACCTCTTTTCAATAACCTAAGGCCTCTTGTTGGTAGTAGTACTCTTCTTGACAGGAGGAGGTGATCTAGATCTAGTTAACAAGTTGAGAATTATTCTCTCCACTATTTTTGCAGTAGGTGAAGTGAGGATGGTGGTAAGGTCAAGATATTTAAAGGAAGATAAAGTTCCTCCTTGTGCAAGCTCCCTCTCTACTCTAGTTGACTCGACAATATAAGAGGTAGAAACTGGTTCCTCATTCTAGTTAATAGGGGACTAAGGTAGAATGATTATTGGTCAGGCAACAAAAGAAGTAACAGAACTCTTGTATTCTAGGAGGACAGAGTGTGATATGGGAGGTTCATCTCTTGCGCTTTGGTGAATGGGACACAAATATTTAAAGTCATCATTATTAACCTCGCTTTCATTTGGGCACTTATTTTTGTGTTACTATGCATAAAAATAAGATAAGACAGTCAGTTGACAGACCAATCAATAATTAATAAACAAGGGAAGAAATTAAAAATCAAAATAAATGAATGACCTATGCCATCCCCTTTTTGGGGGCATCTGGGTCCACTATACATTACCCCCTCAAGAAGGGGGGCATATTGCCAGGTCTTTACTAGAACATCACAATCCCAGTAGTCTTTGTTCGAATCTGGAAAGTTAACCACCAATGCCCTATTAACGTGTCTGATCTTCATATAATAGGTATTATCACTAGTAGTTCCCCACTTATAATAGAATCTCAACTCGAGAATTCCAATACGAGTTGCATGGATTTTTTTTAATCTATTTACCCGTTTATAACCCCCCATGTATTTGAGGCTACTCTTGCTAGGACGACATAAAAATACTAACAAAATTAAAGAAAAAGGGGGTTTGGGGGAAAGGTGAATCCACACTCAATAATGAACAAAGTGGGGATCTAGTGACCCTCAGCCAGTGACAACACATCAATAGGTCCACTAGCAATCTTTAAACCTACCTAACTAGATTTTTTTCTTCTTTCCCTAAATTCCTCTAAAGAACCTTCATCTACGATTTACACCATAATTGAAAGATTGAAAAATCAAAGAATGGAAATGCAAGAGGCAGAGATTGAAAAATGATGGCAAATAGCAAGCAATGAATGTAAAAAAGGAAAGCTTGAGAAGAAAGAGAAAATCTACATTCAAAAAGTTTGACGTAAATAGAAATGGGAGAAAACATCCGTCTTTTTATAGGTTACTATAAAATATGGGTTCTTGGAATACAATCAGTATCAAGTGAGGCATAACCCATTATGAAGATCGTGATTAATGCCCAAGGTTGTGTATGATAGTGACAATAAATGATAATGAAAGAGAAAAAATATTCAATGTTCAAACTTGTATTAAATGGGACATTTTACACCATAAATGCACTGGGAATACAATAAATGAGTGGAACCCATATGTAACCTGGTCGGAGGGAGAAAGATCAAGTACTCTTGTCATAATAAAGTCAAGGAAGGAACCTAAGGCACAATTAATACTCAATGATATTAGTATCAATGGAAGCGAAAGGGAATGCTCAAGCAATAAATGTTTTCACAATAACATTTGTGTATGATGGAAAACCGATAGTAATTCTAGGTTCAAATTGTCATCCTTGTAAACTGTTTCGTTGATGTATTTATATGAGGGCAAGGTCACCTGAGTAACCTTGTTGGCATTAAATGCGATTGGATGGCATTAAATTATAAATTACTATATTATTAATGCCAAAGATATTGTATTAAATGCGTGAGATATTGTGTTTTGGCGGGAAACTGATTTATCAATCAAAAGCATGGTGGCATTAATGAGGGTGTGATGTGACAGCTCATAGGTTTATCTTAAAACGTCTAGCAGATACGAATTCATTGAATAAGCTTGACATCCTAAGGATAAACCCACTTGATTGCTATTACTTCGAGCTCCTAAATGTCAGATGCCATGACGTCACAAAGTAGGTGAATAGTGACCTACACTAAATGTGTTATCACATCAATCAAAGAGGTAGTTCATCAAGTGGAGGTTGCTCGGCAAGAAGTAGCTCAAGCATCTCATTGGCTATTTGTGAGCTAGAGATTATTTCTAACTGATCATCTAGGATTAAGGTCCCTCGAGGAGGTTCTCCTAGGCATGGTAACTCGAGCAACTGTATTTGCTAAACAAGGTTTTGCCTAAGTGTGCCAAGAGGGTTGGTTATTACTTTTTCAACGTTGCCTTGCTCCCAATCCTCGAACCCAAATCCCTGCGAGGTTTCTAAGAGGAGATCATTCGATAGAGCATGTAAGCTCTCACATGTCCTGCCAGGCATTGTCCCTAGAGGGTATCGAATTTCATCGCACATATTACAACACGAACTCTTTTACAAATAATCATAAATATAAGACAAGGTACATCATATTTCTTATTACAAATATTATCATTCTTATTACTAAATACAAGGTTGTCTTAACTAATCAATCTCGAGTGTGGACTCTCCCCTTACATTTTCCCCTTCGTAGAGAACAAATATTGAATGATTGAACTAAACGTACAATTAAACTGCTAGCGGCCTGGCGGTTCCCAAAGATGCGAAAGGACCAACATACCCTTTGGTGATTCATTATTTTTCACATTATTTATAAAAATACCACCGCCTGCTAAACAAAAAAAAATTACAAGTTCAGAAGGTCGCCCACCGACCATCTCCTAGGTAGAATGTCGAGCAAGATTTTAGAACAAATACATACTTCTTTCGATCAATCATCAAGCATGAAGTATTAAGGTCTTTTGTTGTATGTAAAAATTATTCATCAAAGTGGGCCAATAAGAAATGGACACTTGTCTTCCTATGTGGTAATTACTTTCTTGGTTGGCTCCAGAGACACTTGGTCGGCCAACCGGTCGACTAACTTCAAGAATGCGAACCATCAAGAATAACAAAAGTCACTCGGGTGGAATAGCTAATAGCTCTTGCACTTGTACCTACGAATATCAACAGTTTTTTTTATTGTATACATATATAAATGCGTAAAGATATAAAGGCATTCCATCTCTTTGGTTCCTAACCACTATAAATACATGGTCTCCCTTAACTCAAAGGGATGATTCAATCAAACACAAATAAACTCTCCCCTAAGTTATTGTCATCACCAGAAATAATATTAAAAGTGGACGTATGCTTTTCTCATAGCTGAACCACTTTAACAACCTTACCTGTTGTGTGTTTGGCTTTCTTGATTATCCTTATTTTACCCGTGATTATAAATTTGGACTCCCTCCATTTTTAGACATCAACAATAAATAGCATAATATTTTTTTAAATAAAAAACTGACTTTTTTTATTTTATATTTTTAGAATATTGAAAATTTTATTTTTCAATAATATTAGGATTTTTTATATACAAAATATTTTTTTTAGAATATTATAGTTTTAAAAATAAATAATAGATTTTTGGCCAAAATATTATGTTTGCTCAAATGATATATGTATAGAGGTTACTTTGATCATTTGATCATTTGGTGTTTAAATACTTGAAAGGGGAGTGGGGGAGGAATTTAATGGAGTGAGAATAGCTTCACCCTTTTGTTTATATTTATTTTTTAAAATGGTAAACTTATCTGGCTTGAGTTCTGGTAAACGGTAAGCATGTTATATATGATACTAGGTGAAAACCCACGCGATGCCAGGGAAAAACATTAGGATAGTAATAAATAACAAATATGGTGCATACATTTGTAAATGATAAATGAAATAAATAAAAACAAAATTAAATTATTTTTTAGGATGAAAAACATAGAATGTTATTGAAAACATAATGGCAATTGTGCACACATAAATCAAATAGATAGATATTTATTGTTGTAGTAGAAAACATCCAATGTTCACTTCTCATAATGTTGCTTTTTCTCCCGTTCATACAAGTTCCTGAAATAAAGTAATGAGAAAATATGTTAATAAGATAAGTGAAAAATCAATTTAAAATATTTTAGAATAAGAATTACATAATGAATCTTAATTACCTGATGACTCTTTTCCTTTTTGAACTGTTTTCATTTTTAGGTTCAATAGCAGCAAGAATTTTTTAATGTGATGGTGAAACTTGATGAGAAAGTTGACTCACTCCAATGGTGGTTTGACTGTCATTTATAATGATATTATTGGGAAAGACATTGAGCGATTCTTTTTCTTATTAAAAAAATTATATATAGTTAGAATTTAAAAAAAAAATATGAAGTTTATGCGTAATAAACATATATTACCCTTTTATTGGTGATGTCATTTCTTGAGATATCTCCCTAAATTGTATCAGGTTGGATGTTTGAAACTGTATAATTTTCATAGCCACAAATTAAGTTGAAGTTATTGAGCTTCAGTCGGAAGATGTGAGTGGTATCGATGATTGAGAAATTATATAATTACAAAGTAATCATTGTAAGATTTTAAAACTAAACATTTAATAGAATACCTCGTTGGGTTGATTGGTTTTTAGCTTGCAAGCCTTTGCTCGAATTAAGTCTATTTCAAATTTATGATTTGTTCCTTCCTTGTGTTTGCGAATTGATTTGTGCAAGGCGTGAGCTTCACCGCATGTGCATTTTGTTATTAAACTTACAGTAAACAAACATAGTAGTGACATGGCTTTATCACACTATAAATTGAATGGAAAAACAAACACTAGTCAAATTTTGCCAACTTGTAATAGTTGCAATCTGAGGGGAGATTTCCACGCAAATATAAACCCGCAATATTCCCAACAGAAACAAACTTACTGGCACTTTTCTACCATCCCAATAGCTTCACAATATTAAAAAAAAAGAGTGATGCTACAATTACAAAAAAAATTATACGGTTTGTACCCTGGCGGGACGCACATCATAATACAATACCCTTAGAACATATTAATGGGTAAAAAATTTCAATAACCCTATCATTTTCCTTAAAAAAAATAATTGAACAAATAAAGAACCAGTTCCAAAACACACTTACATAAGAATCCTAATGGTGATTGAGTAATACCATTGCTTCTAGATACCGCAGTCTCTCTCTGTACATTTCCTCCCTCGCCTGCAACATAAATCAACGAATCATAATAATATATCCCAAATGGCCTTTGATTTTTCTTTTTCTTTTTTTTTTGTGTGCCAAATAATACACTTCTTAAATTTGCACCAATGATGTGAATTTACACTAAAATCACGGGTATGTGTCGTGATTTTTGTAATTATCAATTACTCAAATCTTGAACGCCAAATCCATGTTAAAAAATATCAGATAAATCAAATATTTCGTTGCCCAAGCCAACAAAACTCCTCAAAATGAGACCCTAGAGAGAGAAACGAATACCTGCATCAAGAAAAACACCCCCATTGCAGCCATATGCTCTCCAGACTGCACATGCTGAAAACCCGCAAAACGAATCTGCATCGCGAGCAACATCCCCAACACATACATACAATTGTACACAGCATACAACCTCATCGAATACCTCCCAAAAATTAATAAAACCAGCACATAAAGCGGAATCAAATTGATAATAAACACATACCAACCCCAGGCCGAAACCATATAAAAGTAGGCAAATGCCGAACCCAAATCCCATGCCAACGAACCCTTTTAAACATGGAAATAGATAAGGTAAGAAATTGTAAACTTACTTGATCAATTGCTCCAATAGTAGATATTGCTTTACCCGAATGTGAGAATCCCCGAAGATGTCCGTTAACAATTTTGTGATAATCCAAATGACCTCCACGAAAATCTTTTTATATTCCATATGCCTTTACACATTCCATCATCAAATAGGCAGCTAGCTGTATACTCTTTATTCATACATCATAACTAACGATGTAATTGAATTTATTTAGAAGTTCAATGTACCTGTAGTCTAATTGCCGTATGAAGATGAAGAATTGTTAGTTTAAGGATTGAAATCGGTTGTAGAGGACTTTTGAGGGTTTAATTTTGGCCGTTTGTTGTGAGGGTGTGAGGGTTTAATTTGAGACGTTAGCAGTAGAGTCACGTGGACACTCTAAACAAAGATAGACTTCACTCTCTTGTACAACATTTTAGAGTATAGTATAGATTTTGTTTTTGATAATATGCTGAAATGACTCTAGAGGATAATTAATTTTGCGCAAACTTGGCGTGACCTTGCCGCTTACGGGGGATTGTATTGGCACCCAATTGAGGAAATGTGGTACCAATTTTGCTCTCAAATTTTTCATTCTAATGAAATGATGTTTTGATTAATCATCAGAAGTGTCATTTCAACTAAAATATATTATATCGCACAATGTTTAGAGTTGGTCCAACGGTATCATATTTTCTTTTACACAACATATCCTCGCTATTTCTGTTTTCATATATAGTCTATAGAGAATAATAACGGATGAGCTGTCCAACCAAGGCCTTAAGAATCTTATATAAAAGATTTTTTTTCTGGTGCCATATAGAAGATAAGTGTTGTATAAACCAAAAAAAAAAAAAAAGATAAGTGTTAAATTGGAGTAGAGTGCAGTGGGTAGTGACACGAGAAGTGGGTGGGAGTGGTCAGAAAATGATAGCAGAAAACGTTCAAATGGGGAGAGACTTTTAAAACGTCAATGCCAGTCTACTTCCATATTGGTCTTTAGGTGGTTACCATTAACTTAATGATATTTGGGCTTGATCTGAGAGTGGTGGATGCCCACCTGAGTGGCTCGCTGGCTGTTAATTAGTCACAACACCCAACCTCTACTGATTGGCTATTGGCTTACGTCTTACCTTTTGTAGAAAAAGAATTATGAGTTTTATTGTTGAAGAATTGTCCACTTTCAATCGCGAGGTTCGTAAAATAAAAATTGGTGAAGTGGTATAAGACTGTTACTGAATAATTTTGAGTAGCATTGGCAAAATTATGGGTTGGGTTAAATATGCGCCGGACCAAATATGGGTTAGGTCAATTCATTGTTTTTTTTACTAAAGTAGGTATTACAATTCGAGGTATATATAAAAAAACTCATATTTTACTCACAACTTTTAAAAATGAGTAATATATTTGATTTGTATCTTTTAAAATTGGGCTCTATATTTGATTCTTAGCGTTGAAATATGCGCCCATATTTATCTCATAGCTTTGAAATATGGGACCCATATTTAGCTCATAGCTTTTAAATATGGGCCCCATATTTAGATGAGTGGGCTAATATGGGTTGTTTTATTATTTGGGCCACATTTTGCCACTACTAATTTTGAGGGTGGATTGAGTTTGATCTTCAGTTCGATCTTTGGCACTATCAAAATAATACTTAGTCAGTGAAAGTCACGAACCGCGAATGGGGATTAGTCGAAGTACGCGTAAGTTGGGTCGGACACCCCATAGTATACTACCCAAAAAAATAAAAAAATTGGCAGCATTTTGACTTCTACTGCCCCACACAGCGACGAGGCGGTCGACATGAAACCGAGATTTATGGGACGTGCGACTTGAGTGGGCAACCATGGCAAAGGGTATAATTAGTAGTGATAAATGGGCGGTTATGGACGGGTCAAAAATGGATTTGGACGGGTCAAAAGCGGGTCAGACAGAATAATTTGGGCGAATTGGATCGGGTTGACCCGTTTTTTTTTTTTGAAAAAACAATTATTATACCATATACAGATAAATATGGTATAATAATTTTGAAAAAAAATATACAAGTAAGTACTTAAATAAAAAAAATCTTTAAACTTTTTAGTAATTTGAGTTTTATTTCTGAGAGGTTCCAAAACCATTTTGACCTGCTAATGACCCGCCAACAAACCGTCTTATTGAACCGTTCAAACCATTCTGCCCCACAAACACAATTAATAGACCTCAAACACATTATTTTTGGTGGGTTATGGACGGTTTCATCCTCAAAAGCCCATATTGCCGGGTCTAGCTATAATTAAGCTTTGGATTAATTGTTATAATGGCGGCGTTGGTCACCCCACGTGGCTAAGTGATTCATTTAGGGGCGCAATTTAACGTGAATCCCTAGGATTAATTGTTATACTTATACGCACACATTTTTGTACACATAATATATATACTAATGGCAGAGACTTTCGCTATAGAGAGCCGAGTGAGTGACCAAATAGGGCTTTAACAATTTATACCTACCATGGAAAGGTCGGACAATTGATAAGTATTTCATTTGGGGCTCGTTTGGTTCGAGGTCTAGAAAGGGAATGGGAATCCAAGATTCCAAGAATTCTTAAATTTTTGGAATCTTGAATTCCTTTCCATTGTTTAGTTCAAACAAGAATTCTTTTTTCCCGACATCTAAAAATATTTTTCCATATTAGGAATAAATATCATTTAACTAAAATACCATTGTACTTGATTTGAGTGTGTGCGCGTGAGTGTGTGTGTGTATGTAAATGTATGTGTATGTGTGTGTGTGAGAGAGAGAGAGTGTGTGTGTGTGTATTTATGTGTGTGTGAGAGATAGAGGGAGAGAGTGTGTGTGTGCGTATGTGTGTGTGTGTGTGTGTGTGTGTGTGTGTGTGAGAGAGAGAGAGAGAGAGAGAGAGAGAGAGAATGTGTGTGTGTATGTGTGTATGTGATAGAGAGATAAAGAGAGTGTATGTATGTGTGTATGTGAGAGAGAGAGGGTGTGAATGTATTTGTGAGAGAGAGTGTAAGTGTGAGTTTATGTGAGATGGTATTTTTGTCTCATTACAAAAGTAAAGTAGAATGTCCGGGAATACGGGATTCCCCCCATTTTAAAGGGGAAAAGAGAGTTTCAATTTTGTGGGAATTCCAAATTCCAGGAATTCTAAGTTCCCCTTAAATCTCCAACCAAACATTGTAATTCTAAACGATGAGAATTCTAAACTCTAGGAATCTTAAATTCCTTTTCCAAACCTCGAACTAAACGAGCCCTTGATGTTATTTATAGGACATTGTGTTTCTCTCATATGGGATGTTACAAATTTTTGTAAATAAATAATCTTCGGTTGTATTCCATCATTTATATTTGGGAGGTGCTTTCTTGATGTAAAAAATCCTTACGTTTGTAATGGTATCATCATTTTTCTTACTGGTTATTGGGTTGTAAAAACAAAAAAAGTTCTTTTAGGGAGATAACTTCAAAACTTTAGGGTTAATTACACACTCCTCCTGAATATTATTTTCATTTTCACTTCACCACAATAATTTTTTATTTTCTTGCTTTAATCTCCCTCAACTTTCAAAACAACTTTAATTAACCCTAATGCTAACATTGTCAAATGTTTTGAAGAAAAATGACACGTGACTCTCATGTGACTTCTTTAGGGATACTATTGTCTTTTAACATTTTAGGTTAAAAACAACAAAAACCTCATTCTTCTTCTCTCTGTCTTTTACACATGCACATAGACTGATCTACACACATGCACACGAGCACGCATGCGCACAAAATTGTGCACACACACACACGTATATACACACACACACACACACATCTACGTGGATTTGGTAGTTTCGCAATGGGCATTGGGTTTTTATTTATTTGATTTTTTGTAGGTTTGTTAGAATTGGTATTGATTTCTCTCTCTTAGAGTTTTGCGGGTTGGTTAGAACGGGTATTAGGTTTTTTACTATTATTTTTTGTAGGTTGGATGAGAAAGGTAACGGGTGTTTGAATCGAGGGATTTTCTTTTAAAAGGGGGACATGATTAGGATATTGTATTGGGAGCTTTAATGACAAGCATTGGAGATGAGAGTTGTTCTTTATTCATTTCTGATTTTGAAAAAAAATCCATATTTTTTCAAATTTTAAAAAAATTGCATATTGAGTTTGAATAAAATGTTTTTATTAAAAAATTTGTTTTACATATTCACGAGTTCGATTTTTTTTTGTTGACCAATGATTTAAATATTTTTTGTCATGTTAAGATTTTTTTCAATGGTTTTTCTATTTTATAATTTTTTTTAAATACTTTAGTATTGTTAGATGTTTTATGTATTTTTTAATATTTTGAAATGTTTTCACTGTGTTTTTTAATATTTATGCAAAAAAATAACTCCAGATTATTTCATATTTTCTCACAAAAAATATAGATTTCTGTAAAATAAAAAAATTGTTTTTCTAATTTTTAGAAATTTAAAATTTCTCGAGAAAATTAATTAAAAAAAATGCATTAAATAGAGGTATAATTTTAGCGTTGAAAAAAGTTTAAATATTTCTTTTCCATTTTTTGGATTTTCTAATAGATTTTTTTCTATTTTTTCAGATTTTTTCAAAAGTTTTAGTATCGTTAAAAAAATTTCTGCAATTTTTTTTTATTTTTAAAAGATTTTGTATTTTTTTGGTTTCTCTCTCTCTCTGTCTCTCTCTCTCTCTCACACACACACACACACACATACATGGATTTATGTGGGTTTGAAATGGTTACTGGGGTTTACTTTCTTGGATTTTTTCACTTGAATTTGTTGTGTGTAGGTTTGATGAGAAAAACAATTGGTATTTAAATCAATGATTTTTTTTAAAGAGGAGGTGACGAGGGTATTGGACTCGGGGATTTAAAGAGAAGCATTGGAGAAGGTAATTTTTTTAATATTTTATCACGATTTAATATTTTTTTAAATTATTGCAAAAAAATCATATTATTTCAAAATTTTAAAAATAATTCAAATTTTGAGTTTGAATAAAATGTTTTTCTCCAAAATATTTTAAATATTCGTGAGTTTGTATTTTTTTTGCTAACAAATGATTTAAATAATTTTTTTGTCATTTTTATTTTTGTAATCGTTTTTATTTTTTCCCAGATTTTATAAATTATTTCGTATTTTTAAATGTGTTTCTAAATTTTTAGCATTTCTAAATACACTCTTTGTTTTTTAAATGTTTATGGAATAATAAAACATTGCATTTTTTTCTTGCTTCACAAAACTTTTGAAATTTGCGCGAAAAAATCAATATTTTTTTCTTTTTAAATTTTTATTAATTAATCCATAAAACTAATAATAAAATGCATTAAAATTTGAAGATAGAATTTTAGTGTTTTCAAATGTCTTAAATATTTTATTTATTAGTTCCCTATTTTCAAATAGTTTTTTTCTATTTTTCATATTTTTTTTTTCAATAGTCTTAGTGATTCAACATTTTTTCTGCAATTTTGAGTATATTTAAATGTAATTTCCATCAAATTATATAAATATTTTTTTGTCATTTTAGAATTTTTTTTACATATGTTTTATATATTGTAATTTCAAACGCACTAGATATTTTACTTGTTTGTATATATATATTGTCATTTCAAATGCACTGAATATTTTACTTGTAATTTTCACACTTTAATAAAAATTAGTAATTTTTAGATTTCTAAATGTTATCTAATCGTTAGAAATTCTAAATATATATTTTTTATAATTTTTAAATGTTTAACTATATTTCCTAATTTCTATGGTTCTTAAAGTTTTTTTAGTATTTTCAAGAATTTTTAAATTATTTTTTTTCGTATTCTCCTTTTTGTCAAATGATTTTGCTATATTGCTGTAGGATGGACTATGTCTGGAAAAACTTGGGAGAGACTACAAGCGCTATAGAGCAAGCTCATAAAGGGATTGTTTGAAGGAATCGGTTTGGTTTGGTTTGGTTTGAATGGCGGATACCAAGACATCATTAAGATATTTTACTATAACATTCTAAATACACCAAGTGAAGTACCAAGACAACCCGAATGAGAACTATTCGAACAACCTCAACACAAGATATTCTCAAGCAATGATTTTTGGCGCAAAATATCTTATCTTCCATAAAATATCTGAGTCATGTCATATCATACCTAAGATGTCAAATCAACAACATATCTTAACTAACATTATCAATGTTTTGAAGAAAAATGGCACGTGGCTCTCATAATATTTTTTAGGAGTGTTTTTGTCTTTTAACATTTACGACTTAAAACAACAAATCCCTTAGTATCTTCTCTCTCTCTCTCTCTCTCTCTCTCTCTCTCTCTCTCTCTCTCACACACACACACACACACACACACAGAGATCTATACACGCGACGGACCCATACACATGAATACGCACAAATCTATAGTCACACACGGATCTACACACACGCGCGCGCATGAATTCACACACATCTACATGTATTTTATGTGAATTTGAAATGAGTATTGGGGTTTAGTTTCTTGAAGCATCTATGATTTTGTTAGAAGTGGTATTGGTTTCTCTCTCTTGGATTTTTATGGGTTGGTTGAATGGGTATTGGGTTTTTTCACTTGGCTGTTTGTGGGTTTGATGGAAAAGGTAATGGGTATTTGAATCAATGGATTGTATTAAGCCGGGGGGGGGGGGGTGACGAGGATATTGGATTGGGGGATTTAATGAGAAGCATTGGCGAAGATAATATATTTTTTATATTTTTTTAGGATTTGATATTTTTTCAAACTATTGCAATATTATTTCACATGTTAAAAAAAATTGAAAATTTTTTAGTCTAAATAAAAAAAATCCCCAAAAATTAAAAAATATTATAAATATTTATGAGTTTGAATTTTTGTGTTAACAAATGATTTAATATTTTTTGTCGTCTTCAAATTTAGTATTTTTTTAATATATCCTCAATTCTTTTAAATGTTTATGTAACAATAAAACTCTGTATTTTATTATTATTTCCCAATAGAATCTAGATTTGCGCAAAAAAACAAATATATATTTTTATTTTTAAAAGAAATAATGTCTCCGTACAACTAATAATAAAATGTTTTAAAAATTTTAAGATAGATTTTAAGTGTTTTTAAATATCTTAAATATTTTTTTATTATCTTTCTATTTTTAAGTTTTTCTTTTCTATTTTTCATATTTTTCAATAGTTTTAGTAATTCGATTTTTTTCTGCAAATTTATGAATATTTAAATGTAATTTTTGTCAAGTTTTATAATTATTTATTTGTCATTTTAGAAATTTGTTAAATGTGTTTTGTATTTTTTATATTTTTTAATAGCTTACATATTGTTTTCTTTATATATATATATATATATATATATATATATATAGAGAGAGAGAGAGAGAGAGAGAGAGAGTTTGGCTCCTGTACGGATTTAAGAATGCAGATAGAATGCCGATTAACTATCTTCCAAAAATGTCTTTGGACCGCATTTGTCTTTTATGGACCGCTTAGGGACCACGTTCTCTTTCTAAGGTTTTTAGGAATATTAATTTCTACCCCAATGATTTCTAAGGTCTTTTAAGCTTATTTTTAACGTCTAAATTAATCTGGGAGTCTAAGAGAAGCTTTAGAGCTACTACTTCTTTGATTTCTTCCATCACTATCGTACTAAAATTCGGAATAATGAGGATTATCTATATATATGTTTTGTTAAGGGAGTCTAGAAATTGCAAGTGATTTTGAAGAAAAATATTCTAGCCTTAAATACCTTATGCGTTATTGCGATTTTATCAGTCTAGTTTCTTTATATATCTGATTAACAATATCAAATATATCATTTTCTATAAAGTTGTCTAAATCATTAATACCATAGAATGACAAAACTCTACGATATGTTCTAGGGGCAGTTGTTTTTATGTTTTTAAGAAGATGACGTATTCCTCCTGATCTAATTAAAATAGTTCTTGTTTTAGCTAACCGTTTGCGTCTAATATATTTTAATACGTTTGTACTATCTTCAAGTATTCTAGTGTATTCTTGATATTTTTCTGGTTTAGAAAGTTATTTTCCGAAGTCTACAATTCTTAACTTTTGTTTAAAGAGATCTCGGATCCCTGGTCTAATTATTTATATTCTAGGTACTTCACGTACTAAACACTCAATAACCTGGTCTATATATTTGAAAGTACCACCCGCGTATGTTAAAGCATATTCTATAAGTTCTTTATCTTTAGGGTCTGTTAGAGTCCACTCTTGGATTTCTCTTGTTAAGTCCAGATTTTTTTGGTTAACAAATGCTAAAATGTATGTAATGATTTGTAGGCTCATGCAAATTTCTTTGGATTAAAATAATAATATGTAAAATATCTAGGGGTTTGGTTCGAGTTTATACCTTCCTTCTGGTCTATAATATCTTTATCTTTTTTCCTTCGTCTCTTTAGCTTTGTTACTATTCTTCTCCGGTCTGGGCCTCCTACAACTCTCTCTTTATGTGTTGCACCTCAACCCACTATTTTGGCATTGGACTCGTTTTCTGCTTGTACGCCACTACGCCTAATTCCCACCTGCCTAACGGCTCACGACAAATCAGCACCTGACGACGGTTCAACAGTATAACACCTACGTGCTACACCAGAGGTTCCACACAATAGTTCTCTATGAATAGAAAGTTGGAGACATTTGAAGAATAATAACAACTTAACATAAGAGATTTCTGGAAAAGAAAATACTTTTATTGCACAACATAAGTAAATACAACTCTCACCATTCCCCTAACTATATGGGGTTTACTCACTCATATACATGTTATTCTCTCTAAGCTTACTCACTCTCTCTAACTTCTAATCTTCGATACCTTCTTACAAACTGGACGCTCCCTTTTATAATCATAATGGCACTATATTTGACTGCCAATCGGAGGCTAAAAGCTAACCGATTTAAAGAAATACAATTATTAAAGCATCTTTGTCTTTTACCAATAATTTTGGTAGGAGGAGTTGTCGAATGGCCCATGTGGGGCAGGTCTTCATCGTCTTATGATTGCAACGAATCTTTTGCTTTGTAGAAAGCAGTCTAAATAATTGAGTATTAAGTCTTTGATAATTCGTTGAGTAAGGTGGGACCCTTCTCTGTCCCATCTTCGTCTTCTTTTGCCTTGTCTTTGTCTTCATCCGGTAGAGCATTATTATTGAATAATTCATTAATGAGGCCTACCACTTTAAGGCTATATGGAAAAGTTATCTCTATCGTGTTATTGGATTCTTTCTTGAGCCTTCCATTGAATGACTCATCAACTTAGATAATGAGGTCTTCTTTATGGTATGTAGTGTACCATTCGTATTCACTTGTTAACGGTTCCATGATTTCTATCGTCTTCATAGCTTGGGGAATCTGGAGTTAGAACTTATTAAGAATTAAATCTTTAGTCTCATCTTCGGATAACATCTCAACGTCTTCAAATGAATAATTATAAAATCTAATGGGTCTAAATCCTTCAACTTTCATTCCTCTACAGGAACTTGAATCAATCTGGTAGATCCTGGAAAACAGGGGAAAAAAGTCTTTTACCTTCGTGAAATACTCATGGACTATTTTTTCAAGAGCAATAGAGTCTTCTACAGTCTTTATCTGGACGAGTTCAATGAACCCATAGTCTGCTAGGGTTATCTGGGATATTTCTGCCTTTCCAAAAAGATAAATTTTTAGAACATCTTTGAAGAAACCTCTAATCATTAAGGCGTATCCATTAGTCTCGGATAATAACATATTGAAATGTTCAATAATGCTATTAGCTTCTTTTTGGCAGTCTTCTAAAATTGAAAGATTATTATGACCAAATTGTATAACAATATTAGTCTTAAAGGTCTTTTTCTGATAACAAAAATTATCAGTTGGTCTAATTTTGGAGGATTCTCCAAGAGTCTGAGCATATGTTTGAGTCTGAGGTCTAGGAGTAGCAGTACCACTAAGTTGAGTAACTGCAAGTCTTTGCGTTCTCATAAATCTGGCAACAACTACCAAATTCTGCTTGAATTCTACCCATAGTCTATTCTTTACATTCCACCATAGGGAATCTATAAGAGTATTCTCATCATCTGAAAATTCTCTTCTAAATTTAATTAAGTCTAGGTATCTTTAGTCTGGTCTATATTAGGGAAAATACATCTTCCCAATAAGTCTATTCTGGGAAACAATCTCATGCCTAGATTTTCCAGAAGGAACTAAGATATCATCAAAGTTCTCTAGGATTGGTCTTTCTTGATAGTCTTAAATATGAGTATGTCTTTGCGTTACACCATCATTTGGTCTTACGCGTCTAAGATAGTCTGCAACATCTTCTTTGTTCAGTCTATTGGTTTGAGAGGAACTCATGATGTATAGGTCTTCTGTTTGCAACATAAAATATGAGATCATATTAGTGTTAGCAAATATTCGTTCTCTTGATATGATGTATATAATGGTATTTTTACTTCCCTGAATATGTATAACAGAGAAGTCATAACCATTAAGCAATTGTTGACATCTAATAAGTCTATTAGTCCTTGATTGGACAAGTCTAAGTCTATAAATTTTACTGCATAAGAAGAGTCAGTATAAATAGTAAAATATTTAGGTGTAAGAAAAAACATATATTTTTCTATTACCCTTACTATAGCTAAAACTTCTCTTTCATGGGAAGTCTATTTTATTTCTGGATTAGTAAAAGTTCTAGAACAATATCTACAAAGTTTCTTCTGTTTTGTCTCACGATCAATGGAAAAGTATACTTCTCCCCATTGTTTATCAGATGCATCTGTTTCTACTATAAATTGGTCTTCAACATTGGGCAGTTTAAGTAAAGGGATATTTTTTTACTGCTTCTTTAATTTGTCTTATAACTTCAAAATCATCTTTAGTCCAATAAAAAGGGTTAGTCTTGTCTGTTCCTTTTAATTTGTATGTTAGGCTTTTTCTTTTTGAAGAAGGGTCTTTAATAAAGTTTGCAACACAATTGTTGATACCAAAATTAATATGCTGATGTGGACGAATAATACGAAGACACGTGTCAATCTACATGGCACAATAGTAGCGAGGAAGTTAATTCCTTCAACCATTTCATATTCTCTCCGAGCTATGAGGAAGACACCCCGAGGAACTCCATCATCCCGAGATACTACATGCACTCCGAGGAACTCTTGATCAACGAGCAACTAAGGCGGTCCGAGCTGCATCTCGACCGTATCATTAATTACCAGACGGACAACTGTTTAACTATTCATTGAATGTTTATATTCTTGACGCCCACGCTACATTAAATGTATTACCCTTTCATATGTATGTCATTTAATGTATCGAACCTTTCATGTACAGCCTCAAGGCTATAAATACCTTGTATCATCCTCATTCAGGGGGGACCGGAATTTCTTGAGAGAACTTGTAATCAAGAATTCTGCAAACACTCAGCAATAACATAACAGTGGACGTAGGCTTTATTCCTAGCCGAACCACTTTAAAAATCTTTGTCTTATTTATTTATCTGTGATTGAATAATTAAAGCAATCTAGTTTTTTACATCAACAGATTGGCGCCGTCTATGGGAAACGACTGTTACTATCGTTTTTCATAAAAAATCATTTGTCATCAATGGCAGATAATCCAGAATCCAGTAATCGAAACGCTGGAAATACTGGAAATCCTCCAAATCCATCTGCATCTCCAGATCTGGCCGGAATTATGACAAATCTGGCTCAAGGACAAACCGCCATGCAAGAATCTATGAGGCAACTCCTTCAAACTCTTCAAGGCGATGCACTTACTTATTCAGGGCAAAGGAGTGATCGTGGGCAATCGCGATCCAGACGTACTGGGTCATATCGCAATGGAGAATCTAATGATTCTTCTTATCAACCTGGGCGAACTTCATCAATACGTGCTACAGATACAGATCAACCTACATCTCTCTCTCCGGAGAGAACCAGTGCCTTGGAAAGATTAAGCCGGGTATCTCCTTTCAGTCGGTTAGGACCAAGGAGAAACATGAGTCCACCTAGAGCTCCATCGAGAAGCTTTCGACCACCATTACGTTTGAGAGAAGGATCAGCACAATCACGACCAGCTACTCGTCGAGATAAATCTCAGGAAGCTACGTCAGAGCAATCAATTGCTCGGACTAAGCGGCCTGAGGAAGGAAATGAAACATGGAAAGGTTCCATTCAGCGGTTGGAGGATAGACTGGGAGAAATGGCTAAGGCAAGAAACCCCTTACAGAGAACTTTTGTTCAAGGAACACCTTTTGTGCAAGCCATTGTGGATTTTCCTACACCGTCGAAATTCAAAGCACCTATAGTGACCCCCAAGTATGATGGAAAGATAGATCATGTTCTTCATATAGAACAATACCAAGTTGCTGCCGATATCTATGCCGTCCCCGACGAGATGAGGTGTAGAGCATTCTCGGGAACTCTTACCGGATCTGCACAGATATGGTATAATAATCTTCCTCGGGGTAAGATTTTAACTTTTATTCAATTAGCCGAGTTGTTCATTGGCAATTTTTGTTTTGGGGCGAAGCCAGTAAAGCGAGTAGCACACTTGCTAAGTGTTAGACAAAAATCAGGTGAAAGTACTAGAGATTACATAACTCGTTTTAATAACGAGAAGTTGGAAGTCATAGATTACGAAGAAAAGACAACAATCACTGCTTTGATGAGTGGTTTGTTGCCTAATAAGTTATACTACACTTTGGCCAAAGATCCACCTAAAACTATGTCGGAGTTGATGGCAAAAGCGGCCAAAATCATGAATGTCGAGGAGGCTATGGCTGCAAAGAAGAATATGGATAAAGAAACCAAGGTGGAGGTCGACAAGTCTAAGAAGAAAGAGCAGAAAGGTAATGGTGGTGACAAGCACTCCAAGAACAATAGAACGTCATGGGAAGTCCTAAAGAAGTACGACAATTATACTCCATTGAAAATGGGTATTAATCATGTTTTGGAAGAAATCAAGAATAGCGAGGAAATCAAGTGGCCAGAAAAACTGAGGACAAATCCTGATTTGAGGAATAAGGCCAAATACTGCGAGTTTCACAAAGATCACGGCCATATGACCAAAAATTGCATAGCCCTTCAGAACGAGATTGAAACGCTCATCCGAAGAGGAAAATTATCAAAATATGTAGATCGCAGGGGTGAGAGGAAGAATGATGATAGAACTAGAGAAAGATCTAGATCTCCTCGTCATACAGAGGAGAAAAAGAAGAGGGACCACGAAGATGATCCAGATGATGACCCTGATCTTCCCAAGAAGCCAAGGCAGCCTGAACGAGAGGTATTTTCCATACGTTTTGTGTCATTTGATTGTAATGTTATTACAGGAGGAGATGCAGGAGGAGGAAACCTTACTGTAGAAAGAAAGGCTTACCTCGGGGAGGCTCAAGATTGTTCGTATATTCAGCGAATCAATCTGGCCAAGGATGATCGTCCGAGGAAAGTAAACAAAGAGAAGCTAGTCATTGGGTTTTCAAAAAACGACTTGGCAGGTATTCTTTACCCTCATGACGATCCTTTGGTGATCAAAATGAGGATGAAAGAGGTGGTGATTTCAAGAGTGTTAGTAGACAACGGTAGTTCGGCAGACATAATGTACTATTCATGCTTTGATAGCTTGAATTTAAAATTATCTCAATTGGAACCTTATCATAGGCCCCTTCTGGGTTTTGCTGGCGAGAAAGTTTTTCCACTTGGGACGATCAAGTTGGATATACTCATTGGAACTTGGCCTGCTTGTCGAACAGAAAGAATACGCTTCTTTGTGATGGATAAGAATGTACAGTCAGCCTACAACATCATCATGGGAAGAGTTGGATTGAAGAAGTTCGAAGCAGTTCCATCTACAGTACATCAGTGTTTCAAATTCCCAACGAATTTTGGAGTCGGAATTATGAAAGGTGATCAAAAAGTAGCTCGGGAATGTTATTATTCGTCTGCCGAGCAAGAGGAACTTGAAGAATCAAGGAAAAAGACTACTACTTACCAAGTGGAGGAAGGTACAAAAATTGAAACTCTTGATCCTAGGGATGAATCTCAACTTGTAAAAGGACAGGTGGTGGAATCTACAGAAAATGTTATTCTGGACGACGAGCATCCTGAATGAGTAAACCAGATAGGATCTTCGTTGGATGTTTCAATAAAACAGGAGTTGATAACTTTTTTGAGAAACAGGAAAAATACTTTTGCTTGGAGTCATGAAGACATGCCAGGAATAGATCCAAACTTCTTATGTCATGAGCTCAATGTGAATAAGGAGATCAAGCCTGTGAAGCAGAGAAGAAGAGTGTTTAGTCCCGAGAAGAACCAAGCCATACAAGAGGAGGTCGAAAAGCTCCAGAAAGCCCAATTCATTGAAGATGTGAAATATCCAGATTGGTTGGCAAATGTGGTGATGGTAAAAAAGAAGAATAATAAATGGAGAATGTGTGTTGATTTCACTGATCTTAACAAGGCATGTCCTAAAGATCATTTTCCATTGCCCAGAATCGATTAGCTAGTGGATGCTACCTCGGGACATGAGCTGCTCAGCTTCATGGATGCATACTCTGGCTACAATCAGATCAAAATGAAACCTGAAGACAGGGAAAGTACTTCTTTTATTACCCCAAGGGGAACTTATTGTTATAATGTTATGCCTTTTGGTTTAAAAAATGCAGGTGCAACATATCAGTGGTTGATGAACAAGGTTTTTGCCGAACAAATCAGCTGCAACATGGAGGTCTATGTCGACGACATGCTCACTAAAAGCAAGAGAGCTACTGATCATCTAGTTGACTTAGGCCAGACCTTTGATCAACTGGATAAATACCAAATGAAGCTCAACCCGACGAAGTGTACCTTTGGAGTACGAGAAGGAATGTTCCTCGGATACATCGTCAACCAAAGAGGCATTGAGGCAAATCCAGAAAAGATCAAAGCTCTTTTAGGGCTGCGATCCCCAACGACGAGGAAAGAAGTACAGATTCTTACAGGACGAGTTGCAGAGCTCAACAGATTTGTATCCCGAGCAACTGATAAATGCCTCCCATTCTTTAAAACACTGCGAAAAAGTTTTGAGTGGACTGATGAATGTGAGAAGGCCTTTCAAGATTTGAAGAAGTATTTGGGAGCCCCACCATTATTGTCCTGGCCAATAACCGGAGAGAGATTGTACTTGTATCTGGTCGTATCAGAGAATGCAGTCAGCTCTGCATTGATCAGGTTGGAGAATGGAGTTCAGAAACCTATCTACTACACAAGTAAAGCTTTCCGAGGTGCAGAAATCAGGTACCCAAAGCTAGAAAAATTGGCACTGGCACTAATCGAAGCAAGTAGAAGAATGAGGCCATATTTCCAGGCCCATACCATTATTGTGTACACCGACATGCCGTTAAGGCAAGCCCTTCACAAGCCAGAAAAATCAGGAAGACTGATGTATTGGGCGATAGAACTTGGTGAATATGATATCGTGTATGAACCCAGATCATCCTTAAAAGGGCAAGCTGTAGCAGATTTTATAGCAGAGTTCACATACCCTGATACCCCCGAGGAACAAAAGGTGCTTGCTGACCAACCTGTGGATGATACAGGATCAACAGACACAGGTCCAGACCAACTAAGGTTGGTAAAAGGACTTGTGGATGTAGAAAAATCATCATATTCAAACCCAGACCAACTCCGGTTTGTAAAAGGGCACGAACAGATGACCGACGAGGAACGAAAGATACCAGGGGATGATGAAAGAAAACAACAGATATTTTACCGAGGAGTTCTGAAAGATAAGAAATTTGAAGACGAGTTACCTACATGGAGATTATATGTAGATGGATCATCTTGCACAGCTGGTTGTGGAGCAGGGATTGTTTTAAACACCCCAGATGATATTGACATGGAATATGCCTTGTGATTCCAATTCAAGGCTTCCAATAATGAAGCTGAGTATGAGGCCATGATAGCAGGTTTTCATTTGGCGAAAGTTATGGAGGCACGACAAATAATTGTTTTCATTGATTCTCAATTAATTGTGAATCAAATGATGGGAATATATGCAGTTAAGGGAGAATTAATGGTGAAGTACCATGCAAAGGTGATGGAGTTATTGACAGAATTTGATGCTATTCAATTGGTGAGAATACCGAGGATGGAGAATGCTAGAGCAGACGCATTGGCCCGATTAGCGTCAGCTACGCGCACCGAGATGCAAAGAACGATACCAATTGAAGTATTAGAAAGTCGGAGCATAGAAGAAGATCTGACGGTGAAGATTATTACCCTTGATTTAGGACCATCTTGGATGGATCCTATCAGGGCATACATTGAAGAAGGAGAATTACCAGAGGACAAGCTAGCTGCCAAGAAATTGAAGTATAAAGTTGCTCGGTATGTGTTAACTAATGGTGTTTTGTATAGACGAGGAATTATGGCAGGTTTGCAGAGATGTGTGCATCCATCAGAAGTCAAGGAATTGGTTGAAGAAATTCATGAAGGATCTTGTGGAGCTCATGTAGCAGGTCGGACACTTTTGCAAAGGGTAATGACACAGGGATATTACTAGCCGACGATGAGGGCTGATTGTATAGCCTATACCAAGAAGTGTGACAAGTGCCAACGTTTTTCCTCCATCCGAAGAACTCCACAAGTATTGTTGACACCCATAACTTCACCTTGGACATTTGCCATGTGGGGGGTTGATTTGGTTGGACCATTGCCGACGACCCGAGGAAGGTTCAAGTACCTCGTCGTGGCAGTGGATTACTTTACTAAGTGGGTGGAAGCTGAACCACTAATCGATATGACGTACGAGAAGGTATATCAGTTCATTTGGAAGAACATCATTTGTCGATATGGTCTCCCCCATGCTTTCATCACAGACCATGGAACACAATTCGATAATGAAGAATTTGCTGCCTATTGTCATCAGTCGAACATTTTGAAGTTTCATTCAGCACCAGGCCATCCCCAAAGCAATGGACAGAGTGAGGTGACAAACAGAACATTACTAAATGGTTTGAAGAAGAGGTTAAGTGAAGCTAAAGCAAATTGGATTAATGAGCTCCAATCAGTATTATGGGCTTACCGAACAACTCCCCGAGCAGCAACTGGAGAATCACCATATATGCTAGCATTTGGAAGTGAGGCTGTGATTCCTGCCGAGTTGGGTCTCCCAACTCATAGAGTGCTGAATTTCAATTCCCCAGTCAGCGATTTGATGAGAAGACTGGATTTGGATATGCTCGAGGAGGTTAGAGAAGAGGCAGCCATTAGGAATGCTGCTTGCCAACAACGTACAGCTCTGTTCTACAACAAAAGGGTGAAGAAATGTGACTTAAAAGAAGGGGATTATGTGCTAAAGAAAGTCATTCAGAAGCAAAATAAGTTGAAAGCAAACTGGCATGGACCTTACCGAGTTACAGAGGTTGTTCGACCAGGAACTTACAGAATAGCAACTCTAGAGGGAGAAGAATTTAAGAATGCATGGAATGCTGAACACCTGCGCAAGTATTATCAGTAATGTAAAATGTAAAGCATTTCCTTCATTATGAATAAAACGAGGATGTTTCACCATTTTCTTTCCGTTGAAAGTTTTTCGGGGAATACTAGTGTGTAATACACTACGCATAAAAAATACTCCTTTGGTTAGGAGGCGACACTAGTGTGACCAACTACGGTTGGTAAGATATCTAGTGGACAGTTCGAAAGAACCAAAAAATGCTCCTTTGGTTAGGAGGCGACACTAGTGTGACCAACTACGGTTGGTAAGATATCTAGTGGAAAGTTCGAAAGAACCAAAAAATACTCCTTTGGTTAGGAGGCGACACTAGTGTGACCAACTACGGTTGGTAAGATATCTAGTGGACAGTTCGAAAGAACCAAAAAATACTCCTTTGGTTAGGAGACGACACTAGTGTGACCAACTACGGTTGGTAAGATATCTAGTGGACAGTTCGAAAGAACCAAAAAATACTCCTTTGGTTAGGAGGCGACACTAGTGTGACCAACTACGGTTGGTAAGATCTCTAGTGGACAGTTCGAAAGAACCACTACTACTCCTTTGGTTAAGAGGTGTACACCATCATGATCAATTACAGTTGGTAAGATAAAAATATACTCTCACATTACAACTTATGTTGGTCGGGAGGTAAGATTATTACAAAAAAATTCTTTGAAGAACAAAATGTTCCAAAATACACCAAGTATAGTTGGTCGGGGAAGTATAGTTGGTCGGGGATAAAAACCCACTAACTGTAGTTGATCGACGAGGATAAGTTATTGACCTTGGTTGGTCGGACACATTTTATGAAAATATTTGAAAGTGAACCAAGTATGGCTGGTCGGGGATAAAGACCCATCAACTGTAGTTGGTCGACAAACATTATTTATCCACCCTGGTTGGTTGGAAACAGTTTGAACATTTTATACTCATTACTTTATTATTAAGTGATTGAACAACCTTGATACTTGTAACTTTTTATTAAGTTGCTCGATGAACAATATTATTGTTATCTTTTTAACAGATACATATGCACAAATATAAAGGTGTTTGATAAACACAAGACAACAGCAAAATTTACAAACAGAAAATGAAAGTCTTTTCATTAAAATTCAAAATAAATTACAAGTTACATGAATGCACTAACTATTACATTGATAGTCCTATTCTATTGGTTTCTTGCCCTTTGCTTTAGAAATAGGCTCTTCGCCGGTAGGAGGATCTTCCAGGCAAGGGGGAGAATTAATAAAGTTCAAGTCCTTCAACATTCTGACATTCATTATTGAAGGTGTCTCCATCAGATGCTCTGGACGAGATACTTCGATTTGGGAATTAAGGCTATAATCACCGAGGTATTTTGAAATTAAACTACAAGGAATGGAACGAGCTGGGATCCAGGCCATGTCCAATTTAAAAGGTGGCACAGGCAAGTCTAATAATCCTGGAGCATGATAATCCCATAAAAAATGCCCTTGCTCCATTTTTAACACACCCAGTGCATTCAACCACCCCTGCTTATAACCTTCATTGTTGGCATGTTCAATACGAGCATCCAAGTGAACAAGAGCTTCATTATATCCTGCCATCCAGAATTCCCTGGGTTGCTTATGAAATTGAAAGGTTAATCTATCCAATTATTCGAGAAGGTTTTTGGCAAAAAGATCCTTAGTATGTAGAGCAGACTTCGTTGCAGTAAGTTGATCTTCCAAGGATAGATTTTTCTTGGATATTTCTGATAGAGCTCGATCTTTGACATTTAATTGGAATGCCTGAGTTTCCAAAGTAGATTGGGTACGAGCCTCTTCAACATTGCGACTAAGAACTCTTGATCGGCTCCGAGAAGCGACTGGAGAACCTTGTTCCTCGACAACATTTTGAACAGCTCTTCCTCGCCCCCGAGAACCTCTACCTCGTCCCCGAGCAGTCCCAGAAGCAGCAGATCTTCTTAAGTCATCCAGTTCTTGCCTTAATTTGGCATTTTCGACCTCTAAGAATGAGAAACATTCATCAGTAACTGGCACTAAAGCAGTGGAAGATGATGCTGTAGATTCATACTGAGCCAACTTTTTCTGCAAATTATTGTTCTCCTGTTCCAACAACTTAGCAATCTGCCTGCAGGCCTCAACCTCACCTTTTAGAGTTCTTTCCCTAATATCATATCCAGCAAGGATCTTTTTATGGCCTGTTTCAGAAGAGAGCTACTGATATCTATTTTCATATTCCTTGTGCAGCAAAGCAGTTGATTCATTATGTTGATTCTGAAGATCTTCTAAGCTACAATGAAGTTCCTCGATCAATTCGTAGTATGCCACATTATTGGCCACAGATCTATCAAGTAAAGCCTTCAGGTACCGGTAAGCCTCAACTGCTTGTTTTGAGGGATCGTGACCAAGGATGTCGACAATCTCTGATACACTTAGGTCTGTATGACCAGCTTTATAATAACCATTGCATTGTCGCATCAACTCAGTATTAGGAGCAGATATCAATTCCATTCTGGCCAAAAACTAATAAAGAAGAGGAAGCAGGAGTTAATAAATAAAAGCAGACAGAGTATCAATAATGAAGAGGAACGAAGATGTATTTTATTAGATCATCAAAAGGTTACATTGTTCGATTACAAGTAATGAAATATAGAAATGATACCGAACAACTTCACACCTTTTCCTTGTCCCCCAAGACTTTCTCGGGAGGCTAGGACGAGGAGCTTGGTTGCTCGGTAGTAACCGCGACTTGATCGGCAGGAATCTTCTCAGGAGGAGGAGGCATGGAAGAAATGTCCTCGGTGGAAGAGGGTTGAGAGGCAGAGACCTGATCACCCATGGCTATAGAAGATTCATCAGAAACAGGCTCATCTTCTTCTTCCTCCACAATTGCTGGAGGAGGACCAGGGAGGTGTAGTTGGAATAGCTCAGAATCGTCTTTAATCTTCAACTCTTACAGAGCAGCTACCCAGCCATCATGGAAGTATTTCAACTTCCCATATTGAACTTGGGATGTCATTGCAACAATTCCCTTATCCCATCCTTTCTCCCAGCCAGCACTGAAGGATTTTTTGACTGCAACCTTTCTTCTCAATTTCTCCGAGGAGAGCTTCACGTCCAATTCTTCTTTTTTACTTTTGATATCTGGCAGGACGAGAAACTCCTCCTCTGCTTTCTTCAACTTATCTTCAAGCTCTCCAAAATTCTTGAGATTGTCATCATATTTTTTATGCTCAACCTCCAAACTTTTTACTTTATTCTCCAAACCTTTGGAGATCTCGGCCAACTTCACTTTCTCGGCTTCAACTATTGACAACTTTTTCTCCCAAGCAGTCTTATCCTCATTGTACTGTTGGTGAGATTCCTTCAAGGATTGGGTCAAACCCAACAGAGCATCCTCTACACCAGACGAGGAACTAGAGGCTTTAATTACCTCGTCCTTCTTCACAATGTTATTAAAACAGTTCACCAGCTGAAAGAGGAGAAAAATAGTAAGTCAGTGCAAAAATACAAATACTCAAAGAAAGAAAGAAAACCCAGAGTATGAGAAATTTACCGAAGCAAGGTGACGAGTAGCTAGGGATGTCAGCATATCCCTGGAGATATTTTCATCAATTCCTTGGACCTCGGGTATGATCCAAGTTTTTACCGAGCTCATTTCAGAGCTCGGAGGAATGATGGTTGGAACACCAACAACACCAGATGGTGGGGAAGAGGCAGTTTCAGCCAAATTGACTGAGGATGATTTCCTCAATCTTCTCAAAGGGACTTCAGCAGCTTCAACCAAAGAAGAACTCTTGGTCGCAGAGATGGTAATCACTTCTATAGGAGCAACTTTCTTGCTCGGAGCCACTGGGGGCTTCTCGGCAGCTTTAGAGCGTGCAACATCCACTTTCTTAGTTCCCTCTGGGACATCAGTTTTGCTCTTCTTAGCCCCAACAACAGAAGTAACATCATCAAAGAAAGCAGGAGGAGCTCTTTTCTTACCCATCCTTTGACTTAAAGGAAGATGAGAATCTGAAGAAGAGTCCTCTGGAGTGGAAGCTGGCTCAACAGGGCGAGCAGTATAAGAGGTTGTATAGCTCTTATACTGTAGCAAGTATGATGCAAACCTAATGTGCTCGTCTGCAACGTTCTTATGCAAACCCCAGATAAGTTTCAGATGCTTGATATTAACTTCTGATTCCTTTGGAGTTTTTCTTTTGCTATCAACTGCAAATAAATGCATACTGAGATATCAGTCATACATTTTGTCAAACATGATAAAAGCATAATTTCATAAGTAAAATAAAATGAAAAATAAACCTATCCCATTGCCATATGGGGGGCATCTGGGACCGTTGTATACTCCATCTCCAACTAAAGGGGCATATTGCTAATTTTTTATAACCAACCCATGTTCAAAATAATCTCTATTTGAATCAGGGAGGTTAACTACAAGGGCTCTATTCAAAAACCTAGTTTTTAAGTAATAAATATTATCTAGAGTGGCCCACTTATAGCAGTACATAATTTCAGGGATCCCTATACAAGTCCCATGGGTTAAATTTAATTTGTACACCCCATTAATTATTTTCCATGAATTGGGGGCTATTTTTACAGGGACAAGATCAAAATACTGACAAAACTCAAGACACAATGGGTTTGGTGGAAAAGAAAATTCACATTCAGCAACAAAAAGACTGGGGAACCAATGTCCCTCAGCCAATCGAAAGTAATCTAAAGGCTCAGAAAGAACCTCTAGAGTTACCCACGAAGGAATGGAAAAATCAGAACGAAATTTCTCAGCAGACTCCACAATATAAACCATACTGAATAAAAGAGAAGAAAGGAAAAAGATCTTACAGGAAGAAAGGAGGTATGTTGACAACGAACGAAAACAAGGATGAACACACAAGAGAGAAGGAGAGAATAGAAAGCTTGAATGCAGAAAAGTGGAAAACGTAGAAGACGGTATGGTTACCTAAGAAGTTTAAATACTTTGCATTAGGAAGCGGCGAAAGAAATGATTACCAAAAAGAAACTACTGAACTTCCGGCGGCTAAAAGGACAAAAACTGCACGGAGATCGAAGCGCTTACAAAAAAATTCAAAAAAAAGGCGGAAGCTGCGAAATGAGAAGGAAATTTGAATACAATGTTCCTGAAACCCAGGAAGGTCATTTAATATTGCCATATACCGAGAAAGAATGTCCCATACTCCTCAAAGTTCGAAATATGAAACATTGGGGGCTTCTGTTGATACCAAAATTAATATGCTAATGTGGACGAATAATACGAAGACACGTGTCAATCTACATGGCACAATAGTAGCGAGGAAGTTAATTCCTTCAACCATTTCATATTCTCTCCGAGCAACGAGGAAGACACCCCGAGGAACTCCATCATCCCGAGATACTACATGCGCTCCGAGGAACTCTTGATCAACGAGCAACTAAGGCGGTCCGAGCTGCATCTCGACCGTATCATTAATTACCAGACGGACAACTGTTCAACTATTCATTGAATGTTTATATTCTTGACGCCCACGCTACATTAAATGTATTACCCTTTCATATGTATGTCATTTAATGTATCGAACCTTTCATGTACAGCCTCAAGGCTATAAATACCTTGTATCATCCTCATTCAGGGGGGACCGGAATTTCTTGAGAGAACTTGTAATCAAGAATTCTGCAAACACTCAGCAATAACATAACAGTGGACGTAGGCTTTATTCCTAGCCGAACCACTTTAAAAATCTTTGTCTTATTTATTTATCTGTGATTGAATAATTAGAGCAATCTAGTTTTTTACATCAACAACAATTAATAAATCCTAAAAATGATTGCAATTATTTTCTATCTTTGAGTTGGTCTGAAAACTCAAGAATCTTTTTGGTTATGTGTTCAGCTAAGGATATTTTTCCCTTTTTAATATGCATTCCCACAAAATCTATTTCAGTCTAAAACAATTGTATTTTCCTTTCAGGAATAACAATACCATGTTTATCTAATTCTAAAATAATCTTTTTGAGATGATCAACATGCTCTATCTCAGTTTTACTGGCTACAAGAATATCATCTATGTAAACAAGACAAAATTCTGAATATGATCTAAATATATTATCCATTCTTCTTTGGAATACTTGAGGATCATTCAAGTATCTAAATGGCATTACTAGCCATTCATATTTTCCTTCGGGCACACTAAAAGTTGTCGAAGTACTACTGTCTGGGTGCATCTTAATTTGCCAGAAGCCTGACTTACAATCAAACTTGCTGAATATAATTTTGTCTTCAATCAAATTGATTAGATTATTCTTATCAGGTATATTATAAGAATCAAATTCACAAATTCCTATTTAGTTGTCTACAATCTATAAACGTAGAAGGCAAGGCTATTATGTCTATTTTTACTTTCCTTAATAATGCCTAGCTTAAGCATTTCATCTATATCTTTTTTAAATTCTTCTCTGTCTTCTTGTGAATATTCTTTCTTATAGGTTCCACCATTAATAGTGGCATCTGGGTTAATAGGGATAATTTCACAATAACTCTGATCTTTATCCCACTTAGCAATGGGATTTTCTCCTAATATAAGCTCTGCTAATTGTCTAATCTTTTCCTTTTCTACTTATATATCCATTTTCTTCTGTTTGGATATGGCTTAAACCTTTAATAAGATTTGTTATTCTTGATCTAAAACTTCTTGTTGTATAAGCGATATTTGCTTATAGCACTTTTGGTCTAGACACTTACATTCTTTTTGTAAGGGTTTAGATATTTCTAAGGCTTCTTGTTGGTTTTTAGGTATAGGTCCACCATGCTCAGCTGAAGAACTCTGATGTTTTATTAGTCTATAATTGGGTTTGACCTGTATAAGGTCAAAGGCAGTCTTGTGATCTATTAGAGGGTCTTTAACATTAAATTCCTCTATATCACTAATTAGTATCTTATCATTATACTGAGTATAAGGATGATATTTAGTAATAAAGTCTTATCCTAAAATAATGTTTCCTGTGAAACTAAGACGAGAATCCATTATCCAAAACCGATGATTAATGGCTTTGTTCGTCTGATTTCCTAATTTAAAATAAATAGGAATAGTCTGAAAATATAAGGTAAATGGTTCTCCATTAGCTACCTTACCATGTATCTCTTGATTACTGTCTAGAAAATAATCTTTGGGGAAGGCATTAACCTTCCAAATACTCTGAGAGCATCCTATATCTATAAAAGCTAAAAGTCTTTTAGGATAATCTTTGTGTTGTATAAACAATTCTACAAAACAAGCATGTGGTTTAGTAGAAATTCATAAATTTTTCTTTTCTAAAATATATATTTCTTTTTGAGGTTTATCTATAAAATCTAATGATGTTAAATATTCTTTACTACTATCAGAGCAATATTCTCCTAAATCATAGGAAATTCCTTTTCCCTTTAAATCTTCATTTTTTTGTAATCTTTTGGCTACATTTCTATTAATGTCTTGATATCTCGGTCTATTTTAGCACCATACTGGCTAGTATAAATTGCTCTAAATCTTGGTCTATTTTAGCACCACACTGGCTAGTATAAATTGCTCTAAACCTAGTTCTCCAACAATTTTCAAGGTAGTGTAATTGACAAATAACACAAACCATAAATAATTATGTTTTTATAGTCTTAAAGCATTCTACACATCTAAAGTCTTTCTTGCTACATTTCATTTTAAATGTGCAATAATGTTTTTCACCAAAGTAACATTTAGGTATATATGTTAGTAACTCAGGATTACTAACTGTCCATTTTTTCTTTATAAAGGGGCTTAATTTACATTTATACCAAGCTTCTTAAAAGTCTATATATTCATCATCTTGTTCATCATGATTAGTTTGCATTATGTATAAGTCTAAAGTATCTTGGGAGTATTCATACTCATCAGTATCACTATTATAATCTTTTAAATCATTGTCGGTATATGCACTATAGATACTAGTATTATCATCATTTTCTATATCTGATATTTATATAGCATATAGAATGTGTAATTCTTCTTGATCTGAAAAGTCTAATGTTATATTAATAATCTTAATACTTTCTTTATCTTTTTTGTTAGGACAGTCTTTAGCAAAGTGTCCTTCTTTGCGACAAGCCCAACATTCTTTGGTGACAATCTTACATTGAGCTACTTCTTTTTCTTTCCTATAATTAGGAACCTTCTTATATTTACTAGTATTCTTCTTAAAATATATTCTTTGATTAAATCTATTTTTCTTGTTTTAAAGTTTCTTTCTCTAAAGGTAGTGGAGGGTCTGAATCTATATTTCTTTGGAAAAACTAAAGGTCTAGCCTTAAACTTCCTTTGTTTTCATTCTAATTTCTTTTTAAATTTCTTAGATTCATTACCACGTCCCCATTGGATTGGAGGAATGTCTCTTTCGTCTTTACTTGGAATAATTTGTTTGAAAGTTTCTTCTATTAACTTTCAGTGAGTTATATCTCGTCTTTTAGATATGATATAGTCTTTGGCAAAATTGATTCTTTCACCAAGGGAGTTATTCTTAACTCCACCTATTCATGGTTAATTCCTATATTCACTAATTAGGATTTTTCCTATGGATAAAATCTTTCTAAAATATTCATCTTTTAAGGTCTCTCCAAATTCTTTAATTTTGTAATATAACTGTTCATAATTATTGTTATATTCATTGATCTTATCTAATTTGAAACTGCTAAGGAGAGATAACTTAGTTTTTGCTAAGTCTTGTTCATTAATATGAGCTAAATGTCCAACTCCAATGAATTCATAAGTGAATAATTGAATATATTCATCAATTGATCTTCTTCTAAGTTTTCTTTCATTTTCTCAATCTTAGCTAGGGATTCTTCATCTGTAGCTTTTCTTAAACTATCTAAATAATTTTTTCAATACCTCTAATGGATTGCTCAGCGTATTATTTACATGAACTTGCATCCCATTGTTCATTAGATGCAAAACACTTGTTCATCTGATTACGCCATTCATTCAATGCCTTCTCCCTACCTTGGACATTATCTAAGTTAAGGTATATCCCAAATGGGTTTACAACTTGACTTGCCACGATCTTAACAGGAGTAAAACTCTTGTCACTAGTTGGAAAGTCTTTTATATAATCAGGTTTGGTCTTTACTAAAGTGCTTGAGTATATAGGAATATTTATACCTATTGGTTTACTAAAAAGTATAGGAGTATCATCTAGCCTAGTACTAGTTCATGTCTCTTGTTTATTAGTACCTACTTGTGTAGTAGGCATTAATCTTTCTTCTCCTTGTTCCATTAGTTTTAGGTTTCTAAGAAGTTATTTAGTATTCTTAGATTCTTCTAATTTTAATATATGGTCTTGGGCTATCATGTTAAATCTATCTCTTTCTTGGATCCTAACAGAATAACTTATATTGATATGTTCCTTAAATGTCTTCATGTCCAATTCTGAGGGATTATGTCCAAAGTTTTGGATTCTAGCTTTTTATCTAACTAAGTCTTTTTGTTTAAATGATCTTCTAGCTCTAATTACTGGAGTTTGTCTTAGTAAACTAGAACTAGCTTTACTACTACATTCTCCTTCCGAAGGATCATTAATTATGGCTTCTCCTATATTTGTAAATCTAACTTCTTCAGTCTGGATATTTTTATTGATAATCTTACGAGGACCAAACTGGATTAATAACATTTCCAGTGACATCGTCTTGATTAATAAACAAAGGTTTATTCTGTATATTCTTAGTTTCTTAAAATTCTGGCAATTTCCAAAGAGACTTGGCTTTTTCTTTCATAAGTAAAGTATTCCTAATACTATGAGTATGATTGTAGTCTGAATGATTGGTTCTAACTAATATTTCTTCATTAAGTCTATTGCTAGGAATTTCCGATTGCATTCCTTCATAAGGGAATTGGGATAATGTCACATAGGTTTGGAATTATATATTTATATTAGCATCTGGGATAATACGATGTTCATAGCCACTAGCATATAAGATTAACTTAAAATTTTTGGTTGTGTCTGCGATTACTGTAAATGCTAGAATGACATTAAAGTATCCTATATTGTCTGACATTTTAATTGGGCTATCCCAATAAGGCTTTTCTCAAAATCTTTCCATCTTTTATCTATTAAGCAACATAATATGTTGATATTATTTTGAGGTCTATGTAATCCTTGGATTCTTGCTTGAAAGAGTCCAAATGTTAGGAACTGGATCTTCGTATCAGTTCCTCTTGATCTAAGCTATTCTGAGTAAAAAACTTGAAGCTCAGTGTAAGAATTATCTAACACATGATTTCTACAATGATAATTTATGTTATAATTAGGAGTCCTGGGAGTGTCTCCTGCTTTAAACAACTCTATGTATCTAACTGCTGGAAGTTGTCCATTATGTATGGAATCTTCAACAATCTTCCAGTCAACTTCACCCCATTCATTCCATTACAGAGGATTGGTGAAATTTTTCTCCTTCCACCATGATCTAACATTGGAGGATGAATCTTTAAATCGTTAGAGCAAAAAATTACTATGTCCAATATTTGGAATAGGGATAACTATCTTACTAGTCTTATATAATCCATCGTTTATGATTGTTCTATTTATGGTCTTTCCTTCCTTAGTTTCTATATAAGGAGATTCTCTAAATTTACAGGTGGTTACCTATTTTTGTTCAAGCCTTTTTTCAATTCTTTCTAACGAGTCTGAATAATCTTTTTGTCTCTTTATCTGGCTAAGGATTTCTTCTTTAAAGGTTTTGTTCTCATTTCTTGCATTATTGCTAATATCTTCATTATGTTTAGCAATATAATTAACAACCTTATTAATATATTCTTTTATGTCATCATCTTTTTCTTGTCGTTGCACAGATTTTTGTGCCATTCTAGCTTTTATAGTTTCTACAGTTTTATTTTATTTTATCTAAATGTGTTAAAATAAATGGAGAATCTAATTCTTCTTGAGAAGGTTTGTTATAAATAACCTTAATTTCCTGTACAATTTCTTCATATTTTTCTTTAGCTTGTGCCATATTTAGTCTAAGTTCATTAATAATATTATCCATTTTGGATATGTTATAGCTTTCCATATTGTTAAGATAAGTTGCTAAATTTTGTTGAAATTTAACGAAGTCTGTATAGAAGGTGGTTAATCCTTTTGTATTAGACTTTAAATCTAATTGTAAGTCTTTAACAAAGCTATTATTATAGTCTTGAGTAGCTGCTATTGATGTTGAGATTAAATTTAATCTCTCAAGTATAAGTCTTGATACTTTAGCAGCATTGAAAATCTCATTTTCATTTATCTTATAATAAAATCTATCATCATTTATCTTTTCTAGAGTTCTTTGGTAAAAATCTGCTAAGGTCGGAATGGAGAGGTCTATAGGTACCTCATTCCAGTCTGATCTAACTATTTCCATTAGGTAGATAATTATCTAATCTAGGAATAAGCTTAACTTGTTCTTTGGTGAGTTTAATTAACTCACTTTCTTGATTTTTTTTTATTAAAGTTTTAATTTCTAAAATGTCTTTGTTAAGGACTTCTTATGATTAGTCTTAATGCTTATTTCTTGTAGTACTTGTATAAGGTCTATTGGGATCTGACTATCTATTTCTTGTATTCTTTTGGGGATATTTTTTATTTCTGTTTTTATGGTTTGAGTGTCTTTAATTAATTATCTTAAAATAAGGAGCATACAATTATTTTGGTCTATTATGCTATTGATAGCACTGGCAGTAACTTGTCTTCTATCTGCGTGTTTGGCTGGAATGTGTTCAGTGTCTGAGCAGTCGTCTATGTGTGAGGTTAAGCAACCTTCTGGGTCTAAATCAATTATGGGTATAGGTTGGTAATCTGGATTGGTTCCAAAATATCTTTATAAATACGAGGGATAAATCCCAAGGTCATTAAAGTCCTTTTACAATAAGTCGAAAAGGAGCATCTTGGATCTGATACCACAATTAGGATTGAGTTAGAATTTGGCGGGATTCTAAAACTCTTAAAGGTCTGATATTAATTTTGGGTCTAAAATATAAATATGTTATAGTTATAGTCTTGAAAAATGATTTTACTATAAGACAAGAGGGGACTGCTAAGAAAAATAACAAAATTGTCTTTGGGACCACGAGGGGACCACCTTTGGGAAAAGGACAAAGTCCGCACCAAGTGCGCACGGTTTCGTCCACACCATAGACTATCCCTATATATATATATATATATATATATATATGTGTGTGTGTGTGTGTGTGTGTGTGTGTGTGTGTGTGTGTGTGTGTGTGCGTGTGTGTTCATATTTAACTATAATTATGTAATTTCTATACTTTTTGAAGATTTTTTTTTGTATTTTTCAGAATTTTTAAATAGTTTTTTAGTATTTATCTAATTTTTGAAATGATTTTCTTATATTATTGTAGGATGGGCATAAAAGATAAACGTGCTCATTAAATAACTAATGGAAGGTCAATGCAATTTGGAGTTTAAACAAAGTGGGAATAAGCCTTAAAAAGAAGAAGTAAGGCGATTCATCTTTTGTTTAGTCTTTTACTTTATGATTATATTTATCTTGTAATAAGTTATGTCATTTGGTACCATTGATGGACCATGTCTGGCGAAACCTCTGAGCGCTTACATGCTCTATTGAGTAAGCCCATCTAGGGATTCTTTGAAGGAATTGGTTGGGTTTGGAGGGCGGATACCAAGGCACCGTTAAGATATTTTACTGTGGCATTCTATATACACACAGTAGTAAAGTATCAAGACAGTCTGGATGAGCATCATTCAAACAATCTCAACAGACATTCTCAATCACATGATTTTTGGCATAAAATATCATTTCTTCTATAAAAGACATGAGTTATGTCATAGCACACCTAATATGTCAAATCAACAACATACCTTATACTAACATCGTAAATGTTTTGGAGGAAAAATGACATGTGACTCTCATGTTGTTTTTCAAAGGTATTGTGACTTTTAACTAGGGGTGTAAGATATTCGAAAATCTGAATCCATCTGATATCCGAGTCTGAATTTTGCAGATATTTATCCGAAAAAACGAATATGGATACGAATATGGATAGTGTGTTAAATTATCCGAAAAATGGATACAAATATGGATAGTTTGTGTATCCAACACAGATAATCCATATCCGAGGTAGAGTATCCATCTCTGCGGATATCCGTTTTTCGGATATCCGTATTCGTTTTGTATTAGTTATATATAATTATTATTTATAATATTTATTATATATAATGTAAATATAAATATATAATATAAAATATTAATAATCAGTTCTCACTCATTTAAAAAAATAAAGAAATAATTTTAAAAATAAAATAAAAGATAATGCATGGCTTAAAAAGAAAAAAGAACAAAAAGGAAAAAAATAGAAAAGAACAAAAAGCGGAAAAAAAAAAACTCAAACAAAATATTTGACGTAAAACCTCCTTATTTCATTTTACCCGTTTCTCCCTTCTCCCAGTAACTTGGTAAGCCCCCCCCCCCCCCCCCCCCCTCTCCCCCCTCCCCCCCCCCCCCCCCCCCCCACACACACAACAATAGACACACAGACATAACAACTCGTCAACACACACGTATGCAGCAACACACACACACACACAGACACACACAATAATACACACACACATTGACGCACACAACAACTTTTAGGGCTAAATTATTAATTCTAATTTCTAAGTTGTTAATTATGAAATGGTAGATCAATTTGTTGACAAATGTTAGGGCTAAATTGTTGATTCTAATTTCTAATTTGTTGAATATGAAATGCTAAATTTATGGTGTAATTTTAGTATCGACAAATGTCTTAAATATTTTTTTGCTATTTTCCAAATTTTTAATAGTTTTTTTTTTCATATTTTTTCAATAGTTTTACTGATTTGAAAAAAAATCTACAATTTTAAGTATATTTAAATGTAAGATCTCTCAAATTTTCAAATTATTAAATGATGTTTCTATTTTATCACTGTTCTAAAAAATTCACCTAGACTCCGCTTAGGCTTGAGGCTTGGGAGAAACACCCTGCCTTAAGCTTTTTACGCCTTATTATTGGTAAAACCCTTAAGACTCACTTTTTTCTAAAAACAACAATGCTTTAGTGAAACGATATCGCCTTTTAAAGATTTTTTTTACAAACCGGGCCATCATCTCATCCAAAATAATCAAATAGTATTTTAATTTGCAAATATTCAAACATATTTTTATGATATATACAATTTTAGTATTTTATTAGCCTTGTTATGGTTAAAAGATATTAAAATATATTAAGAAGGCCTAAACGCCTTTTCACGCCTAAGGCCCATCTAGGCTTCTAAGGCTTAAGGTTTGGCCTCCACGCCTCGATCACGCCCCGTGTTTTTTAGAACCTTGTATTTTATTAATAGTTTTAGTATTATCAAATGTTTTTGTGTAATTGTTATTATTTTAAATATTTATGGAAAAATAAATCTAGACTTTATAATATTTCATAAACATTTTTTTTAGTGTTTTTAGGATTTCTAAATATATTTTTTAATAATTTCTAAATGTTCAACTATTTTTTTTTTTGTAATTTCTATAAATAATTTTTTCAAATTTTTAAATAGGTTTTTAGTATTTTCTTAATTTTTAAAATGATTTTGCAACAATATTTTAGGATGAGACTAATGATAAACCTCCTTATTAAATAATTAATAAAAGATCAAGGCAAAGTGGAGCGTAAACAAAGTATGGTTAAGACTTAAAAAAGAAGTAAGATGATTCAACATTTATTTAGTATTTTTCATTATGGTTATGTTTTATAATGTAATCAGTTTGGTTATTCGGTACCAACAATGAACCCATGTCTGGCAAGACCTATGAGAGCTTGCATGCTTTTTTGAGGAAGATCACATAGAGATTCTTCAAGCAAATTGGTTTGCTATGGTGGATGGATCGCATTCTAGATACACCAAGCAAATTAGGTATTATATGGCATGGATCATACCTTTTATGAAAGATACGTTATTTTGCAATCCATAAAAGGTACTTTACTTGGTGTATCTAGAATGAGTAAGTAAAATGTCTTAACGATACCTTGCGATCCATAAAAGGTATGATCCATGCCATATAATACCTAACATGTCAAATAAACAACATACCTTAAATTAACATTGTCAATTTTTTTTGACAAAATATGACATGTGACTCTCGTGTTATTTTTTTAGGGGTATTATTGTCTTTTAAATATTTTAGATTAAAAACAATGAAACCCTCATTTTCCTCTCTCTCTCTCTCTCTCTCTCTCTCCTCTCTCTCTCTCTCACACGCGCGCACACACACATTCACAAACATTGGTGAAGGTAAATATTTTTCAGCATTAGAGATTTTTTCAAATTTTTGCGAAAAAATCCATATTATTTCTTTTTTTAGGGAAGAGAGACATAACGCTCGTAAGTTTTATTAATACCAGGAGAAAGAGCCTCTCCTAAGTCCTACTTTATTTAGCTTTAGAAGAACTTTAATAATTCTTGGAAGAAAAGAGAACAACCAATAATACTTGAGTCACCCGAGGAAGCTGCCAAATTGGCTAAACCATCTGCAAATGTCTTTCCTCGTCTCCATATATGAGCACAACTATCATTTAATTATGATAACAAACTCTTAGACTGCCTTAAAGAACCACCAATAATGGATTGATTTGATTAGGTCATTCTTAGTGATAAACCAATACGTAGAATAAAAGAAGCCTGCGTACCCATCCGGGCTAGCAGCACTGCCAACATTCATGTCTAAATGGCTTTGTGGATTTCTTCTTCATCAGGAAAAGAGATCAGCATATCATTGTTTTCTGAAGATATAAAGTGGGGTATAACATCAAAGATTTGAGGGGAATCAGTTGTATCACTTCTCTAAAATTGAGATTGGAAATGAGCAACAAAAGTGGACTGTATTGCAGCTTCATCATCGATCCAAATACCTTAATTATTTTTGAGTTTGAAAACAGCTGATTTTTTCCTCTTTGATCAGACTACAGAATGAAATTTTTTAATATTGGCATATCCTTCTTTCGACCATTTGGCATTGGACCTTTTCTACTAGAAATCCTTTTCATTTTTAATAGCACCATTCAATCTGGCTTTACACTCATTCATACCAATTTTATTGTCTTCATCGGGGCAATTCTCATAGGAGAACTCTTTTAGTAACAATTCATCATCAAGATCTCTAACAGTTTGAAACACATCTTTGAAAGAAACTTTGTGCCATACCCTCCGGCAGCCTTTGAGTCTCTTTAAGTTTAAATGAAAGTGTTTTAATCGGGGAGAAATTGACAGGCAGCTCCCGGTTGGATCTGATTGTAGCTTCAACTTCAGGGTGTTAACATCACATTTTTTAGAATCTAAATGGTTTGGGACAATCATCAAGAGATGTTATAATATAGAGGAGGAGAGGAAAGTGATATGAACAACTCTTTTTTAAGTGTGAGATGAAACTGGACGGGAATTCAATATGCCAAGCATAATTTTAAGCCCCCTATCCATTTGAGGAAAAAAAATCCTCCACGGTTCTATTGTTGCACCATGTGTACCAACTTCAGATAGCCTTCAACAAAGCATAGAGTCATTAAAATCTTGCATTCCCACCTATCTTCTCCTCTTGAAAGGCCACCACATTAATAATCCCCAATAACAGGCTTAAGTAAAACTAGTTGTAAATCCGCGCGATGTGCGCGCGTACGTTATAGTTAGCGAAATAAAAGAAGCCAATGGAAATATGAAGAAACGAAAAAATAAACTGGGCAATATAATACAAATTCATATTCGTGAAAACAAAAAATTAATTCGAAAAACAAACATTGTCATTAATGTAGAAAGATATGATAAGCAGAAGGCGATAGTTGACGATTGAGCTAACACGCAAGAAATTGAATCTAAATCATCGTTTTCTTCCTTACATCCATGTTCGGGCAATTAAGCGAAAATATATGTTAATAAGAATTATGAAAAAATATAAACTCACTAATTTAATATATTTTTTTTGTAAAGAACAATTTTATAAATTAAAAATAAAATAAAATTTAATAGATAAAAATTGAAAATAAAATATTTCGATTTAATTCGTGTTAATATATATTTAGCTATTTTTAAATAACTGGACATGTTTTATTAAAAAAAAGTAGGTAATTAAAAACTCAAAGTTTTTTAAATAAAAAATATAGTATTACTGTCTATGAGGTGTAGTATTACTGTTTATGATAATGTATGTAGTGCACCAAATCAGTTAGAGATGTAGTATTACAATTAAGAAAAAATAGATACAAGTGAAGTTGTTACCTGGTGGTGGTGGTGGTGTAATTCAGAATCGGATGAATCGTCTTCAATAGCTGCAGTGTTAATTGGATTAGATGCTCTTCAACGACTGATTCAGTGTACGCAGAGGGGGGGGTCTTATAGATCATGATGACAAAAAACAATTAAAAATGTCAGTTTGCTTAACTAAAAACAAATTCAAATACATCAAATTTTGAATCATGATACCTGTGGTGACAATTATTGTGCAACACAAATAAATAAGAAGAAAGCATTCACCAAGTGAGAACAAGGAATATAAAATGACAATCACACAACAAAGGATGTACGTGGTTCAGCAAAGATGTGCCTACGTCCACGGTGGTGCAGTCGATATTATTTCTATATACTCCGGAGAGTAATTACTGAGAATACAAAAACTGTCCTTTTGCCCCGGACCTAGGGTTTAATAAATACATGTACATGTAGGTAAGTGGAGGTGATGGGTTCCCCCACGTCTTCCATATCCCCTATAACTTCCCTTAATGAGAACGTGGGGGGAGACCGGATCAAAATAAGAGATGAGGGGCCTGGACTTTGGGCTGCTAGGACTGGGCTACTCGTCTAGGCCCATGGTCCTAATTCCAGGTACCCACAATTGCCCCTAAATTTGTTGGGCCATGTTTATGGGCTCAATAGATTTAAATGATTAGCCATAATGGCTGTTTTGCAATTCTTCGAAAATCGTGAAGCTGATTTTGGCGGCACCCGCCTCGTATCTTGTGCACTATGATTAGTAGAATTTGAAGGTTTCTTGGAAGAGGTACTTCTCTATTGTCGTTCCAATTTTTCCAGCATTTTCTCATTCCTTGCGAGTTCTAGCACTTCGTACCTTCTTCTCTCAATCTCCAGTCTCATTGCTTCCTTGCCGCTTGGGCTCGTGCTTCTTCCTCGTTCGAATTGGTCTTCTATCTTGTAAGTTACCTGTATCTTTTCTTTGTGCTTTCTCTTTGAGTTTATAGTTTTCTAGGGCTTTTCAATGGCGAAGATTGGGAATAGGTCGGTCTCTGAGTTTAGGAAGTTTTACAACATTCCCGAGTGGGTAGATATTGAGTGTTGTTCCTCCCCTCCTAGAAACGTTAGATAGATAGATGATGCTCACTGGATCCATGTTCTGTTGCTTTTCCACGGGGGACTCACTTTTCCTCCCAATGATTCGTTCCTGCATTTCTTTGGCTATTTCAATATTGTTCCTGCACAATGCTCGCCCAATGTGTGGAAAATAGTAAATGGCGTCCATAGGATAAATCAATTGTATAGAACTAGGTTATGCCTCGCCGAGGTCTGTTTCTGTTACTCCTTTTCTCGAACTAGTTCTGGTGTCCTTTACCTCAAAGCTAGGAGCCCTGACAGGGTATTGGTAGTAAATCTACCTGATTCCCATAAGGACTACTGGCAAGAAGGTTTTCTTGTTAGGAATTGGCAGTTCCCTCCCCAATTTGAAGGGTCGAGGTCTGAGATGTTCTCTGTTCCTTTTTACGGGGAGGAATACATAGGTAGACATTATACTATTGTTTTAATTTTTGCTGATTTGTGACCTTTCTAACTCCTCTTTTGCTTTTTCTTCCACAGCGAGGTCAAAGAATTTGGAGCCTGCTCTCAGCGAGGTTCGCATCTCGGAATTGGTTAAGGCTTGGAATATCAGGGAGCCTCTGGGTGACGACGAGCATCCCAGGTCTGCTGCCTTTCTTCTCGAGTACAAGAATGTTGGCTCCAGCTTCATAGCAAGGCCTGTGGATAGTATACCAGAGTTTGACTCCTTCGAAGAGAATGCTGCAGAGCCTATCCAGTTGTAAGAGGAGGAGAGCAGCTCTGAAAGTGACCTTGCAGGAGCCGTGAGTAATTTGGGTGGAGGGAGCTTTGATAGTAGCAGTTCCTCTAACCGTGAGGAGGTTTATGAAGCTCGGGGATCGTCGAGCACTTCTAGCAGTTCAAGTGAAGAGATGGTTCCTCCAAGGAAGAACTTGATTAGGGATGATGATGATGAGGACCACGTGCTTCTTGCATAGAGGTCAAAGAAGCAAAAAGCTACTTCTGGGGCCGTGGCTACTGGTTCTCGATCCTCCTCTCAGGAGCAGGAGAGGAGAAGGAAGGAAGAGGAGCAGGTGAGAGAGAGAGAGGAAAAAGGAAGAAGAGAGGAAGAAATTGGAGGAGAAAAGGAGGGTCGAGGAGAGGAAAAAAGAGAGAGAGCGAGAAAGAGGAGGAGAAGAGGAGGGCTGAGGCGAGGACGAAGGCCGGGCAGGCCTTAGTCCTAGTGTCCGCTCTGCCCGAGGGGGCCTCTGTGGAAATTTCTCCTCAGCTGGCCTCGGCCCTGCTCGAGAGAGCTGTCCTCCCGACTGATTGCCAAAGGGCAGTGGGGTCAGAGCATTTGGCCCTCCAGGCTAGTTAGAGGGTTGCACTGGTAATGTTTCTTTTTCTTTTTCTCTTATGTTTTTCTGACTTCCCTCATTTTCTTCTTCTAATGCCTTCTCTTTTTCGCAGTTCATTACTGACTTCGCCGTGCTGTATCTTTCACGCGATGAGCTGGTGAAGAAGAACAGTGAGCTAGAGCAAGAGAATTCTTCCTTGAAGGTGAAGGGTAAGGAGCTCGAGGCCAATTTTAAGGCTGCTGACGCTGCTCGGATTTCATCCGACTTGGCTCTTTCCACCGCGAGCAAGGAGAAGGATGCGGCAGTCAAGGATCTGGAGGAGCTGAGGCAGGCCTACGACCTGGTTTGCTCGAGCAAACTTGCTGTCGTGGAAGAGAAAAGGGTGCTCTCCGAAGAGCTGAAGAAAAAGGAGTCCGAGGCTGTCACTACCAGGGAAGACTCTTATAATTCCAGTTGGGCTGCAACATACGAAGATGCTGAAGTTCAAATAGGCTATATTAGCCATCTGAACTTCAAGAAAGGATGGAACAAGGCTCTTATAGCCGCTGGGGTGGATGTTGCATCCCCACTCTTTGACGAGCACGACCTAGGGCCGAGGCCAGTCGTGGATGAGGACCCTGCCCAAGCCGTTGAAGTCTCTGATCCTGCTCCTCAGGTGACCTCTGCTGATGTTTCTCTTGTTGAGGTGACATAGACCACCCCTGCCGAGGGCAGTGCTCCTGTTGATGCTGAGAACGGGCCATCCACCTCTGGGCCACCTGAGGTTGCTAATTGATAGGATTGCTTTGTATTTTTTTCTTTTTCGAGTCTGTAAACTTTCTTTCTTCAGTTCGATGTAACCTCAATCTTTATTAATAAAAAAGTCTTTATTTCTGCTTGTACTGATTTGTCTCTTTCTTTCCTTTATCTTCCTTTCATTTGTAGTTAGTTGATGTAGATGATTACATTCCTGCTACTTCCCAATTGGGTAAGACCCTTGGTCCTAACGCGAGTCCTGAAGTTCACCAGGCCTTCGTTAAGCTTTGCAAGTCCCTTAGGTCCAGAAATCAGAAGTATAAGGAGCAATCCGAGCTGGTGGCTAAGCTGAAGGACAGGCTCCAGGAGATGGAGGATATTTGTGCTTCAGTGAAAGAGGAGGTCAATGTGCTGAGAACAAGACTACTAGAGGCCACAGAGATCAACCAAGTTGGGGAGGCTCTTCATCTGGAGAATGAAGACCTGAGGAGAGAAGTCTTACGACTTAGGGAGCATGCGCCGAGCACTGTTCCAACAGTTCTGCAAGGCTCCTCATCGTCGCGAGCTAGATCTGGTCACAACGTTACTCCTCCTATGCCGCGAGGTCCCACTCGCCCTCCCCTTCCGCGAGCTGGTAGGAGCACTAGGGGAAGAAATAGGGAAGCGAAAGAGCTTTGTGATAAAGAAATGGAGGAACTCCGCGGTGATGTTCAGCGAGCATATGTAATTGCTGCTGGGCTTCAAAGGGACGTCACCCGGTTACGGCACTTATTCAAGAAAGGTCCTCGGCAAGCATGGGCTGACGGTTATGATCAAGGCTGGTCGGATGCTCCAACAAGGCTATCTGAATTCGAGGAGCTTTCTTTCATCAGGGGATGGCTAAGTGCCTTGAAGGAGCTGCAAGTCTCGAGGAACCCGGTGCTATGGTATCGTCATGAGATGTCTTCCTCCACTCTGATGCCCAACCCATTCAGGAGGGACGATCGATAGATCCCCATCGATGCTATTCCTCGGCAATTATTGGAGTCGGATGCCAATGAGGTTGTGGAAGAGTTTGCTCCTGCTCCTGATGATGGACGAAGAGCTCGAGTGGCTGATTATCTTTCTCGGAGGCTTCCACCCCTTGAGATTTTGCCAGTTGCTATTTTTTTTTATTTTTGATAATATAAATGCTTTGGGCGAGCTCGTCGACTAAACATGTATTATCATCATTGTAAGTATGATGGATGAATAAAAAGTTTATGTTTTGGGCAATTTTGCCAACTAAACGTGTATATCCTACTTTTCATATCCTTGTTTCTTTATGATATTTTCTGTTTTGTCATGCAAGTGTCCCCCCAGTCCAGTATAATACCAAAGTACCATTGTGCCCCACTTTACCTTTTAGGTTGTGTCGTCACACTCCCTTAGGCCTAAGTAGGGCAATTGGCGAGGACACACCTGATGTTGGATGTCTTCATCCGATCAAGATTTTTTTTCAACCGAAGTAGGTTTGATGACCAATATAAGATTTGGTCGTATTGCCTAAGAATCCTCTGTAGGGCTTTATATATTGCTAGGGGCAATGCTAAGAGGTCTCTCGTGTTTTATGACGATGAACTGAGGAGGGGTATTCCCCTGCTATAGTGACCATCGTGCCTGTTATTTGGAAAAGATGTGCGATAAATGCAACTGTTATTGATCAGAGTGTAATCAATTAAGTAACTTTCATTAGTAATAAGGAAAATGAACTTCTGTTTTCATAACAAAAGAATACAAGAAAAATATCTAAAAATAGAATTTCTTGAGATTAGTTGCGTTCCATGCTCGTGGTATTTCTCTACCCTCCATCGTTTCCAAGTGATAGGCACCTTGCAGATCGTCTTTAGTTACTTTAAAGGGTCCTTCCCAGTTTGGGCCTAGCTTGCCGTCTGACGACTTAACTGTGCTGCCCATGACTTTCCTTAGAACATAGTCCCCAACTTAGAACGTCCTCGGGCTAACCCTTTTGTTGTAATGCTTCACGAGCTGTTGATGATAGTTCGCTAGCTTCACCAGGGCTAGCTCTCTGCGCTCGTCGGCTAGGTCGAGTTCGGCGAGCAATGCTTCATCATTCAGGCCTTGGTCGACAAGGTTGGATCTCATTGTTGGAAAACATGCTTCTAGTGGGATGACTACTTCCATTCCATATGTCAGCGAAAATGGGGTTTCTCCTGTTGCTCGCCGAGGAGTGGTTCGGTACGCCCATAGAACATGGGGTAGCTCTGTTACCCATGCGACTTTGGCTCACTCTAATCGCTTCTTTAATCCATCGATCACAGTTTTATTGGAAGCTTCAGCTTGGCCATTGCTCTGAGGGTAGGCCACCGAACTGAAGTGAGTCTGATCCCGTGTTCATTACAGAAGTTCTGAAAGGGGCCACTTTCGAACTGCGTTCCATTATCGGTGATGATGGTTCTGGGGATTCCAAACCGAGTGATTATATTCCTCCATATGAACCTTATCATATCATCATCTTGGATGTTCGCCAAGGATTCAGCCTCGATCCATTTGGTGAAGTAGTCAGTCGCAACCAATAGGTATTTGTGAGTGCCGACAGCGGTAGGCAGCGGTCCCACGATGACCATTCCCCATTGGGCAAAGGGCCACGGACTGGACAGGGACTTTAGGTCACTGGTGGGTTGGTGGGCCATAGGAACGTGGAATTGGCATTTCAGGCATTTGCAGACATATACCGCAGAGTCCTTTTGCATGTATGGCCACCAATAGCCTTCTTTCATTGCTCGAAAGGCTAGAGACCTTCTTCCGATATGACTTCCACAGATTCCTTCGTGAAGCTCGTGTAGCACTTGCTCGACATCACTTGGGTGGACGTATCTAAGATAGGGATCGAAGAAGGATTTCTTATACAAGTCGCCTCCCGTGGATAAGTGAAAGCGAGCAGCTTTGACTCTTATCTGATGGGCAGTTTTCTTGTCATCTAGGAGCATGCCATCCTTTAAATAGTCCATTAAGGGGTCTATCCAGCTGGGGGCTGATCCCACCTGGAGTATTTGTTCCACGTTTGGTCACTTGTTGTTGTGGTTAATGCTCGAAAAAATGAGGAAATCGATGGGGATGACCCTCTTAAGGTCAGAGTCAACTGTCAAACTCAAGGCTGCTAAGGCATCAGCATGACTGTTTTGCCCCCCGGGAAACTGCTGGGTGTTGATCTCTTCAAAGCTTGACATTAATTCTCTCACTAAGGTGAGGTAGGCTTCCATTCTTTCATCCTTTGCATTGTAATCTCCACTTATCTTATTGGAGACTAGTTGAGAGTCGCCGAACACCTGAAAACGTTTTGCTCCTAGAGTTTGTGTCTTTTGGAGACCGACTATTAGGGCTTCGTACTCTGCTTCATTATTGGAGGCTGCAAATCCAAGCCTGATTCCTTGTTCGAGGATTATGTTTTCTGGAGTGATGAGGACAATGCCTACCCCTACCCCTTTGAGTTGGAGGCTTCATCAACGAAGAGTCTCCAGGTTATCTCTGTTGCTTGGTTCTTCTCTTGCCTTATTGGTTGAGCTTGGTCGAAGAGTTCTTCGCCCGTGATTTCGGCTATGAAATCAGCAAGGATCTGACCCTTGATAGCTATCCTTGGTTAAAATTGGATGTGAAACCGGCCGAGCTCGACTGACCATTTGGACAGTCTGCTCGACAAGTCCGCTTTCCTTAGGACCGCCTTAAGGGGATGCGATGTAAGGATGATGATAGTATGAGCTTCAAAATAATGCTTCAGCTTCCTCGAGGCTATTACAAGTGCAAAGGCGAGCTTCTCCAATGGCAGGTACCTTTTCTCGGCGTCTAATAAGGTCTTGCTCGTGTAGTAAATGGGGTGTTGGATTCCTGCAACCTCGCATAATAATGCAGAGCTGACAGTGTGATTGGATACGGAGAGGTACAGGTACAAAGAATCCATTTGCTGTGGTATAAGAAGCAGCGGTGGGGAGCTTAAGTAGGACTTGAGCTCGTCCAAAGCTCGCGTGCAGTCTGGGCTCCACTCTATCGGTTTACTCCCCTTTAGAAGCTGGAAAAAAGGCTTGCACTTCTCGGAGGATTTAGAGATGATACGATTTAAGGCGGTTGGCATTCCAGTGAGCTTCTGCACGTCTCGGATTATTCGAGGGGGTTGCACCCTATTTATTGCATCGATCTGGTCTAGATTAGCTTCTATGCCTCTCTTACTGACCAAGTACCCAAGAAAGTTTATTGACTGGACACCGAAGGAACACTTGATCGCATTAAGTTTCATCCGGTACTTCCTGAGGATTTCGAAGGTCTTTGACAGGTCCGAGAGGTGATTTTCCTTCTTCTTGCTCTTAACGAGCATGTCATCGATATAGACCTCCATTGTGTCTCCTATTTGATCCTTGAACATTTTAGTGACCAGTCGCTGATAGGTTGCCCATGCATTCTTGAGCCCAAAGGGCATGACCTTGTAGCAATATAACCCAACTGTCGTGATGAACGTCGTTTTGTCCTGGTCTGGGGCATACAAAGGGATCTGGTGATATCCTGAGTATGCGTCCAGGAAACTCATTCGCTCGTAAGCTGCAGTGGCGTCTACTAGTTAGTCTATCTTTGGGAGGGGGAAACTATCCTTAGGGCATGCTTTGTTGAGGTCAGTGAAGTCGATGCAAACTCTCCACTTCCTATTATTCTTCGGAACTACTACTGGGTTGGACAACCACTTGGAGAATTGCACTTCCCGTATGGATCCTGCATCCAGCAGTTTTTCTACTTCCTTTTCGACCGCTTTAGCCTTCTCGGGTGCAGTTCTCCGTGCCTTTTGTGTGATTGGCTGGAATGTGGGGTCGACGTGCAGCTGATGACAGACCATACTAGGATCGATTCCAGGCAGCTCGTATGGTTCCCATACGAAAACATCTACGTTGTGTCTCAGCAAGGTCATCAACTCCTTCTGTTCTTGGTCGGTGAGAGATGCTCCAATCAAGAAGACTCTGCTACTGTCACCAACTTCAGCCATAACTTCTACCAGGTCCTCGACGACACGCTCGGAGGGGAGGAGCCTGGTCTCCTCTACTCCAGGTCTTCCATACTTTAATTGCTACTTGGAAGGTATCACACCTTCTTTGACTTTCTTGCTGGGTTGACCGACCTTCTTTTCTGGCTTTTGTCGGATGGTTGCTATGAAGCACTTCCTCGCCATCGCTTGGTCCCCGTGGATCTCCATTACTCCTCACTCGGTTACATATTTGAGCTTCTAATGGTAGGTCGAGGAGACTGCCTTCATCACATGAGGCCATCCCCTTCCGAGGATGGCCTGGTACGGTGAGTCGATGTCAACTACCAAAAACTCGATCATCTTGGAGACGTTTCCAGCACGCACTGGCAGTACTATCTTGCCCAGGGGCATGGTCATTTTTCCAGCGAAGCCGACCAAAGGAACAGTAGCTTCCTTTAGGTCGGCAGCGCTCAACTTCAATTTCCTAAATATGTCGAGGTACATTACTTCGGATGAGCTTCCTTGATCGACAAGCAGCTTGTCGATGTCAAAGTTGGCTATCCTGAGTGTAATGACCAGGGCATCATGATGTGGGGTCCTTACTCCCACCACATCTTCATTCGTGAAAATAATATGCTTGTTATAGTTGACGTCCTATGCTCGTCGACGCTTTCCTGACTGTGAATTTGCTGGATCGATTTGAAAAGCCTGCATTACCGCTGTAAGTTTTTTCATTTCCATTCGAGCTGAGTTCCCTTGTATATTCTTGACGTCAGATACTCCATGGATTACTGCGAACTCATGTCCAGCATCATCCTCCAGCACGTTGTCGGGTCTCGCCTCTCTGTTGGCAGCCACTTTCTCTGCCCTCTTTTCCATAAAGTCGTTCAAATGCCCGGACTGCGCCAACTACTCGAGGTGAGACTTAAGAGCTTTACAGTGCTCGGTCTTATGTCCTCCCTCTTTGTGAAAAGCGCATCTTAACGCTTTTTTCCTCTTCGAGGGATCTCCTCCCATTTTCCTGGGCCACTTGATGAATGGCTCATCTTTGATCTTCGCGAGAATTTTGTAAATTGGTTCTTTGAAGACGGTGTTGACCGACTGGAATACTTTCGACGCGTCATGGTTTCCTCCGTTCTTGGAGCCATTTTTGCCTCCGTTCTTTCCTCCTTTCTTCTGGTTCTCAATTTTCTCACTTCCCTTGGTAGTGAGCTTAGCTCGACCGTTTTCTACTATATTAGGGCGGGTGACATCTTCCACCTTTGTGTATTTCTCGATTCGGGCCATTAGGTCGTCAATAGTCATAGCTTCCTTCTTCGTCAGGGACTGGTATAGGAGGGAAGAACTAGGGAGCCCAATTTTGAAGGAGGCCACTGCCGCTTCCTCTGCCTAGTCCTCGATCTCATTGAATAACTCCTAGTACCTCTTCGCGTAGTCTCGGAGGGTCTCTTGAGGCGTTTTCTTTATTATTAGCAAAGCATCCATCCTTTTGGGATGGGAGCTATTGGTAATGAATCGGGCCGTAAAAAGTTTGGCTAGGGATTTGAAATTCCTAATCGACCGGTGGGGGAGCCTTTCGAACCACTTTTGCACGACATCATACAGGCTCGAGGGAAAAATGCGGCACATCAGGGCATCTCGGTGATTCCAGAGGGTCATGGCTTGTCGGTATTGCCTGACGTGATCGATGGGATTAGTTTTTCCGTCGTAAATCTTGAACCTTGGAATGGTAAATTTCTTGGGGGCTTCCTCCTCTTCGATTTCCCTCTTGAAAGGTGACTTCATCTGGGTTTTGAGAGCTCGCCTTGCGAGTTCTCTAGTTGATCTTGTTCCGTGGTGAGCAGGATGTTGGTCCATCTCCCTGCGGACTAGATTTCGTATGTTTTCATCGCTACGAGCAGGGCTCTGGTAGCGGGGAGCTTTTTACAGCCATTCGAGGAGGTCGTCGTGTGACTCGCTGATACAGCGTAAATATTGCGTATTTCACCCGTTAACCTACGCGTTATTAGCCCCCTCGGGTATCTTAATCCCTATATTTATGCTCTTTAACCAGACAACCTCGGATTTCTATGTTAACATGTTTTGCAGGGGTTAATTGAGCTTTTGTAGGTATTTGGATGCTTAGTATGAAGTTTGGATGCATTCCGGCGAAGTTTCGTAAACAATCGTACGCGCAAGGGCAATTTAGTCATTTTACAATTTGGGCAACTGGCCTAATGTCTTCACGGAAGTTGAAGCCCTCTGAACAAGCTTCGCGTGTCCTCAAACGGTGCGTGATTCTGAGTCCGAACGAAGAAGTTAGGGGCTTTTGAGCGGAAGAGAATTTTAAACCAAGCAAAATCAAGGAAAAATTCAAGACCTGTAGGTCCGAATCGATTCGCCCCTTTGCGAATCGATTCGGTTGGAGACAGTATGCCAGTTCCTCTGTTTCCGAATGGATTCGGATTCCAGCCGAATCGATTCGCCCACCATTCCGAATCGATTCGGATTTCACCCGAATCGATTCGCCCCCTCTGGCAGTCTCGAGATATTCTCCAACCGAATCGATTCGGCCCAATGCCGAATCGATTCGGCCCTGCTGATATTTGGCAATTTTCCCTTTTAATTACAATTTTTCCATGGAATTTGTTTTTGTATAAATACTCTTTCTCTTCCTTTTGAGGAGATCTCGCTTACATTTCACATTAGTTTAGGGTTTGTATGGAGCTTTGCCCTACTCCACCACTTTGGGTGTTTTGCCCACTTTGAGGTATGTAAGCTTATTAATATAGTTGTATTTCTTAATTTCTTGCTTTGATAATTAGTTTACATGCTTTATTAATTAGTTTACTTGCTTTATTTCTTGCTTTCCTAGTTTAATTAGTTTAATTTAGTTTATTTCCATGTCGTGCCCTTAGATAAATAGGGTCGGGATTTCGTTACGCCATTTACGAGTTTGAACCTCGAAAGTTAGGTTTTCGTGTGAAATTTCATTTAATTGAAACCTCGCGTATTAAATTCGGATTATTATGCGTTTAACTTTCTTTGTCACGTAACGTTAGTGTTTATAGCGATTATCCGAATTTAATCCGCGTGTGACCATTTTTGATTAAATGTTTATTCAAGCAACTTTGGGTTAAATTCCTTATTGCGTGAAGTTTATACTTAATTAAAATTCTCGGTTAAATGGCTTTGGATCCGGAATTCTAATTAGTAGTTGTTTAGCCCGTGAATGTGTGTATGCGATCCCGATCCTCGCTTTCCTTTAATTTAGTGTTAACTTCTCTTTGCTTTTTCCACCATAACCACCCATCACCTTTTCTTATTTCTTTTACACCATTTTTATTCTTGAAGTTTTAAAAACAATTAACATCTAAAATTTAATCACTCCTTGTGGATTTCTTACGATACCCGACTTACCGCTGTGCTTGCTTGCCAAGTGTAGTAGTAACTTAGTTTTTTTTTGCATCGCGGCGGCGAAACACACAACGATTGTGTCCTCACACTAACACACTTTTTTCGCTCGGTCACAAAATGGCGCCGTTGCCAGGGAGTGTGTTTTAGATAGTAATTGTTTTATTATTTCGTAGTATTTTTCCTTTTGTATTTGTATTCTTTGTTTTAACCTTTTTTATAGGATAGCATATTTGAGCGCTAAGAAACTTTGATTCGCGGCTGGTCACTTTCTTGCTCGGATTCTCCATCTACAAACAATGAGGTAATCATGTCCTACTATTATAGTTTTCTACGGTTATTCTAATGATTCATACTTTGGGGATAGTTTTCAAGTTTTTCATTTTCAAGATTTTCTTGAAAATGAAAGACTTGAAAACATTTATCGCAATGAAAATCGTTATTGGGAACTTGAGTTGGATTCATTATTCGAATCCAATGACGATTCTTATTTCGATACTTTCGAAGACGAGTTTAAACCAAATGAGGAGTCCGAGGCTCTTGAGCCGAGGAAGCCTACTTTGGAAGAAACTTTGCTTCTTTACTCCCAAGGTTTGGAAAGCCTAAATGATGCTGGAATGAGACTTGGAGAACTTTGCGATGAGATGAATTCTTATGCACAAAACAACGAGGCGGTGGAAACTTGTGTTTCACCTAAATTTTTCGAAGATTTTCTCATCGAATGTGAATCTCTCTCCCCCGAAATTCAATCTCCTTCCGACGATATGTTGACGGAGATTGAATTTATTTCATTACCATTTACGTTTTCCGTCATTGAACCATTAGAATTACCGGTTGATTCCTATGAGTCGGTAGAAACTTTTAAAACTTCTACACTTTTTGCCGATGAGGACTCCTTGCCGGACTTGTTTTCGATGGATGTTATCCCGATGTGTGCACCATCTCCCATTCCATTTGAAAAATCTTTGGGAGATGAGTCAATTTTTCTTGGACCTCAAGTGTACCTTTCCCCCTTATTATCCAAATCCCCCATCGTCCGCCCAAAATTTCAAATTGGCGATGGTTCACTTTTTTCACCACCCACATGCCTTCCGTTGTTCAAATGGAATTCTTATTTTCTGGGAGTCATGTTCTCTTTGGAGGGTCCACCATTGATCTTTCAAAGTCAAATACCTTTTGGGGTGGACCCTCAACTATTTAGACTTCTAGTGTATAGTTAGTGTGAAGCCTAAATAGTAGGTTGTAAATAGTTAGCTTTTTAATTTTCTTTCTTTCCAATTTTTCTTTCCTTTTAATTTAGTCCAGTGTAATTAGTTAACTTTTTGTTATTTGTTTTTGCTATGCTTGGTACTAACTTGTTTTGTAGATTCCTTTGGACTCGCGCTTATGGAGATCGCTCCAATTTTGGGTAATATCGTTCTTTCCTCTCTTTGTGTTGTGTTCTTAATGCGCATTGAGGAAAATGCAACATTTAAGTTAGGGGGTGTACGATATTCTATCCATTTCATGTGTAGTCCATGGATTTTCTTACTTTTTAGTTACTAAGTATGCCTTTTTGTGAAAAATTTGAAAAATATTTTCTTTCTTTTTTCTCCTTTGTTGGGCATTTTGCCTTGTTTCCAGTAATAAATTTCAATAATTGCCCGATCCAATAGACAACTCAATGATGCATGTTCTCGATTTTAGAAGTTATTAGACTTTAGTCCTCAAATCATTGATATTGTGAATAACTTCATGAATTAAACTTTATCCCATGAGCATATGCACTTTCCTTGTTATATTGATTTGGTTTAAGATTTTTATAACTCGGTAATCTTTTGTTGCATTGTATATACTTACACCGAGTAAGCTTTGTACCTTTCGTCGTTTGTGAGTGTTATACACTATTCTTTTCTCTTTGAAAACGTTGAATTCGTTGGTAATCTCACTATTCTTTCATTTGACCGTTCATTAATTGAGTTCATACTTGAAATGTGTTACTTGAGCATGATTTTCATATATTGTTTTGACTCGAGAATTGCGTAAACTTTTGGAAATGATCATAGGCCCTCTTTGTTATATCACCCACATTAGCCTTGACCTCACCTTATATGTTTCCCTAGTCAACCCCTTTGAGCCAAAATATAGCCTTTCGTTTCATAACCCCATTCCCATAACCAACTACGCATTAGAGTTTTAAGCCATACATACACCTTACATACCTTTGTTTGGAATGTTACTTGGGATTGAATGTTGTTGTTGTAGTGTGGTTGCAATTTAAGCATATGAGAGTTTGATAAGCAAAGAAAAGAAAGTAGTAAAAAAAAAAGTGAAGAAAAAGAGAAAGCAAAAAGCAAAAGAAAACAAAAGAAAAAGTGAGAAAAAGAAGAAAAGAAAAGAAAGAGAAAGTTGTATATGTTGTGTATAGTTCAATAAGCTTTAATTACTCTCCAGTTGTTATATCTAATGCTTGTTTGGAAGTTACTTTCCATTTTTGATATTGCCCGCATCCTTCCCATTATTCCAAGTTTTCATCTCCGAACACTTTGAATCCGTACATATACCTTTCATTTCGTACCTTAACCCCAAACCTACATTACAACCCTATAAAGTCCTATGTGATCTTAGGGCGCATTTAATTTAAAAGTCATAATAGTTTTGATAATCTGTGAAAATGCATTTCTCCTCTTTTGATGAGTGGTATCTTTCATTGAGATTACAATTTTTCAGTTTATATATAGCGTTCTTCATTTGTGACATGTGTGCGGCCTAGTTTCCATTTACATTTACTCTTTATGCCCGCATGTTCCGTGTGTTACCTCCCGTTCCGAGTGAATTAATTTGTTGAGCGTAATGCCCGTGAGGATTGAATATATGCTTCCTTTATTAGTATCCGATTTATATAAGTTTTTTTGCCAAATCATATTTTGCATTTGCTCTCCCCCCTCCCACTTTTAAAGTTTCAATTCTATGAGGTGCATTCAACTTGTTAATAACAACGGACTATAGCTTGAATTCGTTCAATATGCTAATAACATGTTTGAAATCTTTTTCGTTGTTGTTGAGTTTGTCGCATGTTGTGTTGGGCATATTTTGAGGAAACCATATGATGTTTGTGGGTTTCATCCCTGAAAACCCTCACGAGACGACACTCGTCCACTAGGGTAACCTAGGGGTTTAACGGCTTATTGCATATGCTAAATGCAATCGTTCGCCCGCGAAAGTGGCCTTATCTTTTTATTACTTTTTAATCCCATTTTGTACTTGTATCCTGCTTTTGGTTTTCTTGTAGTTCTTGTTGTTTCCTATTTCATTGCTAAGGACTAGCAATGTGTAAGTTAGGGGGTGTGATACAACGTAAATATTGCGTATTTCACCCGTTAACCTACGCGTTATTTGCCCCCTCGGGTATCTTAATCCCTATATTTATGCTCGTTAACCAGACAACCTCGAATTTCTATGTTAACATGTTTTGCAGGGGTTAATTGAGCTTTTGTAGGTATTTGGATGCTTAGTATGAAGTTTGGATGCATTCCGGAGAAGTTCCGTATACAATCGCACGGGCAAGGGAAATTTAGTCATTTCACAATTTGGGCAACTGGCCCAATGTCTTCACGGAAGTTAAAGCCCTCTGAACAAGCTTCGCGTGGCAGCAAACGGTGCGCGATTCCGAGTCCGAACGAAGAAGTTAAGGGCTTTTGAGCGGAAGAGAATTTCAAACCAACCAAAATCAAGGAAAAATTCAAGACCTATAGGTCCGAATCGATTCGCCCCTTTGCGAATCGATTCGGTTGGAGACAGTATGCCAGTTCCTCTATTTCCGAATCGATTCGGATTCCAGCTGAATCGATTCGCCCACCATTCCGAATCGATTCGTATTTCACCCGAATCGATTCGCCCCTCTGGCAGTCTCGAGATATTCTACAACCGAATCGATTCGGCCCTGCTGATATTTGGCAATTTTCCCTTTTAATTACAATTTTGCCATGGGATTTGTTTTTGTATAAATACTCTTTCTCTTCCTTTTGAGGAGATCTCTCTTACATTTCACATTAGTTTAGGGTTTGTATGGAGCTTTGCCCTACTCCACCACTTTGGGTGTTTTGCCCACTTTGATGTATGTAAGCTTATTAATATAGTTGTATTTCTTAATTTCTTGCTTTGATAATTAGTTTACATGCTTTATTAATTAGTTTACTTGCTTTATTTCTTGCTTTCCTAGTTTAATTAGTTTAATTTAGTTTATTTCCATGTCGTACCCTTAGATAAATAGGATCGGGATTTCGTTACGCCATTTACGAGTTTGAACCTCGAAAGTTAGGTTTTCGTGTGAAATTTCATTTAATTGAAACCTCGCGTATTAAAGTCGGATTATTATGCGTTTAACTTTCTTTGTCACGCAACGTTAGTGTTTATAGCGATTATCCGAATTTAATCCGCGTGTGACCATTTTTGATTAAATGTTTATTCAAGCAACTTTGGGTTAAATTCCTTATTGCGTGAAGTTTATACTTAATTAAAATTCTCGGTTAAATGGCTTTGGATCCGGAATTCTAATTAGTATTTGTTTAGACCGTGAATGTGTGTATGCGATCCCGATCCTCGCTTTCCTTTAATTTAGTGTTAACTTCTCTTTTCTTTTTCCACCATAACCACCCATCACCTTTTCTTATTTCTTTTACACCATTTTTATTCTTGAAGTTTTAAAAACAATTAACATCTAAAATTTAATCACTCCCGCTGTGCTTTCTTGTCAAGTGTAGTAGTAGCTTAGGTTTTTTGTATCGCGGCGGCGAAACACACAATGATTGTGTCCTCACACAAACACACTTTTTCCGCTCGGTCACTCGCCTCCTTCGACCTTTTGAGATTCTCGCCTAGGGATCCTTCCTCGGCTGTGAGACTTGCTTGCCTGAGGGCTAGGAGTGTGGTATGGATGTCTCCTATTATCAGGACGAAGCTCCCTCTCCAGTCTTTCCAATCTTCTTCTCAAGCGAGCATTCTCAGCCTCGTATCTGCGGGAAGACTCCCTCTGCTCGTGGAGCCTTGCCTCGTACGCATCAATCAATCTGGATATCTGTGTGGACCTCGCTGATCCCTGGCTCTCTTCTGAGGCTGGCCTCTCCAGGCGAGCTCTCTGATTTGAACGTCGAACTTCAGACCTAATCCTACGAGGAGCAGGTGGATCTTGAATATCTCCTGCCTGAGGGGCATTGCTCCTGTGACCAGACATCTTAAACTCCTTTCTTGGTGTGGGCTCTTCTCAGGGAAATATGAACGTTTCCCATAGATGGCGCCAATTGTGGTGACAATTATTGTGCAACACAAAAAAATAAGAAGAAAGCATTCACCAAGTGAGAACAAGGAATATAAAATGACAATCACATAACAAAGGATGTACGTGGTTCAGTAAAGATGTGCCTACGTCCACGGTGGTGCAGTCGATATTATTTCTATATACTCCGGAGAGTAATTACAGAGAATACAAAAACTGTCCTTTTGCCCCGAACCTAGGGTTTAATAAATACATGTACATGTAGGTAAGTGGAGGTGATGGGTTCCCCCACGTCTTTCATCTCCCCTATAACTTCCCTTAATGAGAACGTGGGGGAGACCGGATCAAAATAAGAGATGAGGGGCCTGGACTTTGGGCTGCCAGGACTGGGCTACTCGTCCAGGCCCATGGTCCTAATTCCGGGTACCCACAATACGTAATTTAAATTATGTTTAATGTAAAGGATTCCACATGAGAGTAGAGTAGTTAATATGAAATCAGAGAAGTCAAAATATATTTGGGGAGAAACTTTATATATATATATATATATATATATATATATATATATATATGTGTGTGTGTGTGTGTGTGTGTGTGTGTGTGTAAATCATAATGAATTTCAGGAAATCATTTCTGTGCTTTCCGTTTGATTGATAATAAGAAATGATTTCCTAAAATTCATTATGATTTACACACACACACACACACATATATATTAAACTTGTGATTTCTTTGTGATCGATAATAAGAAATGCTTTCATAAAATCCATCACATACACACATACGGTGTGCGGATCATGAAATTCATCACAATATGTGTATCTGAAAAAAGAATAAATTTAAGAGTTCTTTGAGAAATAGCAAAAAAGTTAGATTGAAAATAAAATATGCTTTCATCAACATGATATACATACATATACATATACATATACATATACATATATGCATACAATATAATGAATTCACGATTTCTTTTAGAAATATATAAAAAGTTCGATTATACCTTTTTTTTGTGGAGAGAGAACATAATAAACCCTCAATGTTGTTGATCATCACCATTGTTAGATTCCGATTAAATAAACAGCAAAGCAATAAAGCCGAATCACATATAATACGAAACCCCATAGTTAACCATAAACAAACAGACTGTTAAGCATTAACAGTCTCCTAATCTTGGACACCAAAACAGTAAAACCTAGGCAGCAAAAGGGGTAAATGTGAAGATACACATTCACCTACTACTATTTGTAACTACTTCTTTTACCTTTTATCCCGCTCCACCGCTACGGCCACCTCCACCGCCACTGTACCTTCCACCTCCGCCTCCACCACCACCGCCGTCACCTTGGAAGCAGTCCCTAGCCATGTGATCTTCCTCTCCACACTTGTAGCAACCATTTCAACCGCCTCGATACCCACCATCGCCTCTACCCCCACCTCGGCCTACGCTACCGTTGTATCCACCACCACCTCCATGGGTGGTTCCTTGAACCTGAGACTCATTAGGACCGCTGACGTTAATAACTTTGTTACATCCGTCACCGCCATATTCGATGACGTACTGAATGACCTCGCCATCTCCGAGCCTACGAAAGTCATCGATTCAAATGGAACACTGATGGACGACGAGATCTTCGCTACCATCGTCAGGTGTAATGAACCTAAAGCCCTTCTGGTCGTTGAACCACTTGACAACACCTGATAACCTCTTGTTGTCCTGCATTTTGAATCAATCAAGTTCAGCTCGAGTATCAGCTCCTTTATCTGAAATGATTTCCCAAAACTCTTTGTAAGTGCTTCTTTTACCTTTTCTCCTGCTCTTACACCTTCACCTCCTTTTGTTTGATCACCCCCTCCAAATTTAGAGGAAACAAATAAACTTATGCTTGATTGATCTTGTTCTTTACCTTCATCCATGTATATATATATATATATATATATATATATATATATAGAGAGAGAGAGAGAGAGAGAGAGAGAGAGGGAAAACATAATCAATTCATGATTTCTATGTGATCAATTATACGAAATTTTTTCATCATATTCAGCCACACATGCACATAGGGTAAAATAGAATGAAAAAAAAGAAGCAGAATCACCTTGCACATTTTTAATCTATGAACAAATTATGGAACTATTCATGCAAATTGCTCAGAGGGACTGGTTCAACATAATTCTTCCCTATTATAATTTCCAATGTCATAACAATGAAATATGAAAAGGCATGAAACTGCGAGAGAAAAAAAAGGGAAAAATGAGGAGAAATAGAAAGGCCGGACACAGGAAGGGGCGTAAGATGATAAAAAGGCTGGAAAAAATGTAAATGTGAGAGAGATACATAAAGTGAATGAAAAGTCACAATATATGAAAAGCTGAGTTGCGACGTGGATAACCCCGGTTGAACGCCAAAATTAAATGGAGTAAAAGCTCTTGTTTAGTGTTTTAGAATAAACTAGATGTAAACTCGCGCGATGCGCGGGCTACATAATTTTGATCGTCATCTCGCGCATTTTGTGTTATCGAGAATGTTGCCCTTTGTAATAATAAATAATAAAAAATAACAATTTAGAGTGATATAAATATTATAATTTAAAAAAAAAAATCCACCATAAGATTATAATTAATTTACATAAATAAAATCTTAAAAAAGAACAAAACTCAATTATCTAATATACTAAAAAATTAATTGCAAATATTGATCACTACTCAAGAAGTATATAATAAAAAAATAGCAAAAGTTGATAAATAAAATAGGGGAGCAACATCAGATCACGCCTATTTGATTATTCACTTTAGTAGGATGTTGTTCACCTAATCCAGGTTGAAAGTCTCATGCTTTCGTCTTAGTAAGCTGGAAACACAACTACAACATTTGAAAACTTATCAAATTATCCCATATAATGAATAAGGCAGTAATTGTTCTCTCAAAATAAGTAATATAATACAGGTAAACTGAATTTAACAATCCAAAAATTTATATTAGTTGAATGCATGAGAGATTGTTAATAGTTTACTCTAAAAAACATTATGTTGTTACAACCCCATATGTGATTTCAGTTTCAGATTTGAAAACTAAAACTCAATAAAGAGATATACGTGTTCTAATTCCCCATTCCAAAGTTCCAATACTGATATAACAGGACCTACTCTTACTCATCACCCTCCCCAAACCCAAATGACTCATAAACCGAGATCTCCTTATCACCCCCACAACTCACTGAGTCCACTTGTGTAGAGGGAAACTCGACTTAAGTCAGAAAGATAAAATCCCCCTGTTCATCTTCCTTCTCATTGCCACCTAGCAAAGAAGGCATCTCCCACCGCCACCAACTTCTCTCACGCCGACCCGTCCGCCCTCCCTCATCCCTGCCACCGCGATCATCATCACGAACTATACCCCCTACGCCTCTCATAAACTGACCTAAATTTTTTTTCAACCCCAATCTCACCTCCAGAAATTCAAATCGGTAGAGTTAGTGTAATGGGTTTCGGTTGGATGTAGTGAAAGGCAAAAAAAGAGAACACCACCAACTATGTGGTTTCTTCATACCAACCTGCTGTTAATAGGGGTTTGGCTTTTTTTAAGATCTATGATGGTGATTCAGTTTTTGTGGAGAAAATAACATAGAACCTGAAAAAAGTCGACTTCATCTGAGTAATGAAATACCCCACACGGAAGAGATATTGGAAAATGGTGCATGAATTTGGAAGAGGTGTTGGGAAATGGCGGATGAATTTTGATGTTTGCGGTGGCTTTTCTCTCAAAGTGATTTGGGAAACTGGAGTGATGACGTGAGGAAATTAAATTTTTAGTATTAAATGCCTTGCCTACGTGGATAGGCTGATTGAAGAGGAGTCTTAATGCCTTGTTTTGCATTTTATAGTAATAAAAGATATAAGATTCCTAACAACAAAGCATAGATTGGATTGGATCTCGATTTAATTGAATAGTTGTATGAGGATGCCGAGATGAGGCAATCAGCATACCAATAAATCGCTAAGAGGAACTATAAAAAGAAAGTTAAGAGCAAGCCATTTAGGGTTGGGGACTATGTCTTCAAGAAGGTCATATGGAAGCAAAGCAAATCACATGCAAATTAGCACGGCTCTTACAGAAGCATTAAGGAAGTAGTTCCTGGGACTTTCAGGCTAGAAACCTTAAAGGGCGAACCATTTAGCAACCCGTGGAATGACGAACACCTCAAAAAATACTACCATTAGATAGAAAAAGGGAAAGTTGAATATAAATAAAAGCTATTTATACTGATCTAAATTCGTGAATTAATGTGGAAGAATACAAATACAATTCCCATCATATCTTACTTGATTATATTAGTTCATTACCTTTTTTTATAAACTTCAATTATAGCATAAAAAGGGAAGTGCCTAGTGATTTGAACTCAAAGGCAGTTCTGAGACTATGGCATATATGAGGACAAAATTCCAGAAAGGGATGAATTCGGTTCATCTCGGTAACATAATGATATAGGGTAGATAAGGTTAATATGAAAATATTAAACTTAAGTACACAGAGACTAATATATGACTTGATATCTTAGTCAAACTCTGCAATAATAGAAATTTTTTTTCCATAAAAAGGTTGGCACAAACATGCCCATAGCAAAAGTTAGAAATCATAACTCCAAAGGTGGTGAGCCTAGACGCAAGTCAAAATGCTTTTTTAAAATTTCCCTCTTCTTAAATGTAGAATTTGTGTAAGATCCGAGATAAACATAAGAGGGTCATATTAACTAGTTCGTCCAATTTTATGCAAATTAGTTCAAGGGCGAGTCTTGATTATGGTTATCTACTTGCTTGACTTATTTAAGACATATTGGTTTGAGAACTAAATTGATATCAATATAACCCTGATCTTAATGTAGAACTTGGTTAAGATCCAGGATAAACAAAAGAGAGAAACATTAACTAGTTCAACTAATTTTATACAAATTAGTTCAAGAGAAAGGCTTGACTATTGTTATCTACTTGCTCGGATGATTTAAGACATTGGCTTGTGGACTAAATTTATATCAATACCATCCTCGTCCTAATGTAAAAATCTAGTTACGAACTAGAACAAACATAAGAGGAATAGTAAGCTCCGAGCTTTACTTGAGAAATTCACAAATTTTTTGGCCAGTCTCAATAAAAATTACTTACTAGGACAAATTAATTTTGAATTAAATTTTTCGGCTAAATTAGGAGGAACTGGTAATAAAGAGACAGCCACTGAAGAAGGTTTGACATAAAAAAATTTATAGGCCTCATTTGACCATCGGCTTTCATAGGATCGACTACAATATTTCAGTACTTCTCTTGTGCCTTGGCCAAAATGGAGTTGTAATAAAAACATTAATGGTCTTATGAGATTATCAACCAACCAAAGATCAATTGTAGATTTATAAATAAGGCATAAGTAAAAAATGGTGAAGCATATGAGGGCACCAAAAGAAAAACGTGTCAACATTCGCATACTTAACCAAGGTAATCATAGGCAATCACATCAAAATAAATCAGAATAAAATGTAAGAGGTCCTATAGCATAACAAAGGATAACTCATAAGGAGTTAAATATAGCATACCTCATGAAGGGAATATAAAAAATTACAAACCAAGCACAAGTATCTCGAATAAAAATAAGAACAACTCCATGCAAGGTTGAATAAATGTAAACGTTGTGAATCCCCGGATTGTATAAACCCTTTGTAAAATTATATTTCCTTTTTATGAAACAGATGCGGAAGCTTAAAAGGTGATGGTTCAGTTAAAACAAAAATTTTAATTTCAATTTCAATTTCAAATTCAAATTAAACCCAAGTGAAAATTAATTAAACACACGCAAATATTAATTTCACTTAAACCAATTAATTCAAGTCCTAGAAATTGCCTAAGTCATAATTATCAATATTCCAAAGTTAGGCCAAACCAATTTTAGCAAATGACTCGAATTAAATAAACAATTATCAAAATTTAAGTAGCACCCAATTAAATTAAGTGTGACAATTAAAACCATTTTTATCTTGAATTACCCTAAGTATGAGTTCTAATTAATTATGCAATATAAAAATAAATCAATCACACTACGCCGAGATGTACGAGGAAAAAACCACAACGGGTAACAACCTCGAACGACCCTAGCCACAAATCCACTAAGTACGAAATTTACAAATACAAGACAGAAGGGCTTATAACACACGACTTGATCCCTCTCAAGCCCCGACGCTTCTTTTTGTAGATACATCTTCCTAGCGGATAACTTTGAAGCTCCACCGCGATCTCAGAATCCACCGATCGGACTTTATATGGTCAGCGTCACCCGAGCAAGGAGCCTTTCTCCAAGTGGGTAATGCCGCAACAAAACTCTTCTTCTTTCTTTCTGTGATATAGAAGAAAAATTGAAACTTCTCTTTGAACGAAAGAGATGAACCCGGTGCCAAACTCCAAGCAAGATATATGAATATGGGAACTTGGAAGAAACTAATTTGGGTGTAAATTAGAGTGGTGTATATTTTTCTCTTTGATAAAAACTCACTCAAAACATGATCTTTTTCCCTCTTTGATTTTACTCTCAAAACACTCTCTAGGAGTTAGTAGGATATAAAAAAGATCCCCCTTCAAAAGCGATTCCCGCACATAGTTATGCTGTGAAAAGTTGGTTAAGAAACAAGTGGGGAAGTGGGTGAAAAACTGCTTAAAACTGCCAAAACTGTTCCCACCTAGCATCTCGTTCGAACGACATTCTCGTTCGAACGAGTCTTCTAACGAAGTTCCAGTATGAACTCGTTAGAAACTCATTGGAAATCTCGTTAGAACGACAATCTCGTTCGAACGACATTTCGAACGAAGTTCCAGTATGCCTTAATGGGAAGTCGTTGGCAATCTCGTTTGAAACGACAATCTCGTTCGAACGACATATCGAACGAACTGCCAAAAAGTTTGGAAAATTCGATTTTACCCCAGAAAACCATATAAACTTATTTTAAAGTTTTAATTAATTCTTTCTGAAAATAAAACACAGTTTTAATTAAACCTAACACTCAATAAACAAGCTCCAAGATCCTATATATATATATGATTGCATTCATACCTTGGGAGCATGGAACTTTGGTTGATGACGTATAAACGAGGCACGAAACCGGCATGATCTTTGCCGCTACGTCTTTAACAAACGCTTCATAGGCTTGAGAATATTACAATTAAATACAATCCTATGAATAAATGTTTTTGTCCGGAATTGAGTCAAAACTATATATGGACTCAATTGGAAATTTGTGTCCTTACAATAAAGTATGAAAACTAAATAATAGGGGACAAAGAAGATAAATACTAAAGCACAACATGTTCGACACAGCCATAATCAAGTGTTGGGTCATTCTGATTAGTATCATCACCATCCCCCTCTTCTCGAGGGTCAACAATCTGATGTAACACTAGTCTCAACAGTTGTTGTCTCATCTTCATTGGCATAAAACCCCAAAAAAAGGGCTCTACCCTCATCATCATTTATGAAACAGCTGTCAACCTCCTCTGTGAGCTTAGGGAGTTCACGTATGACCCGTACTTTCAACTTTTCATAACCGATAAGCATAAAATCACAAAATATAAATAAATCCTTAAAAAAAGTGGAATAAGCTAAGGAACGAGATAAACTTCCTAAAAAGTCATAATCTCATAACAAAACCTTCTAACAAGTATAAGTCGAGGGATCAATAAATGATCCGGCCTCATTTCTAAATCTATCGAAAGTAAATGATTCTACGTAATTTATATTTGTATAATATGAGGAGAATCAGGTGCATGTTGAATCTTGGACGTACTTGTAATTATTTTTCCCCTTTTTTATGAACATGTCTTGCATGTTCATGTTGCTTTCCCAATGTGTTATTCCTAACAAAGCCACAATTATTCCAAGCATTACAAGAGTGCAAGATTGATTTAAAAAAACAATAGAATTCTCTCAAATGTCCTTTCCTATTACAATGATCACACTTAGAAACCTTCGAATGAAAAACATGAGAATATTTCTTGCGAGAAACCTTATCAAAATGTTGAACCTTTTCAACATAAAACAAAAATCTGTGTGATTACCATTTTTGTGACACTAGGAGCAAATAAAGTACTTTTTGGGTGTCTTATGATCAAGCATGTTATTTTTGTTAGCACAAATAGGAGGAACAATATTATTTTCCTTCAAATGATTGAAAACTTATTTCCATTTATTTTGAGAACATATGGGAAAATGTTCTTCCTTAGTCAATGTGGACTATTTATGCCTCTGCAATTCAGGGTTCTTCCCCAGTCAATGTGTAGACCTATATATGCCTCAACCATTTAGGTTTTTTCCTCAGTTAATGTGGACACCTATAATGCCTTGGCCATTTATGCTTCGATTATCAAGGGTTCGGACAATATCTATGCAGAAGTTCATAGCCTACAATATCCCTTCATTATTGAAAGATATCTAAGAAGATTGAAGACTAGGGGATGATTGATGATCACAGACATGATCCATCCTCACTATTATAAATATTTTATCCCTCGGCCTAGATAGTTCGGCCTTGGGGGTTGGCCTCATAGGATCAGTCTCATAGGGTCAACCTCAATAGGGTCGGCCTCACCAGGGTCGCCAAAAATAGATAGACAACTATGAACATGCATAATTAACCAAAAAGGTCATTTCTATCATTCCAGGACTATGCAAAATGATGCACATGATGAACACACATGTGGGAGGAATAGTAACATCCACTATGAACCTTCTATAAAGAAGTGTGTCACCCATGTAGTGGACCAAGTCAATAAGCATTTAACATGTGACTTGGGGTGCACACTACACCCCAAACCACCTATAAATAAGCACTATATTGTGTAACCTATGGACTAAGTAATTCTTCATTCTTTCACCTACTGAAAACTCTGCCAAACACATGTTAGAGAGATAAAGTACCATTATAACTTGTATAACACTTATGAACTAATGAAAGATGAAATGCACAAAAGTGTATGTAGGCCAAATGGCTGAACCACTCTAAATTTGTGTTTGATCTTTTTTACTATCTTTAATCACTGCATTTATTATTTATCACTCTTGCCCAGAACGAGTTTTACATATGATTCACTAAGTTCCTTATATATGTTTGAGATATCATTTTTGTCTACCGTCACCGAGAAATCCGCATCTAAGAAATATCTTGAAATGCGATACACCATTTATAGGCTTATAAGATTTCATTATAGTAGCAAAACTGGGTAGTGGACTTATATCCAGTAGAGTATAATATAAGTTAAGTTTAGATCAATAAATAAATAAGTTAGTTAAAATTTATTAGTTAATTGATTTGACCAAGTGAGCATTGTATGCTTACTGCAAGAAATCAAATTATGTAACATATTAACTTTTCAAGTAAGATCTCATTATTAGAGTAGTTTTGATATAATAAAATTGTAGCGTAGTTGTAATTATCTAATGAAATTAATCAAAATTCAAGGGAGAACAAAAATAAATTATGGTATGTAATTTGGTATATCCGAGTACCTATTTTGAATCTAATTTAATTATTTAGTCTTAGGTCCCTAGCATTTGTAAAAAATTAGTTCCATGATTGATTTGGTAGCCAGATAGTTATAACCCACGTCCCTTGGGTGAGGGAAAGTAATGGTTCATATATGTTGATTTTCACTGTTCTGATATTTATATATTTTCATATCCATTGGTAAGGCATGTGGTTTATGACCCACCATGCCAGAGGTTTAAGTACTGTTTACACCAAATTATGGATGTGAGCTAGAATAAAATCCCATACTGCTATGAGCGGTGGTTAAATTAGGGACAATATCGATGGTCGTATAGTGTGGTATTATAGAATAGTATTAAAGCCAATACCTATCCGAAATAAGTGTGTCAACATGTTGGGTGATGGTTGATTTCATCCCTACGAGGACGTTGGGCTCCTGAAGGGGGTAGATTGTAACAGACTGGTTCCATGGTTAATTTGGTAGTTAAAGAGTTACGTCCCACATCTCCTGGGCGGGGAAAAGTAATGGTTCATATATATATATAGATTTTTCACTCTTCTAACATCTAGGCATTGATAGCTCCAATGGTAACGCATGTGGTTTATGATGCCACATGTGAGGGATTACAAACCCCGCTTGTACCATTTTGTGGATGTGAGCTGGAGTAAAAACCATACCATTGTGAGACGTGGTTAAATTGGGTACAATATCAATGGTGGTATAGTGGGGTATTTCAATAGTCCATTTACCCAAGTAGCAGACCTAGACTCTCTAGAAACTCAGTATATATATATATATATATATATATATATATATATATAAATTTAAGGTAGAAGTTTAAGAAAAAATAAACATAATTAAGGTTTAGAGAGGGAGAGGAAATTACTAGTTATGCTTTTATGAGAGGGTGTGGAGATAAAAGGTCACATCTCACTCAAAATATTAAGTATTCATCTCTAGTAGTTCCCACACAAAAATATTGTCTTTGGGGATCATACACTAAAAGATATGAAGATTTTGATGGAATCTAGAAAAGCTTTTGAGTATCTTAGAAATGTAGCAAGTTTAACTTGTTCGTCAACTTATTACATCCATATCAGATCACCTACATGGTCCAAAAATATATTGTGATTCGATCCCTGGATACGCACTTTAGATCTAGTCATTTTATTTTCTTTTTTTGGAGCTTAATAAATCGAAGATGAAGGGGAAGAAAAATTATTTATAATGTTAATATTAAATGATGATACTCTATTAATTCCATGACCTTACAAAATCCCTCATGCCTCTCCAAGCATCCTCAGGTAAGAAAAAGACTCCTTAGCTAATCCCAGATCTCATGCAGAGGGATACTTGGTTCCAAAGGCCTATGACACACCCCAAAGATAAGGCATGGTACCATGGCACACCTTAGTTGTGCCTCATCTATCCTCAAAGGGTCATACACTCCAGAATACCTCCCTAAGTCGGTTCATATTTAAGGTTCCTTTAAGTCTGATGTCCATAATAGACCTCAGTATAAAAGATGGTGACACCCCTAGGCTTTTTATTGCTTAGAAGCGAGGTATATCACCCTAAACATATCGAGAATAATCTAATACCCACCTATGGAAAGTCCTAATCTCAAAAGACCTCAACAGAGCTTCCTCGACCAGTCTAGTGAAGCAGGTAGAAAGAAGAGCACTGTTCCACACACCCCCACTACCCAAATCCACTCCCATTGAGTGTTCCCATTAGCATTTAATGCACTCAACAACAATCTTAGACCATATGCAAATACATTTTCTAATAGTCCACCTCCCGCTTGGCACCGTCAGATCTCATTGCTATTAAAGCCATACTGTGACAACCCATTCATTCTCTCTTCAAGAGTTCTCCTATAAATAGGAAGATGGTGAAAGGTGAAATGGGATTAATATATAGATTTCAAAGTTATTAGATCATTCAAACTATCAAACATACAAGAGTTTTAGCATTGCCCAAATGTTTGCACAACATTACTAGGTTTTGCCCCACTGTCTTGAGCTTATGTTTGTAACTTGGACCACTTCCATTATGTATTCCATTTGTATACCTTGCTGAGCCCTAAAGTAACACATAATAACCCTTAGATAAGTCATTTAGTTACTTTCTAAGGTTCTCTAGAGTACTAATGAAGGACGCAAGACCTCACACTCCCTGAATAAAGCCTAAGTGGTCTATTAAGTTGTAATACTCACTTATATTCTAATAAACATGCATAACACTTTTGTACAGTGGATGTAGGACCATCTACTAAGGTTTAAACCACTTTAAATATTTGTCTCTTATAGTAAAACTGCTCTCCTTTTATCTATCTTAGGTCTGGAGGGGAGAACCTGTTGGTCTAAAGTCACATATGAATTTAACACTCATCAGTTTGGAACCATCTATGGGAACGAAAAGTTACATCTTTATCAAACTCACATTTTTCTCTCATTGTGATTCCAACTACTACTGTTATGGATCACCTTCTCAAAGGAGAAGAATCTCGATTAAAAGAGATCCCCCTAGAAGGCCCAAGCATAGAATTTCTAAATGTGGATACTCTAAATCCATGAGATAAAAAAAAGGAAAATGGGTGAGCGTGTCGGGGCTCTAATCACCATGGGCATCGATGCAAATCCAACTAAAGAAGTCCAAATTGGTGCTGGCCTTAGCCAATATTTCATCGAATAGCTCATTTAGTATCTAAAGGAAACGAAGAATGTCTTCATGTGGATCCACTCAAATATGATCGGGGTGGATCCTAAAGGCATAGTTTACCACCTAAACGTGGACCCAAACCACAAGTCGGCCTAAAAAAAGAAGAGATTGGCCAGTCCCGAGAGGAATAATGTCGCATCATAGTATTTTGAGAAGATTTCAACCTAAAACTTCATCAGAGACGTAAAGTACCTAGAATGACTCTCTAACATGGTACTGGTGCGCAAAGCCAAAAAAATGGAAAATGTTTGATGATTGCACCGACCTCAATAAGGCATGTCCCCAAAACTATTGTCCTTTATATCAGATTGTACCTTGGTAGACTTTATAGCTGGTCATGAGCTCATATCCTTTATGGATGCGTATTGCGAGTATAAACATCAAGATGGCCCTTGCTGATGAAGAAAAACCTCATTCATTACTTATAAAAGTACTTATTGTTATAAAGTTATGTCTTTTTGACTAAAGAATGCGGGTTCCACTTAATAGATGGTGGTAAAATCCATTTGAAAGATCTCATTTCCAATACCATAGAGGTCTATGTTGACGACATGTTAGTCAAAATCTTGGAGGCTTGGAGCCACATTTAAAACCTTAGAGAGACCTTTGATGTCCTTCGAAGGAATTAAATGGGCCTTAACCTGAAGAAGCATGATTTTGGAATGGTAGGAGGTAGGTTCCTTCGGTTTATGGTCACCAGATGGGACATTGAATCCAATGCACAAAAAATCCAAGTCCTATAGAATAAGAAATCGCTAAAAACAGTAAATATGGTCCAAATCCTAAATGGGAGGATAACTTCCCTTAATCAATTCATCTCTAAGGTCAGAGAAAATTATTTACCATCCTTTAAGGTGATGAAGAAATCTTTTGAGTGGACTCTTTATGCTGAGGAGGGCTTACATAACCCCACGAGGTGCCTAGGATATACATTAATACTATCCCGAATGATCGTGGGGGAATTTTTTTTATACCTTATTGCCTCACCCACCACAGGAAGCTCCGCCCTTATCTCGGAAGAATTTGAGGTATAATACCCCATTTATTATATTAATCTCTCCAAGGAAATGAGAACAAGTATTGAATCATAGATAAATCCACTTTTTGTCTCATCATTTTAGAAAAATTATTGAGGTCGTACTTACAATCCCATTCTATTGTGGTTATGAGTGATCAACCTCTCCGACAGGTGCTCCAAAAGACTGAAACCATAGGAAGACTTACGAAATGGTCTGTAGAGTTGGGTGAGTTTGACAAAAAGATATCAACCTCAAAGTTTTATTAAAGGCTAAGTCTTGGCTGCGTTCATTACAGAGTTCAACAACCCAGAGGAAGTAGAAGATGAGCCCATGAGTTCTGGGGCTAAGGTCATTGCACTCCCCCAAGATCCTAGGCATACCGTATTTTAGTAACTAGACCTCTTCTCTCCAGCACGTGGATGGCTCCCTAATTAACTCAGGCAATGGGGTTGGGTGGAGTGCGTGATTCTTTGATGGATTAACCTAATTTAATTAGATGTCAACTAAAGAGTTTTAAACCCTAGTTCATGCTACTATGTGATTGAAAGCAGTAAATAATATAAGCATACAACCAAACAATCAAGAAGACAAATTTTAAGAAAAATCCCCACAGGGCAAATTTTTTTATTTCACTAAAGTCTTAAAATCGCAACTTACAACACTACAGAGAAATACTATAATGAATTTCCACGAGAACTCAAAGATCGTAGCCTTCAACCAATAATGATTCTCTTGAGAATCACAAGAACCTTAGTCCTCCTTCTTCAGCAGTGAATACCCTTGAGTATCACAAGATCATCAGTGAAAAAATCTCCCCGCAAGAATAAGTTCGATAAAAAATTGTTTGGGTTCCAAAGAAGATTCACAAAAGTATTTGGGATTGTTTGTGTGAATAAAAAAAAGTTTTATCCCTAAAAATTGAAGACTATTTTTCAGCTATTCCGTACTGTAATAAACCTCTCTTCTGATAGCCCATTTTATATTTATTTACACTGGGTAGAAATTAATTTTAAAATGATAGATGTTGAGTAAATATTAATTTGTTATGACAAGGCCAATATTTACTAGAATGTTGCATAGTTACCCCGTGAGTAGATAAAATGTTCATGTGGTGATTTTAATGTCATAAGGATTTAAAATGACATTTTGGTTTATTATGAAACCAGAAGTAATATGAGTTATAAAATTCCCAAATGATAATTTGGATAGTGTAGTTAGTCCCGGTAGGTGTGTGACAGTCAAAATAAGTGCTATATTGTATTTTGGCATTTCGGGCACTTTTGACTGGTTTTGGCTTAAATAGTGATATCGCGTATTATTTTATCGCGCATTAGTTATTAGAGTTGGACATTTTAGACTTATGGCCTGATTTAGTCTTGCTAAGACTTACTATTCCTTTATGCCCCAATTTGTTAACTTAGAGAGAAAGAGAGAGAGGAAGAAAGCTTTGGAGAAAAAGAGAGATTGGAGCTTGGATTGTTGCTTCCTTCTTCATCAAATCAGATTCTTATACTTGAGGCAAGTATTCTACTTGCAAATTTATGATTTAAGTAGAATAATTAGTCTTGATAGTTATGGATTGTTATGATTTAGAATTGTTAGGGTTTTGATTGGATTTTTGGGTATTAACCACTAAAAATGGGTTTGGATGATAAATGATGTTTAAGGTTGGTAGATAGATGGATTTAGGATGTAGAAATTGCAGCCAATGATTTCGGTTGGGCTTGGTTTTGGGGTTGGATAAATTTTGGAGTTCAAGACTCCATAGCCATTCTTGGCATTTTCGCAGGGGCGAATCGATTCGGCCCGTTGGCCGAATCGATTCGCATAGATGCAGAATCCCAGGTCTTGTTGTCCGAATCGATTCGGATTAAGACCGAATCGATTCGGCATTTGCAGAAACTAAATTTTATTGTCCGAACCGATTCGCTTTCAGAGCGAATCGATTCGGCCCTTAGGGCGAATCGATTCGGTTCCAGCAGTTTTGGGGGTCTTTTCCTTTTAATTCTCCTCCTTATTCTTTAGGATTAGGACCTAGGAAACTTCTTTAAAGAAATAAACTTAGAGTTTTAGAGTAGTTATGGAGTTTGGTCGTTACCCTGGACTAGAAATGGGTTCATCTGGGGTTTATTTCGGGGAGGTTTAAAGTAATGTTAAGGCATTACTTATTTTATTCAAACTTTTAGAAGTTTGGAAGTAAAATGCCCAAACTTGGAGATTTACGGGCTTGTCAAATTTATATGAATTTGGGGAATTTCTAGGATCATAATGATCATGTGGAGACCTAGCCTGAAATTGTAAGTGGAGGAAATATAAATGATAATACTCGATGGGAATTAGGTTCGCATAAATGAACCCATAGGTGTTAAAGATGATAGGTTCAACTAGAATGAATCCCGTTGTTTAATGATGTTATGTTTAAATAAAAAGAACCAATCTCATGATTTATGGAAATGGGTAATGAATATGATGATAAAAATGTAAATGTTAATTTACTGTTACACACCTCTCTAAATGACATCATAAGGGAAGTTCGCTCGTGAGGTGAAGCCCCCTGGCTAATGAATGCAGGGTGGATATAGTCCTAGGCCATGGGAGCGCTTATTGTTATATTTTTCTGCGATGGGTAGGAGATTCCGGGTGTGGTCTTGACTATCCCGCAGGCTCATGGCCGCTTCCCGACGCATATCGATAGGTGCCCAGGTTGTCTTATGTTAGGCCCTGGAAGATGATGGTCATTTAGGGGCGCGCACAGTGGGGAAACCCGGACGGGCGGTCTTAGATATCGTTATATGTATATGTATATAACTATATTTTTCATCAAGTTGGACTTGATGGTTGATAAATGCCACAAAAAGCGTATGATAAATGCCATAAAGAGCATAGATATGTGCCATGAAGAGCACGAAAATAATATATGTGCCATATAGAGCACTTGATGTAAATGATATTCATAATGAGGAATGGAAAGATAAAATGGGAAGTTTTAATTAATGCATAGATGTTATAACTCCTTGATTAAACCGAAAATGGTTTTATTCCTAATAAGAAATGTTAGAAGGAAATGGAAATTGTATTATTAAAGAAGGGTTTTAAATTAAAGTGCTTTACTTTCAATTCTTGTTTGTATTTGTAGATAGCATGTCATATTATCATCCTCATCATTCATGTGTAACTATTCATATCTATCACTCTTTTTATTCTTCTGGTAATCATATAGAACCCGACCCTGACCGGTTTACTTTTCTTGTTGTATATATATTATTGTATCCGCTCAGGTGCTCCACCGCAAGGACGCCCGACTTGACTTCCCAAGTTCCCTTCACTTTCGACGAGCTGTAAGGTTTTGCGGGTTATTACAGGACGTTGTATTAGACGCTTTCATTCTTGTTATTCTAGTTATGATCGGGTCTGGTCACTCGGGCGTGTGGCCCAAACATTTGTATTTGATTAATGAATGTACTATGTAAGATATTTAAATTGTTGTACGTCGTTATATGTAGCTGTGGACCGACAGCTTATTCGGTCCATTTGTATACATTCGTTTTAGTTATATTATATGTTATCTTTTGGAATTCCACTTGCTTGTCAGATTGGGTTGTTAGTTTAAATTTTCATAACCGCATTTTTAAAATTTTACACTTTTTGGCAACCCGTTTTCTGATTTATTGGGTGGTTTTCCCGTATACTCAATTTATAATTGTGATGCTGAGAATGATATCCATCCATGATTCCTGTTACGTTTGAGTATCGGGCTGGCCACCCCTTATCTCGGATTGTGGGTTGTCACAGATGGTATCAGAGCATCAGGTTCTAGAGTACTAGGATATGTGTGGACTTGTCTCGTTCTACCGTAGCGTTCTTTGATGTAGAGCCTAATGCTAGGACTTCTTGTTGCTTATGTTTGCGATCTTCTGCAAAATAGATTGTTTTAACCAGTATTTTAATACTATTGTTTTTTCTATCTCAGATGCCGCCATGACCGTAGTGATCCAACAATTGCCATGGGCTCCAGGTGTTCAAGCTCTTACGGGACTTACTCCGTGGGAAAGGGTTAGGGAGTCCTTTCTAAAGGGCAATCCCCCAGAATTTGAGGGAGGCACGGATTCGGTTAAAGCCAATCAATGGAAGAAAAACATGCAACGCCACCTTCGAATGGTAGAATGCAGTGAGGATAAGAAACAAGTCCTTACCACCTTTAAGCTTGTCGGATCTGCGTTACACTGGTGGGAGACGATGACCACACCAGATCAAAGAGTCACAATGTCAATTACTGAGTTCTGGGCCTTGTTTGATCTTAAGTATTTTCCTCCCGCGGTTCAGAGGGAGATGAAGAGGAAGTTGCAAGATGTAGTGCAAAGGGAGAGATCTGTAGCGGAGTATGAGGAGGAGTTCACCCAGTTAGCGAGTCTTGCACCAGATGAGGTGACTCCGGTAGAGAGGAAGATCTCGAAGTTTATGGGAGGTCTAAACTGGAGAATCCGAAAACACTTATTGGGTAACCCAGCTTTCCAGACTTTTGGTGAGGTTATGAATGCAGCCTTACTCCATTGCCAGGAGCATCGAACATATATGCAGGGTAGCAAGAAAGCTACTGATATGAGGCAGGTAGGGAAGCTTGGAGAGTATATTGCGAGTGGCAATAATTATAGGCACGGACAAGGTGCTTTGCATCAGGCAGATCGGGGTGGCCCTGGAGGTAGAGGTCATCCGGACCGAGGCATTTCCCAATTTAGGAATATCAGGGGTCGATGTCGGGAGGACATGAAGGGACGGTGCTTTTAATGTGGGGAGGCAGGTCATTACAAGAAGGAATGTCCTCAGATGATTGGGGGTCAGTTTCCTAGGGCTCCGCAGCAGCCAGATGTTCAGTTTCCACCTCCGGTACCAATTATGGTTGTTCCTCCGCATCAGGGACAACTACAGTATGTGCGTGTTTGTCATGATCAGGAGGCTTTTCTTCCTCCAGCTCTGCCGGCACCGCCCGTTATTGAGGGTAAGTTTTCACTCAGAGATACGTGAGTTATATGTTATTCGATGCGGGTGTTACGCGCTCATTTGTTTTATGAGCTCTTCTCAGATTACAGATTTCATAATATCTGCTGAGAGTATTTTAATTAGTATAGAGTCCTATGGAAATTGGTTCGCTCATTTCTTTTGTTTGTAGGTATGTAGAAACTTCTCTTATTAAATTTTGCTTGAGGCCGATATACTCGTCCTTAACATGGTTGAGTATGATGTGATATTAGTATGTGATTGCTATGCCTTATCTCCACGACCAACAAGTTGAGTGGTAGCGTATAGGAGGGGTTCCTTGTCTGGATTCCTCTTCTGCGGGACGCTCCACGCGTGAACCTTAACAATGTTGAGAGTGGAGATATACCACCTTTCTTTTATCTTATCTTACGTGTATTACACTCTATCTCCATGATCAACTAGTTAAGTAGGCATGTGTCGGAGGGGTTCCTTGTTTGGATTTCGCTTTGCGAGACACTCCGCCGCATGAACACTTAACGATGTTGTGAGTGAAGATATGCTATTCTTCCCTTTCATTTTAGTTTGTTTTACGAAATTATTGTCGGAAGTGGGATTGGAAAGTTTAGCCGAGAATCACGTAGAAGGGTGATTGATGGCTATTAAAGTGCGACATAGAAGCGCTGCATATAGTTTTCTCCTCTGATCGATGTGAGGGAGACCGAGGTACGAAGTCGAATTGAGACTTCGGGTTATGCCTTGATATAGAAGGCTATTTATTGAGATGCATATGTTATAGGGTATATAACCCTAGAGTTTCACGAAGGGTCAGCTTTGGATTGTTAATATATATACTTTTTTTTTGTTATTTAAATTGTTAGTGTGTAGCTGTAGAATCTTTTGGTCCCGAACATGTGTCTTAGACCTGTACCCCTCGATGACAGACAACGCGAGGTAGTAGTGTAACGGGAGGGTTCCTTTTTTGGATTTCGCTTCGGCGAGACGTTCCACGCACGAAACTGAGCAAATGTCGGAAGTTGAGAAAGGTCTTGGGCACTAGGGATATACTTAGCATTAGGTGTATACGACTTAGATAGGGTATAGGTAGATAGACTTTAGGATTGTTTAGATGTAGGGCCTTTTAGTATGGGACGTAAGATTAGGAGGGTTGTTGAGAGTTGACCATGACTAAGTCATGCGTAAACTCATATCAAGGGATTGGTTCCATGTTATGTGAAGTGGGAGGATTTCAAAAAGTTGGTGGTTAAGGCCGAAGGAGATGAGGCCTCACGTAGTGGAGTGTTACGGAGGTAACGAAAGGGTGAATTGACTCGTACCCCTGAGCCACGTGGTTAAGCTCGAAGGTAGATTCCATTAGCAAGTTTCTGCCATGATGGGGAGTGATAATACTGGAGTATCGATCTATTGTTGATGCGCCTCACAAGTTTAAACTTGTAAGGAGTATTATCCCCTATTTAAATTGAAGTACATCTTGAGGGTGGGGTGCGTTCCCTTAAGAGAATTTTGTCCCGAACGGAAGGGACTTAAGTTAAGCAGATATGGAGAAATCCCGCAGTTCTAACGTTTCGGTTCATCAAGGTAATGACGAATCGTGCCAAGTTATACGTCGCTAGTACTATTGGCTGGGCATGGGAAGGTTGTTGTACTGAATTAAGACTTCCGTTTCTCATTCTTGGCAAGTTTCCAAGAAGCCATGGGAATCGAATTATGGTTAATCACTTCTTATCATTTTCCACAAATGACCAAACCAATAGAATAAACCATATGCTGAGGCATATACTCCTTATATGCGTGCCTAACTTTAAGAGTAGTTGGGAACAATGCTTTCCACTCGTTGAATTCGCCTATATAGAATTTGTGTCGATTCACTATTAGGACGGCGCTTGAGAAGAAGCCTTGTATAGTAGGCCTTATCGATTCCCCACTTGTTGGTTAGAAGTGCGAGATGATGAGTCTCTCGTATAACCAAGACCGACGAAAGAGCTCAGTCGATGCGAGAAGAAGGCATCTGGAGTTTGAGGTCATTAGACTAAGAGTTGTGGTGGGCATCGCTTGTGAAGGGCATTAAGCGTTTCGAGTAAAAAAGGGAAACTTGCACCGCATGATGTTGTACCTTTCCTAGAAATGCCGCGGTGGGTCCAGTAAACTATTCGCTCGCTTTATCGAAACATTTTGCGGCAAGTTCATAATTTGTTCCTTGACTCTCATGCAAGGGAGTACGAAGGATACGATGGTGCCTTTAGGCACATTCCTTTCGAAGTAGGTGCAACGTGACGGTTCTTATTAGATGTAGTCGGTTGCTATCTTAGAGCGTAGAGTTACGTTCGGGATCGCTGGTAGTACCATGGGGGATGAGTCCTATATAGTCAGCATAGTGTCGAGAAATCGACATAGGGTCGCGAGGATGACTTGCGGGAATATTATCCGCACTTCTTCTTGCGAGGTGTATCCGAATTTTGGGGGCAAAATTCCCTCTTAAGGGGGGGAGTGTGTAATAACCCTCTCTTCTGATAGCCCATTTTATATTTATTTACACTGGGTAGAAATAAATTTTAAAATGATAGATGTTGAGTAAATATTAATTTGTTATGACAAGGCCAATATTTACTAGAATGTTGCATAGTTACCCCGTGAGTAGATAAAATGTTCATGTGGTGATTTTAATGTCATAAGGATTTAAAATGACATTTTGGTTTATTATGAAACCGGAAGTAAAATGAGTTATAAAATTCCCAAATGATAATTTGGATAGTGTAGTTAGTCCCGGTAGGTGTGTGACAGTCAAAATAAGTGCTATATTGTATTTTGGCATTTCGGGCACTTTTGACTGGTTTTGGCTTAAATAGTGATATCGCGTATTATTTTATCGCGCATTAGTTATTAGAGTTGGACATTTTAGACTTATGGCCCGATTTAGTCTTGCTAAGACTTACTATTCCTTTATGCCCCAATTTGTTAACTTAGAGAGAAAGAGAGAGAGGAAGAAAGCTTTGGAGAAAAAGAGAGATTGGAGCTAGGATTGTTGCTTCCTTCTTCATCAAATCAGATTCTTATACTTGAGGCAAGTAATCTACTTGCAAATTTATGATTTAAGTAGAATAATTAGTCTTGATATTTATGGATTTGTTATGATTTAGAATTGTTAGGGTTTTGATTGGATTTTTGGGTATTAACCACTAAAAATGGGTTTGGATGATAAATGATGTTTAAGGTTGGTAGGTAGATGGATTTAGGATGTAGAAATTGCAGCCAATGATTTCGGTTGGGCTTGGTTTTGGGGTTGGATAAATTTTGGAGTTCAAGACTCCATAGCCATTCTTGGCATTTTCGCAGGGGCGAATCGATTCGGCCCCTTGGGCGAATCGATTCGCATAGATACAGAATCCCAGGTCTTGTTGTCCGAATCGATTCGGATTAAGACCGAATCGATTCGGCATTTGCAGAAACTAAATTTTGTTGTCCGAACCGATTCGCTTTCAAAGCGAATCGATTCGCTGTGGCGAATCGATTCGGCCCTTAGGGCGAATCGATTCGGTTCCAGCATTTTTGGGGGTCTTTTCCTTTTAATTTTCCTCCTTATTCTTTAGGATTAGGACCTAGGAAACTTCTTTAAAGAAGTAAACTTAGAGTTTTAGAGTAGTTATGGAGTTTGGTCGTTACCCTGGACTAGAAATGGGTTCATCTGGGGTTTATTTCGGGGAGGTTTAAAGTAATGTTAAGGCATTACTTCTTTTATTCAAACTTTTAGAAGTTTGGAAGTAAAATGCCCAAACTTGGAGATTTATGGGCTTGTCAAATTTATATGAATTTGGGGAATTTCTAGGATCATAATGATCATGAGGAGACCTAGCCTGGAATTGTAAGTGGAGGAAATATCAATGATAATACTCGATGGGAATTAGGTTCGCATTAATGAACCCATAGGTGTTAAAGATGATAGGTTCAACTAGAATGAATCCCGTTGTTTAATGATGTTATGTTTAAATAAAAAGAACCAATCTCATGATTTATGGAATTGGGTAATGAATATGATGACAAAAATGTAAATGTTAATTTACTGTTACACACCTCTCTAAATGACATCATAAGGGAAGTTCGCTCGTGAGGTGAAGCCCCCTGGCTAATGAATGCAGGGTGGATATAGTCCTAGGCCATGGGAGCGCTTATTGTTATATTTTTCTGCGATGGGTAGGAGATTTCGGGTGTGGTCTTGACTATCCCGCAGGCTCATGGCCGCTTCCCGATGCATATCGATAGGTGCCCAGGTTGTCTTATGTTAGGCCCTGGAAGATGATGGTCATTTAGGGGCGCGCACAGTGGGGAAACCCGGACGGGAGGTCTTAGATATCGTTATATGTATATGTATATAACTATATTTTTCATCAAGTTGGACTTGATGGTTGATAAACGCCACAAAGAGCGTATGATAAATGCCATAAAGAGCATAGATATGTGCCATGAAGAGCACGGAAATAATATATGTGCCATATAGAGCACTTGATGTAAATGATATTCCTAATGAGGAATGGAAAGATAAAATGGGAAGTTTTAATTAATGCATAGATGTTATAACTCCTTGATTAAACCGAAAATGGTTTTATTCCTAATAAGAAATGTTAGAAGGAAATGGAAATTGTATTATTAAAGAAGGGTTTTAAATTAACGTGCTTTACTTTCAATTCTTGTTTGTATTTGTAGATAGCATGTCATATTATCATCCTCATCATTCATGTGTAACTATTCATATCTATCACTCTTTTTATTCTTCTGGTAATCATATAGAACCCGACCCTGACCGGTTTACTTTTCTTGTTGTATATATATTATTGTATCCGCTCAGGTGCTCCACCGCAAGGACGCCCGACTTGACTTCCCAAGTTCCCTTCACTTTCGACGAGCTGTAAGGTTTTGCGGGTTATTACAGGACGTTGTATTAGACGCTTTCATTCTTGTTATTCTAGTTATGATCGGGTCTGGTCACTCGGGCGTGTGGCCCAAACATTTGTATTTGATTAATGAATGTACTATGTAAGATATTTAAATTGTTGTACGTCGTTATATGTAGCTGTGGACCGACAGCTTATTCGGTCCATTTGTATACATTCGTTTTAGTTATATTATATGTTATCTTTTGGAATTCCACTTGCTTGTCAGATTGGGTTGTTAGTTTAAATTTTCATAACCGCATTTTTAAAATTTTACACTTTTTGGCAACCCGTTTTCTGATTTATTAGGTGGTTTTCCCGTATACTCAGTTTATAATTGTGATGCTGAGAATGATATCCATCCATGATTCCTGTTACGTTTGAGTATCGGGCTGGCCACCCCTTATCTCAGATTGCGGGTTGTCACATGTACTTTGCGTAAATGAAAAGTATGAATAAAAAATCTTCAAGGAAGATAAAAAGTTTGAGGTGGAATGTGGTTAGAACGAGTTCATAGGGTCGTTCGAATGAGATTGACATCTCGTTAGAAGCCCCTCTGAACGACTTATCAAATGAACTAAAAAACAAAACAATAGGGGTTCGTTTGACCAGTATGAGAAGCAGGACTTCAAATGACCTATCAAACGACATTGACATGTCGTTTGAACGACAGTACAAAGTTGTTAGAACGACTTTAGGAAAATTTTATTTTTAAGATAAAAATTCTCTATAAAAAACTATTTGAAAACAATTGTATAAAAATGCCTCGTTTTGATAAAAATAAGTTTAGAAAAATATCCCAATACTTAGTAAAAAATCTAAGTAACAAAAAACTAAATAAAGTATGTCAAGTCGTAGAACTTTGTTGAAGATGCTTGATATTCAGATCCGTGTTCTTGAACATGTGAACTTGAATTGTCTTGACAGTTGGAACGGGATACTCCATACATAATGTAAACTAGGTACAAGGGACATGATGGAAAATATATCCTTACTAATCTTCCTAATGGCTATTCCAGTACAAAATAAAAACATCTGAATTATCCAACAATTATCCTATACAAATCTAATACCCTCCCAAGAACCCAAACGTGGAAAGATATTGAACATGCAAGTCTTCAAAAATCTTCAATCTTCAAATCTCCTTGCTTTCTCCTGATCTTCTGTTTGTGTGATTTTCTAATGCTCATCAAAGTCCTACGCATAATAGATAAAGAAAATACCTTCGTGAAGTATCGAGATTGAAATGAGATAAAAATAATCAAATCAAATCAATTCACTTCTCCCCCATAATTTAAACTCTCACTCCCCAATAATTCATAATTCTTTCTCCCCCTTTTTTATTTATCGAAAATAGACAAGGAACAAATAAAATATAATAAACTAGAGTGGGTCACAAAAAGCATATCAAATCGTCACAAACATATATCAAATAATCTCACGCAAGTATAAACTCAAAAGGTTCCACAAAATATTTTTGATTTTTCAAAATATTTTTCAAGAGATTTTTCTTTACATAAAAACACACACCATGAATTAACACTAAGATAACCAAATCAAGGAAATGAAATGAATGGGTGTGAACAAATTCGATAGGAAAATCATCTCAAACAATCATAACATATTCGCGCGATGAATTTTGGATACTCCTAACGAATGAACTCAAAATCTACCTTAGGTGTAAAACTATTGAATTTATATGATATTGACTCAATCTAATCAACAAATAAAAGTCTAAAATGATTTTCACATAAATAACGTCTAAAACTATGTAATACTTTTACGAGACTTTTTCAGGGAGTGCACCCCATTGATCGTCTACTAAACTCCCTTAAAACTCCCTTATAGATTTTTTCTCTGAACTCTTTTATTTTGAAGGATTCAATGCTCATATGTTACGAAGCATCAACATTCTTTAAAATTTGGCCTAGCATTTTATATTTTTTCTTTTGAGTGCTTTTAATCTTTTAGGCTCTTTTTTTTTTTTTTTGCAAATGGTGGATATTCACACAAAGATCTTTTTAGTTTTGCACCCAAGATATTTCATTAAATTAACACATGAACCGGAGATATAAATTTCAAATTTTCCAATCCTGGCAATGGTTCTTACAAGCACTACTTTCATTATCTAATTTTATCACATTTGGTTCGTTTTAATGACAAAATTGAGATGAAAACACTTTGAGCAACATATGACAAAAAAGTACAATAATAAAATAAATCCCTGCATGTGTGGATTAAAGGAGATAATGAGTCAAATATGTAGAAAGTAATCATTAATCACATATTAATGGCGCCAAACATTATAAAACACTATCAAAAAGTTACGTGGATAATGGAATGATATTGTGACTTGGTCATCCTAAATTTTCATCCATATATGGTGTAAACAAAATAAGAAACTCTTTTTGTGTTTTTTAAAAAAATTATCAAAAAATAAAATTATTTTGGCTTTTTTTGACTTTTTCTAAAAAATAGAAAATCTTTTTTGTATTTTTCCAAATTTTTTAAGAAAAAAAAACTCTTTTTGGATTTTTCGGAAAATATATCAAAATGGAAAAGGCTAAATGCAATGGTAGTAAAAAATAGCAATAGGCATGATAATATTGACATGAAAAGAACCATATGCTAGCAAACAAGTCTAAACCTAAATCATTAGGTCCGGAGGTATTTTTGGAAGGTGGTGACATCCTATAAAGACGTCCATCAAATCATGTGAAGTTTTGACTAAATACTCAACTTGCTTATGAAAAAGCTCAAAATCTCTCATGTGTTGTGTTTGAGCATGTGGAGTAACACTTGTGGGAGTGCGTGAGGAAACTGTGCATGAGGGAACACATATAGTATCATGATGAGGTAACTATATACGAGACACACTACCCAAGTTAAAATAAAATTCCCCAAGGTGTCCTCTTTTCTTGCAATGGGAACAAACATATATGGGCCTAGGAACACCTCTCTCAAAATGTCTAGGACGCGCTCTCCTATGGGGAAACATGATGCCTAGGTGGGTTATGTTGAGAGACATATGAATTTATAACAAACTCGGGAACCGGCTAGGGTGCAACATGAGAAGCGGATGCACCGTCATAACCTACTCCTAGTCTCTCAACACTACCCAAAGCGGGACCGAGGAGCATCTTTCCAACCTTCTTAGATGTATCCTCTATAGTGACCTTGACCTCACGGGCACGTTCAATATCTCTCTTGATTTGGGATACACGGGCTTCAAGTTTATCACGAATCTCCAATGAATATTGAAGATCTTCGGTAAGACTAGCCACAGTGTTGGTCAATTCACTCTTTTTCTGACCTAAGACGATAAAATGCTCACACAAAGAAACCCTCAACTTGTTGAGCTGACTCGCCGATGCCTTTCACACCCTTAAAACTTCTATCTCTCTCTCCAAATCTATCACCCTAAGAGACAACTCCTTATTCATCCTTTTTGTCTTTAAACTCTCGGTGTGTAAATTACTAAAAGATTTTTGGAGATTACCTTTTCCCCAACTTCCAATCTCATCCTCACACACTATCTCCCAAAGGGCTCAAAATATCATTGAGGATGTTATGTTTTTAAGTGTCCTCATTATCATGGGACAAAGTAGATTTTCTCACGTGACTAGCCATGAAAGAAACACACTTTTCATGTAGTGATTTTTCCCCTGAATCATCCAACTCGATGTCACTATCGCTAAGAGTGGCCTTATTAGCAACTTTCTTGCCCTTTCTCTTTAGCATAGTGGGACACTTAAATGGATTTTTCCCTTTGCGCTCACACTTAAAACACCTTATATCTTCCTATTTCTCACCGTTATCCTTGACCTCATCTTTCTTTTTATTTTTATGAAAATTATTTTTATTGGAAGAATTATCTTTGGAAGATGTGAGAAATTTTTTAATGTTTTTTCGTAAATAAGGCCTTGTCATCTAAGACAACCTCACCCTAAGAATCTGACTTGCAAACTCTCTCTTTTTTCATTTTCTTAACTTGATTCTTTAAACCTATCCCTCTATCCTTAGGCTTAATAGTTTTGGGAAACATGTCGATCTCACAAGTTTAAAGTTTTCCTACGAGTTCTTTTCACCTAAGTGTATTTAAATATACCCAATGAGTTCAAAAAAGTGACCTTAGGAATAAAACGGGATGGGAGTGACCTCAAAATACTTTTCATGACTCTCGAATCCTCAATTTTCTCACCCAAATAAAAATCGTGTTAGCAGTGTCTGACAACCTAGCATAAAACTTATAAAAACTCTCAGACTCTAACATAGTGATAGTCTCAAACTGGGTGGTCAAATTTTGCAATTTTGACGCCTTAACAATGTTCGTACCTTCCCGTGTCAATTGTATGATATCCTATGCCTCTTTTGATGTGGTACACGTCATAATATGTCAGAACTCAGCGGGTGTGACAATTCTAAAAATAGCATTGAGGCCACGAGAGTTATTAATACTCCACTTAAACTCATCATAAGTCCAATAAGAAACGGGTTTAGTATTTATGACATTACCAATGGTGACAGTGGAAGGAGTCCACCCTCTTTCACATACGAGACAAACTCTTCCATTTATAACTTTTAAACAAGATCTCATGCAGGATTTCCAATATGAATAATTTATGCCATCAAAGACATGTACTCAATTATATAAGTTATCCATCAGAAAATTTGTAATTTTTCAAAATCAATTTTCAAAATAATTAATATCTCAAAACAAGTTGTGAAAAAAAGGATAACACGGTAAATTTGTGAAACAAGCTCTGATACCAAGTTGTGGAGTGCACGATTCTTCGATGGATTAAGCTTAGTTAGTTAGATGTCAACCAGTTTTAGACCCTCGTTTATTATACTATGTTATTTAAAGAAGTAAATCGTATCAGAATGAAACCAAACAATCAAGAAGATAATTTTCAGGAAAAATCCCCACAGGGAAAACCTTTTATTTCACTAAAGTGTGCAAATCGCAACTTACAACACTATAGAGAAGTAATGCAATGAATTCCCACGAGAACTAACAAAGACCGCAACCTTCAACTAATAATGATTCGCTCGAAAATCACAAGAACCTCAATCCTCCTCCTTCAGTAGTGAATACCCTCGAGTATCACAAGATCAACAGTGAATAAAGCTCTCTACAAGAATAACTTCGACAAAGAAGTGTTTTTGTTCCAAAGAAGATTCATAAAATTATTTGGGATTGTTTGTGTGAATCAAAAACAAGTTTTATCCTTAAAAGATGAAGACTATTTTGCATAAATGAAAATTCTTAATAAAAAATTTCACGAAACAAGTTTTTATAAGCAAATAAAAAATTTGAGGTGGAAGAATGTCATTACAACGATTTCATAGGGTCGTTGGAACGAGATTGACATATCTTTAAAAGCCCATTCGAACGACATATTAAACGACCTAAAAAATGCAAAACAGTACACATTTGTTTGATCCATATGAGAAGTATGACTTCAAACGACCTACCAAATGACATTGACATGTCATTTGAACGACAGTGCCAAGTCTTTAGAACGACTTTAGGCAAATTTATTTTTATGATAAAAATGCTGTACGAAAAACTAATTGAAAAAAATGTATAAAAATGCGTCATTTTGATAAAAACTAGTTTCGAAAAAATATACCACTACTTATTAAAAAAATCTAAGTAACACAAAACTAAATCCATACCAAAATTATGTCAAGTCATAGAACTTTGCTGAATATGCTTGATATTCGGATTCGTCATCTTAAACGTGTGAACTTGAATTGTCTTAATGTTTGGAACGGGATACACCGTACACAATGTAAACTAGGTACTAGGTACATGATGTAAAATATGTCCTTACATGATCCATTTAGCAATACCGGAAGGATGTATTATTTCTCTCTCTCTCTCTCTCTCTCTCTCTCTCTCTCTCTCTCTCTCAACTTTAAGATAAAAGCCCTAAAAAATGAAGTAAAGTACGAAGCCTTGGTGCAAGGATTAGACCTTATCATCAATTTAAAATCTCAACATATCGGGGCTATCAATGACTCCCAACTGGTGGTCAAATAACTCACTAAGGTTTACGAGGATAAAGGCAAAGAAATTGGTAGGGTACCTAGTAATTGTACACCACCTCATCAAGAGGATACCCAAAATTTACATTGAAGGATCCCACGAGCTGAGAACTCATAGGTGGAATACCGAGCATGCGCGTTAGATGATATAGACCCTGAGAGTGCGCCAGCAATCAATGTCAAACTTATTTAATTAAATTCTAATTTTAGTCCCAATAATTCTTAACACTTGCAAACAAACATGATTGAATAAAGAAATAATCTAAGCATGCAAGACAATCACCCTTGAGGAAAAATACCCCATATGGTCAAAGCCATCTTATTTTCACTATAATTTTGTAAAGAACGGTTTACAGGATTATAATGAAAATACAAGTAGTTTCATATGAAATACCCACAGGCGTCGATTTCGATGTCGTCGGCTAGAGTTCCCGCAAGAGCTCTAGAAGTCCAGTAATGGAAAAGCTTCGTCTTTTCCACAAGTGTACTCCAGATGAGTAGTATAATCTTCCTTCGGGTTTAGAGGATTCAAATAAAGGATTGGGAATTATTTGTGAATAAAAAAGGTATTGAAACCTTAAAATATGAAGTCTGGAAATAGGGTCTGCTTTGCATAAATGGAGGTATGCAGACTTCGAAAAATGTGTAGCACGAACACTGTTTAATTATGAGGTTGAGGTGGTGCATCATTCGAGCGAAACATGGTGTCGTTTGAGAGAGATGGCATCACATTCGAACGAGATACGGTGTCATTCGAACTATATCAGTGACGCGTCACATAAAACTTCCTTAGAAAGATTTTTCATGTTTATCATTGTCCAGACTTCGAAAATTTATAAAAAAATATTCCCAACTATTTATGCAAATAGTTTAACACTCCAATTAAAATAATTTTTACCATAAGTACGTGGAGTAGTGGATACTATTGAAGAGTGCGATGCTTGACACATGATGCATGTACAAAGATAATGGGTGCATGAATTTAGATCAAGGCCGTTATGGATGATCGTGGAGACGTGCCGAATGTAGAAGTATCAGACATACTAAATTGTGATCAAAGATATTTGGAAAATTACTAGATTCTACTCCAGACATTTATAAAACATATCCTTATAAATCTCCACCCATGTCTATGCCGGTACATACATAAAAATATCCGAATTATGCTCACCAAAATAAACAAACTTATATATAATCTAATATCCATTAAACTCGAAAACTAATAATACTAAATGTATGTCTTCACAAATTCTATCATCTTTAAATCTTAGACTCTTCAAACTTTCTTTGTCATCATCAGGGTGTGCAAAAAATGATTCTCCATTTTAATACCTACACACATGAGACAATAAATAAATACCCGTGATGCGCAACAGTTTGAAACTACAATGATAAGCAGACACAAATATCAATTATGAGCAAGCAAATCATTATATAAACAAACAAGCATTTCTCCCCCATAATTCGTTCTTCCCCTTTTTATGATGTCCCCATATAGACATATATGAAGAACTTACGCAATGAAAATGGAGAATGTCACATGGAAACGAACTTTCTCATTTTGAATTTTTAAAAATTTTTAAAGAAAAAAAATTACACCATGAACAAGCACCAAAACAACCAAGTCCATGATAGCGGAAATGTAGGGATGTGAACAAATTTAACAGGAAAATCAATCCATACAACCATAACATATGTGCATGATGAATGTTGGATATTTCTAACGAATAAACTCCATATCTTCCTTCGGTGTAAAAATTTGTGGAATTAAAAGAAATTGATTCAATCAAATCAGCAAATCAAAGCTCAAAGTGATTTCCACACCAATAATGTCCAAAACGTGTGAAACGCCTTTTCATGATTTTCAAGGATGTGCAAACCCGTTTTCATTTCTTTCCATCCAAACTTCCTCATAAGTAATGATACATTATATTTTTATTTTTGAGGTGAAGAATCTAAAACCTATTGGCCCATTTGATTTGGCATATTTTTCTTTTTATTGCCATTAAAAAATTTTGAGCTCTTTTTCAAACGGTGGCTTTCTCGACGAGTTAGTTTTTAAACTCTCTTAGCCCTTTCCCGTGAGTCACTCATCATATTTTGTTGCAATTTAGTCCTCACAGTAAACGGTTTTTACGTGCACTACTATATAGTGAAGTTTTATCGCATTTTGATCGTTGTATAGACAAAATTGAGATGGAAACACTCAAGACAATATGTGATAGACGAGTACAATACTCAAATAATACCGTGCGTGTCTGCAGTAATGGAGATAAGAAGCTAAACATGTAGAAGATATCACTAATCACATCTCAAAGACTCCAATAAATGTAAAGCACATGGATAAAATGACATAGCATCTCAAATCACTATCAAACAGTCACGTAAAATATGGAATGAAGATGTGACTATGGTTATATTTAAATGTTCATTCATAAACAATATAAAGAAAATACAAAACTCTTTTTGTGTTTTTTAAAAAAAAATTATCAAAAGAAAATCTTTTTGGCTTTTTCTAAAATTAAAAAATAAAATCTTTTTGTATTTTTAATTAAAAAAATAAAATAATAATAAAATAAATATACAAATGATACAATCTAGAGATAGGAGTGAAATGATATGATCAAGAAAACGAATATCATATTCTAGACCCGGTGACCACCCCTCAGTCAACTGTGCAAATTCCTAAAGACTTCCTTAGACTCTCGAATCTAAGGGCATCTAAAGGCTTAGTGAAGATATCGGCTAACTGGAGGTCGGTAGATACAAAACTCAAGGATACGACCTTTTCCTCTACAAGCTCACGGATAAAGTTCTCGCGTATCCTAATGTGTTTTGTGTGTGAATGCTGTACTGGATTATGGGATATGCGTATCGCACTCGTGTTATCACAGGAAATAGTCATGGTGTCCTGTGATATCCCATAATCCTCCAACATCTACTTCATCCACAGAAGTTGCGTGCAACAACTCCCAGTGACTATGTACTCAGCCTCCATAGGCATGCGGTAGACATCACCTCTTCCCAAAATCTTCTTGCAACATTACGACCCAAAAGAATAGATCTATCCATCTCCTGAATTGTCCGATTCTTCCTCTAAACAATCCCATTTTGCTCCGGAGTCCTAACGGATGAAAATTCATGTTTGATTCCGAGGTTATCACAAAAAAGACGTGCTTTTGCTTCTTTAAACTCATTGTTATTATCACTACGTAATCTGTTGATAGTGATACCATGTTGATTTTGCAGGACATGACACTTGGTCGTAAGAAAGTCCACGTCATCAAATTTCTGTGACACCCCGCCTAATTAAACATCGGGTGATCAGGCCTTTATTAAATTAAAAAAGGTTTCTCAAATGGTTCATTCTTAGCATCACTGCCGACAACTTATTAATTACTAATCCCCTAAGTAAAATTAGACCGGTGCCAAATTTTATCTTTCTTAAAACAGATAAATCAACCATGCGGAAAATAGTAAAGCAAATACCATGCTAAAACCCAAACCAACAAAGTATAAGAACAACAGCGCAAAAGTATTACCGAATAAACCATCGGCTAAAAATGCTAAACAACAATAAAACAACTACTAATCTGAAACTAACATCTCAGACTGATACCGGACTACAATTCCATACATGGAATAATGTGACATCCTGTACTAGATCTGAATGAGAGATATCGTCTAATCAAAATCCTGTAAGCATCCACTGTGCTACAGCTGCGAGTACCTGGAATAGAATCATCATCCATAGCGTCCCTGTGGCTGGACACCTAAAAGGTTTTGAAAATATTTTATAGCAAGAGTTATTACTCAAAACATTTTGAAAATATTTAGCAAGCGTTTATCACAATATAAAATGCGGTTATTGATTACACATGTTAGGTTTTCGTACACTCTCTTGAGTTCACTCACTCCTCATCTATTGTGCACACCTAACTTTATACACTTAGCCTACCTAGCCATGTTCCACAAGTTAATTAGGTCTAAGTAATCATCTGAACTTATCTAAGCTTAAGTTCTCGCATCGCCCACACCGTGCATTCATTTCAATAGCATCTCGCACAGGTTAATTAATACTCAAATAACATTTCACCTACGTTATGCTTCAAAGCTATTTAGTTTCACTACTAAATTTATAGGATTCTCCCAATTGTTATCTTTCCACTTATGTAATTAAGTTTCACTACTTAAGTTACTAATTAGATATTCTCTATCTAAAGATACATTCCGTAATTAAGTTTCACTACTTAACTTACAAATTTGATACGTAACATTAAACACATCATATTCATCTACTTATTCACAACGGTATAATATCATTAAGTGTATATATTTCACACATAATATATACTAAATATCAGTCATTACTATTTGTCCTTTTTACACACATAAAGAGCTCTTGGTTCGGAATGATTCATTGACCCCAAGTAAGAATTGGTTCGGAATGATACATCGATCCCAATTATTTATATACAAAAATTCTGGCTCGAAATATTTCATCACGCCACCAGTTCAAAGGTTTGGTTCGGCATTTTACATCGACCCCAAACATATAATAACCCTATGTTAGTTCGGAATGTCTCATCGATCCTAACATAGTTAATTTAAGTATATATCAATCTACTAATATACAGAAGTAGAATATCATTAAATATATATTTTACACACAATATATATTAAATATCAATCATTACTATTTTTCCTTTTTACATACATAAAGGACTCTTGGTTCGGAATGATTCATCGACCCCAAGTAAGAATTGGTTTGGAATGATACATCGACCCTAATTATATAATAACCCTATGTTAGTTCGGAATATCTCATCGAACCTAACATAGTTAATTTAGGTATACTTCTCTTAACCTAAAAGGTCATACAATTCAGTAGGTACATGCCCGACCTATCAACCATGTTCGTACGTAATATTTTATTCTCTTATATTTACCGTACAATATTCATTGTACGATTTATGTCACTAATCGCATTTATTTGAGTATTCACAACAATCTAAGGGCCCTAGTTACCCCTAACATAATATCAATTCAGTACCTACCCTTGTTAACATACTGACCCAATAAATTTAAGCTCGCTCATGCTTTTCCGTAATTATATTCTTATCATCTCGAATTAGAATACGTCACAATCAAGCCTATGAATTTCCACTTTAATTCTCTCACAAAATTAAAGTCCAATGCTCAATCATAGACCTACTTCCATAACATTATTCCAAAAATATATTTCATCAATGTCTTAAACACTTCCCCGATAAAAATTTAGGCATTTGAGGCTTAAAATTAAATATCTTACATTTTCTCGCAGCCTAACGAATCATAAAATTTTCTGGCAGATTAAACACCTTCTAGTAAAACTTCGATTTCTCCCTCTACAGAACTCCGATTGACCTGATTCAAAGTTCATTGGAAAGCTAAGAGATATAACTTTCCATAAATCTATGATTAACACTCTAATTCTAAGTAAAACTCAAATCGTACATGTTTAAAGTCACGTCAAACTTCGGGCAGATTACTATGCTGGCAGATTAAACACCCTGTAGTAATATGTCTATTACTCCCTCTACAGAACTCCGATTAACTTGATTCCAAGTTCATTGGATAGCTAAGAGAAATACCTTTCTAGTAATGTATGGTTAACACTATAATTCTAAGTACAACTCAAATGGAATACGTTTAAAGTTATGTCAAAAATTCTGGCAGATTGACATCTTGTGTTCATCAATTAAACCCTAAGTCATTCAAGATTCATGTTCTTTAACCAAGAACTCATAAAGATTCTATGTTAATCATCAAATATATTCAAATTTTATTTTACCTTTACTTAGGTATTCATTCTACATGCAATCCTACCTAAACATGTGATCAATTCAAATATTTAATTCATGGTTTTTCAATAGAACTAACCAATTCTTAAAACTCCCTACACATGGGTATTATAACTTGAATTTGATTTGCAATAAACACTTGCCTTGATAGAGGGGTTATTATTTTGTGATTGTTGTTGATGATTGATTGTTTTTCTCCTTCAATCTTCCTTCCCCACAAGTTTGTGGTGAAAATCTCCTTTAAATCCTTCCCAATTCTTCCTTTTGCCTTGAGAATTGTTTCTCTCTTCTCTCTAATGGCTATGGTGTGTTTTTTATTCTATCTAACCCTAGCCTCCAACTCTTATAATCTGACTTAGAGTTATTAAATTCGTAGATCTTCTCACTCCTATAATTTAAAAGACTAAAACGCCCCTGAACGGTCTCGACTCAGCCCAAAAACATCCCGGGACCCAACTAGTACCCCCTAGGTATACTATTTTGACTATTTTGACCCTTTAGGGGTTAACCATGACCTCTAAATTGTCATTTGAGTCACTTAAAAATATATTACTCGTTCTCGCCCCAAAACGGTCTACATGCGTTAAGTAACTATTTACTACTCGCACTAAGTAAATATAATGAGGCAATATAAATCGGTAACTATCTCTCGATTAATATACTATAATTACAATTCTTAATAAATATCATTAAATTACTCCTCTTACGTAATTTAAATTAAGCCGTATTTTCTCATTTAATTTTCCAATTTAATTAAATAGAATATTCAGAAATACAGGGTATTACAATTTCTCTCGTAGAAAACCTACAATAGAGTAGCGTGAGAAGTCATCTACCATCATGAGAATGTACCTCTTACCACCTAAAAACTCAGTACAAGTAGGACCCATAAGATCCATATGTATCAACTCAAGGATGCGAGAGATGGTAATGGAGTTCAACTTCTTATGGGGGCTACAAATTTTCTTTCCCAACTGGAAGGGTCCACAAACTACGGAAGTTGGCTTGCCAAGTGATGGTAAGCCACTTACTAGGTCCTTTTTGGTTAACTTTCCAAATCTCGAAAGATCACATGACCTAGACGTTGGTGCCCTATATACGTAGTAATGATCGTGGTGCTATTACAGACAAACGAGGATTCAAGCATGATACCATAACAAATGTCTTTAGTCCTCACCCCTTGCTATAAAAGTGTACTAGTTTGATCATATACGTGACATTTATTCTGGTCAAACTTTACTGTAAAGTCAGTGTCGCACAACTGGTTAATGCTGAGTAAATTTGCCTTCAATCCCTTGACGTATAACACATTCTCTAGCTTAGGAAATCCTGGTAACTCTACTGTACCTCATCCTACTATTCTAGACTTTCTGCCATCTCCAAAAGTGACTTTACCTTCCTTATGATCCTTAAGGGAGGTAAACAAAGAGACGTCACTAGTTATGTGCCTGGAGCACCCACTATCGAAGTACCACCGTAGGGAATTATGTGCTTTAAGAACAACATGAACAACAAGGGATTTTGTGTTATGTTTAGGCACCCATGTACTGGTAACCTTATATTTTCCCTTGTCATTATTGACTCTAGTCGGGATTTTAGAATTGTCAATTAACGACATAGAAATCTGTTGGAACTCTTCTACTATACTCTGAGATGTGGCGACTAGAACTCAACTCGCTCTCTAAGACTCTCAAAATCAGTAGTGGCATATGGCGGAGCAATAGTACGTCGTGTCCGACCCAAACTATAAAAAAAATCATGAAGGTGGCCCTTTATTTTGCATTAAGTACAGAAATATGTAGACTTAGACCGACTTTAGTTTGCTTTTCTTGGCCAAACTCTCTTCTAGTTTCTAGGTGGGTGGCCATAGGAATTTGTAATAAAATCAGGAACTGGTTCTAATGTCATATGGGACGTGGAAGTGCCATCAAAACCTATTCCTGGCCACTCACTAAACCCAAAGCAGGGGCGAAGAGCATCTTTACCATCTTACCAGATTGGTCCTCAATTCTTACCTTGACTTCTCGATCTCTCTCAAGGTCTAGAGTGAGTTAGGCTACAAGGGCTTCCAATTTCTTTCAAGTGTCCAAGGAGGAATGGATCTCACTTGTCAGATGTCCCACTTGCTTAGTCAAGTCCCTTTTTTCTTTCACAAACACACTTTATCTCTCTCCAAAAACTTTTTGTCTCTCAACACAAGCGGTCTCTCTCTCTCTCTCTCTCTCTCTCTATCTATCTATCTCTTAACACAGTGGACATGGAGGTCTCTCTCTCTCATCTCTCCTAATTCATTATCTATAGAAGCAATCCTAAGAGCTAACATTTTTTTACGCTTTTTGGTTTTGAAAGTATCAACATATAAATCTGCATACGTGCGCCGAAGATCATTCTCACTCTCACTTGCTTCTTTTTACACCTCGCTCACACTGCTATCACTATCGAGATGTCCTTGCGAGCTTGCATCCTCATCGTCGTGAGGAGCAGTGTCAGTACTCACATGACTAGCCATGAATGCGATGAAGTTACATTCATGCGATGACTCATCTCTAGAGTCTATCGGCTCGACCTCGCTATCGTCACTAAGGGTGGTGTTTAAGGAAGATTTGTATTGTTCTTGACGTTTCAACCTAGTTGCACACTCAAATCCCCTATGACAGCTGCCGCCTCACTCAAAACATCTCCCACTTTCTTTTTTATAGGTGTCCTTTTTATCTTTCTCAAATTTCTATTTCAGTTTTATTTTTGTCAAAAATCCTTTTATCTTTAAAATTTCTATTTTTCTTTAATTTGAGAAATTTCTTGAAATTTTTAGCAAAAAGGACCAAATTATCTAAGTCAAAATCAGAATCAGAATCAGATATCTCTTCTTCTCTTTTCTTAGACGACTCACCTCTCTTTGACCCCTCACTCTTTTTGGCCTGGGCTTTAAGAGCTACCCCTTTATATTTAGATTTTATCGTGTTAGGGAACATGTCAATTTCATAGGTCGGTAGGTCTCCAACTAACTCCTCTAATTTTAGCGTATTCAAATTACCTAATGATTTAACACAGTGACTATGGGGATAAACCTCTTAGGCAGTGATCTCAAAATTTTCTTAACTACCCTAGCATCAGGAATGTGTTCTCCTAAATTAAAACTGGTGTTCACGATATCAGATAAGCGTGCATAAAATTCATCAAAACACTCATTTTCATGCATGTAGATAGTTTCAAACTGAGTAGTTAAGTTTTGAAATTTAGATTCTTTCACTGCATTTATGACTTCATGGGTAAGTTGTAGAACATCCCATGCTTCTTTAGACATGGTACACGTCATGATGCGTTGAAACTCATCAGGTGTGAGGCTTCAGAAATGGAACTTAACCCACGTGAGTTGTATCTGCTCCATTTAAATTCATCCTCAGTCCATGCCATCAAAGATTTTAAAGTAGATATGTTTTCTATAGTGACAGTGGGAGGCGTCCACCCTCTTTCACACATAACCCAGACAAGTTCATCAATAGCCTTTAGGTGAGATTTCATGCGTTCTTTCGAATAGGCATAATTTGACCAGTCAAAAGTTGGAACTCTATTATATAAGTTATCCATTGAAATTACGCTTTTTTAAAAACAAATTTTCAGAACAAAATTGATATCAAGAAAAATTTTGCAAAAAAATTACACAGTAAGTTTGTGCAAATGGACCTGATACTCATTTGAGAGTGTGCCAACAATCAATGTCAAACTTATTTAATTAAATTCCAATTTTAGTCCCAATAATTCTTAACACTTGCAAATAAACATGATTGAATAAAGAAATAATCTAAGCATGCAAGACAATCACCGTTGAGGAAAAATCCCCCATAGGGGAAAACCATCTTATTTTCACTATAATTTTGTAAAAAACGGTTTACACAGATTACAATGAAAATACAAGTAATGACATACGAAATACCCTAAGGCATCAGTTTCGATATCGTCGGCTAGAGTTCCTACAAGAGCTCCAGAAGGTTAGCAATGCTTTATCTTCTCCACATGTGTACTCCAGATGAGCAGTATAATCTTCCTTGGGTTTTAGAGGATTCACATATAGGATTGGGAATTATTTGTGAATCAAAAAAGGTATTGAAACCTTAAAATATGAAGTCTAGAAACAGGGTCTATTTTATAGAAACGAAGGTATGCAGACTTCGAAAAATGTGTACCACAAACACTGTTTAAAAAGGAAGTTGAGGCGATGCGTCGTTCGAGCGAAACACAGTGTCATACGAGAGAGATGATATCTCGTTCGAATGAGATACAATGTCGTTCGAACGACATCAATGGCGAGTCATAGAAAACTTCTTTAAAGGGATTTTGCTTGTTTATCATCTTCCAGACTTCAAAAATTTATAAAAAATATTCCCAACTATTTATGAAAATAATTAAATACTCCAATTAAAATATTTTTTACCATAAGCGTGGAGTAGTGGGAACTGTTGAAGAGTGTGATGCTTGACACATGATGCACATACGAAGATGATGGATGCATGAATTTGGATCAAGGCCGCCGTGGATGATCGTGGAGATGTGCCGAATGTAGTGGTATCAAAGATACTAAATTGTGGTCTAGGATATTTAGAAAATTCCTAGATTCTACCCCAAACATTTATAAAACATGTCCTTATTGACCCAGAGGTCCTAGTTGCAACTCTATATCAAGAAATCATTACAGAGATAGAGGAAGACACTCTAAAAGTCGATCTTCAATTAAAACACTCTAATCATTTCCTACGGTTTCACCCTAGAGTTGAACTTCAATTTTTGCCTTTTTCAATTTCAATGATTCCACTTACAAATCATAGAAGGCAACTTATAGTTCACTCACATCTTCCTTCTTTCCTTTGTTCTCACTCTCTTCTCCTGTATCTCCACCATAACACACTTTGGATTAAAAAATAATGGCCTCGAAAGTGCCATGTAAATAAATATCTTTATGAAAATATTTTTCATCAAAACTTACATGACTAGCCATGAACGCGATGAAGTTGCGCTCAATAGAGGAATCAGGTCCCCCTTTTAGTTCACTATAACTAAGGGTGTCATTGTATCCAATAGGTTTCTTGCCCTCCTTCCTTAGTTTAGTAGGACACTCAGCTTCCCTATGGCCATAGCCCTTGTTCCCATATCACCTATTCGACTCATCCGTCTTAAGATTATCATTACGATTCTTAGGTAATTTATTGGCATTGTTATACGTAAACTTCTCAAATTTCTTGTGATCATATTTAGATATATTTTTATTAAACTTAAGACACTTTCTGATCTTCTTAGAAAACATAACCATATCATCAGAGTCAATGTTAGAATCATCATTTTAGACTTGTATTTCCTCCTTCAGTGCTTTCAAAGCAATCCTCTTATCTTTCGTAGGCTTTTTGGAGGCAAACATGTTGAATTCATAGGTTTGAATATCACCTATAAGTTCCTCGAGTTTTGTAGAGTCAAAATTGCCTAAAGAGTTTAACACCATTACGTTAGTAAAAAAATCTATTAGGTAAGGACCTTAAGATTTTAATTAATAACACGATTTTTGCGTATTTTCTCTTCCAAGTTAAAAGACGAGTTCACAATATCTAACAATATGGCATATAGCTGATTGAAGGATTCAATATCATCCCTTTTAATGGTTTCAAACTCGGTGGTGAGGTTTTGGAGTTTGAAAGCCTTGATAGAACTTATACCTTCATAGGTGAGTTGGAATATATCCCAAGTATCTTTAGACGTTTCGCATGTCATAATATATCGGAACTCCTTAGGTGTGATGGAACTAAAAAAGCATTTAAACCACATGAATTGTAATTTTCTAACCTATGCTCATCCTCACTCCATCTTTTTAGTGGTTTAGGAACATGAACTTCACCTACTAAACATATGGGTAGAGACAACCCTCAAATAACCTCTTGACAAACCCGCTCATCTAATGACTTATATGATGATCTCATATGCACTTTCCAATATGTGTAGTGATAAGCACCCAAAAGTGTATAATTTATACCCTGAATTGACGTATTTTAGTTGCTAATTATTCACAAATTGGGTATTATATGCTTAGTTATTTAATGTGCATGCTTGATCGCCATTTGCGGAGTTCAAATGCTTATTTCAAGGTAAATGTGCGATTTATGGAGCTAATTCCCCAGTCCCGTACCTTACCCAAGCCTAACCTAGCACTAACCTTTACCTGACCATGTGTGTTTAGCTTGTGTTTTAGATTTTTTTTAGATGTTTATTTTTCATTTTTAGATTTTATTTTTGATTTATTTAGAATTTTCTAGAATTTATTTTCTATTAATTTTTCTTTTTCTTTTTATTACTTTTAAATTTTAGTCTTTATTTTTAGTTTTGCTAGATTTTATATTTTTATGACTTTAGGTTTTATTTTTATTTCAATTGTAGTTTTTATTTTTTTGTTATTTAAGTTTTATTTTATAGATTAGGAATTTAATTTTTAATGGATTTTATTTATTGTTAGAGGATTTATTTTTTATGTTTTATTTTATTGTGTCGATTATTTGTTTCTATATTTTCCTTTATTTTATTTTTATTTGTTTATTTGTTTTTAGTTTTTAGTTAGTTCAATCTTATCTTATCTTATTTGTTTTATTTTATTTTATTAGTTTTATTTTTAATTTTTATTTGAATCGTGTTTAATTGTCCGTAGTTGTATATATTAGGGCCCGTGTGTTTTTAGTTTGCGTATCGAGTTTTTATTTTTTTTATTTTTTAGTTTTTAGTACTTTATTATTATTTGTTTTATTTATTTAGTTTGATTCTATTTTATTTGAGTCTTTATTTTATTTTTAGATTAGGATTTTATTTTTATTGATTTTAATTTTTCATTAGTTTATTTGTTTAGGTAGTTTTAATTTTATTTAGGTGTCTAAATTAAACACACACACACACACACACACACACACCATAACACATCCCCACCCAAACCCACACCCTAACTATCCTATACCTCCACACACATAAAACCCCACTCCCTCCATTTTTAACCTCACAACACTCTCTCTGCTCTCACCTCCATAACTAAAACACAAACTCACACCTACCAACCTCTCTCTCTCTCTCTTAACCACCCATTTCACCACAAACACCTATTAAACTCTCCTCTCTCTCTTCTCCCTCATCCACCATAATCTCAATCCAACCATAAATCCCAACGCGCCGACGTCTTCACCCCAATAACCCGGAGCCAAACCCGCGACATCCCGACCCAAGCCAAATTGGACAATAACTCGGTTCTATACCCACTATCGTTTAGACCCACAACTGCTTCTTCCTCTGACCCACCAATTACCCAATTCCCAAAACCCATGGCTCCTAACCGGCATTCGCGACCCACTTTTAGTCCATACCCGAATTATAGTCGAAAACCCACTTGTACATGATTTCTTACTTCACAATAAACCAAAAAAACAATTCACCAAAGCTATCACCAAAACAAAAAATGCCCCATGTGTTTTAAAACACATTTTACCCCATATACCCATTTTACTCCCAACTCATCCTAACTTACCACATCTCCCACATGCCCAAATAAAGTTCCCCAAAATACCCTCACCCAAATCTGATTTCTACCTCACCCCATGCACATGCACACCCCTAACCTTTTCTTACCCAAATTATCCTTACCTCCACGTGCCACACTGTAAATGAATACCCAAAGCTCATTTTGGACATCATCTAGGGTTTTAGAGAGAAAATTTGAGAGAGAAACAATTTTTTTTAGTGTAGTTTTTATTTTTATTTTATTTTTTTTTTATTTTAGAGATTGGTGTAAAATTAAATTTGTGAGATTCAAGTTGAGTGAATTTTTTATTTTTATTTTTGTTGATCACTCACTTGGAGGGTTGTATGATTCTCATTCAAGGATGGAAGTACATTGAATTCAAGAGATTGGTTTGATTGTTCTTGTCTCTACTCTTTTATATAAAATGCCTATTGAATGTTTATTTATCATGTTTGATATCAAGGTAGGTTAAATGCACTTTCAAGGGATAGGGTGACCCAATATTTTATGTTAATCCTAATTTAATTAATTAATTTAAATTAAATTTTCATTTGATAATTAACTTTGCACTCTAACATTTTAATTTACGCCTCGAGAGAGGGTAAATGATTTTCGAGAGAAAATCAAAATTTTAGTTCTAGTACCCATTTTAGATTCAAACTAAAGATAATGGTTTCTCAAGTGTGGTATTATTCCTCTTATTTCAACTCTATGCTTACTTTTATGATTTAAACTAATTTGATAAATCGATCCCAGTGGGTGATTTGTTAAATGATGTTGAAATCTACTTTTCTAGAGTTGTAGGAGTGTTAAATTTAATTTTCTAAAATGTTATTGTCAAAATTACATTTGCAACGAGAGTTGATTTGTGATTTTGATACTAACTTGGGATAATTAATTTTAATTAATTAATTAATTTTGATTAACTAGAATATATGATGTCATCCTATCCCTTATTAGTCCTCACTTTTATTTCCTCACTCATATCATATTTTGGATTTTTATTTAGTTAGACTTACTTAGTTTCTTCTCTTAATTTCTAGTTAGTAATTAGATATTTCATTTCGTGTAGTCTTATTTCACCCCATCTCCAAGTTGTTTTAATATTGAAAAAATAATAAAAAAATAGAAAAAGAAAAAAGTCCAAAAAGAAATTGAATAAAAATGAATTTACAGATGTCTTCACTTATTTGGTGTTTCATCCTTAGATTTGGATTGACTCCCTTACTTACCCTATGCATATTTCGAGTTTATTTGTAGGTTCAGAGGAATTTTGATGGAAAAAGAGTTGCAACAATGACAAAAACACATTAGACGCAATTTTTTTATCTTTCAAATGGCGCCGTTGCCATTCTTGGGAGCATAAAGCTTGGACTCGATTTCATTTTGTATTTTATCTACTTTCCATATTTTGCTTTTTTCTGTACCATTTTTCTTTTTTAAACGTCTTGTATTAGGACTTTATTACCTTGCGTGTATTGCGGTGCTTTGAGACACCATTATTTTATTTTTCATTTTAAATTTGTAATAATCGAAGACAAGTGTGATAGGGAAACCGAATAAGGTAGAGAGAGGGTGTCCAAGGCAAGGGAAATAAGCCTCTCTACCTTGGGTCGGTAGGACTCCCTGGGCTGTGTGAGATAGGAGTGATCTTCCCCCAGTCAACTCAAATTGTTCATCGCCCCACGGTGTGAAAATCATGGGAGGTAAATTTCTAAAACCCTCGTGCCTCTCCTATCAGCGAGTCAACTTTTGTGTGTGACTACGTGCTCTTACTTGATTTTTATTATCGCAATTATTTTTGAATGTGTGTGATGAATTAATCAATTAAGACCTACCCCTGGTCATTCACGAGAAGGGATTTCATCATCCGACTCACTCTCTTACCAATTGTGTGATACCCTAGCTATCATTAAATTTAAAATCGATCCACTAGCTAGCCCACTAGGAGAATATTTTTGCAACGACAATCACTCGGATAATTTCCTTGGTTTTTATCACCTACGGACTTAATTAAAATTTGAATACCCTTTCACTAAATTTTGAAGATAAAAATTAGATATTTGCTAGTTAGGATTTATCCTTGACTTGTGTGTATCCAATTCAATTTTTCAGTAATCGGGTTTTAGTGAGTGAGTTCAAAATTTAAGAGTCCAAATATTTTTCCCATTATTTTCTTCCCAAAAATCCAAAAATATTTTCTTCCTTTATTTTTCTAAAAATTCAAAAATATTATCTTCCTTTATTTTTCTAAAAATTCAAAAATATTTTCTTTCTTTCATTTTTAGAAAAATCAAAAAATATTTTCTTTCCTTTCGAAAAACATTTACAAATAAAAAAAAAATATTTTTCTCGTCATGGATGACGAACGTCCTTTACGAGAATATTTTGTCCATTTCCCACTCTCTCTAAGCATGTTAGAAGTTGAGTCCGAGTTCCACTTCCACACTTTACTTCATAGCTTCAACTCTCAAACACACACCATTGATACTCATGCATCGTCCATGCACACATCTCACATTTCATCGCCTCCGATGGTGAGTATCATCGCGCACATGCTTCATTGTGCACCTCTTACTTTCTAGCCGATCACTTATCCCATGAGTGTCCTTACCGTTCATATCTATCCGAACCCACCATGTCCCATGTGCATCCATATGACACTATTCTAGAACCCACCTCGGCCTATTATCATGACGAATCCAATCCTGAGGGGTGTGAGTGCTCGAGCTATTCGTGGAGGTCTGATCACCCTTCCACGCAATATGAATACCAATCCTATGTTGTGGATCCTTACACGTTCCAACAGTTGTCTTGAAAACCAAGTGCACCTTATCCCGATCAGTACGTCACTATGCACCCCATGATTATCATCCTTTTATCTCTCATGGAGATACTTCTTCCGTGTATGAACAACTTGACCCCGTTCCCCACACTTCCTATGACTATTTTCTGTATAGTCATGTCCATAGTGAGTTGTGTCCACCCAACCCATTATCCTCTCCATCCCACCACCTGGTTTGGATCTTGATTTTACACCTTTCATGTTTCCATATACATTTTTAGATTCTCACCTGAAACAAACCTCCACCTTCCATGAGAACATATGTGGTGCTAATCTCTACATTTGTGACACCGAGATTGTTACCCCATTCCCGCCACGCTCTTGTGGTATTTATTTTTTCCATCGACAAATCCCTGGCATGTCACGACGCGACCATTATCATTGTCCATTTATAGAACGGTCATGAAATTTCTATGAGCCCCACCACATTTCCATTTCCAAACCATATTGCCTTCCTCACCAACTTGAGCACCATTCTTGTTTCACTTACCTTTCAGCTAAATAAGTCCCGAGACCGGTGCCTCTTCACCCTTACAATAATACCCACCCACCCATAGTCCACCGATGCTTTGCATCGTGTGATGCAATTTTCCATACAAGTACATTGACCCTCTTTAGCCCTTATCCAACAAGGCTAACGCTTCAGTCTTGTTTGGAGGTGATTATCATCACCTATTTTTTTGCCTCCCCACACTTTCATAAATCTTATCTTTAGGGTGAGATCCCTTCGGTCTGGCTGAAGACATTGAACTTAGTACTACTGGGAGGCAACCCGTTGTTTCTTATATGAGTCTCATCCTGTTTGGGGGTGGTGTTTCACATCACCCTATGCTTCACATGTTTATAGACTTGTACACTTTTTTTCTTATCACTCATTTAGGTTTCATCTTGGCTACATTTGTCCACTTAATTAACGATTGATTATGGTAATCTCTTACCTACCTTTCTTCTCTCAATTTTAAAAATCATTTTATTTAACATCGAGGACGATATTCCTTTTTGTTTGGTTGTGGGGAATTTTTTCAAAATTGTATCTCTTTTGAAAAAAATTGAATATAAAACATAATTTTTTAAAATTTCTGGGCAGTTCACCTCACTCATCGATATGAATTTTCTATCATCCATCCTTTAAGTCTAGGAATCAAGATAGAGGATTTATTGTTTTCTAAATAGATTATTTAATACATATCAAGGCATGTTGCACCATGAATTTCTAGACACAAAAAAATTTGCGCATTTATCACGTCACTACGATTAGAGTTGAAGAGTATTACAATTCTCAAGAGAACCTTAAGGATCACTAGTGGAGACTTTAGTTTGTGAGATTTGTGCCTTTCACCTTTCACAGAGTTTTACGCAATCTTCGAGTCACAAGTTGATTCAACTTCTTTTGGGTCCGCACTTAAATCATTGTATGATCTCATTATTCTTCATTAAATTTTTTGGCTTGATCATTGAGAATGACATAATTTTCGAGTTGTAAGAAACACGTGTCTTGAAATTTATTCCGAATACTAGATTTTCATCCATACACCTACCACCCACCATTCACTTCACCCATATTCTTCCATATTCCCCTCACCATCCATTTATCATCTCCATTCATATATCATCCATCATTTTTTCAGGAAAGAGTATCTTTCAAATGTAAAATGCCATCATTGTTGAGAGTATAGGAAAAAAAAGCAAAAAAAAAAAGAGAAGAGAAAAAGGAAAACAAAAAGAAAATTTGAAAAGAAAACAAAAAAAAAAAAGAAAAGAGAGAAAAGAAAAGAAAAGGAAAGTTTGTAGTTAGTCCTTATGAAATAAAAACATTTTTTCCTCATGTGTACAATATTCTCATCCATCACTCCTCCATCATCCATCCATGTTCCAAACATCACCATTATATCACACCTACCTCATATCATCCTATCCTTCTCATTTCATTCCCCCTCACCCATAAACATCCATATTTCCCCTAGGTGTTCGGGCAAATGAAAGTCAACGTGGTCAATAACTTGACGTTCTCACTATAGTGATTAGCATTCTTTCATGAGAGCATTTTATTTCTACATGTTAGTTCTTTCTTATATGTGTGTGAGACGTTTGACCTTGCTTACATTTACGCAACTCCTCACACACAAGAGCGATACACTTACCCAAATCTCGTGAGTTCATTTTAGATAGATATTTTCGTGAGATTTTAAAGTTGAAGCATTGATTCCAAAAAGTAGATCTAATGGGGAACGAGTCAGTATCGTGAAGAAAAATTCTTGCCTCATATCTTAGCATCCATAAGAGGACAATATTACCCACAATTTTGAGCCTTTCGAGAGGCTGGTGTACAAATCGAGGAAGGCATTAACAAAGTCGAATCTGAATAAAAAAAAGTGGCCCACTCCCCAAAAGTACGAGAAGCCCTCAAATGCTACAATCTCAACCATCAACAGCATTTACCAACTTGCTACCTCTTGAGCACTAGAAAGTCGCCTTAATCCTGCCAAGAAAGAGTAAATCGAGCTCCACGCTCCCCTGTCCAAAGTCTACCAAGCCCGGTTAAGCCGAAATCCAACAAACCCTTGGACCCCAGTCCATTACCAAATCCACTCCCTAAAAAATTCAAGACCAATCCCCACTGTGATTTTCACCAATTCTCTGGTCATAACACCGACCAATGCTTTCACCTTATGAATGTGATCCAAGTTCTAATTGCTTGGGGTATCATCGCCCCACTAGCTAATCTTAAACCCAATACCACTCATAACCCACTTCCAACACATACAAATGCCCTCTTTCTATAAAGTTGTAAAGACATATTTCTAATTGAGTCAATTTGTAAGTGTTGGATTAATTCTTAACAAAAATATTTGAGTCATAAGATAAAATTTTTTTTGACCTTTAAAGCCTATGACATTTGAGTTGAAGATGTAGCGGCCAAGTCTAACGACATCACATCATATGTGGCGTTTCGTGCTTTGTGTCGTCATCAATTTTCCAAGGATCTCTAAGGTCTGAATTCATATGTTATACTGATTCTTGGATATATTTATTGCGCGTCTTTGATCTTGTAAACATATTTAAAATGATTTTTCATTTTTTCTAAGAAAAAAATTATTTCTAAAAATTCGTTCGTTAGGTCATTCGAACGACCTAGCAATCTCATTTAAACGAGAGGCTATTGTCGTTCGAATGGGCTATCTAATGAGATAATTTTTTTTTATTCTCTGAATTCTCATTTGATACGTCATTCAAACAAATTTGTTTTCTCATTCGAAGGACCAAGCAATTTTCTACGAAAATGGACACTTTTTTGGTAGTTTTTCGCCATTACTCCCACTACTTTTTCCCAACCTTTTTAGTAGTGCGGGGTTTGATTTTTTTGCTAATGATTTTTCAAACTCCTAAGGAGAGAAAACTCCCTTGAGTTTTTGTTGATTCTAATTTATTTAATGTCTAAAAATAAAAACTAGTCTACACCTATATTGTTTGTATGATTCAAGTTCCAACATGATATTTGTTAGAGATCACTTTTGGCATTGTGTCTTATTCTCTGTGCTATAGAGATTGTTTCTTGCGATGGATTTCGTTCTTGTAGATTTTCACATGGTGGACTCCATTTGTGTCACAGTAGCATTGCCCCATCTGGGCGTAGATGGACTCCTACATTGTCACTAGGCAGAGGTGGAAGTAATGAAGAGAGTCAAGGTCTGCGAGGGCGTCGAGTCATTGTGTAAGTATTCATACTTAGTGGACTTGTGGCTAGGCCGTCCGATTTTTTTCTCATTATGGGTTTTTCTTGTACATCTTGGCATTGTGGTTATCTTTATTTTATCCTACAAATTCATATAGATGCGTACTTAGGCTTACCAAGATAAAATTTGGTTTAACCACAAAAAGTTATTTAATTGGTTTTTAATCAAATTAGGTAATTTCAGTTTACTTTAATTCGAGACGGAATGAATTATTTGGCAAAATTCATGATCAACAAGTGGTATAAGAGCATATATTAAGAATTTCATGTTTACAAGTGGTATCAGAGCATTTTTACCCCATCAAGTGGTATCATAGAGGGAACACTAATTTATCATGTTAGGTCCTTTAGGTTTGAATATGTAAAATTTATCATTTTAGGGGTTTCCTATTTTTTATGGTTCTAGCTACGCGTATTGGAAAGCACATATGAGGCCGACACTTAAGTCGCTAGATGAATGGGTTTAGTTATTGGTCGTTAAAGGGTGGTCCCCACAAACGTGTCTAGTAGGAGAAGCTCATGTCCTTAAAACTGTTGAAAGATGGAGAGAGGATGATCTTAAACTTGAAAATTTCAATTCTTGAGGTTTAAATTCACTTTTTAGTGCGGTCACATCGGATGAGTTTTGCCGAATTATGACGTGTAAAATGTCTAAGGAGGTTTGGGACACACTGTAACTCACCCGGGAAGGTACTAGTGTTGTTAAGGATTATAAACTCGAAAACCTCACCACTCAATTTGAAACCATTAAGGTGTTGGAAAGTAAAACTTTTAATGAGTTCTATGCTAGATTGTTCGATACTGTGAATTTATTTTTTAATTTGGGAGAGAGGATACTTGAAAAAAGTGTAATAAAGAAAATTTTGAGGTCATTACTCGATAGGTTTAATCCAAAAGTGATCATTTTGAATACTTTAGGAACTTTAAAATCAACAAAACTTGAAGATCTTTTAGGTGACTTATAAATGTATGAACTATACATGTTTACCTCCAAGGATGTGAAGAAGAAGGATAAGGTCATAGCTTTGAAATCTCAAAAGGAGGAAACAAATGTTTAGGATTATGAGTTTGACATCAAGTGCAATGATATGGTTATGTTTTCTAGGAGGTTTAGAAAATTTCTTAAGTTTAATAAAGAGATTCTAAAAAGTGATTATAAGAAATTTGAGAAGTCTAAGTATAGCAAAGCCGAAAAACCCCTTAAAAATCATAATGATAATCTTAAGAAGGATAAGTCAAATAGATGTTTTGGTTGTGAAGGTTATGTCCATAGGGCATCCGAGTGGCCCACTAAACTTAGGAAGGAGGGCAAGAAACCAATTTCATATAATGCCACCCTTAGTGATAGTGAATCGGAAGAGGGACCCGATTCCCTCATTGAGCGTAACTTCATTGCGTTCATGGCTAGCCATGTCAGCATTGATGACGAATCTTCTCATGAAGATATTTCTTTGCATGATACTTCCGAGGTCATTGTTTGTGAATCCCATGTTTTTAATGGTAGATAGATGTAGAAGAGAGTGGTAATGAAGAAGAGGAAGATGAGAGTGAACTGCAAGTTGCCTTTCATGAGTTTTATGCAGAATCGTTGAATTTAAAAATAACTAAGTTGAAGTTAGAAGCTAGGATAAAAGAACATGTCATAGGTAATGATAAGAGTGTCTTAATTGAAGATCTGAGGGAATGTGAGAAAACTCTTTGAGAGAATCTAGAGTATGTTGAAGGTGAGAGAGATAGTCTTCAAGGTTTCATGGAGGCTATGCTGTTTGGCTTAATTTCAATCGAGTCAATTTTTACGTTTTGGCTTAATTTTGGACAAAATTATTTTAGTCATTGGATAGAAGTTTGTGACATTTCAAGCCCATGACATTTGAGTTGAAGATGCAGCGGTCAAGTCTAACGAGATCACATCATATGCCGCGTTGTGTTGTCATCAATTTTCCAAGGATCTCTTATGTATGAATGCATATGTTATATTTTTCCTTGGATATATTTATTGGGGGTCTTTTATTTTGTAAACATATTTAAAATGAATTTTTATTTATTCTAAGAAAAAAATAATTTCTGAAAATTCATTCGATAGGTAGTTCGAACAACTTGGAAATCTCGTTCGAACGAGAGGCTATTGTCCTTCGAATGAGCTATCTAACGACATGATTTTTTGGTTCCATAAATTTTTGTTCGATATGTCGTTTGAAAATATATGTTTTCTCGTTTGAACGACTTGGCAGTTTTTCAGTGAAAATGGGCAATTTTTTTGGCTGCTTTTCCCCATTACTCCCACAACTTTTTAGCAACCTTTTTGGTAATGCAGGAGCGAATTTTATTCAAATACTTTTTCCAACTCCTAAGGATAGAAAACTTTAAGCAAAGACCCTTGAGTTTTTGTTGATTCTAATTGATTTAATTTCCAAAAACAAAAGCTACTCTACACCCATATTGTTTGTACGATCTGAGTTTAACCATGATATTTGTTTGAGATCATTTTTGGCATCGGATTTTATTCTTTACACAATAAAGATTGTTTCTTGTGGTGGATTACATACTCGTGGATTTTCATATGGTGGACTCCATGTGCATGACAGTAGCATTGCCCCATCGGTGGACTCTGAGATGTAGGTGGACTCCTACGTTGTCACTTGGAAGAGGTGGAAGGAACAAAGAGTGTCAAGGCTTACGAGGGCTTTGAGTAGTTGTGTAAGTATTCTGTTGTTTCCTTTGTAATTTTGTATTTTGTGGACTCGTGGCTGGACTGTGTGAGGTCTTTCCTATTATGGGTTTTCCTCATACATCATGGCATTGTGGTTATGTTTATTTTATCTTGCAAATTTATGGAGATGCATGCTTAGGCTTAACAAGATAAAATTTGGTTTAGCTGCAAAAGTTTTTTAATTGGTGCTTAACTAAATTGGGTAATTTTAGTTTACTTTAATTGAAGTCAGAATCATTAATTTGGAAAAAAATCATGTTTGGTTTGATTTACATAATTGAAAACTTGAATTGAACTCTTGTTTAAGAAGTATAATTTAATTTTGAAAGAATTTATAAAAATCAAAATAATCGAAGAATTATCCCTTTTGAAACAAAAAAATGATTTTTTTGGGATCCTATGTTCCAATAAATGGTATTAGAGCATATATTAGGATTTTGGCATTTACGAGTGGTATCATAGAAATTTTACCCCAATAATAGTGACCCATAAATTGGCCCATCAACTCAAATCGTACCCAACAAAGAACCCATCATCCCTATAATCTCACCCAAACCACTTATGGTTTGCCCATATTTCCTCCTACACCCTACTTTCTTCACTGATCAAGCTTTGTCACTCCTTATAAGGGCCTTCATCACCATACGCACCCGATCTAAGGGGAGAAACATGTGTTACCAGCTATGTTGAACCAACTTTTAGAGTTTGGGATGAAATTTCCCACCAATATGACTGTTGATTATTGAAAATTCATTGTCTTGTTCATGGAAGCTCGGAAGTGGGCTCGGGAATCAAATAAATGGGTGGTACCTGTTAAAGAAATTATTCTAAATGATGTGGTACGGACCATGGCCGACATGTTTTGATAGACAAGAGAAATACGCATCATTTATGAGTTACTTACTGCTTTAAAGCTTTAGGGACAGTTGATCCTTTCACTCCTTCACCTCCTCTTTCAGTGGGAAGATTTTTATGATGAAGCAATTAAGGTTATTGTATGTATTTATTTCTCTTAGCAAGAGGACATAGTCTCCACTTGATGGGGGGGGGGGGGTGATTTTGATAGTTTAGATGATGAATCTAGTCGGGAAGAAGACAATACAGGAGGCTGCCTTTGTGGAATGATATCCTTTGAAGATCTGTTGGGGAAATCAACAAGGTGTCCATTCGGCTCGAGGTAGATGAAGACACAAGGTTCTTGTTCTTCCTTACCTCAGTAAATCGCATGATTGGGTGAGGGAGACACTACAAAGATCTTATTCCTCATCTGAACATGGAAGATAAGGGAAATGGAGTTGCCTAAGAACTTCCTATGGCAGAAATGACCATTAAAGAGAGCAAAGTCCTTGACCAAATCAAGAAGGCCCAAGACAATATCACCCTATGGGGGCTTTTCATGTCCTCCCAATTGCACTGGATTTCTTTGATAAAACTACTCATTGGCCCCCAATACCTCCTTCCACCACTCCCGAAGAATCTGTAAACATGGTTGGGTCCTTGATATCTTCCATACTCCTTTCCCTTTTCGAAGAAGAGATATCAACGATCGACCCTGATCACAATTATGCCCTCAATATCTACGTTGGAGTCTTGGAAAAATTATCTCACTTTAACTTGTTTACAGTGGATCTTAACTCAATGTTTGTGCTCTCAGGACCTTCAATTGTTTGGGATTGAAAGTCAGTGATCTCACACCTACTTCCGTCACCGTGCATGCTTATGACTATAACCATCGAGAAGTAACTCACAATAAAGGGTTAGACCTATCAATCGTGTCACTAAGTTCTAAGTTATTAACATACCTGCATGTTTCAATCTACTCATTGGCCATACATGGCTCCAGAGCCTCCAAAGGGTATCTTATTCTCATTATAAGAAATTGAAGTTCTTGGACAAAGTTCAGGTTATCACCATTTTGGGGGATGATGACTATATAGACAATGCCATCACTAACAACCCGATATTAGAAATCAATCATGGGATAAATGATATTCTCCTCAATGTCTTTAGAGTTGACCCACTTACCCTTCCAACTGGATATAATTGTAAAGACCGAATCTATTCGAAACAAAACCCTCGTGGGAATGTCAATGTGATACAAATGTTCAAGAATATGCACTTCATGACCAAAATGAGTCTAGGGCGATGCCAGTAAGGGATCCTTGAACCTATAGTCCTAAAGTACGCCTTTACCTTATGTGTCCTAGGTTACCAACCTTCACTAGAGGAACTCAAAGCACTCCGAAGACTAAGATAGAAAAAAGGCTTAAAAGATGAAAATACTATTTCGAGATACTCTTTAAAAGCTAAATTTATTAAGGTGGGTGAAGATTTTACTTTTGGTGGCTTTCCTGAACCATGGTAAGATCATGTCAACAAAAAGATGAAGCCGGGGAAAGAAATCTTCTTTCAAGACTGCCAATATGAAGTACAACCTCTTACTGAGAAAGCCTACCAAGGGCTCTAAGGAGACTGCTTTTGAAGACTCATTCGACCTGTAGACATTTGGGTTGAGTCTCTATGTGATCCGCTCAAATGTCATACCATCGTACCTATCAAATCAGAGCTGCTGACATGCCTCTCCTCAACTGGAATGTCGTGCCTGTCCAACTTTCTCAGATTCAATCTGATCCTTATATTCACCCTATCCAAGTCTCTTCACCTGATGTTGTTATTTCTTTTTATTCTATCGATGTAACTGAGACCTCTTTTGATGAGGCTCTCAATGCAATTTTTCCTAAAAATTAAATAAACAAGGATTTAGAGTATCTTGCTCTGCCACACATTAATTGTCTTGATTCTAATCAAACCTTTGATGCTGATGATTTTACAAATTAACAATTCTTAACTGGCCTTAATAAGGAGAATAACAAATAACATAAATACATTTAAATTAATGATGATGAGACTATTTTTATAAAACTCAGTTCTAGTAGCCATCAACGCAAGATTAGGATAGGATCCACCCTTAACAAGCATGAGCGAGCTCAATTTGAAAAAATAATGAAATGATTCATGGATTTCTTTTCATGGTCCCATGATTACATGCCCCGACATTGTCCCAAAAATAGCTCATCATGAGATCCTGACATTCCTAGAATGCCAGTGGGTCAAACAGAAGTTAAGGATACTCTGTACTGAATGGTTGCTGAAAGTCAAAGGAGAAGTGATCAAGCAGTTAAAAGTAGGTTCCATTTGCGTGGTCGAATATCCAACATGGCTCGCCAATATTGTCCCCATGCCAAAATTGGGAGGAAAATTTCGCATGTGCATCAACTATTGGGATTTGAATAAAGCATCCTCGAGAGATGATTACATAGTACCCAACATAAACATGATCATGGTAGATATTCCCTCAAGTCAATTGTCGATGGATTTTTTGGATATGAAAAGATTAAGATGCACTCTGACCATCAGGAGAAAACCACCTTCATCACCCCATGGGGAACCTTTTACTAAACTGTCATGGCATTCCGACTCAAGAACATCGTGGCTACCACCAAAGGGATGCTACAACCATCCTGCTAGATCTTATTCACAAATAAGTAGAACTTTACGTAGATGATATGATCATTAAGTCTAATACTCATAAAGATCATATTCCCGCCCTCAGAAAGTTCTTCGAGTGGCTGTGACGATATCAAATGAAGCTAAATCCATTTTTTTAGCGTCACAAAAGGAAAACTCCTAGGATTCATGGTCAGTGAGAAGGGAATCAAAGCACACCCTGCCAAACTAAAATCCATAAACTCTTAGGATTCAATAACAACATGACTGAGTACGAGGCAGGCACTGTAGGCCTCAAGATAGCCTCAAGAAAGGAATTCGATAACTAGACATCTACGAAGATTCTGCCCTCATCATCGGTTAAACCCTCATAAAATGGAAAGTCAAACATAAAAATACCCTACCCTTCCATGGCCTCCTAGAAGAGTTAGCCTCTCATTTTAAATATGTCACCTTCCACTACCTGCCTCATGTAAAGAACATCCTATATGATGCCCTTGCTACCCTAGCCTCCATGGTCGACATGCCCGAGGGAAGAACAATAACCTATTTCCTAGTTCAATAATAAGGTATAGCCACCCACTTCTACCACATTGAACTCGTCATAGAGAAAGATTCTGATATGAATGAGTTATGGTACAATGACATTTGGCGCCTCATATAACATGGCAGGCATCCTTAAGACACCAATAAGAAAGGTCGTGCAACCCTATACAAACTGGCTTCCCAGTACGTCATCTCTGACAAAGCGTTGTTTAAGAAAAAAATTGATGGAATCCATTTGCACTACATGCTGATGTTGAAAAAATGATGCAGAAGATCCACAGCAGGGAATGTGATCCATGTAACACCCCATCTAATAAAATACGGGGTAGCTACTCCATTATAAATTAATACATAATATCAAGTTGGTTCAGTCTTAGCATCATAGTCGAAAATAATTAGTTAATTACTAGCCACCTAATATTTAAAAAGAGAGATTCCAAATTTTATTAATTAAGTTAACATAATCCAAGTAGTTAAGTCAACAACCATTAATCGCATAAATAATTTCAAATGAATAATCAACAAAAAGAAACAAACTGAGTCTGGAGTGAACACTCCAATAATAATACCTGAGTAAAATAAAGTCTCGATACAAGAGTTTGAATAAATAAACCAACATCTGAAGTAAAACTAGAAGTCTGAGAATGCTATCTCTAAATGGAAATGGGCAAAATGACCTAACAGATGAGTAAACCTGAGTAGAATCAAGTACAAAATGTGAAGGCGTCTAATACCGAGATCTTGTAACTTCCACAGCAGCTACAACACGTCAATGTAATGGAACTCCTATGCTTGGTGTCCTTGCGGATGGGAAACTAAAAATGTTTTTACAAAAAAAATAGATTTGGAAGAAAACGGGTCAGGGACCGAGGTGAAAACAGTTTAAAAGTTTAGCAAGTGTTTAAATTACAATTAAACAACACATATTATAAACATTTTAGTTGCGTACTCTCGCATGGGTTTCTTACCTCTCCACTAATGTGCACGTTTAAGGCATTCCCTTAGTTATGCCTCTAACTAACTAGTCTATATCACTCCTTCTTTCGCATTCTACTATAGGGTATGTATTTGTAACACCCAAACATGTTATATTCATAACCCATATTCATGCTCATTAAATTACCTATCTCAAGTGTTAATCTAATTCTCACATTCTTAGTCCATTACATTATCTTAGTTATTTACATCTACTAAGTAACAGTGAACTAGTCAAAAGTAAATAGATAAATCAGTCTCAGTACATATATACATATAAGGCACCCCTAGTCTAAGCTACGATGCACACATACTCTGCTATCAAATCCATGTACATCATGTACATAAGGATCACGTGTTCCGAATCACTCATGAATCGGCTCAATACAAATCACACATATTGGAGGCGAACATAGTTCCCATACCCATGGGTTACGCACATACCTACGCTCCCATAGTCAGCTGACTTATCAACTCATAAATAAGTCATTTACAGTCCTATGTCCTTAAGGTACCAATCTAAATCCCCAAAAGGCACACAAGATAAGATGGCCCTTTTCTTAAAAATTGACCTCCCATGATAGCAAGTATGGTAGGTATGTCATACACATAAGAAATCCATACACTAGGCATTCTCACAACCTAAGTAATCATATTACAATATAGGTATTCACAAATTCCATATAGTAAGTCTCGTATGTAAAGTTTATCCCCAACATCATACGTAATATATATATTTAACTTGATAGCTCTCTCATCGTATCAATTGGAGTACCTCAACCTCTCCTAAAAGGTTATTAGGTCTCCCATTAGTTTCCAATATTATCTTAGTAACTTAAATCCCCTCCGTTACTATTCTTATCCTTACCTCATTATTTATTCCCATTATATTTTCAATTCGAACGATTTCTAACCGTACCTCACTTGGTAGTCCCTCGTGAGCAATAGTATTCAATTCCCTAAGGTAATCCATCTTTCTGGGATTCAACTAAGACCCTACAGACCTTAATTAATTCCCATAATATATAATTAATCACCCTAAGAATCATTATTGGCTTTGGGATTTTCCTTAAACCTTAAAGGGAAATAATTACCAAAAATTAGAAGAGGTCGATTGATCGAAGAAAAGGGGTCGATCGATCGACATTCTTGAGTGGACTGATCGATCAAGCAGGTATTTGCCCAGAATTTCATTAAACAGTTACATGTTTCCTCTTTTTACACCTCTAATTCTTCATTTCAACGTCCCAAACTCCCAACCAAGTATACTAATAATCCTACCAACATGTTTGCATAATTTTCAACGTTTTAGAATCATTAAATCAAAATGGGACATCAAATTCTTGGATCAATTTACATAAATTTTCATATAAAAACCCTAGTTCTCCTATTTCTTCAAGAACATTATATAATTCATTACAAATTCATAATTCTCTACACATGGATTATGATTTCGTGGTTGCTAAAATCCCGAAGTTAATCTACATGCAAAACCTAACTAGATTACGATTTCAATTCTTCAAATTCATTCAATTATCATTATTCAAGGTTATTATCCAATTCTAACCTAACATGGATGATATATGCACAAATTTATTGCAAGTTAAATCACTTGACTGGTAAAGAAGATTATGATCCGTTGAAGTAGATGGTATATAAATGCTTCTCTCTTTTCGATCTATCCGATGGTGGTGAGGGTGGTGCAAAAAGTCCAAAGATGGTGGTTCTCCTTTGGTAACTTCCTCCACTTCATCTCTAATGACCTTCTGTGAAAATTGGTGATGGAAACCCTAAGGCTCTAACCTATTGGCTGTTAAAGCATTCTAAATTTCGTCTGTCACTATTCACCAAAAATGGAAATGATTAATATACTCCCTCGGGTTGCTGGTTAGGCCTAAAAATACCCCGGGACTCAAACTAATCCCCCGGCTAGTGTTTTCTGACTATATCGACCCTTACGGATACATTGGAGCACTCAAAATGCTCATACGGATGACATAAATATAAAATAATTTTAAATCCATTAAATTGGGTCCTGATATGGCTGACACGCGCGTCCCAACTAAATTATCGAAACTGCCATATTTTTAACTCCCGATAATTTTTAATAAATTCAATAATCACATATTACCATAATCACTCAGTAATATTCAAAATTATCATCATATTTAAATACTAACTCTTGTCTCGCTAGATATTTAAATCCGAATTAATTTCCAATTAATTATCATAAATTAATTTAATTAATCCCATAAATAGAAGCAAATTTTTTATTTAATTAATCTCATAATCAAAAGCCATAAAAATACGGGGTATTACATACTTGCCCCCTAATAACAGAATTTCGTCCCGAAATTCGGAAAATATGGCAAACCTGGAAAAATTAGGTATCCTTCGGTACTCAAATTGAAATATAAAGAAAGGCTCAATCACTACGCCCCTCGCTTCACAATAATCTTGTTGAACACTTCTTGACACTCTATCGGTTATAGGGTTACACCTCATTAAATGCACCTCACGTTGTGCTCTTACTAAACAACATTCGAATAAGAATAGCCTATACATCATTGACCGCATTATCTCAATATTATTGTGAGTTCGCACCTCACTTCGTATCAACTCCCGCGTTTATTTAAACATAAATCTCTCCCCTCCTGGGAGAAACCATAAAACATTTGACTACTCTTATCCGTTCTTTGAATCTCTATTCTTGGCATTGTGACTTTTACACAAGGGAAAGCCACTTTAGACGGTTGGTGGTTAACCCATTATAATCATAGGATTCTAGCTTCTGACAGATCCCCAAAGTCTGATAATCCTCTCACCTCTAAACATCCAGAGAAAGAATGGTAAGGTTTATCCACTCGAAACCTCAGTAAGCACCTTGTCCACTATAAATAGGTACGAGTGCTTTCACACAACTCTACTATTAGGTAATATCCTCTCCTTTCTACCATATTATACGCCACTGACGATCTATACTCGTTGTGGAAATCAAATGATCGCAATGAGTCCAAAAATTTACTTTCATATAGTTCCACCGGTTGTTAATCAACTTGCGCCTATTCCTCGGGATATATGTGATACAACTTTCTCAAAACGAATCTATTCCCACTACTTACTTATACCCCATATTCAAGGTGGGTTTCAGTATTTCATCCTCGTTTGGATTAATACTGGGTGGACCTCATACCGGCGCAGTCACTATCTATTAGTGTAAATCATCCACGAATATAACAATTTATTTCCTTCTTGACAATTCGTTCCACACATTCTAAGGAACTCGTTACTCATCTATATGATTGCAACCCATCAAAGAAATTTATCATCATGACTCTTCTGCTATTGGAATCGTTGGCTTGACACCAAGTTTCTGGTTGATACCCCTACTCCAACTGATTTCTATCTTTAAGTGGTGCACGTGGGGGCTACTAATTATGTCCCGTTCAACACCGATTTCTAGTTATAACTCCTCCTATTAAGCGGTACTTAATAACCCTCTTCTTCCTGCGGCGTATAACAAAAGTTCCGGCCCGTACACTATTCACCACGTTGTGCACATTCAGACTCTTTATACCTTATTGACATCCTCACTCTATTTACGCGTAAGCCACCCTTAACCTTTGATTGGGTGGAACTCCGCTTCAAATTTCCCATAATAGTTAAATATTTGTCTTCTCAAGGTATACCCCTTTTTAAATGGCTTCCTACTGCCCTTCAACCAATTTTGGACGTGCTACTCTGATTGCACATGAATATATAGATTTTCCATTTCGTTATTTCCACAAGTAAGAATTTCACCCATCTATGTTTCTTCTTCTGACGATCCTGACACCAGTAAACCAAGGACTCCATACACCCTATACATCGTGCAAACGGGTTTAAAAATCACATACGCTTCATAAGTACTCCAAACTCTTTATTGTCCCTGCATTTGTAACGTGGCTACACCAATTTGGGTATTCCCAATCACCCCCTCCTCCTAAACATCATTTCATCCTTCAACCCGCCAAAATAAAATAAAATTATTAGTACTTCCGCACCACACAACTAGCTCTACTGGACTTATATCGTAATTTCTTCTTTAACTTCGTGTTATAACAATATACTTCCCTAATGATCGAGGTACCAAAATCATGGACGACTAGCCAAACATCTCCTTACTACCAACCTTACGCTAAGTTTCATGCGTGGGATGTCTCATAAAGAGAAATCCAAAGAAGGACTCCCCTATACACTACTACCTATCATTGTCGATCTTCGGAATCCTTTAGGCCCTCAGTCCATAACATGTACCTCTATATTTCCGTCTCTTGATAACAAAGTTATGTCTCGTTCTGTAGTTACACTTAAACAAGGAGCTACTTACGAAAGACATTGTCTCTTAACATTGATGGTAACCACATTCCATAAACATCATGCAAATCTAATCAGGGCTCTTAAAATCCCATCCCCAGACATACAACTATGAGTATTAACTTCCACGTCTCTAAAGGGTGATATAACAATGCACTCTCCTTATTACCACATCCTAAGCGTTAATTATAATAACTAACTAAATTTTTCCGCTGAATAGTAAACGAAATACACTCCGAACCATATCAATAAAGTCCCTACACATACCGAGAAAAAATATCCGAGACCATTATACTTTTCGAAGTCTCAACAATACATATACCTAAATACAAATATATAAACGCGAGTCCGGCCCTCTCACAGATGGGGCCTCGCCATAACAAAAACATTCTACACCAAGGTAGTAACTCCGATGGACTAGCAATAACCTCACACAATCGTTTTAATCATTATAATAAAACCAGAATTAGGATAATATCATACTTGTATAACACAACACTAAAATGAGTAATTTCAATAAAGTATATACCACTATCGATACACCCATTCATCCTCCGTGGATAACACTGAAGGTAACCCCACTATACTAGGGAAAATATTCACATAAATAATAACATTTCCTAGATACTCACTAAACTCGTCTCTCAATTAAATATAGCAATAATAAAAATGTAGTAACTCATTCCTGTCACACACAACACGCATAATCATCTGAGGATATAACTCATACTTCTATCTTGCCAATCGCCCTGGATGCTCAAATGGTTCCTAGACTTAACACACCTATCCGTACAAAATAGAAAATTTCAATAACTATTGCCCTTGCTAGGAACCATACCCTTTATTCCTCTACTCTCTTTGGAAAAAATTTAACGCACGGGTTTTACTCCCCACAAAATACCTTTACACATACTCCACTTATCTCCAATCACACTGACCATGTTAAGGTTGTCCTTCTCTCGGATGTTGGTAGTCTCAACTTTGATGACTACCTCCGTTGTTCCCTTAGCTTTGACGACCCTAAGGAACATGCTACTGACTTCAACCACTCTTACTAAAATCACCATCTCTCGGTAACAATTCAGCTATTCGAATCATTTGAGTTCGTGCCCTGATGGGTCTCCCCCTTGTGGTGCTTCACCAACACTGTTTCCCCCTATCTTGCTCTATCTAAATTCTTCAGTTGTTTTAGCTCCTCACATAAGGAAGCGTTTACCTTTATATTAACCAAACGTGATATTGTCATCATCTGCATTGACCGTCCAAGAAAAATTCCCCAGAAGTGCTCGCAATTCTTCTTGTAAGTTAATTTTCCCCTTTAATGTCCTTTTCTCCATTGCACCTACTTAATCTAGTGTAAGGTTCGCTAATTAATGAAATTTCTCTTCACAAAGTGACTTCTCTCCAACCCTCTTGTGTGAGTTCATAACCATGTTCGCATCTGATGAAGGAACTTATGGCCAATCCATACGTATGCGCCTTATCTTGACAAAACATTCCACTTCTAAGTGTGGTGGTTGCCTCTCACCACTATAACTCTGCTCTTACGAGGCAAGAAAAATTTTACCCCAAATTTTCACTCCCGATTAGCCATACTCCGACATATGCCCACGCCTTTGGATATTTTACCTTCACACGCCATTTCTTCATTTCTAGTATTTCAACTGTTGGTTCTCTTCAAATTTTTGTCTGACCCTATGCCATTCCAACCATGTTGGGTGAGTCTAATTTGACCCCATTTTCTACTATAGCTATACTATAAAGTCACATGTTATGCCCGAGACGCCTTTACCGTCCTGACTTTGGGTATCATAATACGGGTGACCTCAACTACGGTCATCATTCTTGAATATACTTATAACCTCAACTGAGCTTTTCTTCTGGTTGTCTGCCCAACTCGCACTACATACTGCATTGTTCGGCACACTAACACTCCTGAATACAAATAAGATTCACTATCATATTAATTATAGCAGGAGAATGAAATCTCACCAAAGAAATCAACAATCCTAAACATAGGGCTCTACATCAAAGAAAGCTACGCTGGAAGCATAATAAGCCGCACAGATCCTAAAGGACACTAGAACCTGATGCTCTGATACCACCTGTAACACCCCGTCTAATTAAATATCGGGTAGCTACTCCTTTATAAAATTAATACAGAGTATCAAGTTTGTTCAGTCTTAGCATCACTGTCGAAAACAATTAGTTAATTAATAGACACCTAATATTTAAAAAGAGAGATGCCAAATTTTATTAATTAAGTTAACATAATCCTAGTAATTAAGTCAACAACCATTAATCACATAAACAATCTCAAATGAATAATCAACGAAAAGAAATAAACAGAGTCTGGAGTGAACACTTTAATAATAATACCATAGTAAAATAAAGTCTCGATACAAGAGTCTGAATAAATAAATCGACATCTAAAGTAAAACTAAAAGTCTGAGAATGCTATCTCTAAATGGAAATGGGCGACATGCCTTAACACATGAGTAACCCTGAGTAGAATCAAGTACAGAATGTGAAGGCGTCTAATACCAAGATCCTATAACTTTCACATGATCTATAACACGTTAATGCAATGCAACTCCTCTTCTTGGCGTCCATGTGGCTGGGCACCTAAACATGGTTTTACAAAACAAAATAGATTTGGAAGAAAATGGGTCCGGGCCCGAGGTGAAAACAATTTAAAAGTTTAGTAAGTGTTTAAATTACAATTAAACAACACATATTATAAACATGTTAGTAGCGTACTCTCACATGAGTTTCTCAACTCTCCACTAATGTGACCGCTTAACGTATTCCCTTAACCCATCCTAGTTATGCCGCTAATTAACTAGTCTGTATCACTCCTGCTTTCGCATTCCATCATAGGGTATCTATCTGTAACACCCAAACATGTTATATTCATAACCCATATTCACGCTCATTAAATTAGTTATCTCAAGTGTTAATATAATTCTCACATTCTTAGTCCCTTACAATATCTTAGATATTTACATCTACTAAGTAACAGTGAACTAGTCACAAGTATATATATAAATCACTCTCAGTACGTATATACATATAAGGCACCCCTAGGCTAAGCTGCGGTGCACACATACTCTTCTATCAAAGCCATGTACATCACGTATGTAAGGATCACGTGTTCCGAAACACTCAGGAAACGTCTCAATACAAATCACACATATTGGAGGCGAACATAGTTCATATACCCATGGGTCACACACATACCTACGCTCCCATGGTCAGCTGACTTATCAACTCACAAATAAGTCATTCACAGTCCTATGTCCTTAACTTACCAATCTAAATCCCCCAAAGGCACACAAGATAAGATGGTCCTTTTCTCGAAAATCGACCTCCCGTGATAGCAAGTATGGTAGACATGTCATACACATACAAAATCCATACACTAGGCATTCTCACAACCTTAGTAATCATATTACAATATTGGTATTCACACATTCCGTATAGTAAGTCTCGTACGTAGCAAGTTTATCCCGAACATCATATATATATATATATATATATATATATATATATATATATATATATATTTAACTTGATAGCTCTCTCGTCGTATCAATTTGAGTAAACTAGGTCTCCCATTAGTTTCCAATATTACCTCAGTAACTTAAAGACCCTCCGTTACTATTATTATCCTTACCTCCGTATCTATTCCCATTATAGTTTTTTTTCGAACGATTTCTAACCGTGCCTCACTCGGTAGTCCCTCATGAGTAATAGTATTCAATTCCCTTAGGTAATCCATCTTTCCGGGCTTCAACTGTGACCCTACTGACCTTAACTAAGTCCCACAATATATAATTAATCACCCTTAGAATCATTATCGTCTTTGGAATTTTCCTTAAACCTTAAAGGGAAACAATTACCAAAAATCAGAAGAGGTCGATCGATCGATCAGTCGATCGATCGATCAAGTAGGTATTTGCCCAGAATTTCCTTAAATAGTTACGGGTTTCCTCTTTTTACACCTCTAATTCTTCATTTCAACGTCCCAAACTCCCAACCAAGTATACTACTGATCCTACCAACATGTTTGCATAATTTCCAATATTTTAGAATCATCAAATCAAAATGGGACATCAAATTCTTAGATCAATTTACATAAATTTTCATATAAAAGCCCTAGTTCTACTATTTCTTAAAGAACACTATATAATTCATTACAAATTCATAATTCTCTACACATGGATCAAGCTTTTGTGGATGCTAAAATCCCAGAAGTTAATCTACATGCAAAACCTACCCAGATTACTATTTTAATTCTTCAAATCCATTCAATTATCATTATTCAAGGTTATTCTCCAATTCTAACCTAACATGGATGATATATGCACTAATTTTTTGCAAGTTAAATCACTTTCCTGGTAATAAAGATTATTATCCTTTGAAGTAGATGGTATATAAATGTTTCTCTCTTTCCGATCTATCCGATGGTGGTGACGGTGGTGCAAAAAGTCCAAAGATGGTGGTTCTCCTTTGGTAACTTCCTCCACTTCATCTCTAATGGCCGTCTGTAAAACTTGGTGATGGAAACCCTAAGGCTCTAACCTATTGGCTGATAAAGCTTTCTAAATTTCATGAGTCACTATTCATCAAAAATGGAAATGACTAATATACTCCCTCGGGTTGTCGGTTAGGCCTAAAAATGCCCTGGGACCCAAACTAAACCCCCGGCTATTGTTTTCTGACTATCTCGACCCTTTCAGACACATTGGCGCACTCAAAATGCTCATACGGATGACATAAAAATAAAATAATTTTAAATTCATTAAATTGGGTCCTGACATGACTAACACGCGCGTCCTAATTAAATTACCAAAACTGTCGTATTTTCAACTGAAGACAATTTTTAATAAATTCAATAATCACATATTACCATAATCACTCAGTAATATTAAAAATTATCATCATAAAATCTCAGCTCGCTAGATATTTAAATCCAAATTAATTTCCAATTAATTATCCCAAATTAATTTAATTAATCCCATAACTAGAAGTAATTTTTTTATTAAATTAATCTCTTAATTAAAAGCCATAAAAATACGGGGTATTACAATTCCCACATGAACGGTCCGATGCTTGCCAGCAAGATCATCCATCAAGGGTACTATTGGACCTCCATGGTTTAAAATTGCACTACCTATGTTTGAAGATGCCTCAAATGCCAACAATTTTCCAATCTCCAACACTTGACAGCTTGTGAATAATATAACATGACCTCTCCATAGCCCTTGTCCACCTGAGGCATTAACATCATAGGGAATGTTAATCTTCAATCTTCAAACGATCATGAATTCATTATGGATGCCATTGGATTACTTCATCGAATGGGTCTAAGCCGAGCCATATGCAGTGCTGCATGCTAAGAAAGTGGCCAGGTCTATCAAAAAGGACATCATCTACCGATACATAGTTCCCCATTAGTTAACATCAGATTATGGGATCCACTTCGAAGCTTAGGTCACCGAACTAATTGACGAGTATGGGATTCATAGACACAAATTTTCTCCATATCAACCCCAAACCGATTGTGTTGTTGAAGCCGCTAATAAAAGTCACAAAACCATAATCAGTAAGATGACTGAGAATTACAGATATTGGGTTGACTGGATCCCTTATGCCCTCGGGGGCTACTGTACTTCAATCAAAACACCTATTGGGGATACCCCTTATTCTCTGTTGTATGACATGGAAGAAGTCCTACACGTTGAGATATAAATACCATCCCTATGCATCATGCTCAAGAGGAAAGCTAGTGAAGAATAATGGCATTAGAGTTTCTTGGATGAATTATCACTCCTGGATGAAAAGTGAATTGGGGATCTATACCATATACAGGGGTACCATTGTCGGATAATGCGATCATTCGATCGAAAAGTCAAGGACCACGGTGTCCAGAAAGGAGACCTTGATCTTAAGGAGATCATAGAACATGTGAGGGACTCCAGAGGGAAATCCAAACCAAATTGAAGAAGCCCCTACATTGTGAATAAAATTATCTCAAGAGGCGCTGCTATGCTCACAGACTTCAATGGGGAAAAGATGGCACGTCAACATGGACTGTCATAAGAAATTTTACCCGTAGTCTGGAAACTCGACGCATTATGACTCTTTTCTTCCCCCTTCTATTCTAAGAAAAGTATCTTCATTTCCCCAACACAAAACTATGTGGGACCTAATCCTATAAAAACATTTTCTTTCCAAAATGAAACTACAGAAAATTTTCAAAACCCCCAGAGGCAAATAGGCTTCCCATACACCATATATGGGCCCGATACGCTTATTTTTCACAAAATGATATTCTTTTATAACCTTTGAGAATGATGGTCCATTTTATCATTTACATGAACAAAAGGATTGTGTATGCCTTAGCGATTGGTATAGATAATTCAAATCCAAAATTAATCAAAAGGCATAAGAAAATATGATTAAATCATTTTTTTATTTTTGAGTAAGGCATACATCATTATTACATGAAGTATCGGCGAAGAGAGTTAAGAAAACGACCCCCTTATACTAACTAAACCATTCTTAACCTGACCCTCACCAAGATACACCAAAATTAACCTAGCTTCACAAAAAATAACCCAAGCTTCACAAGAAATTGCCTTGAACTACCCAACAACCCCGCTTCGTCATCATTTTTGGTCCTCAGAGGTCCTCAAGTCTCCCATTCACGTTAACACTCTATACGCGCTCAATGGAGCGAGATAACCAGATAAGCCTAGATAATATCATAATACCTTCTTCCATGATGTCGAAGGAAACAAACCACCTTTGAACGATCTCTTCCGCCATGATACCCGCTTCCTTAACAGTCCCCTTCTATAGATTGTGAGTGGAGGGTAGACGATCGACAATGCTTCTATAAGAAGCCCAACACTATTATTAGTAATTCAGTCAAATCCTCCATCGGGAAGAAGATTGTTTTATAAGAGGGTAAAATTTGTTCCCACCCGACTTGTCGCAGATATTACCAAGGGAAATAAAAGGAAGTCTGCCAAAGGCCCACCAACCGCACATACTGGTACTCTTCGAGTAGTAACACAAATTGCAAGTCTACCTACCATGGCATGACCAATGAAGACACTGAGCTCCATGTTCCACAAACTAGTTGACCCAGTTCTCTACCACTGGGCCAAAACTGAAGAAAGTCCTAACAAAGAAATTAGTCATGCCTTCGAAGGGATACTCAGGAGGGGCTGTTAGACGAAACCTCTTTACATTCCACATGAACAACAACACCGCGCTCCCCCTTAGAAAGTCAGAATGGCTCTCCTTATAATCATTAAGACCATTCACGATCTAAACTAACACTACATCCGTAGGATTATGAAGGTAAGACATCCATACCGTTATCGCAGCCACATAGGGATCCGCCGTCAAGTCTAATGTCACTAGTAAAAGCCTTGCATTAAGGCCCATGGAAATAGATTCGACAAAGCTAGCATCCTAAAACCCCCTCAAATGCACTCAATACATAACCACTCGAAGAGAAATAATCCCTCCATTCCCCGACGAATGATTTGTTGAACGATAAATATGGAGAAACTTTGCCAAAAATTCCAAAAGAGAATGAGAAAAATTAGGCATAGCCGCCGCCACACTGGGGCTGACTCCTAACATGGTAGAGATTCTTCATAGGCAGTACAAAACTTATCGAGGCCAGAATGGAAGACATGATCCTCAGGGTAGTAGAACTGTACCACCATTGCTAGTAAGTTCCAATCTATGACTCGATTATGCCACAGTGAAACCCGACGCAGTTTGAAAGCATTATAGTCCACATTGTATAGGCACTTGGCCTCCAGACCATGAAGGTAAGAGAAAAATTATTCATACATGGTAAGCTCCATTTGTGGAATAAGAAATGAGAAGTAAGAATAGAAACGTGGGTATTGGTGGAGAAAGCACATCCCATACCCCTCTTTTTATACTCAAAATCCTTGGCAAAAAATAATAGCTGTAGAAACCTGATTAATTCTCAGCACTATAGTAGTACACTGATGTGGAAGAAATTACAGTCAAAGCTTAGGGAAAATTTGACATGACCCCCATATCGATCGGTAGGTCAGGGGGTATGTCGATCGACACCCTCCCTATTTTTAAAAATTCCATCTTTCCTCTTTTATCAAATTCAATTTCCAAAAAATCCTCATTTTGAAAAATTACTCCCAAGTTATTCTTTTTAAATTTAGTATTTTTCTATACTTAACAAACATTCCCCTCAAGAAAATCATTTTCATTATCAAAATAAATTCTTACTCATTTTTTTTAATTACTTTTGCTCCCTATTTCTAAAATAATAAACATTTTGCTTTCCAAATTCCATACTTATATCTATCTTTGCATAAAATAAACAATCTCAGTAGAAAATTAAAAGCGCCTATTGGATAAGTCACTAAATCAAGAAAAATGCCACAAAAAGAAGATGCATATTTTTCAAATATATTTTGTTTCACCCAAACCCTCAATTGTCCTTCTCAAGCCCTCAACCCCCACGACGGATGTGCTTTCCCTAGCGACGAGCGGTGGATCCTCCACTCTCAGAACCCCAACCCCCATCTCAAGGGAAAAACAGAACAAAATAGGAAGGAAATGACTTCTTGATATAATCCGACCTAGAGGCCATCCAGTCCTTGATATCTCTTAATTTGTAAGCACCCTAACATACTGCAAGAAAAGAAGCAACAAGCCAAAGACAAATCAGTTAGTAAAGAAATAAAGAAGAATCAATAAAAAAGAGAAAGAAAAAGAATATACCTCAGGATAGAGTCTTCATTCATAAGCCCTGTCAACCCATATAGGGCACAGTAGGACGGTACGGCACACTCAGTGACTCCTTGCTACTCAATCAAAAATTGTAAGAAGGGGAGTACCTTGAATGATCGGATCCTCCTCTACCGATGTTGCCGATGTTCCACTACCTATGTTATGGGACGATCCCACTAGTGCGCTAGTATACCTATCTGAAGTCATGGTATGTGGAGGAATATTCTCCACGTCATAGATAAGGGAGGACTTAAATCAACTCGTCATAAAATCTTGATAATCATAGCTCGCCAATGTATTTGTGTAGAGCGTATAGGGATCTCCAATCATCGTTACCTCCCGAGCATCATCTAACATATCTCTCACCTACCTCATGTACATAGGGGTGATGACGGTGGTACCACCACCTCGTCCTCCACACTCTGCCTCACCACCCTCTCTTCTAGGTACCAGACGTACAAAAACTCATGCGCAATCAACTGCCGCATTTGTTCATGTAGGCCCATCACCCTAGTATCCCGCGGAGTCATCCCCAGAGGTAGAAGGGTACCTGCAATCCCCAATAAAAAATAAGTACCTATTCAACAAATGAAGATTCCAAAAGGGAACTAAAAAATGAAAGAAAACCTGGTCGCTCATTATCGCGTTCAGAGCCCGCCGTACGTCCGCTAAAGATGAGGACTGATTCAACCGATAATTGGACTTCTACCATCAAAACATCTGGAAGAAGTCCCCAAAGCCCTTATCCTTCAAGTCTATCAACCCTACGTTGTGCCCAATCACCTCATAAATCTAGGCCTATAAAAGAGATGAATCAACAAAAATGGAATAACAGAAGAATGCAAGGAAAAGAATAAAAAAGTTAAATAAATCAAAAGTTACCTATAAAAGATACGTGGCCTCCGTAAAAGTTTACCGAAAGCACCGGCTGAAGGCATCCAAAGAAAAATAAAGGGATTCCAAAGTCAATCCGCCCCAGTTATACAACTGGACGTCCAAAATCATCCTTAAATACAGTTATAACCAAAGATGGACGACGTTACCTCATCTCCACTAAAAAGACACCCGTTAAAGGAAAAATAAATATACGGGCCATCTGTCTCACCTTAGACCCATCGGTCACGTCCACCCTCCTCCTCAGGAGTGTCTCCCTTAAAAACAAAATGCAGATAGTATCCTTAAACATGATTCTACCCATGTCCCCCAATACTGCCTATATCGCCTCCGGTGTCACCCTCAATATGTGGTCCGCCACTATCTGGAACCCTTCACAATCAATCCCCATCAGCTACTGAATGTCTATGGGAGTAACAGTCATCTCCTTGAAGCCAAGATGAAAAGTGTGGGTAATGTCCCACCACCTGTCCCCCAGAGCACACAACACCGTGGTAGGACGCAGTGTCTCAATCAAAGCATGTACCAAATGGAAAAAATCGGTATATGAAACCATCCAGTGCACCACAATAGGGAGCTTAGCCTAAACCTACTTTATCCCCATCACCCCCCAGACCGAATGCTCGAATGCGCCATTTCAGTCTGTAAAAGAAGAAAAAGAAAAAATGCTTCATTAGGATAAAGAATAAAGAGAAAAATAAAATGGAATACCAAAGGTAACCAATTTTCGTAGCCACTAGGGTTTTTCACCCTATACGAACGATGATATGAGGGCTTGCGTAGAAGAATATGCTCATCAGCTGTAGGATCATACAAATCAAAGGCATTCTCACTGCCTAATATAAGAGGCACCCTAGAATACCACTCCAGGCCAACCTAGTCATCAAAAACCAGCCATTCATTATTGTATCCCTCGCTTGAAGAACCATGCATTCAATGTCTTGAAGAAAAAAGGACTTAAAAAGGTTTTTTAGAGATAGAAAGAGAAAGATTCAAACACTCGAAGATGTGAAAAATTAGGAAGGATCAACCCCTTTTTATTGAAGGTTAAAGGGCCTGTATCGGCAATCCTCGGACCATACCAATCAGTAGCCATTTTTTTTCTCAACCCAAGGAAACCAAGGAGTCCATGACATTGCCTATTGGTACCCCCCATGCCTGGATATCGACAACCACTTTCAAATTTTTTATAAAAATTCCAAACAATTCTAGAAAAATCTAGAAATTGCCCAAAAAATTCCCAAAAATTCGTGAATAACATGGAACCTTATTTTCCTCAAAAAAATTATTTTTGGATCACTAAGCCCGGTAAAATATCTTATCCTCAATATACTCCACATCAGAACCAATGATGCGCCTGCATCCAAGTCTATTACAATTCCCATTCAGAATTTCTAAACTAAAACATCATTAGTAGAGTCAGAAAAACACAATCCCCGGTGAAACCAAAAGTGAACCTCCGCCCCCAACATAACTTAAATTTATCCAGGAGATAAATTCCACGCATTACTACTTAAAGTCCTCAGAATTGACTTTGTCCCACAGAATTGGTCGTTATAACTTAGGTCGTCAGAATTGACCTAGGTCCTCAGAATTGGTCACCGCAACTTTAGGTCCTCAGAATTGACCTCGACCTGTAAAATTGGACTTTATAACTTTAGGATATCATAATTGAACTCGACCCTTAGAATTAGTCGCTATAACTTTAGGCCGTTTTAGAATTAACCTCGACCCTCGGAATTGGTCGCTAGAACTTTAGATCCTAGAATTGACCTCATCCCTCATAATTAGTCGCTATAACTTAAGGTCTCAGAATTGACCTTAGCTCTCAGAATTGGTCGCTACAACTTAAGGTCCTCAGAATTTACCCTGACCCATAGAATTAGTCTCTCCAGCTTTAGGTCCTTAGAATCGACCTCAGACCTCAGAATTAGTCGATACAATGTTTGGTCCTCAGAATTAACCTCAACCCTCAGAATTGGCCTCCACAACTTAAGGTCCTCGAAATTAACCTTGGCCCTCAGAATTGGTTGCTACAACTTAAGGTCCTCAGAATTGACCTTGGACCTTAGAATTGGTCACTACAACTTAAGGTCCTCAGAATTGTCCTTGACCCACATAATTGGTCATCACAACTTTAGGTCCTCAAAAATTACTTCAACCCGCGAAATTGGTCATTAGAACTTTAGGTCCTTAAAATTAACCTCGGCCATCATAATTAGTAATTATAACTTAAGGTCCTTACAATTGACCTCAACCCTTAGAATTGGCCGTTATAACTTCAAGTTCTCAGAATTGACCGCTGCTATTAGAAACGATTACCACCGACATCACTTTAGATCCACAAATTCAATGAAAACCCACTGAATTTGTCTCCCTATCCCTTCATAACTGATCCTAGTACATTTTTGACCCGTTAAATCAGTCATCCTCATCTTTTTATGTCATTAAAATTGACCTCGACCCTCTCAATTGATCATCCTTGTCTTCTTAGGTCCTCATAACTGACATTGACCCAGTGAATCGGGCATCTGTATCTTCTTAGGTAACCAAAACTAATATCGACCCGCTAAATCAGTAAACCTCATACTCCAGGTCCATATAATTGTCCAAAAATACTCTTCCCCAATGTCGATGTCGTGTCTATCACTCGACGGCCTTCACTTGTTCCAAGTTTGCTCATGCAGGGGCTCTCTATAGACCACCCATTCTAGGACCACCCTAAGAACCTCCTCAGGTCCCTAGCATTTACTCATTCATCGTAAACACCCTATATCATACTCTGAGTACCGATCTAGAAGCCACCAGGCACTACTAGGTCCTGTTTAGCTTCGTTAAACTTTCTCACATGAGAAAAAGATCATGAATCTTCCATGGGATCTAAATCCCATTTTGAAAGATCCTCATCGTGCACGAATTGGACTTATAATTAGAACGAACAATCTGTTTTACCTAAAAAACTGATATGGAGGCCATCGGGCACTCCTATGCCTCGTTTGACCCCGCTCAACTTGTCAGCTTGAACGAAGATGAATGAATATTTAAAGGGCTCTGAATACCTTTTCCTTCATTTTTCTCCATGCGTGGATCGACCTTACGGTTCAAACAAATGACCAATTTTAGTCTAAAGGTTCGATGGGCACTTATAGTCCCCGTTTGACCTTAGTCAAGTCTCTAAACCGAATGTAGATGAATGAAATCTATCAGGTCTCTAAATACACTTTCCAATAATATGTCTCATGCATGAATCGGCCATACGGTTTAGACGAACAATCCATTTTCCACTAAGAATTTACTGTCTAATAACTAATTGGTACTTTCGGGCCTCATTTGACCTTGTTCAACTCCTGAACCTGGGTGGACCAATGGAAAGGGTTTTGAATAATCTTTCCAATGGTCCATTCCATGTGTGATTCTAACTTACAGTTTATGTTTTACGATCTTTTTTCAAAAAACCTCCCTCAGGCTTCCTAATGCCACCCCCAAGACCCTGCCTATCGGTAGTGCATCTGGGGTTCTATGCCGATAGGCAGGTCAAGGACCTTGCCAATAAACACCCCCGTTCCCCTATAAATAGAAACTATGACCTCACTTTGAAAGGTACCCTAGAACATCCCTTTCAGCAATTTAGAGAACATTCTCTCAAATTCAGAGTTGTTCCCTTCTTGAAAAGCCCATTTCCCACATCGCCTCCATCCTTTTCATACTCCTTTTAATAAATTCTCACCCATCTCCTCATACGACCATCACCTTTTCCTGATATTAGCACGTCTACAATCAATATCCACTTCAAGTCTTCATAAGGAGGTCCAATTCTCCACCTTTGTCTTTAAATTCTCTTATTTTAGCATTAGTCACTTTATTTGCACATATCTTAATTTGAAACCTTTATTATTAGTATTTACACATACTTTATTTTTATAAAAACCAAAAACAAGAAAAAGCGAGTTCACCTATAAATTCCAAAAGAGGGATTCTCACTACACATCCTCACACTTAAAGCACGTTTGTCTCTACACAGACATATAAGAGAAATCTCCAATTTGGATATATAGGTTAAACCCAACCCTACGTTATCCTCTAACTACATGGACTTTAATGCCCTTTGGGCTACGTAGGCATCTTGGGTAAATTTCTAGACCAGAGTCCTCCCGTATACAAATTTGTTAGCATGTTTTTGTTATATATTCTTAATATATTTTATATGCTTGTTGCTTGTGTCTTGTCCGATGTATGCACTCGTTCTTCTAAAATGACTTCTGAATCATCAAACACTTACATTATACTTTGAATTAATATTTTGGGAACACTCCTAAGGATGAACTCACTTTGTCCTTTTTCATGATGCGAATTGAGCAATTTCATTCTCCATATATATTATGCACATAAGCGCACACTTCACGGAGTTTAATAGCAGAATATTAACACATGCCCATGAGAAACCAAAAGGGCAGGATGGATGACTAACACCTTCCCATTCCATAACTTATTCTCCAGACCCTTGAACTACTTGGTTTCGCAAAAATTAGTATTGTACTTGATGCCGTTATCTCAAGGAGACAATATTTCTTTTGCATATTTTATGCAAAATAGGTTGGTGACTCTATTTCTACAACATGAGCCCACATCGATGATGGACGAGTGACATGAAAAAGTGCGCAATCCCATGCCCATGTAAGAAGAGAAATAAAGGGAGGATAGGCCCTCCTTGGAGACTCCGACGCCCTTGGGGATGGCGACAGGTCCTGTTCGAGGTTTCGTGCGACTTACAGGGACATTTGGGGGCCATTTTTGGTTTCCATCCTTTAGCGGCATGTTTTTAGGCCTAATTCTTGATATTTACAAATTATCATCATTTTCTCAAATCTGGAGTCCCACGATTATGCAGTTAATTCATACAAGTTACATTTCGCCCTTGTGATGTCTAACCGGGAGTCCCGTGACTATGCAGTTAATTCATGCAAAATATCATCATTTTCTCAAATTAGGTTTTTTTTCCTTTCAATGGCATGCTTTTAAGCCAAAACTTAGATACTTATAAATTACTGTCATATTCTCAGATCAGGAGTCCTGTGAGTATGCGGTCAGTTCCTGTGAGTAACATTGGTCCCATGCGCATTTTAGGGGCTATTTGTGTCCCTTTTGGGGTTTCTACCTTTAACGACGTGTTTTAAGCCAAATTCTTAAGATTTGGAAATTATCGTCATATTATCATACCGGGAGTCTTATGATTACTCGTTTAGTTCCTAAGAGTTTCATTGGTACCATGAAAGGTGTTTATTCCTCTTACGGAGCCGTTTCGAGGCTGTTTTGGATTTTTATCCATTAAAGACATGCTTTTTAGCCTAAGTGAAAAGGATAGGCCCCCCAATTTTTAATTTCTTCACCAAAAAGCGAATTTTCAATTTCCTTTTAAAAGATGCCGAAGCGAGATGGTTCAATTAAACAAATAAAAACAACCAATTTTGTGTTATCACAAATTAAAATCAAACAACATGAAATTAAATTAAACACACACTTATGTTAATTTCAGTCAAATCAAAACAATTCAATTCAAGTCCTAGAAATTTGCCTAAGTCATATTTTCAATATTACAAAATTAGGCCAAACCAATTTTAACAAATAAAATTAATGACTTGAATTAAATTAATTTTCACCCAAACTTAAATTAACACCAGTTGAAATAAGTAGAGATTTAAACCAATTTTATGTTTTTACCTAAGCATGCGTTCTAGGTGAATTTCGCAAAAAATAAAATAAACCAATAAATCACTACGCCGCGATGTATGAGAAAAACCCACAACGGGAAAAAACCTCGGACGACCCTAGCCTTAAGTTCACTAAGTATGGTATTTTACAAGTACAAGAAAAAAGACTTACAACACTCGACTCGACTCCCTTCAAGCCCTGATGCTCCTTCTTTTACCAACCTCCGCTTAGTTGACAATCCCGGACTCCACCGGAACCTTGCAATCCACCAATGAGGCTATAGGAACAACCGTCAACCTGCACCCGAAGCCTTTCTCCGAGTGGGAACGCCACAACAAATAAACTCTTCTTATTTGTGGGATGTAGAAGCAAACCCAAACTCTCTTCTTGTTGACAGAGATAAAATCGGTTCCAAAAACTCCAAGCAAAGTATATATATAAAGGGAACTTGGATAAAGTAAACAAATGGGTGTAACACAAGTGTTTTAAAGATTTTTCTTGAAAAATGAACACTCAAACTTTGAACTTTTTCTTTTGGAATTGGAACTCTCTATAACTCTCTCTAGTAAATAGAGGACAGTGAAAACGTTAGTTCAAAAGAGTTGGTTCCCACACTAAGTAGTTCTGTTAAAATATAGTGGGGGAAAAGAAGTGGGAAAAGTGAAAGTGTCAAAAACTCCCAAAATAACTGTTCCCTCCAAATTTCGTTCGAACGACTTTTCGTTTGAACGATTTTACTAACGAGGTTCCAGAATGAAAAAAGGAAAATCATCAGAAATCTTGTTCGAATGACCTGGGAATCTCATTCGAACGAGATGCCATTCGTTCGAACGACCTGGCAATCTCTTTCGAACGAGATTCCAGTGTGGTTCGAACGACGTCTCAGAAAAATGAAATATTAATTTTTTAAGCCCAAAAGTTTTTATGACAAGTTTCAAAAATTATTTCCTGAGTAAAACAAAATCATTAAAATTAATTTATAAAAATTATAAATTACACCCAATAAATTTCCAAGCTCATATATATATATATATATATATATATATTAGGGTATGCCCGTGCCTGAAGGCATGTTGAAAATTTCCAAAGTACGTAATTCCAAAATGGAAACAATTTTGTTTCCCAACAAAATAAAGTGTAATTTTAAAAATTATAGGACATAATTTCCAAAGTCGTATGCATGCCTACAACATTTTTTGCATCCTCGCTCGACCAATAAATATTAGGTAAGAAGATAAAAGTTGTAAGTAAATAAAATAATACATAAGATATCAGTTGGAATTTTGAAAACAGTTTCAATGATGATACATAAGACATCCATCGGAATTTAGAAAACAATACAGTTTCAAGGATATTAAAGGCATCCATCTGAAAAAATAAAACACACAATAATATGATACGAATTAACATGAAGTTGTACGTTAATGTGTAGACCCTCAATAATTTTATTTAACTATTGTTTTCTAAATATTAATGTTGATTTACTTATATTTTAAAATTGTTTAAATAATTTATACAACAAAAATGTTTTATTAAAAACTATTTTTCGTTATAAAAAAACAACTTTTTTCGTTATAAAAAAATATTTTGAAAACAACAATTATTTTTTTAAAGACTGAACAAATTAAAATAAATCGAAATTAAAATAACTCAAAATTTCTATAATTTGTTAATTCAAAATTAATTGAGTTTATTAACGAAGGGTTGGAATTCATTTTTACATTTCCATACTTTTATAAATTTTCTATAATTAATTTTTCAATTAATAAATTTCATTTTTTGTTAAGTTGAGATAGAGATAACGCTTAATCTTGTAAGATACAATATTTTTTGGGTTTAGTTCAACTTATATTTCTTTTACGTATCCCTAGCGTTTTTACAATATCTTTTTGTTAAGAAAGATTTTAGTTTAAATCATGCCATTTGCATGATGTAACACATTACTTAGAACGTTGCTTTTATTGAAATACTTTACAGAAAAGTACATCGAGCGAAGTGTTCTACGGCTTTGGGCATTTCCCGATGAAAAAAATAAATGTTCTTGTATAAAGTTGATAAAATATATCTGATAAAATCATGAGAATTTGTTGGTTAGTTTAATATTTTAGTCTTTGTGATTTCTACCGAATCGGAAGTGTCCTCCAACTGTTATAGTAACTTGTAGCTTTTGACCACAGAAAGATTTTGTAAGCCTAAGATATATACGATAGCTGATATAGAATAACTATTAGAAAGATTTTTTTTATCCAATATCTTATATTTACTTGTTTTGATTTGACCTATAAGAAACCCATTAAGCGTTTTCACTTGAACTTCATAATTGTACCCATTAGAAGCCTTTGTCATCACCTTTATAACAATACATGTACGTAGAGACATGTGCTCAGTTCTTTAGTCTTAAACATAAACACCCATGTGTGAATCTCTCACCATCATAAATAGATTCAAACTTTTGAGTCTTCAATTAATTTGGTGTAGAAAAAAGATAAAACACCAATTGTTAAACTACAATATAAATTAATAAAATATTTTATTTTCCTCACCAACACATGTTATCAAAACAAAAATTGCATTACAGAAAGAATTTTAGAAACTTTGACAATAAGTCGAGATTAAAAAAAGGCATTATTAAAAATAATAAAAAATGGCTTCACATCTAAATAATTTCAGTAACACTACAAAAAATATTTTGATTGTGGATATTGAGGTTTAAACAACACTAAATTTGAGTGTGATCCCTCCTGCAAGTTCAAGAATTAAAGAGGTAAATTACAATAAAAATAGAAAATTGAAAATAAAAGGCCTGAAGGCCATCAGTAGTACAATAAAAATTTGACTCTAGATTTAAATGGCCGATATACAATGTCTACGGGGCTAAAAAATGCAACAAAACACAACTCACCATTATAAAACTTCAGAAAACCCTAAATAGGCAAAAAAAATATTTTCAAAATCTAAAAATATTCATTACAAACTAACCACATGTGAAAAACTCAGTTGAGAGTTGTACGAGTGTAGTATACCTTTGATGTCCAAAATCAAATCACAACCACTCAATAGAGAAGCAGAAAAAAAAAGATAACTGATAAACAAAGGAGATGCGTATAACTCAACCTGAAAATGTGTGAGGAAAATTACTACTACCACAACTTAAATAGCCAAAAGATATTAAAAAAAAAAATACTACTAATTCTTACATAGAAAATAGATATAAAAACTAATTTGAACTACTACCTCATTCTTGCGGATAAATGTATCTGAGCCACAAAAATACAACTAATTATTTTCATACCAAAAAGTTAAGAAAATTACTAATTAAAAATTTCAGAATTCTAAATAAGTAACAAAAGTCCAAACGCATGAAGGAAAAATACCTCTATTGTATGTACACTTAAAAACCTAAAATAAGATCTCTGAGACCTGGAGAGAGTAGATAGGAAAAACACAAAAGGTTTTATAAAAGAAATCATAGTTATCTTCTTTTATCACCACTGATGAAACTTTAAGCCGATCAAATGGCCCGAACTGTTCAAGGTGAAAGTTGTCATGATTTCACGGTCGACTTCAATGATGCGATTCCAGATTCTTCTTAGACCCTGCAACGTCCAACGAAGGAATTCATAGAGGTTCGAGAAGTCTGACAACAAAATTCAAAAAACCCACATAACAATGTCTATTTGAGTTCGAGAAGATCGAGAATTTAAGTGTTAGAAATGCTCTCACCTTACATAATTATTAGATAAAATTATCCTTCGACGCTCTCACCTGCAAAAATTTTAAAAAAATTGAAACAACTCACAGCCATACCTTAAATATTTATGCGAAGGATAATACCTCCATAATATCTTGGATCCAGAAACGGGCTCATTGGAAACTCTGCCTCAACTCAAACTCATAGAATTATAAACCTGTACAAACTCAGCCTCAACTCCATAAGATCTGTACAAACCCAGTATTCACCGGAAGCAAAAAAATATACCTGTACAACAAAATTTCCTACCGTAGTCAAAAAAATAAAAACGTGAAAAAACAGATATATACAAAATTAGAAAATCAAGAAGTTTTGAGACCTCACCGGAGACGACATAAAACCCACGTGGCCTCATGTGAAACCAAGACATCTGCTCACCGGAGTCGACATAAAACCCACATGGCCGCAAACGGACCCACTATTTTCGGCCAGACTCGAAACCTCCATCAACTTGAAACAAAGACATCTGCTCCAGCTGCAAACAAAAAATAAAAGAAAAAAGAAAACGTAGAGAAAATGGTGTTTTTTGAGAAATCGTAGATCTGTTAATCATAGATCTGTGAAATTGAACACACATATATGTGTGAAATAGTAGATCGTAGATCGTAGATTTGTGAGGCGAAGATGGGCGGAGAAGGGGTGATGGAGAAGGGGAACTGATGCAGCGGGCTTCAAAAGGGTGATGGAGGCGGGGAGGGTAAAGCAGCGTGGAAAAACCGTGTGAACCCTCTAGAATTAATCCCCCTTTGGAAACACCAACTGCAAGAATCATTCATTAAGGAAAAACTCGTCTGGAATCAAACCCCCCAAATGTGAAATAAATTTTTTTATGAAATATATTGTGAATAGATATTTGGGATCAAACCCCCCAAAGAGGGAGGAGTTGTGGCAAGCGAGTGAGACTTGTGTAGGAAGATGAGAGAGGGGTGGCGATGGGGAGGCCATTTTATCGAGGGGCGGCAATGGAGCATCCATTTTGTAGAGAGAGATGGATCCTTGTGCTTTTGTTGAAAGGGTAAATCCATTACCTGCATAAGGTTTCTTTCTTTTGGTTTCAAACGGATTTGGAGAGAGGAGAGAGGGGAGATTTAGACAGATTTTTTAATTTCTCGAGCCTTGTGCTCTGTCCATCATTATCATGCGTGTATGAGTGTGTGTCTCGAGGCAGCAATTAATGGGGTCGGTGGGAGCTCACCTTGACGTGCCTCTTTATTCTACCATCAGATTTGGCCAATTGTGCCGTGTCAATGGTGACATGGCACAATCTGAAACCATTAAATGTCTTGTATGTTTATTGAACAGTAAAAAGACCCTTACTCCTTATTATATATATATGAAATGCATTCATACCTTAGGATCATTGGAACATTATTGATGACGTAGAAACATGGCACACTAAACCGACATTTGATGACGCTTTATAAACTTGGCTGCTACATCTTCAACTTTAGTATGTCATAGGCTTGAAGGATGGTCAATAACTCTATCCTATGACTCAAATGTTTTTTTTCGAAATTGAGCCAAAACTACAAAGGACTCAATTGGAAATTTGTGTTCTTACAAATCTCCTCCTTTGGTTATTTCGGGACAAAAACCAACAAAAATCCAAAAGGGCCGTCGAGCTCTACTTAACTAAAAAATATCCCACCCAAAATAAAATACAATAGCTTGACTCAAACGACCCAAGGATCAATATCTTTGCCGACGAGGAAAATTGCCACTTAGAAGAATTCCTGCACACTTATGCGAACTATCAAACGCATAGGGAATATCAAGAATTTTAAATGTACAAAATAAATACTATTAATTCTCCCCTTATCAACTGTGATCTACCTAAGAAGTTCGTGAATCCCTCTAAGTTAAATCTCCCCCAAACTAAGATATGAGTACAAAAGGAATAGACACCATTTCTCCCCTATCATTCTCCCCCTTTTTTTCAGGAATAGACAAAGGATAACAAACTAATTTAAACATGATGCTTAGAGTGAGAAGAGCATGAAAGCATATAGGAAACAAAAGCATAAATAATCCAATGAATAATAACGGATACCAACTAAGATGCAAGAAAATGATACCAATATGATGCATAAAGTATTAAGCATGTGTATCAACAAAGAATGCAACAAGATATATACCAATTATGAAGTAAAGCATAGATGGACTAGAAAGAAAGGCGAAGACCAAAAAATATCATATATATACATACTCTAGATATACCAAAGATGCACATGCACATATATATTGATATAAACACACAAATGACCCAAAATAATATAAGCTTTTCACACTCGTAGGGAAAAAATCTGTCATATGGCAACGGAAGTGTTGGGGTGTGAACTAGCAACAATTAAATTTAGACCCAATAACTTAAAACATGTTCACTGAGTTCTCAATTGATTGCAAACTGTTGGAACATGAGGCCCCCAATTTTAAAATCTTTTCACAAAAAGTAATTTCCTTTGAAGATGCGAAAGCGAGATGGTTCAACTTCAACACCAAATTTTAACTTCTTCTAACTTAAAATTAAACCAAGTGAAATTAAATTAAAACACTAACTAATGTTAATTTCACTTAAACCAACTTAATTCAATCCAAGTCCTAGAAATTTGCCTAAGTCATGTTTTCAATATTACCAAATTAGGCCAAACCAATTTTATCAAATTAAGTGACGACTGGAATTAAATTAATATATACCCAAATTAATTTAGCACCAAATTAAGTAAGTAGTGATTTAAACCAAATTTTATCTTTTTACCTAAGCATGCTTCAGGTTATTTTGTAAAAGATAAAATAAACAAAGAAACCACTACGCCGTGATGTACAAGGAAAAGCCCACAACGGGAAAAAAACCTTGGACGACCCTAGCCTTAAGTCCACTAAGTATGGTTTTACAATTAGAAGACAAATGACTTACTACCTCAACTCGGCCCCTTTCAAAACTTGACGCGTCTTCTTGTAAACACCTCCGCCTAGTCGACAACCCCATAGCTCCATCGGAATCTTAGAATTCACCAATGATACATAGGTACACCGTTAACCACAAATGGTACCTTTCACCATGTGAGAATGCCGCAACAAAACAAACTTCTTCTTCTTTGAGGGATTCAGAAGTAAAACCAAAAATATCTTCAATGCGATAGAGAAAACTCGGTGCCAAACACTCCAAGCAATGATATATATATATTGAAGCTTGGAATAAACAATATGGGTGTAAAACCGAAGTGTTTTAAGGATTTTTCTTTAAAAAATGAACACTCAAACTCGAACATTTTCCTTTTGGAATTTTTCTCTCAAACTCTCTCTTGGGGATGGAAAGATGTGAAAAAGTTAAACCAAAAATGTTAGTTCTCGCACTAACAAAGTTTTGTCAAAAGTTAGTGGGGTAAAGAAGAGGCAAACATGGAAAAACTGCTCAAAACTGCTAATTAAACTGTTCCCATCAAATCTCATTCGAACGAGATTTTCGTTCGAACTAAGTCTCTTTTGAATGATACTTCTAACGAAGTTCTAGAGAGAAGTTCATTAGAAAACCTCATTCAAACGACATTCTCGTTCGAACGACAAACTCGTTCGAACGACAATTTCGAATGAACTTCTAGAATGTTTAGAAATTCGATTTTAGACTAGAAAATTTATTTCAAAGTTTTAATGAAACATTATGAAAATAAACGATAGTTTTAAAATAAGGTACACCCATATAAATATTGTTGCAAGCTCCTATATATATGAAAATTCATTCATACCTTAGGATCAATGGAACCATGTTGATGATGTAGAAACAAGGAACATTACACACGACATTTGATGAAGTTTTAATATCTTGGTCGCCACGTCTTCAACTTTAGTATGTCATAGGCTTGAAGGACGGTCAATAACTCTATCCTATGACTCAAACGTTTTTTCTGGAATTGAGTCAAAACTACAAAGGACTCAATAGGAAATTTGTGTCCTTACAAAAGTCCCTCTATGGCTATTCCGGGACAAAAACCAATAAAAATCCTAAAGGGCCGTCAAACTTTACTAGACATGAAAAAATGTCCCACCCAAAATAAAAGTACAATGCTTGACTCAAACAACCCAAGGATCAATATCTTTGCCGATGATGAAAGTTGCCATTTAGAAGAATTCCTGCACACTGAAGCAAAACTATCAAACGCATAGGGAATATCAAGAATATTAAATGCATAAAATAAATACTCCCCCTAAATTAATTCTCTGCTTTATCAACTATGATCAACCTAAGAAGATAGCGCTCTCCCCCTAAGTAAAATCTCCCAAACTAAGATACGATGATGATAGGATGCTTGACTCAAATAACCCAAGGATCAATATCTTTGTCGATGATGAAAGTTGCCATATAGAAGAATTCCCGCACACTTAAGAAAACTATCAAACGCATAGGTAATATAAAGAATATTAAATGCATAAAATAAATACTCCCCCTAAATTAATTCTCTTCTTTATCAATTATGATCAGCCAAAGAAGATAGCGCTCTCCCCCTAAGTAAAATCTCCCAAACTAAGATACGCTGATAATAGGATAAGATACCATTTCTCCCCTATCATTCTCCCCCTTTTTATTCAGGAATAGACAAAGGCAAAAGAATAAACAACGTAACATATCTCCCCCCAATAAAAGCATATACACCCCTTAAACTGAACAAGGGATAAATATAATGGGATAACAAGCTAAACATGAAAATGTGCATAAAGTGATGAGAACATTAAAGCACGTAAGCAAAAAAATCATAACTAATCCAACAAATAATAACGGATACCAAGTAGGATGCAAGAAAATGATACCAATATGATACATAAAGTATTAAGCATGTGATATCAACAAATAATGCAACAAGTTAGATACCAATTATGAATTAAAAACATAGACGGACTAGAAAGCAAGGCAAAGACCAAATAAAATATCATATATATACATACTCTAGATATACCAAAGGTGCACACACATATATATCTATATAATAAAGTAGGATGGTGTTTTCACTATTCACAAATTTGGAAGACAAGTTTGTCCTTTACATATTTGAGTTCCTCCTCTTTTTTACCCTTCATTTCCTTTCCTCCTTTTACCCAAAATTCAAATACAAGGATAAAATTGGAAATTAACACTAAGAAAGTTTTACACACTACCGAGACTACCTTCACCGTCTCTATCGAGCCGGTTTAAGAAATTCACCTCTCTCTCTCCATTTCGTTCTTCACCGAGTACACACTCCTCTCTCACTTTCTCATCTCACTTTTTCTTACGACACTCTCTACTCTCTCTTCAACTTCAACATAACCACCCTCCCAAGCCATCATCCTTCCCACACTACGATCCAATGCAGCCGGAACAAAAAGCCTCCCACATTAGGTTCCTAAAGGTAATCTCTCTCTCTCTCTCTCTCTCTCTCCTTCCGCGCTTTGAATTTTTTTTTCTACGTCTTGGAATTAGTTTTCAAGCAAGGTTTTTTTTGTTTGATTTTCTAGGTTTGATCGTGGATTAAGAGGTATTTAACCAATATCTTCAACTCTCCAACCAGTGCTAGCAACCACTAGGTATTTTTAGATCTTTTTTTAGGGCAATTTTTCACATCTTACAAATTTTTGGGGGTTTTTAGTTCACAAAGTTTTTTACACGGTTCTTCGTTCCAAATTTAGCACCAATGTTTAATTTTTTTGGCTTGGCCACAGATAAATATATCAATAATTTTCTTATTTGGAGTTTAAATCGCTTTTAATTATTTTCGATTCAAATTTTAAGCACCTCATTTGTTAGTTTGTTTTGTTTTTTAGGTACTAATTTGGTGCCTCATTTGAGTTTGATGTATGGGTATAATTTACACGTTTGGGGGATTTGATTTGATTTTTTTATGAAATATTCTTTTGCAGTTTGATTTGGGTTTTGTTCAAAATTCTTCTAATTTCTGCTACTAATTTCTTAAAAGGTTAGTTCATTCTAATTTGATGGATTTGCAGGTATCCGTCCTATATTCTATTGACCCTTTGTCATACGATTTGGCTTTAGATTCTTTTTGTTTTGTTGTATTATGTTTAGTTTTTTCTATTGGTTTGAAAATGGTTAATTTGCTGTCATTAGTTTTTTTTTCTTCTATTTTGCAGGCATAATATATGTTTAATGATTGTGCTTCTCTCAGGTATATTCTTTGTTCTCTCACAATTCTACTTTGCAAAATCAATTACATTCTCTTATATGAATTCTTGGGCTATAATGAGTTTTTTCCCCTTTATATCCGGGTTGTTTGATTAGAAATCTTTCCTTTTCATACATATCTGGCTACTAATTAATGACCTAAATTGGTAGCTTTATTGTTTTGCAAAACTCCAATTTGGATTTTTTTAATCCTAGGGTTATATATAGTTTTTCCCTTTTATATATGGGGTGTTTGATTGAAAATATTTCCTTTTTCATACATATCTCTCTATTTAATGATCAAAACGGGTAGCTTTATTGTTTTGAAAGACTACAATTTGGAATTTAATTTTTCTTATGTTTCATATTGTTTTAAATTCTTTCATTACATTTATCAAATAATGTACCAACCTTGGAGGAATACAATGGGTATATATATGTACATATTTTAATATGAGTATGTGTGTGTGTGTGTTGATTATATGTTTGTTCAAAGAAAAAGATGATATTGTTTTGTTATATTTCTTGTACACTGATATTTCTAATAATTCTAAGATAAACTTATATTTCTGGGAGCTCAAGAGTAAAACAAAGGCCATGTTTCCTCATAAATAATGGATCTCCATAAGGGCTTTAGCTTAATCATGCGATTTGTTTTACTTACACCCCCCACAGTTTAAGAACTAACTAGGGATTATTATGCTATAGGCATATGGGTTACTTGCATTATGACGACACTGAAATAACTTCTAATAGTCATGCGATTTGTTTACTCACCCTCTTAAACACGCACGCACATACACACATACACACACACAACTTTTTCCCCTCCTATGCCTCACACGCACACTCACACTCACTCTCACACACACACATACACACATTCATATCGATGTTAGATTTATGATTTCTGCGTGTGCATGTGTGTGATCTTTTTTATTTCTGATCGCATACACACACTTGCACATATTTTGTAAACTTGATTGTTGTAAACTTGATTGCGCAAATTTTAGGGCTTTGTAAACTTGATTGGGTATTGTAAACTTGATTGGATTTTAGGGCTGTGGTTGTACAAATTTTTAGGGCTATGATTTTAGGGCTTTTTCGAAAGTTTTTCTTTTGATATTTAATTTTCGTACCCTGCATAATATGACTTTTGAGATTTTGGTGGGTGCGCAATTATTTTTGTGTTGAAATTATAATAACGTGGAAGTGATACAGTGTTTTGACACTAGGGTTTAAACAAAGGATATTTACTTAGTTTAAAGATTTTTTTGTGTTAGATCTATAAATTTCAATAACGGTGTTATGAATGTTTCCAACTAGAGATTTGATTATTTGTTTGATTTTGCAGATCTAAATCGAAGGATTCAAAGGGACATGAGTTCTCCCAGGTATACATTCCTATCTGATTAGAATTATGTTCTCCCAGGTAATAAGGGTTATTTGTAATTTCTTTAGTTTCTAAATCTGTATTGGAATTGACCGGTAATGAGGGTAATATATGGTTTGTTGGTGTAAATGATCGAACAGGAACAAGGTAATGGATGGAGGAAAAAGGGTGGAATCCACCAAAATTTATTGTTGAAGCTCCAAGCAACCTAGGAGAGGTATCCGCTAAAATATGGAAGCCGTTGGCATCGGGGGACTTGGGGGACTAATAGTGTGGGAAGTGGTATAATAATTTGAAACGACGTGGGGGACTTATATTCTATTATGTCCAAAGTAGTGAAACAACCAGTTGAACCTGTGATCGAAGAATCAATGGTGGCGACTAATCAATTTGCATTGAATTGGGGATTGCAAGAATGTTGTTGATGAACTTCAGGGGGATTATGACAAATTTTCAACAACAACTTTTTGCAGTAGGCTTGCTGCTTAGAAGGTTATATAGTTCTTTTTGGTAGGTTGTATAGTTTATTTTTGTTGTAGGCTTGCTACTTGACTCATGGGTAATGCTGCCGCATTTCTACCTAGCTAGAACAACATTTATGTTTCTTGGTACAACTGATATAGGTTCTTAATTTATGATTTGGCTCTGCTGCTGATTTGGTATACTCAGATATTGAATAATACTTCATTATACCCATACCAAATAGGGCCTAAATACTTTTTTAGGAAATATTTAGGCCCTATTTGGAGTTGATTCATTTATAATTGAACTGATGCATTGATAGACAAATTGATGCATTTTCGAGCTTTACTTCAGATGCATTTTGGATTTGATTCACTTACAACTGAACCGATGCATTTATGGATATAGATACACTAATGATTTGAGATTTTTCCTATGATTTCAGATTACGATTTGGGATTTCAGATTTGTTATTTTTGGGTAAACTCCCCAAGGTTAGATCTCTCTTTTTTACCAGTTATTCCACTTTGCAACCAACTAACTCTTGGAAACCAAAGTTACCTCTATAAAAAGAGTCGCGCTTTAGGCAGCTTCTTGGAGATGTTTTAATTTTAAAGGAGACTAGAGTGAAACTCGAAGAAACAATCATATTGTTAACCCAAAATCAAAATTTGAAGAAAAAATCATATTGTTATGTCGAAGTGTTTTTTGGGTGTCCCTTTTTATATTCAGATTTTGTATATTGCTCTACATTTGTAAGCATCGTAGAAATTTGTGTTACCATATTAACGATAAAATGGGTAGACGTGTCTAGATTTTCATGTAGTCGAATTGTGGGTTTTATGTCATCGATGGTCTCTAATATTTTTTTTTGTAGAATGATGATTAAATTGAAAAAATCACTTACCTTTCATGGTTTCAACTTATCATACTGCTTAATATTTATGTTTATCATTCCGTGCTCATGTCACAGGACTTGAAGATGGAGTTTGTAGTACGATATTAGAGAAAAAATTGTATTTATTTTTAGGTGAGAGGTTAGGTGAAGAAATCACGAGGTTACGGGTAAAGGTACTTGAACTTTGGTCTTGGTGGGATAGAGTTTTGTTGTTCAAATTTTATGGATTTCAGCTTTGGTTATTGGTTTCTAGCAGTCGATAATGACTATGGTCACTGTCATATTTCTTATGACTGCTATGGTCACGGTCATCTCTCTTATTTATTGTTTCTTTTGAAGATCGACTTGTAGAACAGTACTTTGTAGCAATGATACTACTACTAGGTAGATCTGTGTTATAGTCTTGGTTTTGTGTACGAGATGCTCTTTAATTCATGTCCAACTCAGCAGTGGTATTAGGCTCCCACTGTATTAGGCTCCCACTGCAATTCTGTCCAATTTATTTGGCTCCCACTGTAACTAAAGAAGTAGAGTAAGGAGTGTTTTACAGTAGCATAAAATTGGAATAAGCACTTGACTAAAATGTCGATGAAGAAAATTTGTATACAATTTAAGAGTCTAATCTTCGTCCAAGACAAATGTCAAACTAATGAAAAGAATAAACTTCCAGTACCCAATTGCTTGCTACCATCAACACATCTCCTGACTTTAGTTTAGTAGGTATAATAACTGTAGCAACTTTCGCAATGTATCAAGAAGGATGTTTGAACCAATAGTTGGCATTGAATGAACTGTGTTCTGTTCTATTTCAAATTGATGCATCGTTGATGTTATTGAGTTCAGTAATATTTTATTTTGAATATGCAAATGGTTTTGTGCAGGCCACCACATCTACAACTAAAAGATATCTATTTCAATATTTCCAAATGATAAATGGTCTTGGTTCATATGTATCATCTTACACTCATCATGTACAGACCCAACATTCTTACTCACAGTGATCTCTAAGTTTAAAGTTTCATTTTCTCTCTTAGTTTTACTTTAGTTTATATTGTTTTCATTGTTATTAAGATTTTTGTGCTATTTTATTTGCACAGGTCTATGTCACGGGACAAGATTTAAGTAGTGCCATCAGCACGGGTAAATGGTAGATGGCGATGATAGGTATGAAGTTGACAAAATCCTGATCCATGATTATGTTGAAGATGATCCTTCATCGAAGCTCGCCAAATTTACAAGCTCTGTTAAACTCGAACGCGTAGGTAGTAGTGGTAGGGCTTACTCTATGACAATGGATGATAGGTATTTTAATTTCTTCAAAAAATTAGTTTTGAGTGGATGCAAAAGTTTTTTGGTTTTGGATGTAAAATGAATTTTCTTGGAACATCGCTTTTTTTAGGCATTAAATCGCTAAATTTGACCTGATTTTTGAATATTTGGATGTGAATAATGTTTTTTAAAATATATTTTTACATTTGTAATCATTAATTTGATAAGATTTTTGAGTAAATTATCTTTTTGATCCTTTATCTTTGACAGATGCTGAGGATGAAGATTCCGACTCGGATGACGTAGAAGGAGAAGAAGTTGAATCACTTACTTTTACAGGTGTGGGTGTTATGTACTTTTAGCCATGGTTCAAAAATGCAGTTGAGTTTCAACCATGGTTCTAAAATGCAGTAGAGTTTCAACATGAATAATATGAATGCTATTTATCAGAAGAATAGACTTAGTGAAATGATGCTCGGTGTTCTGCTCAACAACAATGAGCTAAATGACTAACATTTTCTTCGAGTCTCTCTCTCCATGTATCCTCCCATTTCACTCTGGTAATCTCTCTCTCACTGTATTTATTTTTTTCTATTTTTTGGTTTCAAAATAAGAGGCCATCCCCTTCATTTATAATCTATAATGACGGACATAAGAGGCCAAAAGACCGACATAAAAGTTTTAAAGTTTCTGATTCTATATGCTGAATAGAAATTATCGAGGTGGATTTAGTTTTAAATTTTGTAAGGGAGTTTAGAGAAGTTTACGCGATCCGATGGTGTCACAACCACACCCAACGATGTTTACGTATTCAATTTTATCGAATTTGCTTGAATCTGCATGTTTGATTATACTGTTTTTATTGAATATTAGTGGTGATTCTCTCTAACGAGACATCATTTCTTTCTTATTTCTAAATCATCTATAAATTCTAAATCAATGATGTTATGTTTTATTTCTCACGAGATCTTTAATTGTGATGATTTCGAGTAGATTCGGAGAAAAGTTTTGATAATTCGGAGTAGATTCAAAGCACTATTTTGATCACAAAGTTTTCACTATTTAGAGTCAATTCTTCATTCCAGATGTGATACCCTACTGCTGATTGATCAGGTATCGAGTTTTGATGTTTTGTTAGAATTTATCCTTTTTTATCAATGAATATCAGTTGGAGATTTGAATCAACTTCTCTACGAGTCCATCGTTCATGTTATCATCATTTGAACTACAATTCTTTTAATTACTCCCACCTACATTTTTCAACAACCATCGGCTTCAAATTCAATAGTGGATTCAGCACATTAGCTCGCCCACCGGGCAGCCACCCGGATTTCGACATTTCTTATGTTTGAAGCTATGTCAGACATATCTTCAAGCCATAGAGATTTTACTTTTGTTGGCACTTCCCTATGCCGGAACTGCCTAAATTGCATAAGAATGCTTGCAGCTCTATGTTCTTTTGCTGATGTAAATGTTTATTAAAACCCTTTTAGTGTATTAATTATGTCAAGTACAAATGCATTATAATCAATGTTACCTGTTGATATGTCAAGTACAAATACAAATGCATTATATCATTCCAGATGTGATACCCTATTGCTGATATAAAAATATTAGTTGTTGATATTTGTTGATATTTTGTACTGGGAAGTTTACATATTGAGTCATGTGTATCATGTAGGCCTTATAGCTAATAACATTTTGTACTGGGAGTAAGCTTTTAAGGGTTTACTTTTCAGTATTTTGGTGTTTCCATTTCTCTCATTCTCTCTCAACCGGAATCATTGTAGACATAGCATAGTAGCGTGCACACATGAGTAGAAAATAAAAATTCACACATATTGTTCAGAGTTTGGTCAATGCCATTCATATATCACACTTACTGTTCAGAGTTTTGTAGATCACGCATATTGTTCCTAAATCATAAGACAAATTTGTCAATTCCATTTATAAATCACACATCTGTTCCGAGTTTTGTAACATATTTAGGTTAGTTGTTTATGAGTCTTTGTTACTTTTCATTTGAGTGTGGCAATATAGTTTCATGTAAGTATTATGCTAAACGTTTTAGTCAAATTCTTCATGTTTGAATGAGTACAATTCTAACTCTTCTTTAAAATCAATTAACGCTTTTAATTAGGCATTTTTTTGATTTTTTTTGCTGTTTAACTTTCGAATAGGGAATCTTATTTGAGATATGATAATTAGCAACTGATAAGTATAATTGTCAATGTTGTTTTGTTATTTCCCACCATACTTACTTTGAGCTATCAGTGTAATTATAATTTGAGCAGAGTTGTGACACTATTCTGTATAAACGGATAAAACAGTTATAGGCCTGGATTGTCATTTTTTGTTTTTTGACTACAATAATCTTATTAATGATTTTTATTACGACTCGGTTTATGTGTGATATTAAATTTTTTATTTGGTTGGTTTGAATTAATATTTGAGTAATCTCATATGTCGTAGCTTGATGAATGGTCTACTTTGGAGTTCTCTACTCAACTCCTTGCGTCGACTTCCAATCGTTCCATATCTTCAGCCAAATACAAGAAAGGCAGGGGAGGCTCTGAACTGCACAATATATATGCTGGAAAGGATAGGTGTCAATGTACAGAGCTTAATCCAATTGATGTAGTACTATAAATTCTCCGAATTCATTGTAGCTAAAAGTTTTTGCTCTGTTAATTTCATAAATGAGTTGTTCTCATATAATATATGTTGTTTATATTGTGTCATTTAAACGAGCGAGTGTATATTTATATTTTCATTGGCTCAGAAAGAATGGCGAGTTCTACTATTCAACCACACGGTAAAGATTTATCCTCATGTTTTTACTATTTGAGCTCCTTTTGTATGGCAGGTAAGAGCTCCTTTTGTTTTTTTGATTTTATATAGATTTGAAATATACAATTGTTGGTTTTGAAAGATACAATTGCTGGTTATATAGATATTATACACAGATGTTTATAAAGGTGATTCAGATGTACCAATGATGTCGGGTATGACTCCATTTCTTTTTCAATACTTTTTTTGTAAACCAAGCTTTGTCATCGATTATAGAGTATGTGCCGTAGGCATGTGGAGATCCTTTACTATTGTATTTTGATATGGGTTCTGATGTTTGTTTAAATTTTTCTCACAATCTTTTATGTGACTATTGTAGGCTGATTGCACAATTATTCGACACATTAAAAATAATTATGTTGGAGTATTTTACATTTTTTAAACACGGTGGATAGTCTTATAGACAGGAAATTATATCCAAAATTTTTAGACATCCAATTTGTGACTATATGTGTTGTATAAAAAAATATTTTTGACTTACAATTTTGGCACCCAATTTGACAAGGTTAACAGTTTAGACATCCAATTTTGACACCTAATTTGACACAGTTAACAATTTTGACATCCAATTTTGACACCCAATTTGTAACACGGATAAAATGATAATACACGATAACAATACTCATGAACACGACATCAAACATCATATATCTCTAAAAAATTATTTTATTGTTGTGAACTAAATATGTTGTATGTCATATAATGAAAAGAGATTATGGCTATTGTCTCTTTTATATTACACTTTTTTGTTGAGGAACAAAATTTCTGCAGTTTAGTAATTAGGCACATTTGGAATTTTTTGTCTTTTTACGATTACGTCCTTTGGAAAATTTTCGGCGTTTCACGATTACGTATTTCGAAAAATATTTGTACCATGGTGTATGTATGTACATGAACACAGTGTTTGTATGTATGTATGTAAAAAAAATTAAAAAAAATTTCCAATTTTTTAAAGTAATGGGTTCGTACAATAGGTTATTTCAAAAATTATCCATCTGTTGCGAACTAAATGACGTATGATCCAATCAACGATGAACACTTTCAAAAATTTGCGTCGTGCCTATCAATTAAATTATTTATACACGACTAAATCATTTTGAAAAATTTCCGCTCTTCAGAAATATTGACCACTATTGACATTTTGAAAAATTTACTATAATACAAAACTTTTATGACTTGACCACGCGATTCATACTCGAAAGAATTGTCATCGTGCCTTCAGGCACGCGCACGACTTTGAAAATTATGACCATTTTTTTGAAAGTTATACTTTTTGTTGTTGGGGAATGAAAATTTTTCCATTTTACAATTATGTACTTTGGAAAATTTTGTTGTTTTGTGATACGTGCTTTCAAAATTTTTGCCGTTTTGCGATTTCGTACTTTCAAAATTTTCGTCCCTTCGCAATTATTTACTTTGAAAATTTCCAGCGTGCCTTCAGGCACGGGCATACCCTAGTATATATATATATATATATAAACACAAATGACACAAAATAAGATAAGATTTTCACACTCGTATGGAAAAAATGTGTCATATGGAAACGGAAGTGTTGGGGTGTGAACTAGCAACAATTAAATTTATACCCAATCACTTAATACATGTTTACGGAGTTCTCAATTGATTGCAAACTTCATCACATTTGAATATAACCTCATGTGACAATATAGATTGAACTCAATGAACAAACATACAGATTGCATACAAACCTAGACTTTTGATGATTCTACAAACCAATAGAGTCATGACATTGAAAGTACAACTAGGATAAATGAACAATGTGCAAACCATTGATATACCATCCAATCTCCCTCAATAAGAATATATATTTGAATGAAGATATCAAACAAAAATAGGCCTTGGCAATTATTTTTCTTTTTAATGCCATAATTCTATTTTTAGGCCTCTGGACAGTGGCTTACCATTCACAAAGGATAATAATTCCTCTCGGAGCCCTTCCCCGTGAACATTTATATACAATATTTTTATTTCTAATAAATATCATGTGCATCGAATTTTGACATGCACTAGTCGTCCTAGGTCACAAGTATGTAGATGACAAGATTGGTAGGAGAACACCTCACAAAGCTCAAATATAACATGTGACGATTAAAATTTCAAAAGATCTTGTGCATGTGTGAAAAGAGGCATATAAAATAGAATCCATTTAAATCAACACAAAATCCAACTACTCCATGTAAGCATGGTAAAGAACATAATAAAGACTGACAATCTAAACCAAAAGTTCTAGCCACATGGGATTGAAAAAGATGGAATTCTAACACAAGTGTATGCCACATAGAGTGTGCCAAACTAAAATATACACAAAAAAAATATTTTTGATTTTTTGAAAATTTTCCACCAAACAACAAAAATATCTACTCAAAACACACAAAAATCATATGTATTTTTCATTAAACATGAATTACGAAAAGGGTAAAACACAAATGATAAATAAAAGGCTTTTTGTATTTTTCATTTAATGCAAACTAAAATGAAAGAAATAGAATACAAAAGATAAACAAAAATCATTATTCTAGCATATGATTAAGCATGAAGCATAGACTAGAAAATGATTAAACAAGCATACATTTAGCATGATAATATAGCATGTAGAACAAAAGCTAAAGTATGCAAATAAAACTACCACATTCAGCCTTTAGATTTTGAAAGGGAGGAAGCATGTGAAAGTAAATGAGAATCAAATACCCTATCTTGTAAAGCTACCAAGTCGGATCTCCTAACCCAAACCAATGACAAATGACTATCTCGGGGGGTAGGAATCTTGGTTACCTTGGTTACCTTACGTTGGGATTTTCTATAAACTCTTTTAAGATCATAACAAATTTCTGAAGATAACCTTTTTGACCACAATGTGCACAAGTAAAAACACATCGAAATTTGGTAACTAAGGATTGATCTCTAAAGGCTTTCCTAGGTGATTCTCCTAAAGCATGGGTTTTGGATTTATGAGTAGATTCATTACAAATATCGATGCCTAAACCACAAGTGTCATTTTTTATTTGGACTGTACCTAAGATTTTATCTAGTTTTTCGAACCTACACTCCAAATCAAATTTGACTTTACTAGAGTCTTTTAATTTATTTTCTAATTCTAAAATGTTAGACTCTAATAATATTTTGCGCTCTTCAAATGCAAGAAGTTCCTTTTTCAAGGATTCCATTAAACCCTTAAGGCTATCTCTCTCGCCTTCTAAATATTCAATCTTCTCACGAAGAGCTCTCTCACGTGACCTAAGGTCTTCAACCAACACGCTGTCATCAACGACCTTGACACGCTCTCTTAAACTTGCTTCTAACTTCAAATTGGCTCTTTTTAATTTAATATATTCTTCATAAAGTTCTTAAAAATCATTTTAAAGTTTACTCATATCAATATCTTCTTCATTTTCACTCTCTCTTTCTTTTTCACTCTCACTACCATCAAAAGCAAGGTAATCATAAACTTTGACCTTGAAAGTGTCATGTGGTAAAATTTCATCAATAGAAGAATGCTCACTATCACTCACATGACTAGACATAAAAGTCACAAAGTTGGGCTTAGTGGGGGAATCGGGTCCCTCTTCATTATCACTATCACTATCACTAAGGGTTGCATTAAAAGAAATTGGTTGCTTACCCTCTCTCCTTAGTTTAGCGGGGCACTCAAAGCCCTATGGCCATACCCTTCACAACCAAAAAATCAGTTTGACTCGTCCCTATTTAAATTTTCATTAATAGTTTTAGGGATCTTCTTGTCTTTGTCATGCATAGATTTTTCAAATTTCTTGAAATCATTTTTAAATTTATCTTTGTTCAATTTAAGAAAATTTTGAAATTCCTAGCAAACATAGCCATATTTTCCGAGTAATTATCACTTTCACAACCTACTACTTATTTTTCCTATTTTCGAGATTTTAAAGCAACGTCCTTTTCAATTTTCTTTTCTGTTTTAGAGGGAAACATGTCCAATTCATAGGATTGTAAATCACCTACGAGCTCTTCTAATTTCGTAGAAGCTAAAGTTTGTAAAGAATTTAAAACGGTCACTTTTGGAATAAATATATCGGGTAGGGACCTTAAAATTTTCTTTACTATCCAGTTGTCGGGTATTTTCTCTCCCAAATTAATAGATGAATTAACGATATCGAAAATTCTAGCATAAAATTCATCAAAAGTTTCTTTTTTGTTCATTTTGATGGTTTCAAATTGAGTGATGAGGTTTTGGAGTTTCAAATCTTTTACGACACTTGTACCTTCATGAGTGAGTTGTAAAATATCCCAAGCTTCTTTAGCGGTTTCACATGTCATAATGCAACGAAATTCATCCGGTGTGACCGTCCTAAATAAGGCATTTAAACCACGTGAATTAAAATTCGAAAGTTTAAATTCATTCTCACTCCACCTATCAGCCGATTTGGGAACAGGTTCATTATCTAGTAAATGTGTTTATGGGTACAACTCATTAACTACAGACAACCAAACCCTCTTGTCGATATATTTAAGTCCCTATTTCTTTTGCGCTTTCCAGTATGTGTAATTAGAACCATCGAAAATAGGAAATTTTGAGAATGAGAAAAATTCCATTTTAGCCAAAAATATTTGGAGGATGTATAACGAAATAATTTATCGTTTTGGCTCTAATACCACTTGTTGGAACACGAGGCCCCCAATTTTAAAATCTACCCACAAAAAGTAATTTCCTTTGAAGATGAAGAAACGAGATGGTTCAACTTCAACACCAAATTTTAACTTCTTCTAACTTAAAATTAAACCAAGTGAAATTAAATTAAAACACACACTAATGTTAATTTCACTTAAACCAACTTAATTCAATCCAAGTCCTAGAAATTTGCTTAAGTCACGTTTTCAATATTACCAAATTAGGCCAAACCATTTTTATCAAATTAAGTGACGACTTGAATTAAATTAATATATAACCAAATTAATTTAGCACCAAATTAAGTAGGTAGTGATTTAAACCAAATTTTATCTTTTTACCTAAGCATGCATTCTAGGTGATTTTGCAAAAGAAAAAATAAACAAAGAAACCACTATGCCGCGATGTACAAGGAAAAACCCACAACGGAAAAAAACCTCGGACGGTCCTATACTTAAGTCCACTAAGTATTATTTTACAATTATAAGACATATGACTTACTTTCTCGACTCGACCCCTTTCAAGACTTGAAGCGTCTTCTTGTAAACACCTCCGCCTAGTCAACAATGCCAGAGCTCCACCGAAATCTTAGAATTCACCAATGAGACATAGGTACACCGTCAACCACACGTGGTGCCTTTAACCATGTGAGAATTCCGCAGGAAAACAAACTTCTTCTTCTTTGAGGGATTTATAAGTAAACCCAAACAATATCTTCAATGCGGTAGAGAAAACCCGGTGCCAAACACTCCAAGCAATGATATATATTGAAGCTTGGAATAAACAATATGGGTGTAAAACAGAAGTGTTTTAAGGACTTTTCTTTGAAAAATGAACACTCAAACTCAAACTTTTTCCTTTTGGAATTTTTCTCTCAAACTCTCTCTTGGAGATGGAAAGATGTGAAAAAGTTAAACCAAAAATATTGTTTCCCTCACTAACAAAGTTCTGTCAAAAGTTAGTGGGGTAAAGAAGTGGGAAACATGGAAAAACTGCTCAAAACTGCCAATTAAACTGTTCCCGCCAAATCTCGTTCGAACAAGATTTTTGTTCTAATGAAGTCTCGTTAGAACGATACTTCTAACGAAGTTCCAGAGAGCATGTCGTTGGCAAACCTCGTTCGAACGATAAACTCGTTTGAACGACAATTTCGAACGAACTTCCTGAATGTTTAAAAATTCGATTTTAGACTAGAAACTTTATTTTAATGTTTTAATGAAACATTCTAGAAATAAACAACAATTTTAAAACAAGGTACACCCATATAACTATTGTTCCAAGCTCCTATATATATATTAAAATTCATTCATACGTTAGGAGCAATGGACCCATGTTGACGACGTAGAAACAAGGCACAATACACACGACATTTGATGAAGCTTTAATATCTTGGCGGCTACATATTCAACTTTAGTATGTCATAGGCTTGAAGGATGGTCAATAACTTTATCATATGACTCAAATGTTTTTATCCAAAATTGAGCCAAAACTACAAAGGACTCAATTGGAAATTTTTGTCCTTAAACAAAATTCATCACATTTGAATATAACCTCATGTGACAATATAAATTGAACTCAATGAACAAACATACACAATGCATACATGCATAGACTTTTGATGATTCTACAAACCAATAGAGTCATGACATTGAAAATACAACTAGGATAAATGGACATTGTGCAAACCGTTGATATACCATCCATTCTCCCTCAATAAACATAAATATTTGAATGAATATATCAAACAAAAATAGGCCTTGGCAATTGATTTTCTTTTTAATGCCATAATTATACTTTTAGGACTTTGGACCAGGTATTTCTTTTAGGTCCAAACAAATGGTGGCTTACTATTCGAAAAGGATAACATTTCCTTTCGGATCCCTTCCCCGTGAACATTTATATATATCATTTTTTATTTCTCACAAATCTCACATGCAACGGATTTTAACATGCAATAGTCCTCCTAGGTCATAAGTATGTAGATCACAATATTGGTAGGAGAACAACTCACAAAGATCAAATATAACATGTGACGATTAAATTTCAAAAGAGCTCGTGCATGTGTGAGTAGAGGCATATAAAAATAGAATCCATTTAAATCAACACAAAATCCAACTACTCCATGTAAGCATGGTAAAGAACATAATTAGGATTGACAATCTAAGCCAAAAGTTCTAGACATATGAGAGCGAAAAAGATGGTATTTTAACACAAGTGTATGCCACATAAAGTGTGTCAAACTAAAATACACAGAAAAAAATCTTTTTGAGTTTTTGACAATTTTTAACCAAAAATAAAATTATTCACTCAAAAGACACACAAAAATCATTTGTATTTTTCATTAAGCATAAATTACGAAAAGGGTAAAACACAAATGATAAATAAAAATCTTTTTGTATTTTTCATTTAATGCAAACTAAAATGAAAGAAGTATAATACAAAAGATAAACAAAAATCATTATTCTAGCATGTGATTAAGCATGGAGCATAGACTAGAAAATGATTAAACATGCATACACCTAACAATGATATATAATATGAAGCACAAAAAGATAGAGTATGCAAATAAAACCAACACATTCAACCTTTAGATTTTTCAATGGAGGAAGCATATGAAAGTAAATGAGAATAAAAATCCTATCTTTTAAATCTACCAAGTCAGATCTCCTAACCAAAACTAATGACGAATGACGATCTCGGGGTGTAGGAATCTTGGCTACCTAGGTTGCCTTACGTTGGGATTTTCTAGGACCTCGTTTAAGGTTAATTTTTTTTCTAAGATGACCTTTTCTAAGGGTTGATCTCTAAAGGCTTTCCTAGGTGATTCTCCTAAAACTTGGGTATTGGCTTTACGATTAGATTCATTACAAGCATCGAAGCCTAAATAAAAGATGTCATTTTTAATTTGGACCATTTCTTAAATTTTATCTAATTTCTCCGAATGACACTCAAAATCAAATTTGACGTTACTTGAGTCTTTTAATTTATTTTGTAATTCTAAAATGTTAAACTCTAATAAAACATTTCACTCTTCAAACGCAAGAAGCTCCTTTTTCAAAGATTTCATTAAACCCCTAAGGCTATCTCTCTCACCTTCTATATATTCAAGCTTCTCTAGAAGTGCTCTCTCTCGTGTCCTAAGGTCTTCAACCAACACCCTATCATCAATGACCTGGACACGTTCTCTTAAACTAGCTTCTAACTTCCAATTAGCTCTTTTTAATTTAATAGATTCATCATATAAATTTTGAAAAGCATTTTGAAGTTCACTCACATTAACCTCTTCTTCATTTTCACTCTCTCTTTCTTTGTCACTCTCACTACCAAAAAAAAGTGAATCATAAACTTTGACCATGGAAGTGTCATTTGTTTGAATATCTTCGTGGGAAGATTTATTATCAGTGCTCACATGACTAGCCATAAAAGCCACAAATCTAGGCTTAGTGGGGGAATCGGGTCCCTCTTCCATATCACTATCACTAAGGGTTGCGTTATATTAAATAGGTTGCTTATCCTCTCTCCTTAGTTTAGTGGGGCACTCAAAATCCCTATGGACATACCCTTCATAACCAAAACACCTATTTGACTCGTCCCTATTTAAATTTTCATTAATATTTTTATGAATCTTCTCGGCTTTGTCATGCTTAGAAATTTCAAATTTCTTAAAATCATTTTTAAATTAGCTTTGTTAAATTTAAGAAATTTTTAAAATTTCCTACCAAACAAGGCCATATCTTTCGAGTCACTATCACTTTCATACTCTACTATTTGTTTTTTCTCTTTTCGGGCTTTTAAAGCAACACCCTTTTCTATTTTGTTTTCAGTTTTAGAGGGAAACATTTCTAGTTCATAGGTGTGTAAATCATCTATGAGCTCTTCTAATTTCATAGAGGCTAAAGTTGGTAAAGAATTTAAAACGATCACTTTTGGAATAAATCTATCGGGTAGGAACCTTAAAATTTTCTTTATTACTCGGTTGTTGGGCATATTCTCTCTCAAATTAAAAGATGAATTAACAATATCACAAAGTCTAGCATAAAATTCATCAAAGGTTTATTTTTCATTCATTTTGATGGTTTCAAATTGAGTGGTGAGGTTTTGGAGTTTTGAAGCTTTAACGACACTAGTACCTTCATGAGTGACTTGTAAAATATCCCAAGTTTCTTTAGCGGTTTCACACATCATAATGCATCGGAATTCATCCGGTGTGACCACGATAAAAAAGAAATTTAAACCTCGAGAATTAAAATTAGAAAGCTAAATTCATTCTCAATCCATCTATCGGCGGGTTTGGGAACACGCCCTTTATCTACTAAATGTGAAGGTGGGTACCACCCGTTAATGACAGATAACCAAACTCTCTCGTCGATAGATTTTAGTTTCAATTTTATTCGCGCTTTCCAATACGCGTAGTTAGAACCATCGAAAATAGGAAATTTAGAAAATGGGAAAAATTCTATTTTAGCCAAAAATATTTAAAAGATCCTAACGAAGTAATTTATTGTTTTGGCTCTGATACCAATTTGAAAAGGATAGGGCCCCCCAATTTTTAATTTCTTAACCAAGAAGCTAATTTTCAATTTCCTTTTAAAAGACGCGGAAGCGAGATGGTTCAATTAAACAAACGCAAAACAACAAATTTTGTGTTATCTCAAATTAAAATCAAACAACGTGAAATTAAATTAAACACACACTTATGTTAATTTCTATCAAACCAAATTAATTCAATTCAAGTCCTAGAAATTTACCTAAGTAATATTTTCAATATTTCCAAATTAGGGCAAACCAATTTTAACAAATTAAATTAATGACTTGAATTAAATTAATTTTCACCCAAACTTAAATTAGCACCAATTCAAATAAATAGAGATTTAAACCAATTTTATCTTTTTACCTAAGCATGAGTTCTGGTGAATTTTGCAAAATATAAAATAAACCAATAAATCACTACGCCCATAGCCTTAAGTCCACTAAGTATGGTATTTTACAAGTACAAGCAAAAAGACTTACAACATTCGACTCGACTCCCTTTAAGCCCCGATGCTCCTTCTTTTACCGACCTCCTCTTAGTTGACAATAACGAATTCGATCGAAACCTTGTAATCCACCAATGAGGCTATAGGAACAACCGTCAACACGCACCCAAAGCCTTTCTCCTAGTGGGAACGCCGCAAAAAACAAATTCTTCTTCTTTGTGGGATGCAGAAGCAAATCCAAACTCTCTTCTTGTTGATAGAGATAAAATCGGTGCCAAACACTCCAAGAAAAGTATATATATATATATATATATATATATATATATATATATATATATATATATATATATAAAGGGAACTTGGATAAAGTAAACAAATGGGTGTAACACAAGTGTTTTAAAGATTTTTTTTGAAAAATAAAGACTCAAACTTTGAACTTTTTCTTTTAGAATTAGAAGTCTCTAAAACTCTCTCTAGGAGATAGAGGATAGTGAAAAAGTTAGTTCAAAAGAGTTGGTTCCCACACTAAGTAGTTATGTCAAAAGATAGTGGGGAAAAGAAGTGGGAAAAGTGGAAAAACTGTCAAAAATGCCCAAAATAACTGTTCCCGCCAAATTTCGTTTTAACGACTTTTCGTTCTAACGGTTTTACTAACGAGGTTCCAGAATGAAAAAAGGAAAATCGTCAAAAATATCATTCGAACGACCTGGCAATCTCATTCGAACGAGATGCCATTCGTTCGTATGGCCTGGCAATCTCGTTCGAACGAGATTCCAGTGTGGTTCGAACGACGTCTCAGAAAAATGAAATATTAATTTTTTAAGCCCAAAACTTTTTATGAAAAGTTCTAAAAAAAATTTCCTGAGTAAAACAAAGTCATTAAAATTAAATTATAAAAATTATAAATCACACCCAATAAATTTCCAAGCTCCTATATATATATATATCAAATGCATTCATACCTTAGGAGCATTGGAACATTGTTGATGACGTAGAAACAGGGTACACTAAACCGGCATTTGATGAAGCTTTATAAACTTGGACACTACGTCTTAAACTTTAGTATGTCATAGGCTTGAAGGATAGTCAATAACTCTATCCTTTGACTCAAACATTTTTGCCCGAAATTGAGACAAAACTACAAAGGACTCAATTGAAAATTTGTGTCCTTTCACTAAGTCTAGATATTTGGAAATTTTCATCATATTCTCAAACTAGGAGTCTCGTTAATATGTAGTCATTTCCTACGAGTTACATTGGTCCCCTACTAGGTGTATATGCTTCTAATAGGGCCGTTTACGGATTATTTTGGGTTTTTTACTTTTATTAACATGTTTTTAATCCTAAGTCTAGAAATTTGTAAATTATCATCATATTCTGAAACCACTAGTCCCGTGACTATGTGATCAGCTCCTAAGAGTTACATTGGCCCCTTTAACGACATGTTTTTAGCCTAATTCATGAATATTCTTTATTATCATCATATTCTCAAATCGAGAGTCCTCTGACTTTGAGGTTCATTCCTATTGGTTACATTAGTTTCTTGTGAGGTGTTCATAACTCTTACGGGCCTGTTTAGTTGATGTTTTTTTCTTTTTGCCCTTTTACGACATGTTTTTAATCCTAATACTCGATATTTTCAAGTTATCATCATATTCTCAAGCTGGGAGTCCCATGACTACACAGTCAATTCCTTGGAGTTACGTTGGTCCCCTACATGGTGTTAGTGCCTCTCACGGGCCCGTTTGGTAGCAATTTTGGATTTTTATCCTTTATTGGAATGTTTTTGAGCCTAAGTCTAGATATTTATTCATTATCATTATATTTTAAAACAATAAGTCTCGTGAGTACGCAGTTAGTTTCATGAGTTAAATGGGTCTGATGTGAGGTGTTCGCGCCACTTATGGGCCGTATAGGGGTTGTTTTGTATTTTTGCCTTTTAACAACATGTTTTTAAGCATAATTCTTGATTTTTAAAAATTATAGTCATATTCTAAAAAAAGGAGTCCCATGAATAGGTGGTTAGTGCCTATGAGTTACAAAGTGTTTGTTCCTCCTATGGGGCTGCTTGGGGACTATTTTGCATTTTCTACCTCTAATAACATGTTTTTAACCCAAAGTCAATATATTTATAAGTTTCTACCCTCTAATGAAATGTTTTAAGCCAAGTTATTGAGATTTAATCATATTCTCAAATCGAGAGTCTCGTGACTACGCGGTTAGTTCTTTTGAGTTATATATGTCCCGTGCGACGTGTTCGTGCATCTTATGGGGTTGTTATAGAGAAGTTTTATTTTTTCACCCTTTAATGGGTTGTTTTTAAGCCTAAGCCTTGAAAATTTCAAATTATCATCTTAGTCTGAAATCGAGAGTCCTATGACAACACGATTAGTCGCTACAAGTTACATTGATCCAGTGCGAGGTTTTTTGTGCCTCTTACGGGGCCGTTTAGAGGATCTTTTCAATTTTTGCCCTTTAACGACATATTTTTAAGCCTTATTCTTATGATATGAAAATTATTGCCGTACTCTTAAACTGGGAGTTTTATGACTATGTAGTCAGTTCCTAAGAGTTACATTGGCCTCGTGCGATGTGTTTGTGCCTATTACGAGGACATTTGGTGGTTGCTTTAATTTTTCCTCCTCTAAGGGAATGTTCTTAAGCCTAAGTCTAGATATTTGAATATTTTAATGATATTCTTAAATCAGGAGTCCCGTAACTATGTGGTTAGTTCCTCTGAGTTCCATTGGTCTCATGCGAGATGTTTGTGCCGCTTACGAGGCCGTTTAGGGGCTGTTTTGGATTATCGCGGTTAAACGACAAGTCTTTAACCCTAAGTATAGATACTTGAATATTTTCTTCATATTCTCAAACCAAGAGTCCGATGAAGAAACGATTAATTTCTACGAGTTACATTAGTCCCATTTGAGGTGGTCATTGCCCTTACGGGCCGTTTGGGGGATGTATTTTATTTTTATCCTCTAAAGACATGTTTTGAACCCTATGTTTAGATATTTTTTAATTATCATCATATTCTCAAACTGAGAGTTTTGTGACTATACAATTAGTTTTGACAAGTTATATTGGTTTCATGCAAGGTGCTCGGCTTCTTATGGGTCGTTTGGGAGTTGTTTTGGGTTTTCACCATTTAAAAGCATGTTTTTAAGACTTAGTGTTGAGATTTGTAAATTATTATCATTTTCTCAAATCGAGAGTATTGTGACTATGCGATCAGTTTGCATGAGTTACATTTGTCCCGTGCGAGCTATTCATTCCTATTATAGGTCCATTTGGTGGTTGTTTTGCTTTTTCACCCTTTAATGACATATTTTAATCCTAATTCTCGAGATTTGGAAATTAATATCACATTACAAGATCGGGAGTCTGGAGACTAATTGGTCAGTTCCTATGGGTAATATTGCTCCTGTACGAGGTGTTTCTGCTCTTATGGGGCATTTGGTGTCTGTTTTGATTTTCGTCCTCTAATGCCATGTTTTTAAGCCTAAGTCTAGATATTTTAAAATTTTCACCATATTCTAAAGCCGAGAGTCCCATGACTATGTGATCAGTTCTTACGAGTTATATTGGTCCCGTACGAGGTATTCGTGCCTCTTAGGGGGGCATTTTAGAGGTATTGTGGGTTTTTGCACTCGAACGTCATGTTTTTTAACCATAGGTCTAGATATTTGAAAATTAAAACCCTCTTCTTAAACTAGGAGTCCTGTGACCACTTGGTCAGTTCCTACAAGTTACATTGGTTCCATGGAAGGTGACGGTGTCTCTTATAGGGACGTTTGGGCACTATTTTGCATTTTTCCCTTTTACAACATGTTTTTGAGCCTAAGTCTAGATATTTTCAAATTTTCATCTTATTCTCAAACCTAGAGTTCCATGGCTACGTGGTCTGTTCCTATGAGTTACATTGGTCTCGTACGAGGTGTTCGTGCCTATTATGTGGTTGTTATGGCTCTTTTATATTATCTCCTTTTAACAACATGTTTTAAGCCTAGTTCTTGAGATTTGCAAATTATCATCATATTATCATACCGAGAGTCCCGCGATAATGCGTTCAGTTCTGAAGGGGTACATTGGTATCATGTGAGGTGCTTATGTCTCTCACAGGTCGTTTGGTGACTATTTTGGGTTTTTATCCTCTAGCGGCATATTTTTTAACCTAAGTTTAGATATTTGGAAATTTTCATCATATTCTCAAGCTATGGATCTCATTATTATGCACCCAGTTCCTATGAGTTACACTGGTCCCCTGCGAGTGCACATGCCTCTAACGGGGCCGTTTGTGGGCTATTTTTGGGTTTCTCCCTTTAACAACATGTTTTTTAGCCTAAGTTTAGAAATTTGCAAATTATCATCATATTCTCAAACCAAGAGTCCTGTGACTATGCGATCCGTTCATATGATTTACATTGGTCCATTTAACGGCATGCTTTTAAGCCTAATTCATGAAAATTAACAATTGTCATAGTATTCTAAAATCGAGAGTCCCGTGACTAGGAGGTCAGCTCTTATTGGTTACATTGGTCCCTTATGAGTTTTTGCCCTTTAGCGCCATTTTTTAATCCTTATCCTTGAGATTTTTGAATTATCATCATATTCTCAATCGGGAGTACCATGACAATGTGCTCAGTTCCTATAAGTTACGTTGGTCCCGTGCATGGTGTTTGTGCCACTCACGGGACCGTTTGGTGGGTATTTGGGGTTTTTATCCTCTAATGGCATATTTTTAAGCTTAACTCAAGACATTTAAAAATTATCATTATATTCTTAAATTTAGAGTCCCGTCACTATGCAACCAGTCTCTACAAGTAACATCGGTCTCGTGGGAGGTGTTCGTGCCGTTTACGGGCCCGTATAGGGGTTTGTTTTGCATTTTTGCATTTTAACGGCTTATTTTTAAGCTTAATTTAAGATATTTGCAGATTATCGTCATATTCTAAAAAAAGGATCCCCATGAATATGCGGTAAGTTGCTACGAGTTATATTGGTGTTTGTACCACTAAAAGATCCGCTTGGGGAGTATTTTTCATTTTCTCACTCTAATGACATGTTTTTAACTCTAATCCTAGATATTTGTTAGTTCCCTCCATTTAATGACATGGTTTTAAGCCAAATTCTTGACATTTTCAAATCATCATCATATTCACAAATCAGGAGTCCCATGGCTACGCGATTAGTTCCTCCAAGTTACATTAGTCCCGTGCAATGTGTTCGGGCATCTTATGGGGTCGTTATGGGGAAGCTTTGAGTTTTCATCGTTTAACGGGATGTTTTTAAGGCTAAGCCTTGAAATTTTCAAATTATCATCTTATTCTCAAACTGGGAGTTCCGTGAATACATGGTCAATTCCTATGAGTTACATTAGTCTTGTGCCTCTTACAGGGCCATTTCGTGGTTCTTTTGGGTTTTCGTCGTTTAACGACTTATTTTAAGCCTAATTCTTGAGATTTAGAAATTATTGTTGTATACTCAAACCCAAAGTCCTGTGACTATAAGGTCATTTGGTGGTTGTTTTGGGTTTTCATCCTCTAGCAGCATGTTTTAAGCCTAAATCTATATATTTGAATATTTTCATGATATTTTCAAACCAGGAGTGCCGTGACTATGCCATTAGTTCCTATAAGTTACAATGGTCTCATGCGTGGTGTTCGTGCCTCTAATAGGGTTGTTTGGGTGCTATTTTGGGTTTTCACCATTTAATGAAGTGTTTTCAACCCTAAGTATTAATACTTGAATATTTTCATCATATTCTCAAACTAGGAGTCCGGTGACTAAGAGGTTAGTTCCTACAAGTTACATTAGTCCCGTGCGAGGTGGTCATGCCTCTTACGAGTTTGTTTGGGTTTTTTATGTTTTTATTCTCTAATGAAATGTTTTAAACCTTGTGTTTAGATATTTACAAATTATCGTCATATTCTTAAATCAGGAGTTTTGTGCCTACACGGTTAGTTTCGACAAGTTATATTGGTTTCGTGTTAGGTGTTCATGCCTCTAATGGGGCCGTTTAGGAGTTATTTTGAGTTTTTAACCTTTAATGGCATATTTCTAAGCCTATATCTATATATTTGCAAATTATCATCATATGCTTAAAGAGGGAATCCCATGACCTTGTTGTCAGTTTTTACAAGTTATATTTGTCCCTTGCGATGTATTTTGCCACATGCGGGGTCGTTTGGGGTCTATTTTGGGTTTTCACGCTCTAATGGCACATTTTAACCCTAATTATATATATTTTTAAATTATCATTGTAGTCTCAAATGTGGAGTACCATGACTACGCGGGCAATTCTAACGAGCTAAATTAGTCCCATGCGAGGTGTTAATGCTTCTAATGTGGCCATTTGGCAGCTTTTTGGTGGTTTTTTCTCTCTAACGAAATGTTTGTAAGCCTAATTGTTCATATTTTCAAATTATTATCATATTCTCAAACCGAAAGTCCTATGACTATACAATCAGTTCCTGAGACTAACTTTAGTCCTGTGCGAGGTGTTTGTGCCTCTTAGATGACTATTTGCTAGCTTTATTGGGTTTTGGTCCTCTAGCGCCATGTTTTTAAACTTAAGTCTAGATATTTGCAAATTTTCATTATATTTTAAAAATATGAACCCTATGACTATGCAATCAGTTCCTATGAGTTGCATTGGTCTCGTGCGAGGTGTTCGTGCCTTTAATATGTTCGTTTTAGGGGATATTTTAGGTTTATACTCTCTAACGATAAGTTTTTAAGTGTAAGTTTATATATTTGTAAAATATGATTATAGTTTCAAATCGAGAGTCTTGTGGCTATGTTGTCCATTCCAACGAGCAACATTGGTCCCTTGTGAGGTGTTCATGGCTATTACGATGTCGTTTGCAATTGTTTTGGGTTTTTGCCATCTAATACCATGTTTTTAACTCGGAGTCTAGATATTTGTAAATTATCATCTTGTTCTCAAATTAGGAGTCCCATGAGTACGCAATTAGTTCCTACAAGTTATATTAGTCCCGTACGAGGTATTACGGGGACATTTGAGAGTTCTTTTAGGATTTCACCCCTTAACTTCATGTTTTGAAGCCTAATTCTTGATATTTGAAAAATATCATCATATTCTAAAATGGAGTTTCCCATAATCATGTTGTAGACACCCCATTCTATTACCCCCTAAACTCTCCTGAGGTCCCTAACACCTCCCTTCACCACTACAAACCCAGGTCATACCCTGAGTACTGACCTAGAATCCATCAGGCACTTCCAGGCTCCGTTTGCACAAAAGTCAAAGTCTTCAGCTCGACCGAGACTAAATGAATCTTCGAAGGTCCCTAAAACCCCTTTCCAACGGTCCATCCCATGCGCAATTCTGACTTACCATGCGGACGAACGACCCGTTTTCCCCCGAAACTCAATCAGGAGGCCACCGGACGCTCCCAGACTCTGTTTGATAAAAGTCAATTCTTTAGCTCGATCGAGATTGAACGAATGTTCAAAGGGAACTGAAACCCCTTTCCAACAGTCTTCCCCGTGTGCGATTCGGACTTACGGTACGGATGAACGATCCGTTTGACTTCGAAAGGTCACCGAATGCTTCCAGGGCCCAGTTGACCAAATTCAACTCCCCGAACAGGATCAAACTCTTTATAATGTCGAAGTAAATCTCCTAGAATTTCCAACGGTCCACCCTATGCGCAATTCGAACTTACCATGCGGACGAACGATCCGTTTGCGTCCAATGATTCCTCGTCCAATGGACTGACGAATGCTTCTAAGCCATATTTGACCTAAAGTCAACTCCCGAACCCGGGAGAAGTCCAAAGGACTTTCAAGGGTCTATGAATTACCTTTCCAATAGTCTGCCTCGTGCATGATTCTGATCAACGGTTATTTGTGTTTTGTGGCCTATTTTCTAAAAAGGCCTGAAAGACACTACCAAATGGCAGGTCCCAAACCCTGCCTATCGACAGTGTGCCTAAACGCACCTGCCGATTGGCAAGAATAGGGCTATGAATATCGGCAATTCCCTATGGCTATAAAAAGTAGGCTTGACCTCACTTGCAAGGGGAGCCCAAATCTGATAGATATCACTCTTAGCAGATCCGTAAAACCTCTCTTGAAGTCAGCGTGATTTCCACACTCAAATACCTTTCCAACCTTCACTTTTCATCATCCTTTTCATCAAACTTGGTGAATTAACTACCCTCCATCATCATCCAAGTCTAAGGACTTCTCTCCAACATTCAAGATCAAGCTCAAGATCTTCAAGAAGGTCCAATTTTCTCAACTCTCTCTTTAAATAGTCATAATTTGTAATAACTTGTTTTATTACTTAGCACTTTTATTATCTAATCTCACACATCCTAATATAATTTTTAGTTAGTATTATTGCACATATCTTATATTCATATAAATAAATACCCACAAAACAATAAAAAGAGGGTTTTCTCATAAATTCCAAACGGGAATTCTCATACTTTTCTTACACTTTTCTCACAACTAAAACACTTTTTCTACACACATACACACACACACATAAATAAATAAGAGAATCCCCGGGTTGGATTTATGGGATAAACCCCACCCCTCGTTTTGCATGCGAACTACATGGACTTTGACGCCTTTATAGGCTACGTAGGCGTTTCGGGGTAAAACCCGAGACTCGAGTCCTATTTTTTACTTTTTTACTCATTTTCTATTTTCTCTAAACTGCATTCTCTTATATTATATATATTCATATATTTGTTCTTAGTAGCGTATTATTCCACATGCATTATCATTCCATCATAACGGTCAACGTAAGAATAATCGCGTAAATCCCATTTTCTAATATTTTTATACCTTCCTATGGATGACTCGATTTACCTCTTCCATGGTACAAGTCGATATTTCCTATCTCCACTATATATACACATGCACACATATCACGGGGAAAATAAAGGAAAATAAAAAAAATCCATGAAAGACCGAAAGGGCATAATATTTTTGATTTCGTATGCATCAGTATGTCTTTGGATGTTGTCCTTCGGGATGGCTCCCCTTCTTTTGTCTGTTTTGAGAAAAATAGACTAGCGTCTCTAATCTCTCTATATTTTTAAACCTCACCCAAATGACGTCGTCCGAAGCACTCCCGAGAGGAATGTGCGGGACCTAAGGATCCCCCATTATGCTCTCCCACCCGTTGCGAGGATCCAGGGGGGATGACCACACATGCGTTCAATTTTTACGATTTACATTTGTCCTGTGCGAGGAGTTCTGCCTCTCATTGGTCCGTGTGGGGAATCGTTTGGGTTTTCACACTCTAACAACATGTTTTTATACATAAGTACATATATTTTCAAATTATCATCATGCGATCAAGTCGAGAGTACCATAACTCTAGGTTCAACTCTTACGAGTTACATTGATAACATACGACATGTTTGTTGTTCTAACATGGCCATTTGTGGTTGTGTTGGGTTTTTTTTTCTCTTTAAAGACATGTTTTAATCCCAAGTCTTGAGATTTGAAAATTATTATCATATTATCAAACTCAGAGTCCCATGATTACACGATTAGTTCATATGATTTACATTGGTCTCATGCGAGGTGCTTGTGCCACTTACGGGGACATTTGGGGACTTTTTTGCATTTTCACCTTTTAACGACATGTTTTTAAGCCTGATATTTGCAAATTATGATCATATTTTTGAATTGGTAGTATCGTAATGACATGGTTAGTCCCTACGAGTTAGATTGGTCCCGTACGAGGTGTTCATGCCTTTAGTGAGACCGTTTGGGGATGTTTTGGGGTTTGTCCCTCTAAAGTCATGCTTTAAACCTAAGTGTATGTATTAAAAAATTATCAACATATTCTTAAAATGGGAGTCCCATGATTACATGGTCAGTTCCTACGAGTTATATTGGTCCCGTGGGAGGTGTTTGTGTCTCTCATGGTGGCATTTAGTGGATTTTATTTTAGTTTTCGCCCTCTAATGGAATGTTTTTAACCTCGGGTCAAGATGTTTAAAAATTATCATCATATTCTCGAGAAGGGAGTCCCGTGATTATGCGATAAGTTCCTACGAGTTACATTGGTCCGTGCGAAGTGTCCGTACCTCTTACGAGACCTTTTAGGGGTTATTTTTGGTTTTTCCCTTTAACGACATATTTTCCATATTAAGTCTTGAGATTTGTAAATTATCGTCATACTCTCAAATCAGGAGCCTTGTGACTATGCAGGAAGTTCCTGTGAGATATATTCATCCGCGTGAGGTGTCCTGCCTTTTATGGGGTTGTGTGAGGGGTCTTTTAGATATTTCCCTCTAATTGGGATGTTTTTGACCCTATACATATATATTTTTAAATTATCATCACATTCTCAAACTGAGAGTTCTGAGACTACACGAGTAGTTCTTATGAGTAACATTGGTCCTGTGGGATGTGTTCGTGCCTCTAATGGGGTCGTTAGGGAGTTATTTTGGGGTTTTTTTCCCATTAACAACATGTTTTAAACCTGAGTCTTGAGATTTTCATCTTATCATTATATTCTCAATTCGGGAGTATCGTGACTATATTGTTAGTTTCTACGAGTTAATTGGTCCCTTGTGAGGAATTTATGCCTCTAACGGGGCCTTTTTGGAGTTATTTTGGATTTTCTCCCTTAAATGACATATTTTTAACAGTAACTCATGATATTTTCAAATTACCATCATAGATTAAAAATTGGGTGTCCCGTTGGTATGAGGGCAGTTCCTACGAATTGCATTGATCCCGTACAAGGTGTATGTGACTCTTAAAGGGATGTCTTGGGGTTACTTTGGGGTTTTTCCCTTTAATGAGATGTTTTGAAGCCTATGTATTGAGAATTGTAAATTATCATCCCATTCTGAAATCGAGATTCTCGTTACTATACGATCAGTTCCTATGAATTATATTAGTTTCGTGTTAGGTGTTTGTGCCTATTACGGGGTCGTTTGGTGGATGTTTTGGGCTTTCTTCCTTTAATAACATATTTTAATACTAATTCTTTAGATTTGAAAATTATCATCATATTTTCAAATTGGAAACTCTGTGACTATACGATAAGTTGCTATAAGTTATATTAGACCCGCTAAGGTGTTTATACCTCTTACGAGGCCCTTTGGTGGATGTTTTGGGATTTCCTCCTCTCTGGGCCTAGCCTAAGTCTAGATACTAGAAAATTTTCATCATATTCCCATACCGATAGTCCTCCCACTATGTGATCAGTTCGTACGAGTGACATTAGTGTCGCGCGAGATGTTCGTGCCTCTTACATGGCTGTCTAGAGGTTGTTTTGGGTTTTCTCCCTTTAAATAAATGTACTTAATTCTAAGTCTTGAGAATTTCAAATTATAATAATATTCTCAGATCGAGAGTCATGTTACTACATGGTTAGTTCATTGGTCCCGTGCGAGGTGCGAGCCGTTTATTCCTATTATATGGAAGTTTAGGGGTATTTTTTTATTTTAGCCCTTTGACAACATATATTTTTAATACTAGGTCTTGAGATTTTAAAATTATCATCCTTTTCTCAAATGAGAAGTCCCGTAACTATGTTGTCACTTTCTACGAGTTACACTTGTCCAGTGCGAGGTGTTCATGCGAATTACGGTGTCATTGGGGGGTTGTTTTGGGTTTTTCCACTCTAACGATGTTTTTTCAACCCTAGGTCAAGATATTTCCAAATTATCATTATATTATCAAACTGTGAGTCCCGTGACAACGCAATCAATTCCTACGAGTTACATTGGTCATATACAAGGTTTTTATGCCTCTTATAGGGCCATTTGGATTTTTTTTTGGGGGTTTCACCCTTTCATGATATGTTTTTAAGCGTAAGTGTTGAGATTCTAAAATTATCATCCTATACTCAAATCGGGAGTCCCCTGAATTCGTGGCTAGTTTCTACGAGTTACATTGGTCCCATACATGTTGTTCATGCATTTTACGGGGCTGTTTGGAGGTCGATTTTAGTGTTCGCCCATTAACAACATATTTTTAAGCCTAAGTTTTCATATTTTCAAATTATCATCATATGCTCAAATTTGGAGTTCTGTGACTATGCAGTCAGTTCCTATGGGTTACATTGGTTCCTTGTGAGGTGTTCGTGCATCTTACGGGGCCGTTTGGGGGCTATTTTGGGTTTTGGTCGTTTAACGACAAATTTTTAAGCCCGAGCCTTGATAAATTCAACTTATCATCATATTTTCAAATCGTGAGTACCATAGTTATACGATAAGTTTCTACGAGTTATAGGGGTCCCGTGCGAGGTGCTCGTACCTCTTATTAGGTCGTTTAGGAGTAATTTTGGATTTTCGCTCTTTAATGGTAGGTTTTAAAGACTAATTTTTGAAATTCCCAAATTACCATCATATTCTCAAATTGAGCGTCACTACTAGGTTAATTCTATTGAGTTACACTGGTCCCGTGCAATGTGTTAGTGCCTTTTACGGGGCAATTTGGGACCAATTTTGGTCTTTTTCCTTCAAATGGCATGTTTTTAAGCGTAAGTCTAAATACTTGCAAATAATCATCCAATTCTCAAACTAGGATTCCTATGACTATGTGGTCAGATACTGTGAGTAAATTGGTCCATTACAAGTTGTTTGTGCATCTTATGGGGCCGTTTGGGGGCCATTTTGGGTTTCCTCCCTTCCTTTGATGGCATATTTTTAAGCCTAAATTTTTATATTTGTAAATTATCATCATATTCTCAAACTTGGATTCTCGTGACTATTCAATTAGTTCCTATTAGTTACATTTGTCCCTCACAAGGTATTCATGACCCTTACAGGGCGATTTAGGGGCAGTTTTTGGTTTTTGCCCTTTAACGGCTTGTTCATAAGACTAATTCTTGAGATTTGCAAATCTTCATCACATTCTCAAAATGGGAGTCTCGTGACTATGCGCCTAGTTGCTATGTGTTACATTGGTCCCGTGCTCGTGCATCTTACGAGATCGTTTGGTAGCTGTTTTGGGTTTTAGCCCTTTAATGACGTATTTTAAACCTAATTCTTGATATTTTCAAATTTTCATCATATTCTCAAATCGGGAGTCTCATAACTATGCGATCAGTTTCTATGAGTTACATTGATCCCGCACGAGGTTTTTGTGCCTCTTATGGGGCCATTTTCGGGTTATTTTGGGTTTTTTCCCTTTAATGGCATGTTTGTAAGATAGTCTAGATATTTGTAAATATATGTCATATTTTTATACGAAGAGTGACATGACTATGTCATCAATTTCAAAGAAGTACATTGGTCTTGTGTGAGTTGTTCGTGTCGCTTACAGGGCCGTTTGGTGTTTGTTTCGCATTTTCTCCTTTGACCGACTTGTTTTTATCCCATGGTCTAGATATTTGAAAGTTATCATCATATTATAAAAAAGGGAGTCTCATTACTATGAGGTCAATTCCTATGAGTTACATTTGTGTTTGTGCCTCTAACGAGGACGCTTGGGAATTGTTTTGGGTTTTCTCCCTCTAACGACATATTTTCAACCCTAAGTCTAGATATTTGTAAATTATCATCATATTCTCAAACTTGGAGTTTCGTGACTACGTGATCTGTTCATATGGTTTGAATTGTCCAGTGTGAGGTTTTCGTTCTTCTTACGCACCATTTAGGAGTTATTTGGGGTGTTTTCCCTATAGTGAAATGTTTTTAATCCTAAGTCTTAAGAGTTTTAAATCATCATCATTTTCTAAAATTAGGTGTCATGTGACTATGCGTCCATTTACTATGAGTTGCATTAACCCCATGCGAGGTGTTCTACTTTTTACGGGACTCTTTGGGGGCTCTTTTGGGTTTTTGCCCTTTAATGACAATTTTTTAAGCCCAATTCTTAAGATTGGAAAATTATTATCATATTTTCAAATCGAGAGTTCTATGACTATACAGTCAGTTCCTATGAGTTACATTATTCTCGTGAAAGGTGTTCATTTATCTTATGGGGGTGTTATGTGACTATTTTGGGTTTTTGTCATTTAACGATAAGTTTTAAGATTTGCAAATTATAGTCGTATACAGAAAATGGGAATCCGATGACTATTTAGTCAGTTCCTATGAGTTACATTGGTATCGTGAGAGGTGGTTGTGCATCATACGAGGACATTTATTGTCTCCTTGGGAGGTTTTGACCTTTAACAACATGTTTTTAAGCCTAATTATTTAAATTTACATATTATCATCACATTTTCAAACCAGGAGCCCCGTGACTATGAGGTTAGTTCCTATGAGTTACATGGCACTCGTGCGAGGTGTTTATGCCTCTTACGGGGCTGTTTGGGGGTTATTTTCCCCCCTTTAATGGCATGTTTTTAATCCTAAGTATGGATATCTAAAAAGTATCATCATAGTCTCAAATCTTGATTCCCATGACCATGTGGTCAATTCCTAAGAGTTATATTGGTCCCATGCGAGATGTTTTTGCCTATTATGGGGTTGTTTAGTGGGTATTTTGTTTTTTCGCCCTCTATAAGCATGTTTTTAAGCCTAGGTCTAGATTTTTGAATATTTTATCATATTCTTAAACCAAGAGTCCATTGAATATGTGGTGAGTTCCTACCAGTTTCATTAGTCCCATGCGAGGTGTTTGTGTCTTTAACGAGGCCATTTAGGTGCTGCTTGGATTTTCACCGTTTAATAGAATTGCTTTTATGCCTAAGTATTTATATTTTAATATTTTCATCATATTCTCAAATTAGGAGTCATGTGACTATATGATCAGTTCGTACGAATTACATTTGTCCCGAGCGAGGTGTTTATCCCTCTTAGGGGCCCATTTGGGGGTTATTTTGGGTTTTTTCCCCTCTAACGACATGTTTTTAACCTTATCCTTATATTTGTAAATTATCGTCATATCCTCAAACTGGGGGTCCCGTGACAATGCGATCAGTTCCAATGAGTTACATTGGTCCCGTGCAAGGTGCCCGTGTCTCTTATGAGGGCGTTTGGGAGATATTTTTTGTTTTCTTCCTTTAACACTATGTTTTTAAGGCCAAGTGTTGAGATTTTCAAATTATCATTACATTTTCAAGTCAAGAGTTTTGTGACTATGCGATCAGTTTCAACGAGTTACATTGGTCCTATGCGAGGTGTTCGGGCCTCTTACGGGGCCGTTTGGGAGCTATATTGGGTTTTCTCCCCTTAACGATATGTTTTTAAGTCTAAGTTTTGAGATTTTCAAATTATCATTGTAAGAGGGTAGTTTAGATAAGATGGAGGCGTAACCCCTTTTAAGTATGGTGATGACAACGTTAGTTAGAAAATCACTAGTGATTTAGTCACAAGACACCAAGAGTAGTTTGGAATGTATGGAACCCATCTTATACTCACAAATCTCTCGTGTATAACTCACAATATAATAAAGAACTTCAGAAATAACTTAGCTAGAGGGAGAGAGAAGTAAGCACCCTAGATACACCTTGGTAGGCAGGCAAAACATACTAAAACTCTCAAGGATCTCTGTTATGTATTAAAAGATTCGTAATAAATGACAAAATGGTGGGTGGCAGAACTCTTTGGTTCTTTTAATAAATCTCTCTCTAGTAAATAAAATTCTCTAGTAATAACTTTTGAACTCTCAAAAGGTCGTTCTTTCTTTAGAGGTGGTTGGGGTCCTTAAATAGCCCCCCACACCACCCCCGAGGCAACTCAGTTATTAAAGACTATGAAAGACATCCCTCATACTTTATGTCACAACATTAAATGCTTGATGCACTAGTTGTCTCCTACGTCATAAACATTAAATGCCAAGACATGCCTTTTGCCTAACCACTGTATGTCAGGGGGTTGTTGTTCCAGAGGTAGCTCACCAACTATCTGACAGCCCCAAATACCACGGTGGTTTGCTCAAGTGCATGTCTGACATTGTTTAGAAGGCTAGTGACATCACCCACAGTAGATGTGACTTTTAAGTAGAGGGTTGTTTGGTTCATAACTTAATGCCCGATGGAACTCCAAGCTGCTCCGCTTGAGGTTCCACGGTCAGGGTTCTTCAGTGTTTTACCAGGTGTATCTAAGATGGTCAGGACAAGCCCCAACAGTGCCCCACTTCTCAATACTCCAAACCAAATCCCTCTAAAGTTCCCACGGTGAGGTTGTTTGATAGAGCATGAAAGCTCTCCCAGGCCCTGCCATGCCTAGTCTCTCGCGAGTACCGTTCGACCTCACGCCCATTCATTATTCTCGTTACATCATTACAGTCATTACAACTCGTAGTAAATATAAACAAAGTTATAATATGGCAACGTAACAATAAGCTAAAGTACGAGTTGCCACGCCAAGATGCCTCACCAAGATGCCACGCTTGAGTTGCCTCACCAAGATGCCACGCTTGAGTTGCCACGCTGATCTGCCTCCCCAAGCTGCCACGCTTGAGTTGCCACGCCAAGATGCCACGCTTGAGTTGCCACGATGATCTGCCTCCCCAAGCTGCCACGCCAAGATGCCACGCTTGAGTTGCCACGCTGATCTGCCTCCCCAAGCTGCCACGCTTGAGTTGCCACGCCAAGATGCCACGCTTGAGTTGCCACGCTGATCTTATCCTCAGAACACTATTGCTAATTGGTGGATTATCCCTAATCCCAGGATTACCTTCAGGCCCCCTCTACATTTGCCCCTTCGTGGAGGGATTTGTTGTGGGAACAAGAAGTGCCTCCACGAAAACTTCTTAATCCGATGAACCTTCTCTGTCTGGCCTGCATCTTTTTCTAATGCTGAGCCTCAACTGTTCCAACTTGAATATCTGAAATTCTCCCGAAGGACCTGCTAATATTCTCCCAGTAATGTTCGAAAAAGCGAAAAATTCTCCCCGATGTAACTGAGTCATAACTAAACAACGTTTGAGCTTCTGTCGAGGGGACATCGTGGCTTTTTTGAACCGTTGGGACACCTTCTTCGTTGGGGGGGGGGGGGTTATTGGATATGTCAGAGAAAATCTTGGCACCCAAAACTCAATCTTGCTTAGGAAGGTAACGGTGGCTGTTCCCTAGGTGTCACTTCATTAATTGATGGCAGTTCCCCAGGTGTCACGTCATTGAATGACGTAGCGTTGTCTTTTCCATGTCAGAACACTTCCTGAAGTGCCATGTGTACATTTGAAATGATTGCAGGCGGCCACACACGTGCAATGGTTGGAAACTTAAACGACGAACTTTAAAAATTAAACGGCCAAATCACTTAAAACCATTCTTTTTCTTGCTTTCCCACTACTTGCTTCAAATTTCCTTCATTTTTGTTTTAGAGAGAGAGAGAAAGAGCTTCCATTGTTGATCGTCTGAGACCTCTATTACTGTTCGACCTTGTGCCGTCTTGTTCTTGCTCTCATCTTCTTCGCCACCTCCTGTGGTTGTTCTTCTGCCATTGTCGTGCTCAGGCTCCTCTGACTCAAGGTTGTTTTTTGTTTGCTCTAACAATCTGTCATGGCGTCTCAAAGTTACCCCACCATCTCTTCAACCAGTGCCCCGCCTGCTACTGCTGTTGCCACCACTACTGGTGCCTCTGCTTTGGACGCTGTTCGTCGTGAACAGTTAAGGTTTTATCGTCGCTCTCCCATTTTTGGTGAAGGTGATGGCTTTGCTGCTGCTTGCAAGACTGTCAATTTTGAATGCAAGTTTGAGACCTTAGTGCTGGGTGACGAGGACGAAGAACCCTCGAAGTGGGGCTTTCTTCCTCCAGAGGGGACTCTCCGGTTTCGTCTGGAGCGAGGGGACTTCCAATGGTCCCAAATTGACTTCGAAGCACCAGGTGGTTCTCCTGCCCATTTTGCTGCTTGGAACTCTCACATGGTGAGTTCCTATGGTGATATATGTAGTAAGATTGGCCTTCAATGGGCCAAATGGTTTGGTGAGTTTACTCTCTCCAAAAATAATGCTGCTCTCCCCATTCTTGTTTCTCGTTGGAACGTGATGATTCACACGTTTATTGCTGCATGGGGCGAGTTCACGATAACCCTAGAAGATGTCTGCGAGCTTCTGGGGCTCGAAGCAACAGGTCATGAGCCTTATATCGACGAGCCTCTCGACGCCAAAGAGACTGCTGACCGTTTGGCGTTGGACCGAATATGCCAAAGTTGCATCGGTTCTTCAAACAAAGCTACCTTCACTCCGCTGATTAATTATTTCTTCAAGGGTTCTAGTGAAGGTAGTTCTTCAATTTCAACGGATGCCCCTAGCCAAGGTACTTCGTTAGATCTCCCTGCCTACATCCTTGTGATTCTTTCCCGTTTTCTTTTGACGGGAAAACTAAACGATCAGCCCCGAAGGGACCTTATCAACATATCCCTTCGTTTGGCCCGGGGCATCAAACTTCCTTTGGCTGCAATTGCCCTAGGGTCCCTCTACACCTGGCTTGACAGAACGTTGTTCGACATGGAACGATCACTTGACCGTTTTACCCTGGACAATTTTGCTAACAGCGTCCTTCTAACCAGCTTTCTTTACGTGCGCTTTCCGGTTGTGGCGGCCAAGGCCAACCGTCCTCCTTCTGGGGAAACCATTATGCCCCCATGCTCTTACATTTATCACAAGAGGCAGAGCCGAAAAGAGCTGATCGCCTCAATTGATCGTTTTGAGGACTTTGTTATGAGGCCTTACGGAGAGGACGCCTTTGTTCATACTTGTGATTTCTTTCAGCACGAATCCAGGGTGGTACAGGTGGGGGTAGACATTGAAGATCCTCAGTTAGCCGTGGTGCTTCTCCTTTCTCCGGGGTATCTGCCTTCCTACACCGAGTGGGGATATTACAGCGAACATTACAACCCCAATCGGTGTATTCGTCAATTTGGGTTTGATTAGGGGGCTCCTCGCTCAGTTTTTCAATCATCAAACCCAAAGGTTAGCTTTAGCGAGGCATGTTCCTTATTTTCCTACACTGCTGCGTGGGGGATAAGTGAATCAATGGCTGGGAGAGTCACCATTCCCTCCAACAAGAGGCAAGGGAATGTGACCAGTCTATTTGCCACGAAGTTCTGGCCGAGACAACTGGCTAACATTGCTGAATTCATAGATGGCGAGCCTGTGTACCCTCCAGTTCTTTCATTTTCTGCGTTGGAGCTGGGACTCAAAGGCAACTCCGTTCTGGGGATTGAGTTCCCTCTAAGTAAAACCCCTAAGAGGCCTTCCGAAGAGCTACCTCCGTTATGCCCCATGACTCCCACTGCCATATCCAAAGCGAAAAGTGTTGGGGTATCCAGGAAGACTGCTCCTTCTACTGGAGCTACTGCTGATGAAGGGTCTTCGCAGCAGTCGACCAAGAAGGCCAAGAGTGGGGTGGTTTCCACGAAAAAGACAAAGTCCAAATCCCAGACTCCTGTGGAAGCCCTTCCCATAGCCTCCGTTCCTCCTCCCATGTCTCCTGAAAGGGCCGAGAGGTTAAGGAGGGAGGCGCAGGCTGAGGTAGATCGGGTGAATGCAGAGTTTCAACGGCGCGCTGTCGTCGTTCCTCCCTCGGTTGCCTTCCCCACGATCGTTGTTGATCCCATTGAGCCAGCTGCAAGGAGGAGAAAAAGTTCGAAGGTTCCTCAAACCACTGGCAGTGACGTGACAAGGCTGAGGAGGAAGACTTTAGGCACCAAGTCCCAGCGGAAGCAAGTTTCCTCGGTGCAAGCTTCTCATTCTTCTTCCCAATCTGAGGTATGTACACTTATCTTGTTCTCTTTTCTTCTTTGGTTAGAGCAAGTCGGATTTGCTTATATATATTGTTCTCAACTACTTTGGTGCAGGGACTTAAAGAAATGGGGCCTCGTTCTCCTAGCCCCCCAAGTCCCCCCATTAGCCGTTTCGTGGGCGGCCGCTGTGGGGCCATCTCATCCGATACGACCCCACCCCGTTCGCCAATGACCGGGCTTACCTACGCCAGTCGTTCAATCTTACGACGGGCGAGGGAGGCAGTTGGGGAGGGTGAGGTTATAGAGCCCATGGATGTCTCTTTGCCACCAGAGACAACACAATCTGAGATGCCTACTCCAGTCCCCTCTGGCTCACTGGCTTCCTCTGAGGATGTTCTCCCCATCGTTCTGGTTGCTGCAGGTGATCCTGAGGTAATTATTTCATATTTAAATTTGTCTAATCTGGCATTCCTTCTCTTTCACCCCGTTCTGTGTGCTGAATTTAGGATGTTGGTTGCCCTAGGTCGAAGTATCTTCGCTGCTAGCAGACATTCTTCGTCCAACGGTGCTGGCGAGACCTCTGACCACAGTGCCCATTTTCAACGTTCTAACTGAGGTAAGTTATTCTTGGATACATTTTGCCCTTTTTCTGTATTTGTTCCTCTTTACTAACATTGGCTTTTATATTGTAGCTTTCTCCTGATCTTTCACCACCCTCATCTATTCCCGATGAACCCCTTGCTCTTTCTTTGGTACCTTATGTGGGCGAGGGAACTATGCCGATGGTTGAGGTTTCTGGGACCAGAGACCCCGTTGAGGCTGATGAGGTAACAAGTCCCCTCCCAACAATTCCTGCCACTTTAACCTCCGTGATGACTCCCACTCCTGCCCCTGTTATGATTCAGGTACTTTCTTAATTCTTTATATAATATCCACCTTATAACGGTGACTTAACAATGAAAACACTTGTTAAGATTTTTATATAATCTCCACCTTATAACGGTGACTTAACAACAAAAACGTTTGTTAAGATTTTTATATAATCTCCACCTTATAACGGTGACTTAACAATGAAAACACTTGTTAAGATTTTTATATAATCTCCACCTTACAACGGTGACTTAACAATGAAAACACTTGTTAAGATTTTTATATAATCTCCACCTTATAACGGTGACTTAACAACGAAAACGTTTGCTAAGATTTTTATATAATCTCCACCTTATAACGGTGACTTAACAATGAAAACACTTGTTAAGATTTTTATATAATCTCCACCTTACAACGGTGACTTAACAATGAAAACACTTGTTAAGATTTATATAATCTCCACCTTATAACGGTGACTTAACAAAGAAAATGTTTGTTAAGATTTTTATATAATCTCCACCTTATAACGGTGACTTAACAATGAAAACACTTGTTAAGATTTTTATATAATCTCCACCTTACAACGGTGACTTAACAATGAAAACACTTGTTAAGATTTATATAATCTCCACCTTATAATGGTGACTTAACAACGAAAACGTTTGTTAAGATTTTTATATAATCTCCACCTTATAACGGTGACTTAACAATGAAAACACTTGTTAAGATTTTTATATAATCTCCACCTTACAACGGTGACTTAACAGTGAAAACACTTGTTAAGATTTTTATATAATCTCCACCTTATAACGGTGACTTAACAACGAAAACGTTACAATCTCACTGTTTCTTATATCTCTTCTCAGGTTGCTCAGGAGGATTCCTCACCAGTTCTTTCACTTATAGGCACACCACGTCAGGAACCTGCTATTTCGGAAGAATCTGACCAGGCTGACCAAGGTTCCACGACTGGTGTTGAGGCCGAAAGTGAGTCTGGGTGCGAATTGCCTCTCCCTGACTTAACTCCTCCTGCCTTTTGCCTAATGGTGCTTCATAATTCTCCCCAAATGCCTGTGAGCCATCGCTTGGTGATTGAGCAGTTGGTGAACCATCACCCCGAGACCTTCACCGTGGACTGCCTACGGTCCAATATTCCCGTGATGAGTTATCGACTGCAAGGCATGGCGATCGTTGTTGTTGAGATTGCCAATACTCCCACTTCCCGTGTAACCCGAACCATCATTAATCAGTTTCTGGGTTTTCTGAAGGAATTGGGTCGTGACGGTTTCCGTTTCTACTGGCTTATGGCGTATTTGAAAACTTTGAAGAGCCAGCAGCTGATCGGCCAGAGGGAACTGTTGAGGAAGCACCAGGAGGACCAATGGGTTGGGGAAGTTAAGTTAGCTGAGCTGGCACCTCTTTTGGAATCAGCGGATGAAGAAATAAATAATGCCGAAGAGGTTCTTCGTTTGGCCAAACTGAAACGGGAGAGACTTCTTATTGAACGCGCCCAGGTGCAAATCAGGCTAGAGGTTGCTGTCAACGCTCAAATCTCCTTTGCGTCAGCTTCTTCGGGCCTTCCTGGGGATTTTTTCTCTTCCCCAGACATATGGTTCCTTTTAGGGTAGCAAGCTCTTGTATATATTTTCCTTCTTCGTCCATTTATGTAATTCTTGGGCAATAGTTCCCAATTTTTTTGTAATGCTCTCTTGTTTATTGAATGAAAGAAAGTATATTTTCCCGTTTTATCTTTGAGTTGTGGCTGCTTTTATATCGGTGTCTATACTTCACGTCATCAATAAAACTTGTATATTCAAAATCAAAGACTAGATACATCGATGGTACAAACTTAATTGTTTACACATGATAGACTTTCAACCATTTATTATTAATTTTGAATGGCTTGTCTTCCTCCAACTTAGAAATTAGGCAATAACCTGAATCATGAGCTTCCTTCACGACGAAAGGTCCCTCCCAATTGGCTGCGAATTTTGGCAGAGGAAGTCCCCTAATGTATTTCACCGCTGCTTTCAAAACGAGATCCCCCTCTACGAACCTCCTTGGTCTTACCAGGTTGTCATATGCCCTAGAGAGATGCCTCGTATACATTTGAAAATGTTGCATTGCGTTGTCTCTGTGTTCATCCAATGCCTCTAGCTGCACATGCCTGTTCTGAGGGAGCATGCTACTTCGGAAGGCGTATCGAGCAGAGGGAACCTCCAACTCCACTGGAAGGATTGCCTCAGCCCCGTAGACAAGGGAGAACGGAGTGTACCCTGTGGGCTTCCTCTTTGTCGTTCGATAGGCCCACAACGCCGCTGGTATCTTGTCATCCCACGATCCTGGAAAGTCCTCCATTGTTTTAGCCAAGATATTAACCAGAGTTTTGTTAGTTGCCTCGGCTTGACCGTTCCCCTTCGGGTATGCCACCGTTGAAGTGTGATGAACGATGGAATACTTGTCTGTAAGCATCGTTACTTCTGAGTTGACAAAGGGAGTCCCATTATCTAAGAGAATAACCTTTGGGATCCCAAAATGGCAAATGATATATTCTCTGATGAAGTTACTCACTACCCCAGCCGTTGCCCTTCTGAGTGGTATTGCTTCAGCCCATTTTGTAAAGCACTCTGCTGCTACCAGTATCCATATCTTGCCCCTTGATGAAGGGTGTATCGCCCCCACGAGGTCGAACGCCCAAGTGTGGAAAGGATAAGGCGTTGCCAGAGAATGTAAGTCCACCGATGGGGCATGGATCATATTTCCATGAAGTTGGCAAGCTTTGCATTTTCGAACAAATTTGGCAGAGTCTTTCTCCATCGTTGGCCAATAATATCCCAACGTCATCAGCTGATCATATAACTTGGCCCCTCCTATGTGAGCTGGGTCATGGGCTTGTTTGAGGACCTCAGTTGCCTCTTCTTTCGTGATGCAACGCAATGGCTTGTTGAAGTACCCGCTTCAATAAAGCTGCCCCTCTTGGATATAGAACCTTGGGGCCCTTCGCTTCAGTCCCATCGCATCCACTTTCTCCATTGGGACAGTTCCATCTTGAATAAAGTCGATATAGGGCTGCCTCCAGTCTGTTTGGGCTTCTATGAAATGGCACTCAGCTGCTTCGAAAAATAGCTGACACTTATCACAATTCCGTTGTAGTTCTGTCGCATCATGTTTCATTCTAGGCCAAAAATATCCCCCTCTTTGAATTCTTCTATAGAGGGGTATCTCAGTTGTTTCGCAATGCTCCTCATGTGTTCTCTTCAACCTCCGCTCTGCTTCCTCTGGACCAATGCATCTTGATAACCATCCCCCTGCATTTCTGTAGTAAAGATTTCCCTGGTTTGTAAAGTATTGGGCTAACTCTCTTAGTCCCATAGCTCCTTCGCCTGACTCCAGTTGCTTCCTGATCTCTCCTCTCCAATCCGCGTCTCCCTCCATCGGTAGTATTGACTGCACCACCGAAGGAGCTGTTCTTCGTTGGATCGTAACGATAGTCGTATCGCTCCTCATGACCATCTTTTGAGCAATAGTGGCATAAGCGTCTGGATGACGGTTCATCGTTCTGGGATGTCTTCTGATTTTGGTCCGATGGAACTGGCTGAGGAGCCTTTGAATGATCGTTCTGTACGGCGCCAAACTCATGTGCTTCAACGCATATTCTCCGTTAACTTGCTGAATTACTAAGTTCGAGTCACCTTTGATGCAGAGAGAACGAATTCCCCTTCGAAGAGCCTCCAGCAACCCTAGCACTAATGCTTCGTATTCTGCTTCGTTATTGGAGCAAGGGAAATCTAGCTTGTAGGAAAGGCAAGTTTCCTCCGTTCCTTTTGAAAGGATGACCCCTGCCCCTCCTTCTTTTTCTGCCGAAGACCCATCAAACTGCATCGTCCATTCCCCATCGGTTGCATCCAGATAGTTGGCTTGCAAGTCGTCTCCCGGAATGTCTTCTTTAGGTGGTTCAAATGTTCCAGATGGAAAGATTGCCAAGAGATCGGCATACGCCTGGCTCTTGATGGCACGAGGAATCACACACTTTAAATCATATTCGGAGAGAATAAGGAACCACCTAGCTGCCCTGCCAATCAAGATAGTTCTAGCCAACAAATACTTAATAGGATCACATCTAGTTACGATATGAATTGTAAAAGACAGCATATAATGTCTAAGTTTTCGTGCTACAAAGACTAAGGCCAAACAATGCCTTTCTAGGATGCTATATCTAATCTCTGGCCCATGTATGATCCTGCTGAGGTAATACACCGGTCGTTCTTGCCCGTCAATCTCTTGTGCCATTAAGGCTCCAACGGACCTTGTAGTTAAGGTGAGGTACAGCTGCAACGGTACTCCTGTCTGCGGAGGAACCATGATTTGTGGTGAAACGAGCAGCTTATTCAACTCATCGAGAGACTCCTGGTGGTCCTTTTCCCATCTGAACTTTGTGTTCTTTCGCAGCAATTGCATCAACGGGTGTGTTACCTCGGCCAATCCTGGTACAAATCTTCTGAGGTAGGAGACTTTTTTGAGGAAGCTTTTTAGCTCCTTCGCCGTTCTTGGGCACGGCATTTCTAAGATCGCGCGTTGTTTATCCTGGTCCATCTGCACCCCTTGTCGATCAACCACAAAGCCTAGAAACTTCCCGCATGTTACTCCAAAGACGCACTTCAATGGGTTCATCTTTAATTTATACTTCCTACATCGAGTAAATACCTTCTTTAAGTCGTTTAGGTGGGACTCCTCCTTCTTCGATTTGATGACCAAATCGTCCACATAGAATTCTACAAATTTGTGGAAGAAATCGTGAAAAATGGCCATCATTGTTCTTTGATAAGTAGCCCCCGCGTTCTTAAGTCCAAACGGCATTACTTTGTACATGAAATTGCCCAACGGGGTTCTGAATGCCGTTTTCTCTGCGTCTGCGGGGTCCATCTTGATCTGGTTGTACCCTACGTACCCATCCATGAAGCTATACATCTCATGCCCGGCCGTGACATCTATCAAGCTATCAATGGAGGGTAGAGGGAACTCATCTTTGGGGCAAGCCCTGTTCAAATCTCTAAAATCCACACAGATCCTTATTTGATTCTTGTCCTTCTTTCCTACTGGCACAATGCTAGATAGCCAAAGGGGATGCTGTATTGGTTTGATGAATCCTGCTGCCAACAAACGTTGAACCTCTTCCTTAATCTTCAAGTCCAACTCAGGTTTGTAAGTCCTTGTTGCCTGCTTTACCGGGATGGTTGAAGGCATCACGTTTAGCTTGTGGCATCTCACTTCCTCATTTAGCCCTTCCATTTCGGTATACTTCCATGCAAAGACATTTATGAACTCCCGGATTAGCCCAACCAAGGCTTCTCGTTTCTCCTTACCGAGATCCTTCACGATGAAGATGGGCCTTGGGTCTTCCCCTTCTCCTGCCAGGTTCAACTGCTCCAACTCTTGTGCCTGGGGCTTCGGTTGATTTGCCATGTAATCTGGTTCTTCGACGACCTCCTCCACGTACTCCTGTATGTTGGAGTTGTCTATCACCATACACTGTCCCTGTTGATCCACCAAGAAACACTCATATAACGGGTCAGCCCCATCCTCGGTCTCTTCGGCCGCCCGCTCACATCGTTATAAACGGTATACCACCTTCCCCTCTTCAGTGACCACCTTCTTGCATTGCCTGTTGGTAGCTGTTGCCACGGCCTTCCTCTTCCTCTCTCTCGAAGCCTCAGCGATTCTTCCCCCTGAAAAGCGACTCAGCACGCTTTGCCGTTGGACCTCATGCTCCACAGGATCCACTCTAAGCCTTACTTTGTTTTTGAGCTGCTTCGTGGTACTTTGGGGTCGAGGGATCATCTGATGGGTTTCTTCGGCCCTCACCCCTTCGTTACTCGCGGCTTCTTTACTTTGCTCGTTCAGAGGCCCCATTCTATCTCTGATCGAAGGAACCCATGCCCCCTCCATTCTTCTCGTTAGGACTCGAGCATCCTCCTCTAACTCTGTATAAAAGGCCGCATCTACAAAGTGAGCTTCCTCGATAGCAAAAGGCCTTTTTGTAGCCCTAATGGTCACTTCTGTTCCTTTGACATTTGCCTTGGCGCATTGATGATATGTTGAAGGAACTAAACCTTGATTGTGCATCCACACTCTTCCTATTAGTAAATGATAGGAAGTTGCACTTTCTATTACATGGAACTTGATGTGGGAACTCAGATTTCCCATTACAATTCCCACATTCACATACCCAATGGATTTGGAAGATTGGTTGTCATACCCTGAGATTACAAGAGGCATGGGGACCAACCTTTCTTCTGGGATATCAGCTGCGTGGAAGGAGTTCATCGGCATAATGTTGATGGAAGCGCCCCCATCCATAAGCGTTCTTGCAAAACTAACCCCATTGATACTGGCCGTCACATACAAGGGCTTGTTATGAGGGAACCTTACAGCTCTATCTGCATCGCTGAAGGTCACCTCTGATAGGAACTTTTTTACTAGCCTCGCCATGGGTCCCCTCCATTTCAACGAGGGAACCGCGTCCTTCTTCGCGATGTCTAGGATCGCCTGAGTTATTTCCAGTCTGCTCTCCTTTGGTATCGCCACTTGATCGAAGAACCAAGCGAATTTTGGGGATTTTGAAACTGCGCTGTATTCAACGACTGTCTCCATTTCCTCGCCTTCAACGCTGTATACGTCTTCCACGTCTTTAGCGCTTGCTTCATCGTAGGCCAAAATTACGTTAGCCATTCCTGTGGTGCAATATTCCAGAGTTTCTTCGAATTCTCTTTGCCTCATTGTTGACCTTCCTTCCCCTCTTTCCGCCTCATCGTCGTAGGCCGTCACCAAGTTGGCCCCATGCGCTGGAAGCGGGTTGTTGTTAACGTTCTGTGGGGGGATCTGCAGCGTCCCTGCCTTCATGTACTTATCAATGATTCTTCTCAGTGTGAAGCAGCTCTCTGTCGGGTGCTGGATCTTTCGATGAACCTGACAATACCTAGGATCTGCCTTTGTTGCGTCATCGGGTTCTTCCGAAGGAACGCCTTTTGGTAGGTAGACCGTTCCACCTTGGACCATGGCATTGTAACAACTCACCGCCTAATCTATCGTGCATGGTAACGGTGGTGGGTCTTCCCTATCCTTTCCGAACTTCCTTTTGTTGTCCTTCTTCGCCGCCTTACCCCCATCTGTTCCTTCGGTGTATCCCACTCGTGGGGGTTGAGGCCTTCCTCCCCCAGGTTGTATCGGTTGCCTGAATATCATAGGCATCGCCACCGGGTTTGGTCGTACGACCAATGAGATATTCCTTGCAGATTTTAAGAACGCCGAAAAAGTTCCCTCGCGCGTCTCATTGATAAGATGGCAGATGTACTCCGGGAGTAGTCCTTCGGCACAGATTTGTAATAGTTTGGACTCCTTGGCCACCTCTCTCACATCCAGAGACCTTTCCCTGAACCTCTGAATGTATGCCACCACGTCTTCTCCTGGTCGTTGCTTCTCCCTCCCTAGTTGGGTCAGAGTGAATTCATCCTCTGCTAGAAAGAACTTTTGGACAAACAGCACGTGCATCTCTTCCCACGTGGAAACACTTTTAGGGGCCAAATGAGAATACCACGTGTATGCTTTATCGGTTAGGGATTTGGAAAACTCCCTCAACCTGAGCTTCTTGTTGTTGCAATGCGCCCCCAGGCGCTCAATAAAACGTTTAATGTGCTCTTTAGGATTTCCACCCTTCCCTGTGTATTTTTCAAAGATGGGGGGAATATAATCCCTCGGGTAAGGCTCATCGTTGTATTCCTGAGGATAAGGTGTCCGAAAGTCGTCATAGACTAAAGCTACCTCGCCTATAGACTGTGAGGAAGCCTGCACAAATTTTAACATCTCCTTTTGCATTTCTCTCCTCATTTCCTCCATGCGCGATGGGGCAACGACCAATGGGGGTGTTGGCTGAATGACCGTTATAGTTGGAGCCATCGTTATAGCTGGCGCCGTTGATACTCCGGAGATTCCCACCGCCGGATTCACGACGGAGGGTATGCTTGCCGGGGCTGCTCCCGTTGTACCTGCGCCTGGTGGAACCGTTGGAGCTGTCCCTGGTGTTACGAAGGAATTGGCTTCGAGTCCTCCCAGCACCGTTAAAGCTGCAGGAGTTTGCAAAAACTCATAGAACTTGCTCATAAGGAGGGTCATTTGGGCAGATCCCAGCCCAGCGCTCGTGGAAGCCTGCGTCACTCCCGGAACGGCTGTTGTTTCCTGAACTGGGGGAACTTCTATTCGAGGAGCTCCGCTCCTTAAAACCTCCAATTTTACCGCTGCTTGCTCTTCACTGTGTTGGATATCATCAAAGTTGAGCCTTCGATTAACGTTATCTTGCGCCATACTTCTTCCTTAGAAGAATGCCTCCCCAGCAGAGTCGCCAAATGTAAGAGGGTAGTTTAGATAAGATGGAGGCGTAACCCCTTTTAAGTATGGTGATGACAAGGTTAGTTAGAAAAGCACTAGTGATTTAGCCACAAGACACCAAGAGCAGTTTGGAATGTATGGAACCCATCTTATACTCACAAATCTCTCGTGTATAACTCACAATATAATAAAGAACTTCAGAAATAACTTAGCTAGAGGGAGAGAGAAGTAAGAACCCTAGATACACCTTGGTAGGCAGGCAAAATATACTAAAACTCTCAAGGATCTCTGTTATGTATTAAAAGCTTCGTAATAAATGACAAAATGGTGGGTGGCAGAACTCTCTGGTTCTTTTAATAAATCTCTCTCTAGTAAATAAAATTCTCTAGTAATAACTTTTGAACTCTCAAAAGGTCGTTCTTTCCTCAGAGGTGGTTGGGGTCCTTAAATAGCCCCCCACACCACCCCCGAGGCAACTCAGTCATTAAAGACTATGAAAGACATCCCTCATACTTTATGTCACAACATTAAATGCCTGATGCACTAGTTGTCTCCTACGTCATAAACATTAAATGCCAAGACATGCCTTTTGCCTAACCACTATATGTTAGGGGGTTGTTGTTGCAGAGGTAGCTCACCAAGTATCTGACAGCCCCAAATACCACGGTGGTTTACTCAAGTGCATGTCTGATATTGTTTAGAAGGCTAGTGACATCACCCACAGTAGATGTGACTTTTAAGTAGAGGGTTGTTTGGTTCATAACTTAATGCCCGATGGAACTCCAAGCTTCTCCGCTTGAGGTTCCACGGTCAGGGTTCTTCAGTGTTTTACCAGGTGTATCTAAGATGGTCAGGACAAGCCCCAACGGTGCCCCACTTCTCAGTCCTCCAAACCAAATCCCTCTAAAGTTCCCACGGTGAGGTTGTTCGATAGAGCATGAAAGCTCTCCCAGGCCCTGCCAATCCTGGTCTCTCGCGAGTACCGTTCGACCTCACGCCCATTCATTATTCTCGTTACATCATTACAGTCATTACAACTCGTAGTAAATATAAACAAAGCTATAATATGGCAACGTAACAATAAGCTAAAGTACGAGTTGCCACGCCAAGCTGCCTCACCAAGATGCTACGCTTGAGTTGCCTCACCAAGATGCCATGCTTGAGTTGCCACGCTGATTTGCCTCCCCAAGCTGCCACGCTTGAGTTGCCACGCCAAGATGCCACGCTTGAGTTGCCACGCTGATCTGCCTCCCCAAGCTGCCACGCTTGAGTTGCCACGCCAAGATGCCACGCTGATCTGCCTCCCCAAGCTGCCACGCTTGAGTTGCCACGCCAAGATGCCACGCTTGAGTTGCCACGTTGATCTTATCCTCAGAACACTGTTGCTAATTGGTGGATTATCCCTAATCCCAGGATTACCTTCAGGCCCCCTCTACAATCATCATATTATCAAATCGAGAGGTCTGTGACTATGCGGTCAGTTCCTACGAGTTTCGTTGGTCCCGTGCTATGTATCTGTGCCTCTCACGGGTTTGTTAGGGGTTATTTGGGGGTTTCTCCCTTTAATAACATATTTTTAAGAGAAATTCTTGGGATTTGAAAATTATCATCCTATTCTCAAGTCGAGAGTCTACTGACTATGTGGTCAGTTCTAACGAGTTACATTGGTCCCTTGCGAGCTGTACATGTTTATTACGGTTCCGTTTGGTGGATGTTTTAGGTTTTTTGCCTTTAACGACATGTTTTTAAGCCTAATTTTCAAGATTTGCATATGAATATAATTTTCTCAAATCATGAAACCCGTGAATAGTTGGTCAATTCCTACGAATTACATTATTCATGTGCAAGGTGTTTTTCCCTCTAATGAGGCCATTTGGTGACAGTTTTGGGTTTTCATCCTCTCGTAGCTTTTTTTTAAGCGTAACTCTAGATATTTTTAAATTTTCATTTGCGATCATTTTATATGAGTTATGTTGATCTCGTGAAAGGTGTTCTTACCTCTTATGGGGCCATTTTGGGGTTGTTTCGAGTTTTTGCACTCTAACATCATCTTTTTTAACCATGGGTCTATATATTTGAAACTTATCATCGTATTCTCATATCAAAAGTTCCGTGACTACGCATTCAGTTCCTATGAGTTACATTGGCCCTATGCGAGATGTCTGTGTCTCTTATAGGACCATTTGGGGGCTATTTGGGATTTTTTCCTTTTGATGACATGTTTTTAAGCCTAAGCCTTGATATTCTAAAATTATCATCCAATTCTCAAATCGGGAATCCCATGGTCAATTTTTACGAGTTACATTGGTCCCATGCGGGGTGTTCGTACCTATTACAGGGCCATTTAGGGACTATTTTGGGTTTTTTCCCTATAACGACATGTTTTCAGCCTAATTCTTGATATTTGAAAATTATCATCATAGTATCATACTGGTAGTCCTGTCACTGCGCATTTAGTTCCTAAGAGTTACATTGGTTCCGTGTGAGGGGTTTGTACCTATCACAAGGCCTTGACGTTGATGTTTCGGGTTTTTGTCCTCTCGCGGCATGTTCTTAAGCCTAAGAGTTACATTGGTCCTGTGTGAGTTGTTTATGCTCTAATGAGGCTATTTGGGTAGCTATTTTGACTACGCGATCAGTTACCACGAGTTACATTAGTCTAATGCGACGTATTCGTGCCTCTTACATGACCGTTTGGGAGTTGTTTTTGGTTTTCACCCTTTAACGGTATGTTTTTAAGCATAAGTCTTGAGATTTAAAAAATATCATCGTATTCTAAAATCGGGTTTCCCGTGACATTACAATCTATTTCTACGAGTTACATTGGTTCCGTGTGCGGTGTTCGTGCCTCTTACGAGGCCTTCTAGGAGCTATTTTGGATTTTCTCCTTTAACGGCATGATTTTAATCATAAGTCATGAGATTTTTCAAGTTATCATCATATTCTCAAATCGGGTGTCTCGTTAGTACGCGACTATTCCTACGAGTTACATTGGTTTTCTATGAGGTGCATCTGCCTCTCACGGGGCTATTTTGGGGTTATTTTTGGGTTTCACCCTTTAATGAGATGTTTTTAATCATAAGTCTTGATATTTTCCAATTATCATTATATACTCGAATCAGGAGCCCCTTGACTACGCAGTTAGTTCCTATGAGTTACATTGGACCCGTGCGAGGTGTTTGTACCTCTTACGGGGTCGTTTGTTGGTTGTTTTGGGTTTTCCTCCTCTATAGGATTTTTCGAAGCCTAAGTTTAGATAATTGAAAATTTTCATCATATTTTCAAACTTCGAGTCCCGTGGCTACGCAATACAATGGTGCAGTGCGAGGTGTTCGTGCCTTTTACGGAGCCATTTGAGGGTTGTTTTAAGTTTTCTCCCTTTAACGGAATGCATTTAATTCTTTGTTTTGAGATACAAAAATTATGATTATATTATCAAATCAAAAGTCTCGTGACTACATGGTCAGTTCCAAGTAGTTACGTTAGTCTCATGCGAGGTAAGAGGTCTTTTTGCATTTTACATGGCCATTTAGGGCCAATTTTTAGTTTTCACCATTTGACGACATATCTTTTAGATTAAGTCTTCATATTTGAAAATTATCATCATATTTTTAAACCAGGAGTTCCACGACTATGCGATCAGTTTGTACAAGTTAAATTATACCTGTGCGATGTGTTCGTGCCTAGTACGGGGCCTTTTGGGAGCTATTTTGGGTTTTTGCGCTCTAATGACATATTTGGAACCACGGGTCAAGATATTTACAAATTATCATCATATTATCAAAATAGGAATCCCATGACTACGTGATTAGTTCATGCGAGTTACATTGATCCCATGCGAGGTTTCTGTGTATCTTATAGGGCCATTTGGGGGTTATTTTTGGTTTTCACCTTTAACGACATGTTTTTAAGCATACGTCTTAAGTTTATAAAATTGCCATCCTATTCTCTTCCAGGAGACCTTTGACTACGTGATCAATTTTTACGTGTTACATTGGTCTCATGTGAGGTGTTCATGCATAAGTCTTAAAATTTGTAAATTGCCATCATATTCTCAAATCGGGCCTGACAATGAGGTGAGTGCTTATGAGTTACATTGATCCCGTGCAAGGTGTCCGTGCCTCTTACGGGGACACTTGGGCACCCTTTTGGGTTTTCAATTTTCAATTTCATGTTTTTAAGCATAAGTATAAATACTTGGAAATTATCATCATACTCTCAAACTAGGAGTCCTATGGATACGGGGTCAGCTCCTGTGAGTAACATTGGTCCCGTGTGAGGTATTTGTCCCTCTCATTGGGTCATTTAGGGGAAGCATTTGGTTTTTTCCCTTTAATGACATGTTGTTAACCCCAAGTCTAGATATTTTAAAATTATTATCATATTCTCAAATTGGGAGTCCTGTGACTACGTGACCAATTCCTACGAATTACATTGGTCCTATGCAAGGTGTTTATGCCCCTTACGAGACTATTTAGGCGCAGTTTTAGTTTTTCATACTTTAATGGCATATGTTTAAGCCTAATTATAGAGATTTCCAAATCATCTTCACATTCTCAATCGAAGAGTCTCGTGACTATGCGATCAGTTACTACATGTCACATTAGTCTCGTGTGAGGTATTCATGCCTCTTACAGGTTATTTGGTGGCTGTTTTTAGGTTTTATTCCTTTGACGACGTGTTTTTAATCCTAATTCTTGATATTTTCAAATTATTATCATATTCTCAAACTGGGAGTCTCATGACTACGTGGTTAGTTCGTACGAGTTACATAAGTCATGTGCGAGGTGTTCGTGCCTCTTACAGTATCGTTTGCGGGTTATTTTGGGTTTTTTCCCTTTAATGATATCTTTGTAAGACTAAGTTTAGATATTTGTAAATATTTGTCATATTTTCAGACCAAGAGTCACATGACTATGCGCTCAATTTCAAAGAATTACATTAGTCCCGTGCAAGGTGTTTGTGCCGCTTACAGAGCTGTTTGGAGGTTGTCATGGATTTTTTTCCTTTTAATGACATTATTTGAATCGATGGTCTGGATTTTTGAAATTTATCGTCATATTTTCAAAATGGGAGTCACATTATCATCATTATTATCCCAAACCACGAGTCCCCTGATTACATGGTCAGTTTTTATGAGTTACATTGGCCCCATGCGAGGTGTTCTACTTCTTACGAGGCTGTTTGGGAGCTTTTTTGGGTTTTTTTCCCTTAAATGATAATTTTTTAATCCCAATTCTTGATATTGGAAAATTATCACTATATTCTCAAATCGAGTGTCTGTGACTACACATTCAGTTCATATAAGTTACATTGGTCCCTTGTAAGCTGTTCATGACTCTTATGGGGCCGTTACGAGGATGTTCTGAGTTTTCTCCCTTTAACAACATGTTTTCAAGCCTATGTTTTGAAATTTAGAAATTATACTCAAACTTGGAGTCCCGTGCCTATGCGGTCAGTTCCAATCAGTTACATTAGTCCCGTGCGAGTTGTTCGTGCCTCTTATGGGGCCATTTTGGGACTTTTTTGAGTTTTCGCCCTTTAATGACATGTTTTTAAGAACAATTCTTTAGGTTTACAAATTATCGTCACATTCTCAATTTGGGAGTCCCGTGACTACGAGGTCCGTTCCAGCGAGTTGCTTTGGTCTCGTGTGAGGTGTTCAAGCCTATTACAGGGGTATTTGGGGGCTATTTTTATTTTCTCCCTTTAATGACATGTTTTTAAGCCTAAGTATAGATATTTATAAATTATCGTCATATTCTCAAATCGCAAGTCCCCTGACTACGTGGTCAGTTCCAAAGAGTTACATTGGTCTCGTACGAGGTGTTTATGCCTCTTTCAGGGCCGCTCGATGGCTATTTTGGGTTTTCGTCCTCTAGTGGCATATTTTTAAACCTAAGTCTTAATATTTGAATATTTTCATCATATTATCAAACTTGGAGTTCCGTGAATATGTGGTGATTCCTACGAGTTACATTGCTCCCGTGCGAGGTGTTTCTGCTTCTAACGGGTCCATTTGGTGGTTGTTTCAATTTTTCCCTTTAATGGCAATGATTTTAGGCCTAAGTCTAGATATTGGAATATTTTTGTCAAATTCTCAAACTAGGAGTCTTGTGTATATGTGGTCAGTTCCTACGACATGCATTGGTCCCATGTGAGGTGTTCATGCCTCTAAATGGGCCATTTGGGGGTTGTTTTGGATTTTTGTCCTCTAACGACATACTTTTAACCTTATATCTAGATATTTCTAAATTATCATCATATCCTCAAACCGGGAGTCCTGTGACTACACGATCTCTTCCTACGAGTAACATTGGACCGATGCGAGGTGTTCATGCTTCTTATGAGGTCGTTTGCTAGCTTTTTTGGGGTTTTCTCATTTTAAGGGCTTGTTTATATATATATATATATATATATATATATATATATGTATATATATATGCGTGTGTGTGTGTGTGTCAATAATTGTCATATCCTCAAATCGGTTGTCCCGTGATTAAACGGCCAGTTCCTATGAGTAATATTGGTCCTGTGTGAGGTGTTCGTGCCTCTTGTGAGACCTATCATCATATTCTGAAATCGAGAGCCTCGTGACTATGCGATCAGTTCTTATGAGTTACAATGGTCCCGTCGAAGGTGTTTGTGACACCCCGCTCAATTAAATATTGGATGATCAATCCTTTATTAAATCAAAACAGGAATTTTATATGGTTCATTTTGGGCATCAATATCGAAAACTTTTTAAGTTACTAACCACCTATGTTAAATTATGTGTGTGTCAAATTTTATCTTTCATTAATAATTACATTTGGACATTAAACATGATAACCAAATCACCCATACAATAATAATAACACGAATCCATCACAAGATAAATAATACTGAGTAAACCATCAGTTCACAATACAAAAGTCCAACAAAACATCCAATTAAAATAAAAATGAATCCAAAATACATTATCTAATAAAAATGAATAAATGAACTAATTGAAGGTGAAACATGCCAAAATGGAATAACTGAAACTACATCGTACTCTACGAATAAAGTGAATTAAGCGGCTATTCCAAATCCTGCAAGCATCCATAAGTGTCGTAGTTACGCATCCTTGGAACAATTTCTTGAGATTGGCGTCCCTGCGGCTGGACACCTAAAAGGTTTTGAAAATATTTTGCAAATGGGTGAGAGCCTAAGAAATTTTTTGAAAATATTTAGCATGTATTTATCACAGTTTAAAATCAATTATTGATTACATATGTTTGTTCGACGTACATTCCCCTGAGTTCATCACCTATCAACTAATGTGCATGCCTAACGTCATCTACCTAGCTAGGCTACCCAACCCAACCAGGTCTCATCAATAACTATTTAACCACTATCTGGTTTGGCTCCCCCGTAAAGCCCACACATTATTCTATAGTGTCCCAATATTTACTCATTAGTCCTTAGTTAAATATCTCTTTAACTTCAGCGTACCTCCCATAATGTACGATATAATAACACTAATAATTAACGTTCCCTATCAAACCGAAATTAACATCTCACGTATGTTATCATTAGACCATCATCAACATTATACGTATGTTATCAATAAAACCTTTCTTTAAGTTTCTCTACTTAAATCATTTTTAGATATACACTATTTATCCTTTTTATATTACACACAAGTAGGATAAATCACCCAAGTATATATATATATATATATACACACACACACACACACACACACACACTAGCCTATGCCCGTGCCTGAAGGCACAACAAATATTTTCCAAAGTACGTAATCACGAAATGACAAAAAAAAATCCAATTTAGGTAATTGCAAAACGGTAAAAATTTCCAAGGTGCATAATTACAAAACGGAAAAAAATTCTTTCCCCCACAAAATAGTGTAATTTAAAAAAATAGTAGTCATAATCTCCTATTATTATAGGACTATGCGCCATGCTTAATAAATAACAAATTTTCCAACAACATTCAAAACTATACATCATTGATAGGACCAAACGTCGCATTTAGTTCACAACAGGTAAACATTTTTTTAGAGATAATTATATGATGTCATGTGACAAGGTGTTAGTCATGTCATGTTGTACTCGTTCTAGAAGGCACACCAATAGTTTTGAAAAATATAAAGTTGTGTATAATGTAAATTATAAATATTTTATATATAAGTGCAAACAATTTAGAAAATTTAGGCATCAGTCCAACTGGAACGTTCTATGACAATAATGAACCATGTAATCTTATGTACATGGGTATACTTAAGTGATGAGAATAATTTGTATCAATTGATTTATAGGTGGACATGTAGAAATATAAAAATTCACAATAGTCACTTGAGTAGGCAGTATAAAGGCAAAATATATGTCTAATATTTAAGTAGAAAAAATTTAAATTTATTTGTGAAACTCGTGTTTATGAACCACATTATAAAACATATCTTCAAATAATTTAAAAATAAAACACACCACCATAATCAAAATGAAATCATATATAAAATTCAATGTGGATGATACAAATTACATAAGCCCGGTGGATACCGGTAATGTATGACATTAGTGCTGATGTTAGTCATTCACTATGTGGTTGAGCAAGACTCTCGAACGTGACCCGTTTATTAATCGTGATAAAACATAAATCTCGAACACGACATATTTAACAAATGGGTTACAAGACACGAACCACATAACTGTTTAATAAATGGGTCGTGTTCAACTCGAAAACCTAACATGACCCGCATAACCCATTTAATAAAAGGGTCATGTTCAACTCGAAATCCTGACACGACACACATAACCCTTTTATTAAACAGGTCATGTTAAAATCTAAAACACGACATAACAAGCATAATCAAACTAATAAACATGTTTTTTTCAACCCATTAACATGATATTAATAACATATGTTTAATATTTTATAAAATAGTTCCTTAGTCATTATTAACCACTAAACTATTTATCAAACATAAGTTCTTAACATAACATAAGTAACATACTAATTTTGATCAAATCCATAAACAAGTACAAAACTTAATCTTCAAGACTTCAAATCCATACAACATTGAAAGTGAAATCACACAATCCAAATCCAAAATATAAATAATTAAACTACAAAGATCTAAACTTAATCTTCAATCTACGCCAAAAAGGAACCCTTCAACTCATATACCTGCAAAAAAAGTAAGCATCCATTAGAAATGATTTAGATGAATATATGTTAAAATGCTATAACTTTAAAAAAGAAAAATCATACTTTTTTTCATGAAAAATATGAGTGAAAACAGATTTTTTTTCTTTCAAAAAAAGTATGCATCAATTTTTTTCATCATAACATCACAAAACTGTTGAATAAAACAAATCCACAAAAATATTTAATAATCCACAAAACTATTTAATGATGATACAAAAAAAATATAAGATTGAAAGAACGAACAATTTGTCTCATATAAAGTCAATAATTTAAGACCCCATTTGTCTCATATAAAGTCACATGTATAAGTCAACAATTTGTAAATTTATAATCTAAGTACTATGTACCGTGTTATGTGCAGCTCAGTGTTTAATGAGTTTGAGTAGAAGAGATCAATGGTTAAAAATTCACCTAACACAACTTTGTGTTGTGTAAAATCCGGACCTACTTGGTTTAAATCCACAACTTAGTGATGTGTGATGTGCATCTCAGTGTGTGTGTGTGTGTGTGTTGTTCTCTGCATGTGTGTGACGTGTGTGTGTGTGTGTGTGTGTTGTGATGTGCATGTGTGTGTGTGGATAAGAAAAGAGAGAAAAGAGAAAAGAGAGAAGGGAGACTGACATGCCACCTACATGTTGAAGGAAGGAAGAGATAAGGGAGATATTTGTGCACCGGCGTGAGAGAGAGAAGAGTGTTAGGTTAGGTTTTTTTATGGACGCAACATTCTTTTTGATTAAATGAGTTAGGTTGGGTTTTTATTGACTTTTTTTTTTAATTTTTTGCTTTTATTTGACCGTTAGTTTAAAAACTCGACAGTTTAAAATTAATCGTGTCTAAATGGATTTACTAGGTTTTGACCCCAAATGAACCCGAAATATAATCGTGTCAATTATGGGTTATACGGGTTGACCCGAAACACGACCTATTAATAAATGGGTTCTACGGGTCTGATCCGATTTCAACCCGGACCTGTTTAGACATGACTTGACTCATAAAAATCGTGTCGAGTCCAAGTCGGGTTTTGGGTCATGTACAAAATTGCGAAGTCTAAGGATAGATAGACTAATTACAAATTACAATCATTTCAGTTCACTGTCACCACCAAAAAACAAAATAACAAACATTTGAACTAAGCCATATGACATACATTAAACTTAATAAAAATCGAAGAACACTTAATAAATAACATTTATTCAATCAAATAAATGTTTGAATGTTTGATTTGCTTATTGAGATCAATTGTCATTTTGATCAGATGTATGCTAACACTCCTTGTAGATCTTGTAGATTAATGATGCATCCATGTGCTATTTCTCTGTGGCTACTGCTTACCTTCTACTACTTGGCAGTATGCGAACTCTCCTTATCCCTAGATGTTGGATGCAAATAATTATGCATATCTCTCATATAACCTGCTCAGACGTAACAGAGAACCAAATAAAAGTTTACGCATAATGATGTATAAATAATGCATAATGATGTACCAATAACAAAGCACCAAATAAAAAATTCTCAAAAGATGTACACCTTCCATCTATTGTGCAAGTTCACAATTTGCGTCAGCATCTCTTTGGTCACTAAATTTGGAAATTCTGTAATGAGTATTTACAAATCGCAAGTTCCCCCAAATAGTTCTCCTACCATGAGGTATACTCGTGCATCGCTCGATCCACGTAAATCTTTCAAGAGTCTTGCCACTACTAATGCAGAATGTGAGAATTTTCTTGAAATCATGTGTTGAACATAGCTCATATTAAATATTTGGGTGAGGTATTCATGGTCTTATGTTTTGGGAAATAAATTCTCCTATAAGGTATACCATGGTCTAATGTTGTTGTCCCTAACAGATATAAAATATATAGAACCAAGACATATATTCTATCTTGGATCAGGGCTGTTATTGCATCGCTTCTATGCAGCTTGAAATCAAGCTTGCTAATGGAACTCTATTGATTAATAACTAAACTCATTTGAATGGGAAATGGATGGATTGGTACTCTAATTTAGAGATATATTACATATTTCAAGTTACATATATCAAGATTTCAAGTTACGTTTCCATATTTTAGTTACATTATCACTATAATTGATAATGATTTTTGGAGCTTGAAATTCTTGGCCCATAATAAGAATTTAGAGAGTACACAAATGACTCAAATTAGTAAAATATACGGTATGCCTTGTACTTTAATGGGAAATTAAAATAAAATTGGCCCATCATAAGAATTTAGAGAGTAATTGGTGAGTTCACAGAGCAATTTGTCAACTAATGTTTGCGTATCTTTCAGTTGTCCTAGTCACAAGTTCTAAAAATTGGTAAAGTACGTGCTATTGTCTTCCAACTATTGTACATTGCCTGCATGGGATCATATCAATGGGTCACTACACTTGGGAGGATGACAACAAACCAAGAGTAATCAAATACATCCACTGAAATAGAGATTCAAAGAACAGAAAATCTATTTAGTAACTTTATTAATGTTCACATCACATTAAGACAAAGATTTATCAAAGAATAATAAAACTGGATTTCAATTTATATTATCACTATGCTTCATAATTATTTTTGGAGCTTGAAATCTTGATAGTGTCCAATAAATGTAACTTGAAATTAGGGCGAGACTGACATAACATTGTTACCAGCATTATACTGTTCAACATTGAACTATAATACAAAAATGCCTCAAGTCTTAATAGCAAGTACATTAACTGCCATGATCCTAGTCACAAAGTTCTAAAAAATGGAAAAGTACCTGCTATTGTCTTCCAACTGTTGTACGTTGACTATATGGGATCATACCAATGGGTCGCCACACTTGGGAGGATGACAACAAACCAAGAGTAATCAAATACATCAACTAAAATGGAGATTAAAAGAATAGTAAATCTATTTAGTAACTTTATAAATTTTCACATGACATTAGGACAAAGCGTTATCAAAGAATAGTAAATCCACATTTTATCCAAATTTCAAGGAATAGACAAAGATTCGATGACTGTATTAGTGGCACGAAACACACTAACAAAATTGAATAAATCAAAGAAGTAGTAATCCCCCAAGCATAAAAACACACGAGTAAAATTTAAAGGGTAATAGTTCACTACCTAATTATTAGACCCCTCGATTGTTGGTTGAACTGAGTTTCAACATCAGTTATCGAGCTTCATCAATAGCAACACTCACATCATGCAACTCCACCTAGAACATCTACTTCCACTTATGAACATCAAATTAATTGGCATGTATAGAACTGTTTGTTAGAATCCCGACTTCCATTTGCTTGTATAAAACTGACAGAGCATAATTTCCTGGTATTTCACAATGTAAATAACTACACACGGGCATGTGTAAGGTTATAGCTTGATTGGCATGTAAGTAGGCCTTTATATGGAATAATGTGGTGTGAAAATACTCCAAAACAGATATCAAATTTATTATACGACTATTTACTAAATATGGCCTATGCAAAAATAATGTGGATTTATTAAACAACGTCAAGGCCAGCTTATTTGAAATTACATAGCCTCGTAGTGCCAATCAACTAAGTATTCGTGTAATGATGAGGCCTACAAAAAAGAGAACCAACTTCTCCAAACATGTCCCTCGATTGTAAGGTCACAATAACAACTTTTTCTATAACTCACAATCAATTTTTTCCATCTCCCCAGATACAATGATGTAAACATTGTCTCATGATGCATTCCATGCGAAGATACCAATTATTACATCAAACAGAATCATAATAATTTTTTTTTTGAATCAATCATCAATAACTCGAATGACCAATAATGCTAATGGTGGAAAGAAAATAAAAGCTTGCATAAATTAGTACTGATGTGAATAGAAAAACACCAATAATACATAAAATTTTAAAGGACATGCATGTTACAATAAAAAGAGAATTTCACTTCTAGTTCATGCCCATTTATGCAACCTATTGATCTTACAAAGTTTTCACATAATCATTTGAAGAGACTCTACTCCAAATAGTCCACTTAATTTGATGTAGATTTTAGTACTTTGAACTTAAGATACTAATGTGATAAAAGTACTAAAGTTGCCAATATAGGGTCAATAAAGTTATCAAATAAAGAAAAAACTAATGAAACATAAATCTCACCTAAAGATACGAAGAACAGTTTTCAAAACATTGAATAACACCTTGTTTGCTAAAGATAAAATGACATTATTAGTTGACCCAAAGTTTGATATTACACAATGAAAAGTTGGCCTTGGCAACACTATTAACCTCTTTGAGATTATGTTGTGGAAGTGTGATGGTAGTGAAAGTTGAAATGGGAGTATGTGCTTGTTGGAGGTCACTCAACGGGTCCAAAACATATTCCATTAAATATACTCCTATGAACTCCACTTGTTTGTACATGAAGTCTTCAATAATTAATACACAACATGAATGAAAAAAATAAGACCACAGTAAATACATGTCTACATATTGATATTTATAAGACCAAAGTAAATAACTAATCTATAATAAAAGTAAATCTCTTTAAGAAAAACAGAGCACTGGGATAGAATCACATGAAATCATCATAAAAAAAGACAACCATTTAAAACTCCCAACCAAAGCATACCTAACATAAACATCATAAAAATGAAAATAGAATTGGAGAACAAATAAAGAGAACAGTACTGGAGTGCATTACCACTTGTTTCCACAACAAATAAAAGCAAAAATTTGAACATTCATTGAATAATTTGGTCAAACACCTACCACACGGTTATAAAAAACTATTTAGTAAAGAACAATAAAGGAAGTGAAATAAAAAAAAGCATGTGATAAATCCAATAAATTGGCCCACATATCTTCAAACCTATTCAACAATTGTTCTTCCATTAATTTTGCTTCATGATGAACTCTCTGCGCTTCTCCTATATCAGATCCTCAAAGCATTAAATAACAAAAGAGAAATGAAAAATGGATTAACTAAGTACTTCAACCCATGCCTTGAATTAGTTTCATCCAACGCAAATAGAATACCTGAAAAATGGAAGTTTCCTTAAACATCTTAAATATAGAGAAAATCAACAGAGTCATAAAAATTGTAAAGATGATACAATACAATACAACTCCTAGAAAACATAGATACAATATAATTCTAATTGTGAACGCACCAACATCACATCCAATAGAAGTCTTGGATGGACTCGAGTGTGTTGCATATTTCAAACCTGCAAAACACTAACAATCCAAAATAATAAAATATGGAAAACACCAATAATCAAACAAAAAACATGTGTTTTTGGTTCCTTGTAATCTCTGAGAAAACATTATATGAGAGAAAAAGGAGGGGGATAATACTGGCATACACATAAATAAATTCCTAAATAAAAATCGTGGATTTAATTTCTAATAATGGTATAACTATAAGCTTCTCAATATCAAGAACAAAATGGTATAACTCATTAGGTGAATGAGAGAAAGTAAGGAGTTGAAAACTAATAAGATCTAGAACATATTCGTAACTATGTGGATCCCCAATTCAAAAGTTCAAAAAACCCAGAAAATCCCCAATTGGAAATTTAAAAAAAAAACAAAAAAATATTCAATTCAAAATTTCAAAAAATCCAAAAAAATCTAAACTTTGAAACAAACGGTTCAAAGTCGTCTGGTACATGTAGATAAAAAACTTAAAATGAATCGAAATAGCCTAGAAAATCTCAATCGAAGAAAGAGGGAAGAAATCATACCTGAGTAGGTTGATTAGGTCTCGATCTGCAAAAAAAAAAAACAAAAAAAAACACATTAATAGATCTTCAAAACAAAACCTGAAAAAATGATGTACCTCATCGAGAAGAGAACAAGTGGGGAGAGGAGAGAGAGCGGCGAGAGCAAGAGCTGGGGGAGAGAGAGAGTGACGAGGGTTGTATGGAGGAGGGGGAGGTTGATTCAAGAGAGTAGGGTTTGGAAGGAGATTTTTTAGATTGATAGAGATAGAGGTTAAGTGTAGTCGGATAATGTCAGATAGGTTCGAACGTGTTAATTTCCAATTTTATTCATGTATTTGAATTTTGGGTAAAAGTAGGAAAGTAAATGAAGGGTTAAAAAAGAGGTGGGACTCAAATATGCAAGGGGAAAAAATGGTAAGAGGGATATTTTAATCTCAACCATTGGATCGTTACCTTGTTGGCTTCGATCTGATCCGTAAAGTGACCTCCCATCTTATGAATAGTGAAAACACCATTGTAACTTATATATATATATATATATAATAAAGCAGGAGGGTGTTTTGCCACATCATACAAGTTTTGTCACATTATATAGCCACGTTATACAACTTTTGCCCTCCTCCTTTATTATTGCCACATCATATAAATTTATACACAAAATCTATATACACAACTTTTGTATCTATCTATTGTATAAACTAATCGACGACTGAGATTGAATCTAATGTCTCACATGAAGCCACATGGCTGAGATTTGATTAAAAAAAAATCTATTGGTGGGTGGCGTATGAATCTAAAGATTACCTCGAGCCTCTCAAATGTAGAGGCAGCGCAAGACTCGAGAAAACACAACTTTTCTCTTTCTCCCTCTGTCATCTCAGTTCTTCTCTATCACCTTTTTCAAAACATCCAAAGCCTTTCAAAACGTCCAAAGCCGTACACTCAGACTCTCTCTAGCTTCGGTAAGTACTATCTTCACCATCTTCAAGCCTCTTCCCATGTATGATTGTAAAATAAACCTTTTCTCCTTTTTCTTTTGTAGATGTAGATTGGTTGATTCTCAAATCAGTTACCTATGCCCCTCTCTCAAATTATTTTTTTCCCCATTTCCATGTATGTTATCTCATATCAGTTACCTCCGCCCCCCCTTTTTCCCCATCTGTCAACATACTACATTAACAACTTCCTATTTAGCTGTTAAATCACAGGCTGGCTTGCAATAAAAGATGTTGATCTGACATACATGAAGATGTCAGGAGAATAAAAGAACTTGGGTTCCTCTGGCTTTTATGCACTCCTCTGATTGGGACAAAAAATAACTGTAGTTCCTATGATTTTTTTTATCAGGCCGATGGTCTTTAGGGCGTGCCTATGCCATTTGCTTTAATGTAGAGTGTATGAGTTACGAGGTTTTCGAAAATGGTTTTTTCATATATTTATTTACTTTCGGGTTCTGGGTTTTTGACAAATAAATACGGGTTTGGGTTATATAACCTTGCGGTCAGTTTTTTTTCCTTGAATTTCATTTAGGCTGACAAATTTTCTTTGATATTTTTACAGATTCAATCCTTAAACAGGTATTTGGTTTTTCTCTAAATTTTGATTTTGGGCCTCTTTTTTTTACATATCTAACCATGATAAACACACACATACACACACACACACAAACTCGGATAAATGAGCATATATAGGTTATGAGTATCCTTTGGCATGGTTTATTTCCTGCCCTTATGATTTCTTTGATTTTTGAAACTCTAATATGGTTTTGCAGATCTCATTACATCAGGTGCACTCACTTTAAACATATTACTCTTCTTTTTCTTTTTTTCTTTTATGGTTCAAATCATATTACTCTATTTTTAACCCAAGGCTTCCGAATCTTGGATTTGTATCCCTTATAATGATTTCACAATCAAAATTTTGGAGATATATGAAGGTAATCTTGACTGTTGTCCCTGGTTAATTTCAATTTCTAATACCCGAGATTGTGAATACCATCTTTTGCATTCTTTGTTCAACGATGCTAATACCATCTTTTGCATTCTTTGTTCAGCGTTGTGTCCGAGGTTGGGTGGCACATTTTTGATTGAATCGGGATCCTGTTACTCACATCTTCCAAAATTTTCTCTCTTTTTATTCTTTTATCATTTTTAGTTTTGACCATGTCCGAGGTTGGATTTATATATTTTGTTTTGGTTATGTTCATCTAACTGATTCTTGATTTTTTCATGGTTTGATGGGGCGACACTGGGCTGTCGGAGGTGGTAAGGTGTTGGTAGCAGCAGGTGGAGCTGTGTTGTCCTCTAAACAATTGTATTTTGTTATTTTTTTATCCATTTTGTATTATTTTAATTAATATTTCATAATTTTATTATTCAATGTTTGTTCATTTTTCAGCTACTTTTCGGGAGGTGATTTTCAAATTATTTCTGATTTCAAATTATCTTTTCAACTTCATAATACAATTACAATGTTACAGTGTGACATACTTGCTTAATGTTTGCATTTGCTTTTGTTATTATCCTGACAATTTTTTTTAGAACTTATGTTACTACTCTATATATGTGGGTTTTGATAGATGGACATGTGTGTTTCTGCATTGAAAGCATTCATTTTATTTTTATTTTCTAACAAAAAATGAACCCGGCCACGATAACACCAGACAACACAACTTGATTTTTTTTTACCAATCATGAACACTATCCAAGTAAAAGCATCACAACACAATGTTTTCTTTAAACAAAAGACGATTCTGATCAAAATAAAAATGACAACATGAAATATTATTTGAAGTTCAATGTTCTTTACTTTTTTTGACGTGCTAATGATTTATTAATATCTTGATTTTCATAGTAGTTTGCTAGAAATGATATTACTTGATTTTTGAAATTCTTAAAAGGGTTTGAATGATATTCTTTAAACTTTTTAAAGTTGGTTATGTAATGTTTGAAATAATTTCTTTTAAATTTCTTCATCTGTCCTTTTTAAAGTTGGTTCAGTATTAAGATATGTCATTGTCGATAGATAGATGTCTTAGTTTAATCAAGGTGGAACTAACAAAATTTTTAAGCATATATTTTAAAATTTTTAAACATATAAATTAAAAGTTTTTAAATTTCGTAGTCATTGAAGTTTTAAAATTTCGGAGTCATTGACTTCACTTTATACAATTTTCTTTGTTTTTCTCTTTGAATTTTTTATTCGTAGTCATTGTTTCAAATTCAATGTTTTTTTATTAGTTTTTAATTTATGACACAGTACAAAATATTTATTCTTAACTAAAAATGAATTGAATCCAAATAAAAGGGGCATAATACAAAATATTTTTTTACCTAAAAACGAATCTGATCAAAATAAACATGGCGCAATACGACATGAAATAATCTTTTTTTATCAATCACGAGTACTACTCAACTGAAAGTATCACAACTACAATGTTTTTTTTACAAAAAAAAAGATTAAAATAAACACGATATGAATGTGACAACCCGCACTCCGAAATAAAGGGTGGCCAGCCCGATACTCAGACATATACGGTAATCATGGACGAAAATCATTCTCAGCACTACAAATATAGTAAGAGTAACCGAGAAAACCACCCAATAGTTCAGAGAACGGGTTGCCAAAACAATTCATGCAGATTAAAAGTTAATAAGAACAATTTAAACAACCCATTTTAGAACAATAGTGGAATTCCAAGAAACACAATTAATATACGACTAAAACCACTATACACGAAAAGGGGAACCGAATATGCTGTCGGTTCACAGCTACACAAGAGTAATCACAACAGTTAAATATTATGCTTTACAATCATTATACAGTTACAGGTTTGGGCCACTCGCCCGAGTAATAGACCCAATCATAACTAGATGTCAAAAGATGGACGGCGTCTAACAGAACATCCTGTAATATCCGCAATTTCATACAGCTCCTTAAAAGCCAAAAGAGTAGGAATGTTAACACGGGCGTCCTTGCGGAGGAGCACCTGAGCGGATACAATAACAAGCACAGCATAGAAGAAGATGAACGGGTCAGGACCCGGTTTATATATAGTTCCCAGATGAACAAAAAGCATGCTAGATATGAATAGATAAATCAAGGAAATGAAGAGAACAAGAATCTAACAACCTAGCATGAAAGATACAATTACAAGTGAAAAGACATGACTAAGTAAGCTATGCAAGAGAATGAAATGATACTAAAATAAATTAAATTAAATGCTTCCACACTCTAATTTCCACTTTATACCAGATAAATTTCCTTAACAGGATTTCCATATTATTTTCTTCTCATTTCATTTCAAATTCCCATTCCTTAACAGGAATGTAATTAATATAATACTATTAGCGGAAATTATACATCCCTCAAGTCCCACTTGAGTTTAGAAAAGTTACATTCTTATGCATATAACGATTCTAAGACCGCCCCTCCGAGTTTCCCCACTGGGCGCGCCCCTAAATGACTATCATCTTCCAGGGGCCCATCAAACAAGGAAGCCTGGGTACCTAACGCACGTCGCGAAGTGGCCATATGCCTGCGAGTGAGTCATAACCACACCCGGAATTACTTCACTAGCGCAGAAAAAAATACATATAATAAACCCGCATATGGCCGAGGACTATAGTCTCCCTGCATTCACTAGTCAAGGAACATCACCTCATGCGCGAGCTTCCCTTATGATAGCATTTAGAGAGGTGTGTTTAAGTAAATTAGCATTTACTATAAAAACCATTTTTCCTTTTCATTACATTAATATGCTCCATTTATTTGAAACTACAATTAGGATATACCACTCTTCATCCTAGGTTATGCCTCGAATAAAATTCCAAGGGATCATATTACGCTCCCGAGCTTAAGGTCTCATATGCCTCATTTCAAGCCCCTAAAGTCTCCAAGTATGGGTCTTCAATTCCCATCCAATTTATTTGGATGCACCTAGAGAAGTGATGCCTTAACATCACTTAGGACAACCGCTCCCCCGGACTTAACCCCAAGTGAAACCCATTCAACACTAGGGTGACAACCAACTCAACTAGGACTCTGAAAGCCAAGGTTTACTTCATTCAAGAAGAGTCCTAAGTTCCTGGGGAAAGAAAAGGATTGAAAACAAAAGTGGGAAATTTTGGGAAAGAAAACAGGGGACCGGTCGACCGGTCCCAAGACCGCGGTCGACCGCGTCTCAAAATTTAACTTTTGAAAGAAAGCAGAAAGTTCATTTCGGATGGACCAGTCGACCGGTAGAAAACCGCGGCCGACCGCTCCCTAAATTTCAAGCCTGGAAGGAAAGCAGTGAGCCCTCTTCCGAAGGCCCGGTCGACCGGTCTGAGAGGCGCGGTCGACCGGCCGTAGCAGACCTAGACCTTTCTCTCCTATTTTCCTTCTAAACCCATAATCAACAATCCACACAAAATCCATGACTACCCCAAAATCTTTCAACTACATTTAATGATACTAAAAGATCATAAATGCTCCCAACAACATTTTCTACTTTAATCAACCAACCAATTCTTTCAAAGATGTGGGTAACCAATAAATCCAACCAAAACCACAATTATAATACCACAAAACTATACATAACTACCCATACTAATTATTCATCTTAAACTATACATTAGCAAGTAGAAAACTTGCCTTGGGGCTTCAAATTCAGTCTTGATTTAAGAAGGAAGCAAGATCAAACCACCAATCTTCAAGATTTCTCTCTATCTCTCCAATCTTCCACTCTCTCTCTCACTCTAGGGCTAAAACACTTAGGGCAAATAAGAGGAAATGAAAGAATTGGGGGAAGACTAAACGTGGCTTAGGTTAAAAGGTCTCTCACCTTAAGTGTTAATACCACAATAGTTAATTTCTAATACGCAATATGCCCAAAACCAGTCAAAAGTGCCCAAAATCTCAAAATACAATATGGCACACATTTTGACTGTCTCACACCTCCCGGAACTAACTACACCCTCCAGTTTATCATATGGAGATTTTATAAGCCATTTTAAGTTCGGGTTCCATTTTAATTCAAATTGCCATTGTGATTAACATGACAAAATAGAACACCACATGTTAAATAATTACTTACCCACTTCCAGCATTATATATGCAACTACTCAACATAGCAAATAAATATAAAATGGGCTCCCAAAGGCGAGGGTTGTTACAATGAATTGTTATTGTTTTCTTATCTCGATCATGACAAAGTAAAAGTAACATAACACTATTTTTTTTAACCAAAAACGAACTTGACTAAAATAAACATGGCACGACATGAAAATTTATTACCACTCACTCACGAACACTATTCAAGGAAAAGCAGTACAACACAAAATATATAATTTTAAGATGAAGACGAATCTGACCAAAAAAAAATTACACGGGGGTTTAGACAGAGGACATTGACTGAATATAAGTTTGAATAGTCGGTGATGAAGTCCAAGATTTCAATTATTTTCTTGTATTGTTTTTTATTATTATTTAAAGGAAGTGTTAATAAAATCATGTCTTTGTTAAAGTGCAAAATACCATACCAAAAGTGTGTACTCGGAATTCAAATCTCTTTATAAAATTTAGTTCAGTAAAGTTTAATATATTATCAGAATACAAGGGAAACTCCCAATGTTAGTAAAGTTTATAAAATTTGTTTCAATAAAATTTGAATTGTTATAATAAAAAAAAATACTAATTGTAAATCTAAACTAGATTTATTTAAACACAAATGCATCGTATTAAAAATAAAAGCCACGCCACAAGCAACGGAACAATATGCTACCCCTACCATCACCATGGGATACAGCTAGCCATGACGAACAAATTGGCGACACGTTTAGAGTACAAATATCACGGAAACAAATTCATCATCGTGCCATCGACACGGGTACAAAATATCACGGGAAAAATTTATTGTCGTGCCATCGGCACGGGTACACCCTAGTATATATATAGTTATAAGTTGTTGGGCTACACACACACCTAACGTATCCAAATGATCGGTCACACTATTATACACACAAGTACTACTCAACCCTAAGTTCTATGTTCTGGGGCACAAGTCTAATATCCTATAATATGCTCATCAGGATAAGACTGCCCAGAATGCAGAACCTCCCATGATAGCAGGCAACATAGATATGTTCACACACAAGGAGTGCATAATACTCACACACACAACCTATAAATATAATCCGTATAGGGACGCACACAACCCATGCACACACACACACACACACACACACAAAGTAGCGAAATGCTCGTGCCTAAAGGCATGGAAAAAAATATCCAAAGTATTAATTCGTCAATAATTTAAGTCAAAATTGTTTTTTGCAACACAAATGAGTGTAAATAATTTAGAAAATTTAGGGAGAATTTTCTCTGTTTATAGTATTATCCACCCTGTTTAAAAAATGAAAAATACTCAAAAACAATATTAATAATCCGTCATGGCCCTCGTATCAATTACACATGTGTGGTCTAATATTTCAGAGAAGGCAATTAGAAACCAAAAATAGAATATATATATATATATATATATATATATATATAAGTATGAACAATAGATTTCCAAATCAGTTACTTTGTAAATTTGGAAAAGAATAAAAACAACTCATTACATGAAATATTAAATGTGTAATCTTCAATTCAACTTCATATTTATACTACGAATTGCCTATTCTAAATATGATGGCGTAATGTGAAAGTAATCTATCATTGGTGGAATGGAAGTGTAATTTGTGGTGGTTATCTCGACATATTCTTCCCCTTAGAAACAACTGTCCCTCTAACTTACTAAGTACCCCAGTTGACTTCTCCAAACCCCCCATCCTCTCAAGGGGGCACCGCATTCTCTGTATCTTCTTTTTGGGATACCAAGGGTTGTAAGTCCTTTGGAATAGAATGATCATTCTTAGTTTCCCAAAAGGTTCGACATGCCTTTGAATTATCTTGTAGTAAGGGTAGGGTTTTTATAGGCTCCATCACTGAGCCATCAGTAAACCCAGACCCCAGGGTTGCCTTCTACACCATCATTATCATTGGAATTGGAATGTTAACTGAGACATTGAACTTTAGATGTTTTCTACTCTAGGATATTGTAATACCCTGTCTTTTTGTGGCTTTTAAATTTAATTGAGGAATTGATTTAATTTTAATCCGAAAATTTGTTTTAAATATTTACTAACGTGACGAGAGTTAGTAATTATTGGAAATTTGTTGAATATTACTTGATGAGTAAATTAATATACAAGATTGGTTTTATTCCAAATTGTCACGAGAGAATAAAATGATAATTATGGAAATTTAAGTCGGGACGCGCCTGTGTCGTGTCAGGACTAAATTATGATTATTAAAAGTGAATAAATTATAATTCACATGTATGGTCATTTCGAGTGCGCCAAAGTCTCTCGAAGGGTCGAGATGGTCAGAAAAGTGTACTCGGGGGTTTGGTTGGGGTCTCTGGGCTTTTTTAGGCGCAATTGACATCCCGAGAGGGTATTTAAGACATTTTATATTTTTGGGTAATTAAACCCATGAATTTCCTAAGGATATATCAACGTTTAGGAGTTGCCTTCTAGGGTTAGCAAACAAAAAAATCAAGAACGGACATTAGAGGAGAAGTTGGAGAGCTTTCCAACCAAGTTAAGGCCAAGGACTCACCCGTTTGCACCACCACCACCACCAAACTGTAGATCGTGCGATGCGGAATGCAACCACGCCACTTTCTTCCACAAATCAGAAACTAAATTCCCAGGAAAGTATCTATCTTTCTTTATTTTTAGTTAATGCCTCCCCCATGCTAGTTTAGGATTATCAAGATCATACTTTATGAAAGAAGTTGTAAAATTAGAGACTTTAAATCGCATGTTTAGAGAGATTTAACATATTCTGGATATACCCATCATACATAGAGGATTAACCACGAATTATTAGGAGTTTAGGAATAAAAAATCTGGGAAATAATTAGAAGAATGGATGTTTCTTTCAAAATTAGGGTTCTTGAAGGTTATGTAAATTTTACCCCATAAATCCGATATTGTTGATGAATTTATACATGTTTCACGTAGGAAATCTTATACATATGTATATAGAACTTGTAGTAATGTTATTTGAGAATCTGAGAGTTGTTAATGACGTTTTTGGAGAAATTGGAAGGTGAAACCCGTAGGCTTAATTAGTAGTTTCTAGGCAAGACCTGCTTGACCGATCGATCGACCCAAGAATATCGATCGATCGATGGTCAATCGATCGACCTCATTTATTCGATCGATCGACCCCTCCTGGAAAACTGCATATTTCTCGTCTGTTGGTTTAATCCGATTAAGATGCGTGGGAAACCTTGATTGTTGTTGTTGGAGTATAATGGGATATAAAGAGGACCAGTAGGGCCTAGGTAGACCCCGTTGAGTGAAATTGAGTGTAGGATGAGACTTTGGGTTAACGTGTAATTATTCATGTGTTTGAGAAATCGTGGGTATATTTAATTAAATGATCGAGACTCGTAAGAGGGTTAGACCAGAAGGTAAGGGAGTGTATGCCTACTGAAATTTTACTTAGGATACTTCAAGTGAGGATAAGTGTGTATGAAGTGAAATATAAATGAGAATAAGAATAGTGAGTTCATTATGCGAAATAATTGAGTAAAATGTGCTAAGAACGGATAATTATAATTATGGGCCGTGGGCGCACTTAACTTAGAAATATGAATATTTATATATATATATATGACTGTGTGATTGTGCATATATTATATATCCGTGTAAAAATTTTACCCGGGCTACTTGCTATCACGGGGGTTTCCGCACCCAGACATTCTTATCTCGATTGGACCTTTATGGGGGGATAACGACTTCTACCCTAGAAGATAGTATCCTTATTTACAAGCTATCCGAGTGATTGTCAGATGGTCTTAATAGACGTGAGGGTATGTGCTGACCTTTTAGGATTGAGAACTATGCTTCGCCTCCATTTATTTGTGTTTTATGTTAATACAGTTCGAGAGTGATTCCGAACTAGTATTTTCCTTAGTATGAGTGATACGGGGACTTGATAGCAGAGTATTCCAGCACCATAGATTTTATTTGGGGTGCCATTAGTATATATATTATATGTGAGACTATTATATATACATGTACTTACATGGGAACTTTCTACTGTGCATTTAAGTAGTCATGTAATGAATAAATGTTTAAGCTCTCTTAAGTGTTCGGGAACTTCATCACGGTACTAAATTGTTCTAAATAGTGTAAGAAATCTTGAAGAGATTAATTTTCTAAACTAAACATCATTACCCTGTTATTTCTCGAGATAAAACTTTATGGAGAATAAGTGAGATAGACTTATGAGGTTTAGTAGTACGATAGACGTGCACACTAGATAAGGGGTGAGAAATCTCAAGATAGTGTCGCATACTAGCATGGTTGTTGCGTTAGTCGGTAAGCATTTTAAATACTTGCTAAATTAAATTTTAAATTGTTTTACAATCTGGCTCTAACCCGTTTCCTGTTATCTCTTCTCTCTTGTATATATATATATATATATCTTATTATATATACGTATGTAGTCGTTCCTTGATAACTCTCCAAAACTCCATCCCTAATTTCTTACAATTTAGAGTTTTTTAAATAAAAAAATAATAAACGTGCATACTTTTCCTTCAGTTACGTTAAACACGTCTCCTTCCGGGACTAAAACAAACTCCACGTTCTCCTAACAGTTACTCTGCATGCCTCAACTATTTATCATCGTACTCTCTCCCAAAAAATAACCTGCGTTCACAATTCATAAACTTTCTCACCAAAACCCTTCACTTCCACCCCCTCCACTTCCTGCATGATGTCGTTTCTAACTGTGGTAATCTCTATCAACTATATAAGCTGCACTTACAACCCATAAACTTCCTCAGGAGGACCCATCACTCCCTCCCCCTCCACTACTTGCGAGATACCCTTCTACATTGTGAGAATTGGTTCGAAATGTCTCTATATAATTAACCGTCCGTGCCGTTTCTTAGTTGAAAAATAATATGTCAATCTCTCTCTCTCTCTCTCTCTCTCTCTAATAAACTCTTTGCGTTTTTCTTTTCTAGGTTCACTATTACAATAAGCCGTTTCTCGCTCCCCCATTATCATCTCTCTCTCATTAACCCTAATTTGGTATGTTCTTATATATATATATATATATATATATATATACACTGTTATGATGTCTCTTTTTTAAGATGTTCAATGTTTGTGTTTGTACCTGAATAGTTCTACGTGGATACATCTGGTCCACCATTCCAATTGATTCTTTACCAAGATATACACTCTCTTTTGATGCATGAGATTGTCTGGGAAAATGAAAACAACCACAAAATTGTAATCAACCATCATAAACGGGGCGAAGATCTGGACGTTTTCTTCAACCCCAGTCTTGGTGGGAAGTATTGTGGTGCACCGACAAAAAATAAACACCGAAAATCAAGAAATAAGATCTCTGATCCTTTTCTAAATTTCATAAAGGATCAAGGATCTGGTCGAAGAAGCTGGCTCGCAGTACAAATTGAAGGTGGGTCAGTTTTTGAAAGTCGCATGCAAATGTGGATTCATGCTGAATCTTTTTTTTGTTCGTTGATTGGTGAATCGAATTTTGTGTGATTTTGGGCATGGTAAATTTTTTTTTGCGAGGTCCGTCAGTTTTCCGTTAGCGAGGCGGAGGATTAAAGCCTCTTTCGAATAATACGTCATGTTCCACATATTTTTTGGTTTGGGTACAATTGGTTTTAAGAAGACAGAGCACAATTTCATTTGCACAATAAACCCGTTTGAGAACTTTTACCCTTACTAACCCATTTCTCTCTCTCTACTCCCTTTCTCTGTATCTATATTATTATAATAACAAAATTGTTTGTATGAAAACCGTTTGATATAAATATAATAAAATTATGAATAAACTCACAAGAAATATCTGTTTTTATAACAAAAGTCTTTACATAAAATTGTTTTGTTCTAAAAACAAAACAAAACTATACATAAAACTCACAAAATACCATAATAATTTTTGTACCTATATAAAAATAGCTTTAGATATAAAAATAATTTTGTTTTAATAAACACCATTTTATTACAGTTTAAATGCTGTTTGTAAAAAATATATTATACAACATAACACTTAATTTTTTTTCTCAGTTTTATAAATAGTTTTGCTATACAAATTTTTTTATAACACTATATTTGTTTTCATACAATGATAAAACAGTTTTATGTAGGAAAAGTTTTTTTTATTTTAATACAAATGGTATTTTTACCTTTTAATTGTTTTCCTTAAAAAATATATTTTATATTTATAAAATTATTTTTACAACAAAACTGTTTTAAATAAAAATTATTTATTATAAAGATAACAAAACTATACATAAAACTGACAAAAACTAACTCTTTTTTGTAAGAATGCGACGTGTATAAAATTGTTTTGTTATAAAATATTAAAACTACATATAAAACTGAAAAAAACTATAACAATATTTGTAACTATATAAAAACAATTTCAAAGAAAAAAAATGATTTTTTTAGAGTAAAACTGTTTTTTACCTTTTAACCATTTTCTTTGAAAAAAATATATTTTATAACAAAACATTTAAAAAATTATTTTCTCATTTATTTAAATGCAAATACATATCTTTCCCCGTAAATATCGCCATAACTAATGTTAATAACAGTTGTATTATAAACATTTAGTTTATTTTCACTTTTAATTATAGTTTTTTTTAATAGCAAACCATGCTTATATAAGTACTTTTGTGTAACACCCCGCTTAAAATAATAACGGGTGGCCAGCCCTATGCTATATTAAATCAGGAATTTCAGATGGTCCAGTCTCAACATCAACTGCCGGTACTATATAATATAGGACTAACTACTCGATATCATATAAGCGAGATGTTAAAAAAAATTAAAACATGCAACATAACACAACCCAGCACTATGAATAAAGGAAAGAACTATGAAAAAAAGAATCGCTAGAATAAAATGAACTAAATAACTACAACAAAATGTACAAAAGTAGACCCGAATAAGCTGTCGGGTCATAGCCAATACAATAACTGAAATGGAATAAATATAAATATCTATAAATATCCCTGGGGTACAAACCCGATATCCAATGAATCCTACCTAGACTTTTAAAAGTAGGAAGCGACTACCAGATACATCCCGCAACAGTCCGCACCTGTCACGGCTCCCAAGACTCTGGATAGAAGGTCATCCGACATCCATGCGGTAGGACACCTGTAATAATATATATATATATATATATATATACAGGCAGGAGAGAAAAGTAAACGGGTCAGAGCCCCGATTGTGAAAAATATTTAGCAAGTGTGTTAAGGTGCATAATAAATATCGGTGAACTTATTTCATAATTAAAGTGGAACCGCACTCTCGTGGAATCCCAACTCACCTTTCATCTAAAGGCGCGCACCTATTCGCGTCCTCAATTTATTAGTTAAATTACCCCCATTTATATTAGGAGAACCTAACTTATCATAGGCCTAGCCTATACCCACGAGATTTACCTTTCTATCATACCCCAAGAATCCACCCCCTTTTTCTAAACACGATTAAATATTTATTTTTAATCATATGTGCCTTATTAGGCTAAGTGGATTTCGGTTTATACTTTAACCATTTATAATTTAATAAGATACCCAATATGCAACTGCGTAGAAACATCTAATTTAAATTTCTAATTAATAAGCATGGAAAATCATTATTGACACAACTTCCCTCCAATTTCAACGATGCGTTGCGTTTCGTGCGTGGGGTGTCTCGCAAAGTGAAATCCAAACAAGGAACCACCCCGTTACACTACTCCATGTCAACGTCGATCCTGGAGATCCGTCATGCCACACATAAATATCGACATAACTTCTCTCTACTCTAAACAATGTACTACATTTCGCGCGTGGGGAGTCTCGCAAAGCGAAATCCAAACAAGGAACCGCCCCGTTACACTACTCTTTGACAATGTCGATCATAGAGGTCCATAATGCCGTGCAAACCATAACTGGTAGAACTTTTCTCAAATTTCAACACTGCACTACGTTTCATGCGTGGGGTGTCTCGCAAAGAGAAATCCAAACAAGGAACCACCCTGTTACACTACTCCTTGACAATGTCGATCCTAGAGATCCATAATGCCATATATACAATATAATACTACTACTACAACTAACATCTCCAATCATGTCCTTGGGATGATGTAACCGAAATATTCCTTAAATGCGATACATCAACCCCCATCAATCTAGTACACCATAATCATCCAAGATGTACTCCACAAGGTTCTATATCCTTTCATCTATAGGATATCCACACCCTGCTCTATATGCCAGGATGCTCGGCTCACGTAGCAACTGGGGACCACCTGGTGGGGATCAACGACACCCACCTCGTGATAACTCACACACACGACGTCCCGAGAATCGGTCATAGCTCCACTGGCAATGAGACGAAACATACCCACCACGTCTCATCCCAAAAATATATCTATCGTATAATAACACACCGGACGACTATGACCTGGGGAATATCCACACCTTGCTCTATATTCCAGGATGCTCACCCTCTGCGCGGAAACTTCCCAATGATAGCATGAGCGGGGTATGCTTAACCACATAAGTATATATATCGCTCACATGCGCAATATACATACATCCATATGATCCCATCATATGATCAAATAGTAAACCATCATATACGGTTTAAACATCCATACAATGTATGTCCACAACATAAATATATCCATATATTTATATGCATACAGATATATATATATATATATATACACATATTCACCTATCCATATATCTATATATATAAACTAGTTCTCGTTCATATGTATAAGATATACAAACCCGGCTATAAGCATACATAAATCCTCAATCTACAAGCCGTCACCACAAACTCATATCATTTACCTTGATGTGTGAATACAATCCCTCACTTGAAACATATTCAATCATTTTTCCTATGATGAATAGTCTCCCAAAACCATATGTATATATCTATACATATATATTCAACATTAGGGTTATCACCCAAGAGTTTGTGTAGGAATCCATCACTACACATTTCATCCATAATTGAAGTACGTATTTTCCTTTAGTACTATTTAACCATAGGCACACATATGACTTAATAGTATAAAACCTCAATTTATTCCAACCTCGTTTCAAGTATTGGAATCCCAATGGCCATATCCCCATAATTACGTGTAAACTATCCTAACTAGAATTTATGCTACCGCTTATTCTAGTCGATAGTACGATCCCAATCGTTCCCAATATCACCTATGGTTCAAATAAATCTCAGGAACCCTTACTCCTATTGAGTTGTCAATTATTCCTTAGTCTAAACATGTCTAAGGATATGAGATCCCTCACTCTCTAAGAGCTTTCAACTTCACATCATATTTATACCTTTATATCTAAAATTGGTATTTCCAACCTCTATGAGGTTTCCCCACAATCACCATATGTAACTCCAATACATACATGGATACATTTCTCCCAAGTTACCCTAAGGAGTCCCCAAAATCCTAATATGTGGTAAACTCCTTATATGTCTCCACGAACATACCTCTTACATCATAAGAGAAGGCCCCCAAATCAAATAAACCCAACCAAAAAGGGTTTGGAATCACTATGGAGAAAATACCTCAAAATGCCCTGTTTTCGAATCGATTCGGCCCTATTCCGAATCGATTCGGCCTAGCGAATCGATTCGGCTTCCAAGGCGAATCGATTCGGGTCCAAAGACCTGGGCTTCTGCCACAGGCCGAATCGATTCGGCTTGGGTCCGAATCGATTCGGTCAATGCAGACCTGCCAATTTCCTTAAACCGAATCGATTCGCTTAAGGGGGCGAATCGATTCGGACCTGCAATTTTTGAAGGGTTCTTCTTCTTCATCAAAACCCATGAATTTTAAACCCTAAATTTTCATTTATAACCCTTCAACCTTCATCGATTTATGATTTGAAGCCCATAAGTCAAACCAAAGTTGATCCCAACCATTTCTATGATATTAAATCCATATATAAACATTGATTTCAAGATTAAACCTAAAAATCTAGGTTTTGATATTAATACCCAAAAATCCATTTCATTAACCCATAAATTATGAAATGAAATACACAAATAGCTATTTAGCAAGATTAAACACTTGCCTCAGATTTGTAGAGGTTGGATCGTCCTCGATGTCGCGATTTGGCCCCAAATCCACAAGCTTTTCTCCCTCTCTCCTTTTCTTTCTTCTTCTTTCTCTTTTCTTTCTTTTTCTCTCTTTTCTCAAAAGAGAAGTCTTCATCCGTAAGCCTTAAATCCTTTAAAACAATAAACCCAATTTTAAATGTTAATACACAGTTTAAATGACTCGTTTACTCCAATTCGAGTCAACTGACTTAAAAAAATTCCGGAGACGAAATAAAAGTCAATGACAGTCATTTTGACTATCTCGACCCTTCCGGGATCAATGGTACCCCCAAAATCATCATCCGGAATACTTTAAAATGCCCTATATTTTTGGGCCTCAATTCCCAAATTTAAAATTCTCCGATTTAAATTATATTTTATTTTCCCAAAATTTAATTTCTCAGTCTCAAAAGTCTTGGGGTGTTACAATATTCTCCCCTTACAAAAATTTCGTCCGCGAAATTTAAGATGTGCCTAGGACCACAATATCATCTAGTCCTTACATCAACCCTCAAGATCACTATGTCGATCCTTTCTAGTTCTCACGCCGAACTATATAGCTCCTTATCGATCCTCAAAATCAACTAGCTACCCAGGGCGCCCATACACCCCGTACCCGAGTTTCCACTCGTAGAATTATAATCAGGCTCCATTAGCCTCAAATCTTAACATAACTATTACCAGTATAATCTATAATAACATATTAAACGTAAAAGTTTGAAAAATTCCCAACGGTTGAACTCTCCTCAATTCCTGACACTAGCCACCTTCGTGCGGGGGAGATCTCGCAAGCGAAATCCAAACAAGGAACCCTCCCAATACACTACTGTGTAGCTAGGTCGGGGATTGAGATTAGTTGAACCAGGGTTAAGGTTTGATAAAAAGATTTTCATATTTTAGATATTGCCCGAGGGCCTATACAACAACACTATATAAATCAATCCCGCGTCTTTCGACATGCCAAACAAACACCTTATGTTTAGGACAAAAGGCCTCAACAATTACAACACCCTAACCAATACCTAGTTCTCAAAACTAGCACAACTATGAGCTAAATTGCCCACTCAAAATGGAGCTACCAAACTTGAACCTCTCAAGAAAAAAAAAATTCTTCCCTCATAGGAACACCGCAATTACACGCCCTTACCCATCCATAAGATGAATAACCACTACTTAACAAACCTTAACATTCCGCACCTCCGGAATTCAATATTATAACTCTCGACGTTCCCGATATCGCACAAAGCATGACTTAAACCCAAAGAAAGGTATTCTACCTTGTACTTCCATAATCTAATGGTTTCACCTCATCTAAGGATCTCAGTTCAAGACCCTCTACTTCTTCCAGGATGATCATTACACCTAAACCTATTCCTCTGTGAGAGGAACATCTTTCCCAAAATCCTTCCTAACCATTTTTAAAGGACAGTACCATTGGCTACCTAAAACCCCCTCAGTCCCACTCAACGAAACTGAGTTTCCAAATTTCTTACTCACCCGTCGATAAATCACCTCGAACCACTGCTAGAAATCTCCTCAATATCTCCTCCGGAATTGGGGAAAACAAAAACCCCCGATCAAAGCGTACCTAAAATATTCTATGGATGTTTTCATTTTTTTTTATTATTTTTTATCAAAATTTGCTGGTCCGAGGTACTTGAAACATATTGTCTTATGTGTCATTGACACAACATGGGCACCCTGCAATTCATGCTGTTGATTCTGAAAAAATGGGTAGAGTCCTTTCCCGAATGGTACTGGTCCTCTTTCTTAAAAAAAAGAAATTAAAAGTCGCATATAAGCATCCCTCTTTATTTTTTATATTAAAATCTTGAATTGATTATATTTTTGTGTTGTTTTGTACGGGGTGAAGATCTTGAACTGGTTGTATTTCTATGTTGTTTTGAACATAATTGATAGACCTTTAAATATATGAAGAGGGCAAACATCACTTTAGACAACCCTTAAAATAAATAATTGGATATTATTCCTGTATTTTCAAATTTAATGTTTTTTATTACATTTTTTCCATAACATGTTTTTACTGTTAAGATTACATATGTTTTTATTTTCAAATTTGCCTTTTTGTTACTCTTACAATTTGATCGCACGAGTCACCACTAGTATATATATATATATATATATATATATTACGGGTGCCCAGCCACATGGGCGTCATGCTTAGGTTCTTTGGACGTGCTGTAGCTTATGTGGGTGTTGCAGGTCAATTGGTTAGACGATCTCATTATTAATTTCTCTTATAGTACCGTTTTAATTAGTTGGGCATGTGTCACCCGTCTCCTTATTCAATTGGATTTGTCAGAGATTATGCTCATTTATCTTTAGTATTTTACTCGTTGGAATTTAATTACTGTCAGGATGGTTTTCTTTTATGGTTTTAAAGTTTGTATTAGTTGTTTGAATGGTTAAATTATGGGGTGTTCATATTCAGTCTTTATAATTGTATGATTCCTAAACTGTTAATTGTTAAAGTTTTATAATTGGATTTAATATAATGTAAATAATATTTTAAATGGTTTTGACTCTTAGCTTAATTATTTAGGGTATTTAAATTGAATTTTTTTATTTTGCGATAGTGATGCTAAGAATGAACCAACCGTTCACCTTGATTTTAATTTAATAAAGGACTGATCACCCAATATTTAATTAAGCGGGGTGCCACAGGTGGCATCAGAGCATTAGGTTCTAGTGTCCTTTAGGATCTATAAGACTTATTTTGTTTCCATCTTAACGTCTTTAATTTAGAGCCCTAATATTCGAAATGTTGTATTCATCTTTATGCGTTGGGAATTCGTGCTTTTGCAATTTGTTTATGTGAATGATGAACTCATCCAGATTATTTAAATTTTTAGATGGATCGTCAAGAAGAACAAGCTAATGCCGTGGGGAGAGTCAATGAGAAAAGTCTGCTCACACCTCAAGTGTCTCCAAGGAGAGTATCAATCGTCGAGTTAGCAGGTATTGTGGCTCAGGCAGTTACCACTGCAGTCTTACAGTATCAAGAGCGCAGCACACAACTTATAGGAAACAAAAGATCTAGAGTGTATTGTCAATCTGTCATGACTAGAAATAACAAATGTACGAAGACACTAAGATCGCAACAACGAGCTCCTCAAGACCGTACAAGCCACGAAGGTAACAAATTTTATGGGGAAACTCAAAGGCATCAGGGCCAACAAAGTTGGGATAAGAGTGAAGTCACAAAGAGGCGTTTCAAATGTGGAATCAATGGTCATGAATATCGAACTTTTCCGAATCAGACTGGAAAGGAACTCTGACCTAACCAACGAGAACTTTAAGGACTCTGCTATAAGTGTGAACAAACAGGTCACAAGTGGAGGGACTGTCCTCAACCAGATTTCATTTTTCATCAGGATACTCAACAAGGCCAAGGAAACTGTGGAACCGAACAATTGGACCAAAACAAACAGAGCAGTAAAATGAAATAGTTTAGAGGTAGATGCTTCAATTCCGGTAGGGTGGGTCATCGGAGGCAGGGTTACCCAGATAAGGGTATGATACCCCAACAGCAGGGGAAAAAACAATACGAATGTGTGTACGTCATCCAACATACTGAAATTTGGCAACCATCATCGGCCATCGATGGTATGTTCCTTCCTTATAATATTACGGGACACATTTTATTCAATACTATGGCATCACACTGTTTCATAAATACCCACATTGCGCGGGCCATAGGACTTTAAGACACTAATGAGAGTACGGTGTCATACATAGGCTCATCATTTGGAATGAGTCTTTAATTCTCTTTATACGTCGGGGTGTGGGTATATAGTTTGGTAGATTGATTTTTTACCTGAAATCGAACTAGTATAGTCTTACGTGAGCACGACGTCATTGTTGGCATGGATTGGCTCGCTGCGTACAGAGTCATGATAAATTATTTCGATAGGATTATTATCTTTGCCATTGCAGGACATGGGATGTTTTAATAGAGATTCCTCACCCAGAGGGAGAGTCTTCCACCCATTTGTATTACATAGAGGAGGATACCTCTAAGGAGATTATGATTCTCCTGTATTTGATTCCAGTCGTTCGTGAGATTTAGAATACATTTGGAAAAGTAGAAGAATGAGTTTTATCCTCGAAGGATGAACTGAATTTATAGGACACGAACAAGACACCCGATTTTGTTCATTGCTAGACTAGCATGTGAGACGAGTCTAGCGAGTATAACTATAAATGTCATTATTCTAAGGATACTTTTATAGTGCAGAGGAAATTTTTTTAATGCTATCGCAAGGATGGATAGGTGTATCAATAGTGCTATATACGTTTTTGAAGTTATTTGTGTTAGTGATGTGTTATACGAGTAAGATATTACCTTGGTTACAATTTTTTTTAAATGGCTAGTAAAATAGTAGGCAGTTATTGCAAAGCTATCAGAGAGATTACCTTAGTGCCACATGTTTTGTCTGGCAAGACCTCACCTACGAGAGGGTTGGACTCATACTTTATATTATCTATTTTAGAGACTTCGGAGGGAATAGTGGGCTCGAGATACTCGATCCCGGGGTGTGTAGGGACTTTGTTGTTATGATTCAGTATGTATTAGGTTTACTATTGGGTGATAAGTTTTGACTCATTAGTATATTTTTGCACTCAGGACTTGGTGATAGGTAGAGAGCATTGATATATCTACCCTTTTGAGATGTGAGAGTTACGGATTAGAATCATATTTTTAGGATCAGGATTTTTAAGAGTCTTATTTTTTATGTGAACGAGATTTGCTAATGGTAATTTCCACCAATACTAAACGATCGTGGATTGGCGAATTGTTCTTTGTGAAGGTGTGATTACGGGAGGTGATGTAACTTTTCTGTTAAGAGACGGAGTAAAAGGGTACATGTTATGGATGGAGGGCCTAACATATTTTGATAACCGTTAATGCTAGGTAGTAGTGTATCGGGGGGGTTCCTTGTTTGGATTTCGTTTTACGAGATATCCCACGCATGAAACTTAGCGTAAGGTTGGAAGTAGGAAGATGTTTGGTCATTAGTCTATAAGTTTGGTACCTATGTCGTAGTAGGAAACGGTAATTATATCTATATGTTGGGAGTTGAATTATGATTTAAGGCTAGTGAAGCTGGTTGTGTGGTAAGAAAGCATTGAAAGTTTTTTTTATCACCACGAATTGAGGGGTGGAACGATGATAAGGGGGATTGAAATTTCAATCTCTAGGGTGATTGAGAGTACCCAAGTGTTGTAACCGCATTCGAAACACAAGGGAAATAAAGAGTTGGTATGATTTTTAGTGAGGATTATCTGGGAAAGAAATTTTAATACAAGAACGAAGACTTGTATTTATTTTAAGGTATAGAGCATTAGTGAGTTATTTTAGTTGTTGTACCCATTCGAGAGAATTGTTGTACTTATCTGAAGAGATGAGAGATTAGTATTCCCTATTTTTTTATGTGGCATTTAGATAGTCTATACCTTATTACATTGGGGTATTTGGTGAGTTTTATCGATGAGTTGTTATCCGCTCGCTCTCCCCAAGCGGTCGGGGTGTTAAAAAATGTGGGCATCCTGGTTAGCTGATGTTAGAATCATTCGAGTTGGTGGGAGTGGAAGTGTGGAATATATTTTTTTGGGACTAGCATAATTAGCTGGATGTGATAGAGTGGATTAAGCGTCTCATGAGGGAAGATAATCCATACATACATGTGCGATTAGAATAGCACACCCGAATTTGATCGGAAGGGTGTGGGAAGCCATTTAAAAGGGGTATTCCTTGAGAAGGGTAGAATTAAATTATTATGGAGAACACTCGGAGAGGAGTTGTTATTAGTCAAGTGTAAGAGCGACTTGCACATACAAAGAGTAATGGTGTTAGTATGGTATAAAAGGTCCAGAAGTGCACATTAAGTGTCACTAAATGAGAGACATTTCAAGTAAAAGTCGATGTTTAGTGGGACATAGCGAGGGGTATCTGCATGCACCACTCATAGATAGAGATCGATTGAAGTAACATTATCAACCAGAAAATTTTGAAGCTATCGACAATTCCTATAATGGAAGAGGTCGGTAAAGTCAGTAAAGTTTCTTGGATGGGTTTCCATCTACAAGACAAGATCCAGGGTTCATTCGAACATATGGGACAAGTTGCCCAAGAAGGAAGTGATTGATATTCCTTTAGGGTGATTAACAATATTTACTAGTGTACCTCAGTCTTCCTATGAAAGGAAGGATCTTGCCAGTACATGGTCCTACATGGTATTATTTTCCGAGTCGGGAGGAAATTTTTGAATACCACCTTCAATATGGGATTTCAGGAAGCAACGGGGATAACGTTTCGTTCTGAGTAGGATGTATCACCCCTCACGTGGGAGTAGGCGCGCGGTGATTAACGATTAGAGGAGCCGCGTGAAGGTAATTTTGAAATCTTGGTGATCATTTCATTTCCACAACGGATATAACTAGCAAGTGAAGTATAATATGGTATATTTTCGTGTAAGCACTCGTAGCTATTTGTCGTGAACGTGGTGCTTATTGAGGTTTTGGTGTGGAAAAACCTTAATTAATCTCCCTCTGTATGTTTAGAGGTGAGTGGATAATTAGAATTTTGGATTTGATCAAGTTAGAGTCTAATGACTATAGTGGAATTACCACGACTGTTTTAAGAGACAAGAGTATTCAGATATTCGTAGGGTTTGTCTCAAAATAGGAGTTTTGTTTTTAGATAAATACGAGTAGTTGTCATGTAGTGAGGTGCGGCCTCCCAATGATATTGTAATAATGGGATTCAATGTTTTATAAGCTCGTCTTATGCGAATGTTGTCGAATAGGAGCATAATGTGAAGTGTCGTTAAGGAGAGTGTTAAACAAGCTTACTATGAGACAGGGGCTATAACAATTGAACGCCTTACTATGTAGATAGTTGTGTAGTGATAAGGTATCCAATTTCGTTGTACCATGTAGGCCTTGTTTTCCAAATTTCGGGACAAAATTCCGTTATTAAGGGGGAAGTATGTAATACCCTGTATTTTTGTGGCTTTTAAATTTAATTGAGGAATTAATTCAATTTTAATCGAGAAATTTATTTTAAATATTTACTAACATGACCAGAGTTAGTAATTATTGAAAATTTATTGAATATTACTAGATGAGTAAATTAATATATAAGATTGGTTTTATTAAAAATTGTCGAGAGTGAATAAAATGATAATTATGGAAATTTAAGTCGGGACGCGCCTGTATCGTGTCAGGACTAAATTATGATTATTAAAAGTGAATAAATTATAATTCACATGTATGGTCATTTCGAGTGTGCCAAAGTCTCTCGAAGGGTCAAGATGGTCAGAAAAATGTACTCGGGGGTTTAGTTTGGGTCTCTGGGCGTTTTTAGGCGCAATTGACATCCCGAGAGGGTATTTAAGACATTTTATATTTTTGGGTAATTAAACCCACGAATTTTCTAAGGATATATCAACCTTTAGAGTTGCCTTCTAGGGTTAGTAAACACAAAAATCAAGAACGGCCATTAGAGGAGAAGTTGGAGAGCTTTCCAACCAAGTTAAGGCCAAGGACTCACCCGTTTGCACCACCACCACCACCAAACTGTAGATCGTGCGATGAGGAACACAACCACGCCACTTTCTTCCACAAATCAGAAACTAAATTCCCAGGAAAGTATCTATCTTTCTTTGTTTTTAGTTAATGCCTCACCCATGTTAGTTTAGGATTATCAAGATCATACTTTATGAAAGAAGTTGTAAAATTAGAGACTTTAAATCGCATGTTTGGAGATATTTAACATATTCTGGACATATCCATCATATGTAGAGGATTAACCACAAATTATTAGGAGTTTAGGAACAAGAAATCTAGTAAACAATTAGAATAATGGGTGTTTCCTTCAAAATTAGGGTTCTTGAAGGTTATGTAAATTTTACCCCATAAATTCGATATTATGGATGAATTTATATATGTTTAACGTAGAAAATCTTGTACATATGTACATAGAACTTTTAGTAATGTTATTTGAGAATTTGAGAGTTGTTAATGATATTTTTGGAGAAATTGGAAGGTGAAACCCGTAGGCTTAATTAGCAGTTTCTGGGTAAGACCTGCTTGATCGATCGATCAACCCAAGAACATCGATCGATCGATGGTCGATCGATCAACCTCCTTTATTCGATCGATCAACCCCTCCTGGAAAACTACATATTTCTCTTCTGTTGGTTTAATCCGATCAAGATGTGTGGGAAACCTTGATTGTTGTTGTTGGAGTATGATGGAATATAGAGAAGACCAGTAGGGACTAGGTCGACCCCGTTGAGTGAAATTGAGTGTAGGAAGAGACTTTGGGTTAACGTGGAATTATTCTTATGTTTGAGAAATCATGTGTATATTTAATAAAAAGATCGAGACTCGTAAGAGGGTTAGACCAGAAGGTAAGGGAGTTTATGCGTACTGAAATTTTACTTAGGATACTTCAAGTGAGGAGAAGTGAGTATGAAGTGTAATATAAATGAGAATAACAATAGTGAGTTCGTTATACGAAATAATCGAGTAAAATGTGCTAAGAATGGATAATTATAATTATGGGTCGTGGATGCACCTAACTTAGAAATATGAATATATATATATATATATATATATATATATATATATATATATATATATATATATATATATATATATATGACTGTGTGATTGTTCATATATTATATATATGTGTAAAAATCATACCCGGGCTACTTGCTATCACGGGGGTTTCCGCTTCGGGACAGTCTTATCTCAATTGATCCTTTATGGGGAATAACGACTTGTACCCTAGAAGATAGTATCCTCGATTACAGGCTATCCGAGTGATAGTCAGGTGGTCTTAAGAGACGTGAGGGTATGTTCTAACCTCTTAGGACCGGGTACTATGATTCGCCTCCATTTATTTGTGTTTTGTGTTAATACAGTTCGAGAGTGATTCCGAACTAATATTTCCCTTAGTATGAGTGATACGGGGACTTGATAGCAGAGTATGCCAGCACCATAGATTTTATGTGGGGTGTCGTTAGTATATATATTATATGTGAGACTATTATATATGCATGTACTTACATGGGAACTTTCTACTGTGCGTTTAAGTAGTTAAGTAATGAATAAATGTTTAAGCTCTCTTAAGTGTTCGGGAGCTTCATCATGTTACTAAATTGTTCTAAATAGCATAAGAAATCTTGAAGAGATTAATTTTCTAAACTAAATATCATCACCCTGTTAATTCTCGAGATAAAACTTTATGGAGAATAAGTGAGATAGACTTGTGAGGTTTAGTAGTACGATAGACGTGCACACTAGATGAGGGGTGAGAAATCTCAAGAGAAGGTCGCATACTAGCATGGTTGTTGCATTAGTCGGTAGGCATTTTCAATACTTGCTAAACTAAATTTTAAACTGTTTTACAATCGGCCTCTGACCCGTTTCTTGTTGTCTCTTCTCTCTTCTCTCTTGTATATGTATATATTACAGGTGCCCAGACACAAGGGCGTCATGCTTAGGTTCTTTGGACGGGACATGCTGCAGCTTATGTGGGTGTTGCAGGCCAATTGCTTAGACGATCTCATTATTGATTCCTCTTTTAGTTCCGTTTTAATTAGTTGGGCATGTTTCGCCTGTTTCCTTATTCAGTTGGATTTGTCAGAGATTATGCTCATTTATATTTAGTATTTTACTCATTGGAATTTAATTACTGTCAGGATGGTTTTCTTTTATGGTTTTAAAGTTTGTATTAGTTGTTTGAATGGTTAAATTATGGGGTGTTCATTTTCACTCTTTATAATTGTATGATTCCTAAACTGTTAATTGTTAAAGGTTTTATAATTGGATTTAATAGAATGGAAATAATGTTTTAAATGGTTTTGACACTTAGCTTAATTATTTAGGGTCTTTAAATTGATTTTTTTTATTTTGCGACAGTGATGCTAAGAATGAATCAACCGTTCACCTTGATTTTAATTTAATAAATGACTGATCACCCGATATTTAATTAGGCCGGGTGTCATAGATTTTTTTTTCTGACCACATCCCCAGGAAGATCATCTTTGTGAATGAGTCTGGATATTTAGTTCTCTCTTTATTCATCTACCGGATAAAAAATAAATCACAGTTAGATATCAAGGAAATAAGAATGAAGTCAATAGAATAAGAAAGAAAAGACAAACCTACTTATAAGGGGAACAATTAGACTCAATCAATATATACTCATTAGATGAGGTAGGGATCCCTTCAGTCCACGAAGGCTCAGCCTTACCCATAGGAATCTCGTCTTCACCTTTAGAGGCCTCATGAATCTCCGTGGAAACCTCAGTAACAACTTCCATTCATTAGGGAATGAGAATAAAATCCTCAAACCCTAACGTAACCCTAACCACAATCTTAGAGACCTCATGGGTTCCTTCAGATGTCATAGGATTCGACTCAAGTCCTAACCCACATTTAAAGATGATTAGTTGTGATAAAAATCTCAAAAGGGGTTGAGGACAACTTATGGGCATTAATAATCCTATTCAATTCTTCTTGAGAGGGATCAATAACCACAACAAAATATTAAGAAAGTGTTAATACTTAGAACAAAAGTCAACCCAGATACAAAAGAAATGTAAAACCCAAATAACCCATTACCTAAGGAGTACACTAGAAAGTAAGGAAACTAACGGTCTCACTAGGGTCTTGGGTGGTCAAAGCTTTAGAGCGGAAGGCACATAACTAAACCATTTACCTTTGGAGATATATTTTATTTGATCTCGTCTTTGCACAAATAGAATATATGATGGCTCCATTTAATTCACAGCCTTCTACTGTAATTCTGATATGGACAGTCATGAGTAGAGAGTGGGCTCCTATTTCCTGACCACCTTCTTGTCTCCTCTTTCTTATCTACTACCTCTCTTTATCACAAGTCCGAACTTGATTTTTTTAAGTACCTAAGAGTGATGGCTTGGTCAAGAAAAATTGAGTCTTAGGTACATATATATAGAGGCTACAGTAGGGACCCCAAGGAGAGATAAGGATGTGGCTCCTAATGGGACTGAGAAAACCTAATCCTTCCCGGATCCTATTCTTAGTACCTTAATTATAATTAATACCACTAAATAATTATAATTTCAACTCCCTTCCTTAACTCAAAATTATATTTTGATCTCCTCATTATTAATTACTTAATTCTCCCCATGTTAAGGTTACAGATGCCTGTTAATAAAATAAATTACTCACAATTTGTTTGATTAACTTCTTTAAGTCCTTGAGCGATCTACCGTAACTTATTTGTAGTGTCGGATTAATATAATACACCTGGAAGGTTTGACACATACAAAACTTATAAGCATATCAAGGGGGTATCAAGAGTCTCTATATCGAGATGTGAATTACATGCATAAAAGACTTTCATCATACATTAATCACAATTACCCAATTGATCAAGATTATTGACCCAATAATGAATCTCACTCGATAAGTCAAAGTAATAAATAACTAATGTGTGTGTCCATCAATCATATCCGGATTAAGAGCCTTAAGTAAACCTAATAATCAAGAGGTGTAAATTGTCTTATAAAATTAGTTTAAAAACAATGACCTCAAATTGGTGTTGTTCAATATACACGAGTTCTAATCACAATAATTTGAAATAATACAATTTCCTGTAATCAAGATAGACATACTAAAATATTTTTCTACATCCCTACTGATGGTGTGTCCAGTTCCATCTAAGACTGTGAAAGATAAAACTTATATTCTACAAGAACTGATGATCTGTTCCTCTGTGTGTAAGTCGTACTCTACACACCAGAACACATACTGAGAAAAACAAAAGACACTAACAATACATAAAATACTACAAAACATTATGTCCATATATGATTCTCATTAAAATAGGAATAACTAATTTTATTATAACAATAAATACATAACTAAAACTATTACATGAATCATGGTTTAGTCTACTTCTCTAACATTCTCCCACTTAGACTCAAAGCCATGCTACAATGCATCTCACTCCAATCCCCTCTAAATGACTATCAAAAGTCTTTGTTGGTAAGATCTTTGTGAAAGGGCCTACCAGGTTGTTCTCTGATGAAAGCTTCATAACTGTGACATCACCCCACTGCACAAATTCTCAAATGAGATGAAACTTACACTCAATGTGTTTACCTTTCTTAATCTCCTAGGTTCCTTTGAGTCAGCAACCACATCGATATTATCACAATAAAGTGTAATAGTCGACTAAACTAAAGGTACCACTCCTATATCCATTAGGAAGTTTCTAAGCCATACTCCTTCCTTGGCTACCTCAGATGACTCCACATATTCAACTTTTATGGTGGAATCAGCAATGTAATATTGCTTGATACTCCTCCAATTAATGGCTCCACCTCTTAGGGTAAATGCATATCCTAAGGTAGACTTTATGGAATTTCTATCAGACTGAAAATCTAAATTGGTGTACCCAATAGGTACAAGAGTCTCTTCCTGGTAAACTAACATACAATTCCGTGTTCTTTTCAAGGATTTGAGTATATGCTTTACCGAAGTCCAGTGTTCTTGACCAGGGTTATACTGATATCTATTAACCATGCTAACAATAAAGCAGATATCAGATATAGTTCATAACATATCATACATAAGGCTCCCAAGTGTTAAATCATAAGGTATTCCTTTCATCTTCTCTATCTCATCTGGTGTCTTAGGACACTGATCCTTGGAAAGAGATATTCCATGTCTGAAAGGGAGGAGCCTTTCTTTGAATCTTTCCTGCTAAATAAAGTAAGAATGGAATCCATATAAGTTATTTGTGATAAACCCAATATCTTATTCTTGCGATCACGCATAATATTGATCCCAAGGATGTGACTATCTTCTCCTAAGTCTTTCATATCTAATTAGCTGGATATCTAGACTTTAACCGAACACAACACTCAAACATCATTTCCAACAACAAGAATGCTATCCACATATAATACTAAAAAGACCACTGTATTTTCATTAGATTTCTTGTACATACAAGACTTATCTGGACATTGATAAAAACCAAACAATTCAATTACCTGATCAAAATAAATGTTCCAAGTTCTAGATGCTTGCTTAAGTCCATAAATGGACTTCTTAACCTTACATAATTTATGCTATTGGCCTTGGGCAATAAAATCGCCTGGCCTCACCATATAGATACACTCGTCAATATTCCTATTAAGAAATGAAATCTTGACGTCCATTTTCCAAATTTCATAATTGAAATGAGCCACAATGGATAAAAGAATTCAAATGGACTTCATCATATCTACAAACGAGAAGGTTTCGTCATAATTGATGTCCTCTTTCTGAGTAAACCCTTTCATAACAAGTCGTACCTTAATGGTCTCAATCTTCCCGTCCACCTCTATTTTACTCTTATAACCCCAATTGCATGCTATGGGTTTTATCCCTCCAGGTTGATCTACAAGACTCCAAATATGGTACTTATAATGACCTTCTAATCCATAGGATCGTAGAATAAATAACCCTAAGTTTCCTTAACATATCCTGCAAAGAAATAAACTTCTGATCATGATTCCAACTTACTGGGATCATTCTTTAGAACATGTTTCAGATTACCCCAGATCCAAATATGTTTCGTACTGGACTTGCGCAAAATCCATAATTCCTTGGGTGCAATACATACTGCCTTTGAAGGTACCAAGTTCTATAAATAAGTGGCCATTTCTAAATCATGTCCCTAAAAGGAATCTAAGAGATTTGTATAACTTAACATGGACCTAATCATATCTAAAAGATTCCCACTCCTTTATGGTAAACCATTTTACTGAGGCATACTATGTGTAGACAATTGGAATGTGATCCCTCAATCTTCTAGATACTGCCTAAACTCCCCTAAGAGGTACTCGCCACCACGATCAGATTGTAGTGTCTTGATACTTTTACCTTGATGCTTATCCACTTCCACCTTATAAACTTTCAATTTCTTTAAGGCTTCATACTTACATTTCATTAGGTAAACGTACCCATACCTTGAGTAATCATCTATGAAAGTCATAAAATACTCAAATCCCCCTCTTGCTCGGGTTGTCATTGGTCCACACAGATCAAAATGAATCAATTTCCACAGTTCTTTGGCTCTATAGCCCTTAATCGAAAAAGGCCTTTTGGTCATTTTACCTTCTAAATCTGACACCCTGCCTAATTCAATATCGGGTGATCGGGCCTTTATCAAATTAAGACAGGTTTCTCATATGGTTCATTCTTAGCATCACCATCGAGAAACCAAATTAATTAATAAACACCTGATAATTAATTAAACAGGTGCCAAATTTTATCTTCCAATTAAACAAAATAAATAATTAGTTCAAAAACTAAAACAACGTTCACAATATACTGGAGTCCAAACAAACTTGAAATATAAATGAAACAAAGTCATGCCAAATAGCCATCAACAAAAACAACCCAAACCAAGTAATAATCCAAGTCCGAACTGCAAAATAAAACTGATACAAAACTGAAACCATAATACCGACAACGGACCACATGTCCATACATGATATACAAGATTGAGATCCTATGCTACATCTGAATGAAAGAATCGGCTACTCAAAGTAATGTCAGTGTCCATAGTGCTACAGCTTTGAGTCCCTAGAATGAAACCATAAAGTATGGCATCCCTTTGGATAGACGCCTAAAAGCTTTTGAAAATATTTTTATAGCAAGAGTACATTTAACAAGTAATATATCACAATTAAAATAGGTTATTGATTACACATGTTAGATTCATGCACACTCCCTTGAGTTTTCTTACCTCTCATATAATGTGAACACCTAACGTTCTATACTTAGCCCACCTATCTATCATACCCAAGGTATCTCGACTAAAGTATATAACCGATCTTATCAAGTCTACTCTCTCGTACTGCCCATACAACACACTTCATTATTAACATTTCTCGCATGTTCTTCGTTTACATATAACATTCACATATGTTATGTTTAATCATTATAATCAAGCCCCATACTTAATTCATAAAGCATTTTAGATTTATCATACAACTTCCATAATTAAGTTTCACTACTTAACTCATAAAGATTTCAAAGTTACCATTCAACTTGCATAATTAAGTTTCACTACTTAATTTATTATAGTCATTCCCAATCTATACAAAATCTTGAAATTAAGTTTCTCTATTCTTAATTTATCATTTAGATGTATATCTATATGTATATATCGTCTACAAGTCTACTTTCGCACATAAGTATAATACCATGAAGTATATATTTCACACACAATATATACTATAAGGATATTGGTCTAGATTATCATCGCTCCCAATCATCCTATCATTTACATTGGTTCAGATATCCCTCGACCTCAAAGTAAATGTTATGCATATGTATATTGGTCCGGATACTCCTCGAACCCAATATCATTTATTTTTAATTTGGTCCAGATAATCATCGACCCTAAATCGAGATTCCATGTATTGTACTTGATAATCATCGACCCCCATACATAATTAAGCACACTTTATGTATATATATTTTTCACACAATATATACGATAAAAACATATTATATAATCACCTCTCTGTATCACACTTTAGGGGTTATTGTCTCGAAATCCTACCTCGATCACCAATAGTGATTTATATCTCTTGGCTTGGAATCATACCTCGATCACAAATATATATATATATACACACACACACACACACACACACACACTACGGTATGCCCGTGCTTGAAGGCATGCTGATAATTTTAAAAAGCATCAAGTCGTGCCTTGGTGCGATGGCAAGTGCCCTCACCAAAGCTACGGTTGGTCTTGGGTTCGAGACACGTGAACAACCTCTTCATATATGCTTGTAAGAAAGCTGACATCGGTATATTCAAGTTCCTGCAGTTAAGGAAAAACGATAAAAAAATTCGAAGTATATAATTGTGAAAAGACAAAACTTTTGTTCCCCAACAAAACAAAATGTAATTAAAAAAATAACAGTAATGTGTTTTTCTCTCATGAGGATAAATATGTTTAAGTCACATATTTATGCTTATTTCAATTTAAAAAATTTGGGTAGAATTCTCAACATAAGGATTACGAATTGTTTAATATATAATAAAAATATTTATATGAGTAAATTGAATGTTGATAGAAAATAGTACACTAATGTAATGTTCTTTAGCATATTATGCATTAAGACCCTAAATTAATTTAACTTCATGTAATCATAAAAAATGAGTTCACATTTTTTTGAATGATTAAGAAAAAACTCATACTCAAAATAATATATAATAAATCCAATTTTAAATATTAAGAAAAAATTTAATTGTGAAAAAGATAGTCAATAAATTTTATCCTAATAAATTAGTTTCAATTTTAAAAAAAAATGTATTTGTTTAATATCACATTTTCTATACCTCTCATTCCCCACATGTGAGAAATCGTGAGAAAAATAATTGATTCACATTATTCAGTTTGGTTTAGACTACTTTGCATTATCAAGGATGATTGAAAAAATAAAATAGTTTTGTTTCCTTGGTTCATGGGCTTGTAATAAAATTGATTGAATTTTATTTTTTTTAAATAAGAAAATGCATCATTTTTTTCTTTCAATAAGAACTGTACTGTAATAGATTGGATGATGCAAAGGTCAAGTTCTAATTTAATTACATTATTTGAAGACATTTCATAAAGTGTATTCAAGTACATGTGATGTGGTCTTTTGTCAAGTGGGTTGAGCTTTTAAGGCAATACAATTGTGAGGCTCGAGGAGAAAAAAAAATCGACATTGGAAACCCAACTAAAAAACTACAATTTATATATAATTTAATGCACATCATGAACCCATGGTAGAAAAATATTACACTATGAACCCAGAAAAATCTTGAAAAAATTATCTTGTAAATCTGAGATGGGAAATAGTATATTAAATTTACACCATGATTAACACGTCAAAAATATAACTTGAGCAAATGCTATAACCAAAGTACATAATCGCAAAACAACAAAAATTTCCAATATGAAATTAGAAAATGCCTAAAATTCCGTTCCCAATAAAACAAAGTATAATTTGAAACACACTTGAATATTATTAAAACTCTAACCCCCTAAAAGACGAAAATAAAAAAATTAATACAAACCCGAAGAATATTCACAATCTTTTTTTAACTGAAACATATCTAATACTATGTAAAAATAAAACAATGAATTAGTCAAAGTGAAACATGAAACAAAACCCATGACTATTTCATTTTTGCTCCCTGTCATGAGCAATTTTTGAAACCGTTTCCTCATGTGGAAGCATTTGCTAACAAACAAACCATCATTAAACAATAGCTTGGAAGTATAAGCTATTGAAACATAAAACACCTGATCCCCATCTTTTGAGTTGTAAATATGAACCTAAAAAAAGGCACCAAACAAAAAAAATGTATGTAATCTATAACTGTTAGAAATTAAAACATGAGAAAAATGTTATAGAATTAAATATTATGATCCTGCACGTTTTATCTTACAAATGCCAAAAACAAACCGATAAATTAAGAGCATAAATAACTAAAGTAACGAATAACAAAAAAGACTCAAAGATCTCTTTACATACCATAAGTTGTTCGCAGATTTGGCAATTTCCATGCTTAACGTTTACTGCACAAATTAACTAAAGTATTAATAGTCAATATGCGCAAACCTTAATGGGTAATAACTGATGAACACGATACTACATGACACATTAAGTGTGACCGTGCCGATTGCACAGTAAAAAAATAAAATCGTGGGTGAAAATAAGAGCATAAAATTATTAAAATTTAAAATTTTGAAACAAAACAACTGCATAAAGGGGTACATTTCTCCATAAGTTCCTCAAAAAAACAACTGCAAAAAATTCCTTTTCGTCGTTGCAATCATGGCCTGCATTGCAACTATGATCATTATGTACTACAAACTTGCACATCGTGGTATCAGCGATGATTTTCCGGAAGATGATCAGTAGTGACCAGTCTTATATGGTTGTGTTTGTGGTCAATATCTATATTTTCACATTAAAATATTTCCTGTTTACTTATGCTCCTGCTGCTGCTTGTAACAAATCTCAATGTTTCGGACTCTCGGTAAGGATGCTGCACTCCTTTTGTCAAATGAATCAACCATATAAGGGAATTTGGTTTGAATTCCAACAGCTCTCTGCATTTTCTTCAAACGCTTCTGATATCACGTTGTCATCAACATTATCTCGTCGATGTTGCAGGTCTCGAGTTTGAATTAATGAGTTGAAATACTGATCAACTGATTCTTTAAGAATGTTTTCCAACATGTTTTTTATGAAATAAGTATGGACTACACCACTTAATCCCACCCGTCGTTGCTATAGTAATATCTAAATTTTGAGCACTGAAAATAGGGACACCATCAACTTTTTTCTTTCAGCCGCTATGTGGCATTGTCTTAAGAAGTTTATTTTCATCCTTGACCTGTTTTTCATTTGGAACGAATTTGAGTAAGTGAGGTTTTTTCAGTAAAAAATCATCTTTATATTTCAACATAGTTGATACATATTCTGACATATTAGTAAACTAACATATTCTGACTATGTTATATCATATTCTTATGATATAACATAGTTGATACAAATCATCAAATCACCATCCCGGTGACTGATTTTTTATACAAAATCAGCTATATTAGTAAAAAAATACAAATCATCAAATTCTAGCTGATTTGGAGCTTTATCAACTCATTTTATGTCATTAGCAGCCCTGGCAATCTAATGCTATTGCAGGCTTGCAACCACTTAGTTTGATAATAATCAATAGGAAAGGGATGGTTTGGTCAAGCTCAATCTTAATAATTTTTCCAGATTTCAAGTAACATTTATCAAGATTTCAACTTCAAAATAATAACAGGGGATGTGGATTAATAAGCAAGCCCATCCCTTAGAAATCTCTCAGCTGCTAGCTATATGAACCATACATGTATGAAAGCAGATGGCAACATAATAGACACTGGAGAGGGTATAAATGTCCACAAAACTTAAAAAAAAACTTTGGACTATATTAGAAATAGTATAATGCATGACACTTTGTTTCGATTTTAAAATTAAAAAAACTCCTAAACAAACCGACATCAACAATGTCTTCGACTTTTGAAAAAAACCCACACCTCAAGTGCGATTTATGCTGGAATTAGTACCAAATAATTATCAGATAAAAAAATCCATGATATAGAATAAACCCAAAAAAAACTTGAATCACAGAAATTTTTGAACCCATGAATAGCAATAGAGGCAGAGATAACTAACCTGTGGAACATATTTGGGAGAGAAGATGTAGAAGGTAGAAGGAAGCATACAAATTGCCCAAAAAAAGCTGGAGAAACATACAAATTGAAGAAAACAGATGCGTGTTGAAGAAAACACGAACCTACGCTCCGACGGAGATGGATCCAGAGAATCCCGTCACCTCCTTCACCTACACCACAGACCAACACAAAGTCTTATAGTTGTTGGTGTTCTTAAAACCCGAAACAAAATCCTGTTTTGAGGCAGAGGGTTTCAAAACCCATATGTGAATTTGATAAAGAGGCGAGGGAGTGGTGTGTAAGTAACATATTTGACTTTGGAAACCCATATTCGTCTCCTATTCCTCTATTCAACACGAAGATGTAAGAAAAGCAGCTCAGCTTCTTCCTCAAATCCACCTCATGAAGATAAACCTGACAGTTTGGGCGTGTGGCAATAAAAGACCCACCTGAAACAAAGAAGGCAAATATGGTACCAAAAAATATGAAATCTCCATTTTTAAAACACTTATTTGAATATAAATCTTCAATAAAGAAGAAGATGATGAAGAGGTATTTTTCGTTCGCGTGTTGCCAGAGGTGAGATTCATAGGTGGTTTCGATAATGAGGTTGTGAGAGAATGAGGGCGGGAGAGAGTAAAGGTGACGTGTTGCCAGAGGTGAGAATCATGGGTGGTTTTGATAATGAGGTTGTGAGAGAGTAAAGGTGACAAAAGTGAGTAACGGGTAATGAGGGTGTAAGAGAATGTGTACAAATACAATTGTAACCTTTTTTTGAATTTTAAAAAGAAGGGGGAAGGAAATTAGAGTGTGTCAAAAGAGGGAAAGTCAAAATTTTAAGGGGTAAAAAAAGAAATGCAAAAAAAACTATAATGATGACATCATCTATTAAACTTATGACATACATAAGTTTCCTACTTTATTTTATATATATATATATATATATATATATACACACACACACACACACTATATTTTAGGTATTCACACAACCTAAGTAGTACTATGCATCAATAGGTATTCACACAACACGATAATACATGTTAGTACCTTGTATATCTCTCTCGTATACTCGTCATACTATTTACTTTACGATTTATCTCACTATCATATATATACGAGTGTTCACCCAACTTTAAGGGTCCTAGTTACCCCTCCTTATATAAATTAAGTAGTTACCATCTTTAACCTACTGGTATACACGTTAAATTGATGTCTACTCTCTCTCTCCATAGATCAATTCCCAAATTTCCTGATCTATCTCTCCATCGTGTATCCCTTCCGGTTCATGCTCTAAGTCCTACACATAATGACCTTAATGGACCTTAACTATATGCTACTGGTCTTTATCAAGTCCCTACTTAGGTATAATATCACTCCTAATATCTCCTTCCATCATCGTAAATCCAAGAAAATTCATCCAAGAAAAGAACCCAAAATCTTCCAGGGTCGATCGATGACATTCACGCGTCAATCGATCTATCGAACAAGTGCATCTTCGTCTTCTTAGATTTTTCACCCTTTCTGATTTTCTCAAATCCCAAGATTCTTCACCAAATTCACATACGAATATTCCTAACTATTTCTAGACGAGTTAGGATGATTTGTAATGTTTCAAACACATTAAAACTTCACCGAAATCAATCAAACCCTCAAAACTCTCTCATAATCTAGTTTTTTGTTCATCCATGTCATTCAATTAAAAACCTAGATTTAAATCTGTAGTAATAATTAAAGCTCTTCTGGTTTATCATTCTCTCTAGATATAAACACTAACTACATCCAATTTTACCCAAACTTGAGATCAATTAGTAATTTTCATCAAAGATTTTTAAATAAAATCAATCTGTTTATAAAAACCCTACACATGGGTATTATAACATCAATTTAATTTGCAATAAACAATTCCCTTAGATTGATTGATTTGATTTATTGGTTCTTTGTTGATGATTGATTGTTTCCTTCTCTAATCTTCATTTCCAATTGCCTTGGGATACAATATTTCTTCACCATCTTCAAAATCCCTCTTTAAGCTTTGAAAATAGGTTTTCTCCCTACTCTCTAATGGCATCTCTAACCTTTTGTGTTATGAGCCCTAAACCCAAGCTCTCAATATCAGATATATGGATATAAATTTCGTAGGTCCCTTCACCTCTTTTTGAAAAATGATCGAAACGCCCTTAATAGGGGTCGGTTTGGTCCAAAATTTATCCGGAACCCAAACTATACCCCCGAGTACCCTATTCCGACTATTTCAACCCATACAGAATAATTCGTGACGTCTAAATTATCATCTGATTCACTTAAAGTATATTTGTCATTTTCACCTCAAAATAGTCTACATGCGACTCCTGGTGAGATAAAATAAAATACACACATATCACTCCCTATGTCATATAACCACAATTAATAAAATACGCACATATCACTTGCTATGTCGTATAACCAAAATTATCAATTATTTACTATTCACACTTAGTAAATATCATACTGAAATATTAATTTGTATCTATCTCTCGATTAATATTTAATAGTTACACTTGTCATCGAATCACATTAAATTACATCACTCTTGTAATTTAATTAAAATGTAAATTTCCTTATTAATTCCTCAGATTAATAAAATAAAAATACACAGAAATATGGGGTATTACACTAAACATGATTCACAAACTGGAAGTGCCTCCACTTCGAGTGAGCTCAATTTCCGAATACCATTCTACGAATCCTTTTTAGAGTAATGTTACCTAGGCGTAAGTGACGAAGATATGTATGGTTCACTAAGGAATGTTCCTTTCTCTTTAAATTTGATCCAATTGAATTATGAAAAATATTAATTTGTTGTGTGGGAGAGATAGGATTTACATTATAAAGATTATCAACTAATATACCATAATAAATAAAAGATTTATTTTTATTAATAACCACGAGTTTATTAAAATAAACTGAATATCCATAAAAGGCTAAACAAGAAACTAAAATCAAATTCCTCCTAATGGAAGGTGCATAAAGACAATATTTCAAAAGTAAACTCCTATCATTATTAAAGCTTATATGAACGTCTCCCACAATAACTACCTCTACTCTCATAGCATCTCCAAAAGTCAGATAAATCTCTCCATCACTTAGTCGCCTAGTTTCGTGGAACCCCTGTAAAGAATTGCATACGTGATTAGCGACTCCCATATCTATGCACTAGGTACCGGTAGTAGGAACCACAAAACTTGATTCAAGGACAAATTAATGGAATTTAACTGCATTTTTCTATTCATTACAGAAAATTGGACAAGTGTTATTCCAGTGTCCTGATGGCTTATAGTGGAAACACTTGCCTTTTAGCCTTTTTCACACCTCCCTAAGGCCCATGAGATGCTTGAGGGCCATAACTTATTTTTGAGCCTTCTTCTTCTTCTTTTTATTCTTTCCTGTAGGCTTACAAGTAGAACCTTTCTCAATAACAAAAGAACTTATGGACTTCTTGATGAGACCCTTGGTTTCTTATAGTTCTGTAAGTAGTTCCGCTAAAGAGTAAGAAAGTTGGTTCATGTTGTAATTTAGGCGGAACTATATAAAGTAATTCGGCAGTGATTGGAGAACAATATCAACTAGGGTTTCCCCATCGATTTTCGCTCCTAGGATTTCAAGCTTATTGAGAACAGACATAATCCTTAAAACATGCTCCCTCACTGGGGTCCCTTTAGTCATGTTTGTGTTCATGAGTTCTTTCATGAAAAATTTCCTTGTAGCATGATCATGATCCCCAAACATATATTTGAGGTTCAACATCATTCCATAGGTAGTGACCATCGACTGATACTAATGTTGTAGAACATTTGACATAGATGCTAAAATGTAACACTGCACCATCTCATCAACCTTGATCCATTTATGGCAATCTTGGGTTTCCTTTTTGGTTGCCACCTCACGAGGTTTCTCAGGAAAGATCTTATAGAGCACAAACTTGAACCCTTTACCAGTCTATACAATGTCCAAATTCCTTTTCTCGGCAATGTAATTAGGTCCAGTTAATTTGCTTTTCTTCAGAATTACAGTAAGTGGATTGAAAACGTAGAGGGGTCTTGAAGGTAATCCTAAGATTAGGGATATTTCCCCTATTTACAACAGTGTTTGGGGTTAAGGTAGCATGGCAGCTCAGCGTGGCAACTCAACAAGACAGCTCAAGTTGGTAACTCAGTAAGACATCATAAGTGTGGCATCTTTGCGCAGCATTTCAGTGAGGCAACTTAGCGTGGAAACTCATATTTATCTTGTTGTGTTACTTATACATATTGTATCTTTGTTTATATTGTCTAGGAGCTATAACAGTTGTAAGGATGCAACGAGAATAATGATTATGTGCGAGGTCGAACGGTACTTGTGAGAGACCAAGCTTGGTAGGACCTGGGAGAGCTTTCATGCTCTATCGAACGACCTTGTCGTGGAAACTTTTGAGGGACTTGGTTTGGAGGATTGAGAACTGAGGCACCGTTGGGGCTTGTCCTGACCATCTTAGATAGACCTGGTAAAACACCGAAGGACCCTAATCGTGGAACCTCGGGCGGAGCAGCTTGGAGTTCCATCGGACGTTGAGTTGTGAACCAAACAACCCTATACTTAATATCACATCTATTGTAGGTGATTTCATTAGCCAACTAAATAATGTCAGACCTACACTCGAATAAACCATCATGGTATTTGGGTTGCCAGTCAGTTAGTGAGCCACCTCTATGACAACTGCCCCTTGACGCACAATGGTTTGGCAAAAGGCATGTCTTGGCATTTAATGTTTATGACGTGGAGACAACTAGTGCATCAGGTATTTAATATTTGTGACATAAAGTATGAGGGATGTCTTTCACTGACATTAATGGCGGAGTTGCCTCGGTGGTGGTGTGGGAAGCTATGTAAGGACCCCAATCACATCTGAGGAGAGGATGATCTTTTTTGAGAGTTCAAAAGTTATTACCAAAGATAATATACATCAGAGAGATACAGAGTTATTATAAACTTGAGAGTTTACTCACAAATATCTCTAAGGGTGTTGGGTGTGTTTTGATACCTGCCAAGGTGTATCTAGGGTGCTTACTTCTTTCTTTCTCTAACTGATTTACTTTTGAGTTCATTGTTATCCTTTGAGTCATACACGAGAGATTTGTGAGTTTAGTGAGGTTTGTCTTCACTAAGTTGTGTCATCATGTCCTGTAGTTAATCAATAGTTTTTCTAGTTAACTTATCATTACTGTACTCAAAAGGGGTTACGCCTCCATCTTATCTAAACTACCCTCTTACAAAAAGAGCTCCCCATTTTAATACTGAGAATTAAATAATAAAATGACTTATTTTATGGTATAAAACTTTTTTAATTCTAAATTAAAATTAATGTTCCCTCTGTCAATTTTAATAGAATTCATCGGCATCCCGATTACAATTTTAATAGCATTTCTCTTTAGTGAACCTACTGTCCAAAAAAATTAGGTAGGCTTGTTCCTTTTAATTTTATTATCTGGCCAAAACCTATGTAAAATAAAATCAAATAGCCGACACTTTGGTCCCACAAAATCATATCATTCCTCTTTGGAGAACATACCATCATTTTATATCAAAGTGTATACTACAACCTAATTTTAGATTATCTCATATCACATAGACTCCACCTTTGGGGGCCGCCTATATGAATAATGAATAAAAAATTACCCTTAAGGAAATTTATACCGACTACCACAATAATTAGCATTCCTTGTTGGAGGACCTACTTATTATTGAAAGTCTAAAAATCGTTGATAGAGACCATGGGATTTTCTCATGGAAAATTTCCTCTCCCACTTAGTAATTTAAAAAACTTTTGTAAGGGTTACAAAAATGTGCCCAGTTCTTAATTAATATGAAAATCTAGGACATTTGATATATTTACAAAAATACCAAGATATTCCTATTTTAATATATCAAACAAATGTGTGATAAATAAAAAAAATCAAATACCCTTGATCGTTAATAAAAAAGGAATATTCAATTTGTTTATTCTCTAACCACACATATTAATGTCCACAATTCAAAATAATTATGAATTATTCATATTTAGGCCTTGTTTGGTTATCAACACTAGAAATTCAACTTTAATTATGTTTTCTGAAAAAAATTATAAATATGTTTTAAACGTGTGTAAAACCTGCGAATGTGTTTGGCTAGAAAATTTTAAAATTTTTAAAGAAATGAAGGACAAAATAGTGTTTGGATAGTGGGGAAAATCTAAAATTGAAAAATATATAATATAAAATTGAAAAATATATTGGAACGAAATAAAAACCTAACATATATTGCAACCAAGTCAAAAATTCGAACAAAAACCTATATTGGAACAAATCTGGACAGTAACTTTCACAAATAGTTTCGAACAAAAACATATATTGGAACAAAAACAATTGGTTCTAAACAAAAATTGAAGAAAACATATATTAGAGCAACTTTAGAAGAATGTTCACACCAGAGGATTAACAAGAAGAATACCTTAACAAATCGTTTAGAGAAATTAGTCATCGAAGGATTCACACCATTTGGATCGGAGTGAAGGGTCTTCATTGTTGGAGGCGCGCTGGTTTCATCTTCTACAGACCATTAATGGAAGATTAGGGAGAAGAGGAAAGAGTTTTTTAGGAATGTTAGACGTTTGGTTATGGAGTTAGTTGAGACTTCTTCTCAGCTTTGAAGGAGGAAAAGACAGCTTGAATTAATAAGCGGTGAGAACGTCTTGAGCAGGTCAGAGAAGAATAGATGTGAAAGAAAAACTGATATAGAGTTGTCAAAACAAGTCTGAGGTGATTTTTAAAAAGGGATGTTTAAACACTCAACCACCAACATTTTATTTTAACTAAGTTTTGTAAAGTTGTCATCCAAACATGTATTTATGAAATCTTTAAGCTTAAACACAAAAAAAAAATTAAAACAAGGAACCAAGTAGGTCCTTAGCATTTACATGATTTAAATCGGGGGCGGTATTCCATGTTGTCCATAATTCTAAGTGAACCGTTAACACATATTAACAACCCAACAATCAAAACATAAATAATAGAGACATAAATCAATGTAAATAAGAAAATTGAGATAAATAAGGATTCCCGACTATTATGGTCAAGATACAACTCTGTCGTAGATCAAAGTTCTAAACAGGCATTCTTGAACTCAACGGTCATCCATAAACTCAACAATTATCCTTGAACCCAACAGTTATCCTTGAACCCAACAATCATTCTTGAAACCAAACACTTCATGTTTCCACTACGCTGGGAAGGTAAGGAGTTCTACCTATTTAACACCGTTAAAACTAATTTCTTTTCCAAAAAATTGCCTTCCATCACGGATCTAGTTTCACATTTATCCATTAACAATCACGATCGAAACAATAACAAATTACAGATGTTCTATGCCTATATGAAGGAGTTGATATTCTACATCAATATTACATTAATCCAGCGTAAAAAATAACCACGAATAAACCACCGTGGGATCCAATCACATAAAAAAAACTTAAATATGTGACCATAATAGTGGGATTAGGTTGCTACAAAATAGAAGTTAGCATATATATATATTCTACCCAACGTTCAATGACATATACGATTATTTTATTTGGACAACATGGTTGAATTCAACCTATATAAGGTATCAACATGGATCTGATATCAATTATTGGTACAGAAGTCCAACGGTCCATTGAAAATGCGTATAGATAGAACTATAAAAAAATTACACGTACATGAAATCCTATAAGGTGGACTTAGGATTTACCTTTCGAGATTTATTTTATTTGATCTTATCTTTTCATGAATAGAATATGTGATGGCTCGATTCTCCTCACAGTCTTCTACTGCAATCCTGATATTGACAGTCACGAGTAGAGAGTGGGCTCCTATTTCATGACCACCTTCATATCTCCTCTTTCTTCTCTGTTGCATCTCTTTCTCACAAGTCCGAACTTGGGTCATTTGAGTAACCAAGAGTGAAGCCTAGGTTAATAAAGAATGATAGTTAGGTGCATATATATAGGCTCCACTTGGGACCCTAAGGAGAGATAAGGATGTGGTTCCTAATGTGCCTGAGAAAACCTAATCCTTCCCGGGATCCCAATCTCAATCCCTTAGTTATAAGTAATACCACTAAATAATTATAACTGCAACTCCACTCCTTAACTCAAAATTATATTTCGAGATCCTAGTTATTAATTACTTAATTCTCCCCACGTTAAGGTTACAAATACCCATTAATAAAAATAAATTACTAATAATTTATTTGATTAACTTCTTTAAGTTCTTGAGTGATCCAACTTAACTTACTTGTAATGGCGGATTAATATATTCCACATGAAGGGTTTGACATATACAAAACTTATAAGCATCTCAAGGGGGTATCACCAGTCTTTATACTGAGACGTGGATTCCATCCATAAAATACTATAACCATACACTAATCACCATTACCCAATTTATCAAGATTATTGATCCAGTAATCAATTTCACTCGATAAGTTAAAGTAATAAATAACTAGTGCGTGTCTCCATATCTCATATTCAGATTAAGATCCTTAAGTGAACCTAATAATCACGAGGTGTACGTTATCTTATTAAAATCAGTATAAAAACAATTACCTCAAATTAGTCATGTTCAATACACACAAAGGGTACTAGCACAATAAGTTGAAACTATACAGTTTCCTGTAATCAATATAAACTTACTAAAATATTATGCTACAACCCTACTGATGGTGTATCCAGTTCCATCAAAGACTACGAACGGTCAAACTTATATTCTATAAGAACTAGTGATCTGATCCTCTTTGTAAAAGTCATATTCTACACACCAGAATACTTACTAAGGAGAACAAAAGACACCAGCAATATATAAAACACTGCAAAACATCATGTCCATATATGGTTCTCATTAAAATAGGGATAACAGATTTTATCATAACAATAAACCCACAACTAAATTATTACATAAAGCATGGTTTTAGTCTACCTCTCTAACACAAGCCTCCCTAATAAAGAGTAATATTTCCTTCCAATTTTTATGGGTATTATGATTGTCCTTTGCAAAGGCCATGACGTTGGCTTTATGGGTTAAGTTCTTAAGAACCTTTACATTCATCTTCACATGCTCCTGAACTCCATACAACTTGAAAAATGAGTTGAGGTAACATCATGCTTACCTTTTCTAGACTCACTAAGTTCAAAATATATTGCTAACTTAGGTCTCCATGAGTTGGCCACCAGTTGAGAATGGTCTATCCCAATAGCCATCAGTATCTTCACTACCAAGAGTGAGAGTGGGAATTCAATCTCATACGAAAGAGAGAATACGTGATAGGCAACCATTGAACATACCCTTTATTAAAGCTTTGTGGCCTTCAAATTTTAATATGGTATTTAGTAATTTTTTAAATATCCACCAGGCCCTACTCTTTGATTTGTGAAGCAGTGTGATACCAATCAACATAGTTGGGGTTATAAACCCCTTCATAGCCACTCACTTTTGGATCTATGGTGTAAACTGACCTGGTGGGGAGACGAGAAAAGGTTTCAACCTTTGGCTCTACCGTGAGAGGTAAAAAAATGTGGGTCTCGACAACAAACAATGTTTTTAGGTCGAATAAGGGGAAATATTTTTGGAAGACATTGTGGGGAAAAAGAGTTTTCTTGAACTAGATAATTTCAGGAAGAAAAAAGGTAGACGAAGTAATTGGTGAAGGATTCAACTGAGTCTAAGGGGATCTTTTATGGTCTCCAAGGCCTAGAGTTTCATCTCATTCATCCTCTTAGTTCAAACGGTTCAATCCCCTTAATCACATTAATGCACTCAACCCCCAATACTTTTACACAATCACGTGCGAGATCCATCCTAATATAATCTAATCATGACAGGATTCTTAGTGGAACTTCATGATACCCTATTTGAAACTTGTTATTTAAAAGGCTCTAAGATCTTTGACTACCCTCGGGTATGAATTTTGGTCCCATAACTAAGCTCTGATTTCAAATAGATCACTATTTGGTCCTCAAGACCTCCATTGGTCTTAAGAGTAATCCATAAAACTATTACATAACTTATTCTCTTCTCCCCCAACCAAAAATGGATAGTCATTCGATTACATGTCCTCAATCGAGATCAGAGACCATGGTACTAGAGTTCTACCATGTGTCACGCTCAAAAAAGACCTCATACTGAAGATAAAATACCTCTCAAGTCAGCTAGACAATAACACCGAGGTCAATCATTATGAAGTATCTAATGAATAATTTATGGAAACACCAAAGCAGTTCAAGACCCCTACACCTCCAGTAAAGCTTTTGAAACTAGTCTGGCAGGTAAGTGAAAAAAATGACAATGTTTCATTTACTTCCATTAGTCAAGACCATTTGCAGTGAAGGCTCCCATATGCATTTATTGCTCTCGGGAACTCCCTTACACCACCTACAAATCCTTTGGCTAAAACTCCACCCTCTTATTGACACTGTCAAAAATATTTATATGATAGTCCACTCATTCTCTAACCTATAATTTGCATATAAATAAGTGTTGGTGGAAGGTTAAAGACACGTTCAAGTAATCAGACTTACATAGTTACGGGATTTCTAGCATTCAAAAGTTCTTACTCCTTATTTTATACTCATAAGACACTATTGTGATTGTATATTCATAACTCGAATCATTTCCAATTTTTTGATACTTTAGATTCATTTTTAGACCTAACCAATAACTAGGAATCATTATATAAGTCCACCATATATGTCTTAAGTTCCTTTGGAACATTGACAAAGGCCGCAAGATCTCAAACTCTCTTGACCAATGCTCAAGAGATACCTTAGACTATAATAGTCCTTTTTAACCTAATAAATAGTGTTACATCTTTGACTATGGATGTAAGATCCGCACCCGAGGTTCTAATCACTTAAACCATTATTTTACACATTGACACTTTTATCCTCTTACATATGAGAGTACCTGTTGGTCTGAGGTCCAGTACGAACATGAAAACATAATTTTCAAAACCATTCTGACGTAAATGCCAGTGATTCGAGTCAATCCAAAACTTTGCACAAGACAACGTATAAAATTAAACTACTCTCACTTCTTATCCAAATGAATAAAGCCTATCCTCGTGGCAGCACCCCGGATATGTGTTTTCATTTCAAATACTTGTCAAGCGGCGACCTTTGATTACACATACTATTGACATTTAAATATATCAATCCAACACAATAAAAATATTATATTAAGGACTATGATCCATAAATACCATAGTGTTGTATATTGTATACGTGGTATCCCATTGCCTATACCCATAAATATTCCCCTTTTATTAGAATTATATTGGCTTTGATCCTAATTCCCATTCGGTACGTAGGTGCAATACCAAACTAAACTCTTGAAGACCAAGCGTCAAAATACGTCCCACTACATATTATTTATTATATATGCATCTGTCCCCCATTCAAACTCCACCCACTTATTTTTCTATCTCCGTAGCCGATGATGTCTAGAACATGACATCCTTAGTGTTACACTTCCAACTACCCTGAAGGTTAAATAATAACTTCGAGTTAGTGATTGCCCTGCATGTGATGGATGTCTTTATTGAGAACTTCAGGTTTACTCTCATGCTAAATATCCTTAGATGACCCCCCCATCTAAAGCCAAGTCCTACTCTTGCACACATATCACATTGCAACATGTGAAAAATCAAAACTAAGTAGCTTTGATCTCGTGGCTATATGAGTAGGTAGGCGTAATGCCGAGTCGTTCTTGTGAGAAGAAGTATCAACAATGTCTCTCTTGATATATTCTCCTGCACCTACATTCACCCATCTACCATCCTTTATTATCCCTTTCAAGCCCAAGAGAGATGTGAAACTTTGTCAAAGCCTAGATTTCGCATGCACTACCATATAAATGTGAAAAAACATATACATACTATATACAACCGAATTACACTTGATTTGACTAAAAGTCTCGTTGGGTACATATATGCAATAACGACTCCTTATCGTGAGCACGAGTGTTGATGATATATATCCTAATATGTTTTTAGAATAGAGATGCACCCATCTCTCACCTTACCTCAAACCTTAAAAATGATATCCAACTATATCTATACCGAGCTCTCTCATATCATTACATGCATACTATTGTCAACCCATTATACAATCATGGAGTCATGCAAAATTTCCATTATTTATCTTCAACAATTGAATAGATTTTTTTACACCTCTCACTGATATCATTTTCATACCTAAGAACCTACCTACGTTTAAGGGATTGTCGACCTAAGGTCCCTAATCCAATAAAAAATAATTAAAAGGTAATCAATTAATGTTAAGAGCAATAATAAACACATAATTAAAAAAAAATAGAGAACAAATGGGGTTCCTAACACCTTCCCCACTTGTAACCTGGTTCCCTAAACCAGCTCACAGGAATCTCTGAACCAACTGCAAAATTAAACTTGCCTTAGGATTATCCCAAAATAGATAACACAAATCTTTTGTTTGTTTTTGCATAAAAATTTGGCGGCTTTGAACAAACCAACAAAAACCTTAATGAATGGAAAAATAGTTTGGGGTGTGTGACTCAAACTGCACATTGCGTCAAACATCTTCTAAGAACAAGTGATCGACCCACATATAACTGATAGCTCGACCATGGAGGGATATAACAAACCAAAAGATAAGAAATACGGGCATCTACCATGAACAAACTCACACAAGTACTTATCCCCCCAGGTGCACATCACCTCTCGAGGCCCGTAAAACTAGGGTGGCAACTCCGTTTGGGATAATTTTTCTACAATCGAAAATAAATATTGTATGTCATAAAGGGTGGAAAGATGTTAAGGGGAAATAAATTTCAGTTTATGTGGCTATTAAGAATACCCAAGAGTGATAACCACGTCGAGAATGCGAGTCGAGTTTAAAGGAAAGTGTGTGTGACGTTTCCAGTGTTGTGCAGATATGAACCAATAGGACCACGTAGGAATCAATGTGTGGAACATATGCCTAGGGGAAATTATATTTAAAGATAGAATGGTATGCTGGATTGAATGTTGTGTGAGAATGAAGATAATCCAAGTATATGTGTGGAAATGAGAACAACACATCGAGATGAGTTGAAAGGCTGTGGGAAGCCATTCAAAAGATACCTCTTGATAAAGAGGGGGACGAACAGTTGTGGGAAAATAAAGTGAAGCCTTACTCAGTCTAATGTTGATAGTGGCTTGTGCGTAAATAGGATGTCGATGACTATGGGGCATGCAGACCCAAGAAGTGTGCCAGTTGCGAAATGTGCACGACCCGTGACTTTTGGCATACCGGGGGTAAAAAGGGAAGTATAAATTACCACTTAATGTGAGATATTATAAGTGTGAATCAGTGTTGAGTGAGACATAGTGAGATTGTCTCCTAATGTACCACTTATATATGGAAAAAGGTTGACTCGAGATAATCAACCAAAATTTGGTAACAAGCCTATGTTGCCAGTGACAGAATGGGTAGGTAGACTGATAATATTTATGATGGGTTACCAACAGCATAACTAGGTCAAGTATTCCACCTAGTGTATGGAATAGAGTGACTGAGATGAAGTAATTGTTATTCTTTCTTTGAAAAGAAGGATTGCACCGATGCAAGGTGCCTCCCAATATTGTTGTAAATTAGGATGAGATCCCGCAATTCCATCTCTGATAGGGATTATCAGGAAGTGATGGAGACAAAAAAAAAATTTTGGCATATTGTTTCACCTATAGACCGATGGTTAGACTAGAGGTGGTTCATTATGCTATCTAATGAGAGTAGAGAGGGTGGTGCCTTGTAGGGTAATTGGGGGAGGAATTACCATTGGTAGAGTTATGTGTAATAACTTGTACCGGTTATCAGAGACGAGGTACCTTTCGATGTTTTATGTGGAAAGCCTTGTCATTCACCCTCAACTTGATTAGAGGTGAGGGGATGACTAAATTTTTGGACTAGCCATGATTTGTAGTTCGTTCGATAATAGTGGAGTGAACCACAAACTATTTTGGGCGACTTTTGAATGTCGTAAGAGTTACATCACCGTGAATGATAGTTCTAAATACTGACATGAGTGGTCATATGTTATCGTGATTTCATCCCATGAAAGGGGTGCTGAGCTGTGGTAAATAAGGGAGTTGGCATTTAAGGTTGTGCGACCTTTTATCAATATGGAGACGATAGAGTCAGTATTGATATCACATGACTTACAGAGCGTATTAGTATGTAGTTTAATGGGAAAACTTGTTGATAAACTTGGGCTAGAGTGATTAACCCTTTTGATAGGTGGGTATTACTAGCAGGTATAGTGGAGTGACCCTTATGTTATTATGATTTGTATTTTGGGTACTCGAGGATGTCGAGATGTTATAGATCCTAAGTTTTAGTACCGATCTTGCCCTAATTTTGAGGACGAAATTCCTTTGTAAGGGGGAAAGTATGTAATACCCCGTATTTTTGTGTATTTTTATTTAATTAATTTGAGGAATTAATCAGGGAAAATACATTTTAATTAAATTACGCAAGTGAAGTAACTTAATGTGATTAGATGATAAGTGTGTCTATTAAATATTAATCGAGAGACAAATACTGATTAATATTGCATTGTGATATTTACTAAGTGTAAATAGTAAATAATTGATGATTTCGGTTATACGACATAGCGAGTGATATGTGCGTATTTTAATAATTATGGCATAACGAGTGATATGTGCATATTTGATTAATTGTGGATATATAACATAGCGAGTGATATGTGCATATTTTATTTTATCTCACCAGGAGTCGCGTGCATACTATTTTGAGGTGAGAAATGAGAAATATATATTAATTAACTCGTATGATAATTTATAGATCATAGATGACTCCGATAGGGTCGAAATAGATGGAATAGTGTACCCAGGGGTTTCATTTGGGTCCTGGGTCAATTTTGGATCAAATCGACACCTTTGGCGGGTAATTTGGTCATTTTAAAAATAGAGGTTAAAGGACCTGCGAAAATTAGAGCCTTATATTTGATGATTAGATGTGAGGGCTAGGGTTCATAACACAAAAAGCTTAGAGAGGACATTAGAGAAAAGAGAGGAACCATTACCAAAAGCTGAAGGAGGATTCTTGAAGGATTGAAAGAGTTCTTGCACCCCAAGTACCTAAGGAGTGAAGATTTGAAGAGGGAAACATCAAATCATCATCCTCACCAAGGAAATCAGACGCTTCGGTATTTAAGGCAAGTTGTTTATTACAATTAAATGAAGTTATAATGCCCATTTGTAGATATTTATTGATAACCATCATTAAACCTATGTTCTTGGAGAAAAAGAATAGATTTGATGTAGGTTGGTAAGGAATTGCATGTAGAAGGATTTAACATATGTAGAGGATTAATGATCCGAGGAGACTTGATTATTATTACGAATAAATCTGGGTTTGATATTGGATATGTGGGAAGAACAAAAAACTAAGGAATTATTGAAGTTTCATGGTTTTGATTCGTTCTTGGTTGAATTATGCGATGATTTAATATGGTTAAAACGTTAGAAACCCTCCTAATGCATGTAGAAATGGTTAGGAATGTTTATTTATGACTTTGGTGTACAGTAATGTTAGTTGGTAATAGATTATGGGCGAAGAATGCATGATCAAACGAAGCTGGTAAATTGCACACACTAGATCGGTCCGACCCTAGACACATCGGATCGGTTTGTTTACAGAAAAACGGACCGGTCCGGCCTTCAGTTCGTTTATAGAAAACTTTCAGAAAACTTCAATTCTTTCTATTTCTGACCTAGTTTTGCTAATCGATGATTGTGGAAATTCTTAGAACCTTATTAAGAGATTATGGTTAAATCATTTATACTATGGTAGGCCTAATTGGGATTTGTAGTTTAGTCTTAGTGAGAAAATTTAGATGTGAATCAATTGGTATAGTTATGTCGTAAGTTATAGGGGAGATAGATAATAAATTATTACAACTTTTGATGGAATGATAACTAGACCAGTAGGGTAATTAATGACTTAACTACTGATATAAATAGAAGGGGTGATCGGGACCCTTAGATTTTGTGTGAATGCTCATGAATACGATAGTGCGATAAGTCGTAAAATAAAATGTACGGTAAGTATTAGAGAGAAATATACTACGTACTAATGTAAATGTTTGGGTTATGTGCATACCTTGTAAATTACTTATAGATGGAGTGAATACCTATTATTATAAATAATTAGGCGGTAAGAATTCTTAAAGTATTTCATAGTATTGGGGTCGATGATTATCCGGACCAATATGTTATGCTCAAATTTGGGATCGATGATTATCCGGACCAAATCTAGATATTATATTGGGTTCGATGAAGTAACCACACCAATATACATTTGTATAACATTTACAATTGTGGTTGAGGGGTATCCGGTCCAGTGTAAATGATAGGATAATTGGGGTCGAAGATTAGCCGGACCAATAATCCATATAGTATATATTGTGAGTGAAATATATACCTTATGAGTAATCCACTTATGAGGGATGGTAGAAAATTATATGACATGTATACATCTAAAGGTAGATTATGTGGAGGAACATAATTAAAGATTTAGTGTTAGAAATGGAGATCTAAGGAATAAATTAAGGAGTGGGGCTTAATTAAATATGAAAACATATGAGGATTGTGACTCGATAAATAATAAACATATGAGTAGTGTTATTAAAATTATGTACTATATGGGCGGTATGGGAACTTAGTTGTGTAGATAAATCCAGTGGGATACTTTAGTCTAGTTATCTCGGTTAGTATATTTATGTGGGCTAAGTATAAAACGTTAGGCGTGAACTTTATGTGAGAGGTGAGGATAACACAAGAGAGGGTGTACATTATCATGTGTAATCAATAACTGAATTTTATTGTGAAAAATACTTGCTAAATATTTTCAAACTGTTTGGAGTACTAACTCTTCCTATACAAATATTTTCAAAACCCTTTAGGTGTCCAACCACAAGGGCGCCAGACTTGATATTCTATTCCAGGGAGACGGAGCTGCAACACAGGTGAATGTTGCAGGATTTTGCTCAGACACTTTCATTACCCATTTTGATCTAGTGTAGGATTTCAGTATTTCAGTATGGACTTGTTGTCCTTCATTACTTATTCAGATTCAGTTCAGACAATATTTGTTTTCATTATTGGAGTTTTACTTGGTTTGGTTTTAACCGATGGGTTATTTAGTAATACTTTATTCATTTATATTCTTTAGATATTTAGACTATCTTATGTTGGTGTTTTATTATATATTAGTTCGGCATATTGTTTTGTTTAATGAAAGATAAAATTTGGCACTGATTTAATTAACTAATAGGTGATAATTAATTAATTTGGTTTCAACAGTGATGCTAAGAATGAACCAATTTGCAAATCCTGATTTAATTTAATAACGGACTGATCGGCCGGTATTTAATTAGGCGGGGAATCACAATGAAAAAATCCACTGAATCCTAAATCAAAACCTCTCCAAGGCATTCACTACATAGACCCCATGGTAGGCCTAATAAAATATCCATCTACAGGCTCTGATGGGGAAGAATCCAACTTAAAAGAACATCGCTTATCGCGGTCTACAGTTTGTGCCAAGTTCCCATAGACCCCAAGGATCACTCAAAATACCCCCCAATCGAGTTTGGACCACCTAATAACCAACATCATGGGAGCATAGGTATTGAACAACTGACTTTTGTCAAGTACATCATGATGCCTGTCATCTGAAAGACCTTTAAGTTTGTCGTATTACAAGATGATTCCCCCTTATCCCATCTACCAATTCATCCGTCTATAATGTAGCCTTTTATTCTATTATCATTCTTACCCTTGCTCCCTTCGATGGAATAATAAACAGTGATTTCCAGTATTTGCCTTCTCGTGTTGCATGTGACGATTATAAATCTTATGATTTATTAGAACTCAAACCTGATAATGATAACTTTCCTGATAAAAATACCTAAAACACTCACAAAAACTTGACTAGAGTCAAAATAAACATATATCTCCCAACGAGGACGACATAATAACCATTATCTTGGGCACTCCTTAAAACCCTAAACTTTTACAAATAGGGTCCTCCCTAAATAAGAACAAACAGAGGAATTTTAAAAATCTCCTCGCCATCTTCTTAGATTTGATTGCTTGGTCTTACCTCGATAAGCCTGGCATTAACCCGACTATCATCATGCATGAGACACTGACCCTGATGAAAGACCCATAAAGAAAAGACTTCATTAACTGATTTCCAAATGGTCCGTGAAAGTTAAGGATGGAGTAAGAAAAATTCTCGATGTCGAATTCATTTGAGTAATCGAATTTATCGATGGGCTAGCCAATAATGTACTAGTACCTAAAGTTAGTGAGAAAGTCCGAGTGTGCACAAACTATAGGGATCATAATAATATCTACCCTAAATATAATTTCCCTCTACCACACACTGACTTATTAGTAGATATTATAACTAGTAATGAACTCAAATCCTTCATCGAAGGATTCGCAAGATACAATCAGATAAAAATCCACCCTGAACACTAAGAGAAAATTAGGTTTATTACCACCTCGGGGACGTACTGTAATACAATTATGACTTTTGATATCAAGAATATCCGTTCCATTATCTAAAGAGTTTCCACAACCATGCTACATGATCTCATATTCAAGGAATTGGAGGTTTACGTAGATGACATGATCATTAAATCCAAAGAACGAGAAGGACATGCTTAGGAAGATTGAAAAATATTCCAAAGTTTGCGCCTCTTTTAAATCAGGCTAAATCCTCATAAATGCATCCTTGTAGTCACCAAATGGATAGTCCTCACTTTCATTTTCAATAAAGACAAAATATAGGTAGGCCCCTAAAATTAAGGCCATACAGGACGTGCCATCACTCAAAATGGAAAGTGTAGGAGGGTACTTTCGATTATAGATGGAAGCGTAACCCCTGTTCGAGTATGGTAATAATAAGATAACTTGGCCAACGCCTTGGATTAGCAATAGAACGTCCAGACACAAGTTCAATGGAGACAAGACTCAGTTTAAACTCACAAAACTCTCGTGTATAACTCAGGAAATAGTAATGAACATTAGAAGTAACTTAGATAGAGGGAGAGAGAAGTAAGCACCCTAGATACACCTTTGTAGGCAAGTAGAAACACACCTAACACTCTCAAGAATCTCTGTCAAGTATTAAAAGCTTCGTAATAAGTAACAATGGTGGGTGGGTAAACCTCTCTGGTTCGCAATAACCTTCCCTCTGATGTGCCTCGCTTGAAATAACTCGAGAGTCTTCAAAAATGATCCCTTTTTATCAAAGGTGGTTGGGGTTCTTAAATAGCCCCAACCACCACCCCCGAGGCAACCCAGTCATTAAAACTATGAAAGACATCCCTCATGATTTATGTCACAACATTAAATGCCTGATGCACTGGTCATCTTCACGTCATGAACATTAAATTCCAAGACATGCCTTTTGCCTAACCAGTGTGTGTCAGGAGGCTGTTGTCGCAGAGGTGGCTCACCAACTGCCTGACAGCCCTAAATACCATGGTGGTTTACTCAAGTGCAGGTCTGACATTGTTTATCTAGCTAGTGACATCACCTACAGTAGATGTGACTTTAAGTAGAGGGTTTTTTGGTTTACAACTCAACGCCCGATGGAACTCAAAGCTGCTCTGCCCGAGGTTCCACGGTCAGGGTCCTTCGATGTTTTACCAGGTGTATCTAAGATGGTCAGGACAAGCCCCAACGGTACCTCACTTCTCAATACTCCAAACCAAGTCCCTCTAAACTTCCCACGGTGAGGTCGTTCGATAGAGCATGAAAGCTCTCCCAGGCCCTGCCAAGCTTGGCCTCTCGCGAGTACCGTTCGACCTCATATAAACCCACTTATTATTATCATTACATCATTACAACCGTTATAGCTTGCAATCATAAATAATGAAAATACAATATAACTAATACAACAAGCTAAAATATGAGCTACCGCGCCAAGCTGCCTCGCTGAGTTGCCACGCTTGAGCTGTCACGCTTGAGCTGCCTCGGTTGCTTAATCCCAAGCACTGTTGCTGATTAGGGATTTGTCCCTGATCTTAATATTACCTTCAAGCCCCCTCTACATTTGCCCCCTCTTGGAGAGATTTATTGGAACAAGAAATGTCTCAAACCGATGGACCTTTTTTTCTGTGAAAAGATTAAGGCCTCTTCTCCTTAGTCATAACTAAACAACGTCTGGACTTATGACGAGAGAACATCATATCTTTTGTGGAATCGTTGGGACATCTTTTTTGTTAAGAGTCTATTGGATATGTCGGACAAAAAAATTCCATGGCGCCAAAACTCAATCTTGTATAGGAAGGCAACGATTTATGTTCCCCAGGTGTCACTTCATAAATGATTGGGAGCTGTCTTCTCAACTGTCAAAGCACTTCCCAAGGCGCCACGTGTTCATTGGAAATGATTGCAGGCAGCTTTGCACGTGTGATGGTGGGAGACTGAAATGACAACTCTAAAATTTTCAAACGACTATATCCAAAATACTTAAACCCTCTCTTTCTTTTTTCTTACTCTGTTACTATCTTCTTCAGACTTCCATTTTTAGAGAGAGAAAAACCTGCAAGAACTCCATTGTTGCTAAGCTCCTTTTTGACTTCTTCGCTTCTCATCCTTTAAGCCGCTACCTGTGGTCGTGGTCTTCTACTCTTGTTCTTCAAACCGCTCTTGCTTGAAGCTTTTTTGCTGTCTTAATCATCATTTTCCATGGCAACCTCAAGTAACCCTGCTATCTCTGCTACTGGTGCTCCATCTGCCACCACCACTGCTACCTTCGCCCTGGATGCTGCCCGCTAGGAACAGCTGAGATTTTATCATCGCTATCCTATTTTTTGGGAGGGTGATGACTTTGCTATTGCCTGCAAGGCTGTGAATTTTTGTTCCAAGTTTGATGCCTTACTGTTGGGTGATGAAGACGAGGATTCTTATGAGTGGGGCTTTCTTCCTCCATAGGGGACTCTGCGATTTCTCTTAGAGCGAGGAGACTTCCCATGGTCCCATGTTGCTTTCGAATCCACAGGGGGCTCTCCTACCCACTTTGCTGCCTGAAACTCCCATATGAAGAGTTTTTATGCTGATATTCTCACCAAGCTAGGGTTGCAACGGGCTAAATGGTTTGGTGAGTTCACTCTTTCGAAAATAATGCTGCTCTTCCTATCCTTGTCTCTCGATGGAACGTTACCACTCGTACGTTCATCACGTGCTTGGGGTGAGTTCACCATAACTTTGGAAGACGTGTGCGAGCTCTTGGGCCTCGATGAAACAGGTCATGATCCCTATATAAATGAGGCTCTGGATGCTCAAGAGACTACCGATCGTTTGGAGTTGGATCGCATATGCCGAAGCTGCATTGGTTCGTCCAACAAAGCTACTTTCTCTCCCTTGATTAATTATTTCTTTAAGGGTTCTGGTGAAGGAAGTTCTTCAACAGATGCTCCTGGTCAAGGTAGACCGTTGGAACTTCCTCCCTATATTCTTATGATTCTCTCCAGGTTTCCTTTTGACGGGCAAACCCAACGACCAACCTCGAAGGGACCTTATCAACATGTCCCTTCGTTTGGCCCGAGGCATAAAACTTCCACTGGCTGCAATTGCCCTGGGATCCCTCTACAACTGGCTGGATAGAACTTTGTTCGACATCGAACGCTCTCTCGGCCGTTATAACTTGGCTAATTTTGCCAACAGCGTCCTTTTAACCAACTTCTTTTACTTTCGTTTTCCTGCCGTAGTGGCCAAAACCAACAGTCCTCCTTCGGGGGAAATAATTCTGCCTCCATGGTCCTTTATTTTTCACAAGAGACAAAGCCTAAAGGAGCTAATATCTTTGATTGACCGTTTTGAGAACTTTTCCATGAGGCCTTATCAGGAGGAAGTCTTCTTTCACACTTGTGAATTTTTTCAACATGAAGCAAGAGTGGTACAGGCCCCTACCCCGGATATTGAGGATCCCTCACTCGCCGTGGTTCTTCTGTTCTCCCCAGGATATCTTCCTTCTTAGATTGAGTGGGGATATACTAGTGAGCACTACAATCCCAACCGATGCATCCGCTAGTTTGGGTTTGACCAGGGGCTCCACGTCTAGTGTTTCAATCGTCAAACCCCAAGGTCTCCTTTAGCGAGGCGTGTTCTCTATTTTCTTCAACCGCTGTGTGGGGGATATGTTCAACCATGGATGGGCGAGTCACCATTCCCAGTATTACTAGGCAAGGGTATGTGACCCCTCTGTTTGCTATAAAATATTGGCCGAAACAATTGGCTGCAATTGTTGAGTTTGTTGAGGGAGATCTCGTGTATCCTCTCATTTCTTAATTTTCTGCCTTAGAGTTGGGGTTAAAAGGAAACTCTGTACTTGGGGTGGAATTACCTCTAAGTACAACCCCCAAAGCACCTCCCACCGAGCTTCCCCCACTTTATCCCATGGTCCCAGTTGCCACGCTTAAACCCAAAACTCCTGCAGTTCCGAAAAAGGCTGCCCCCTCAACGTAAGCTACTACCGGCGAGGGGCCTTCTCAACCACCTTCCAAGAAGGCGAAAACGGCCAAGAGTGGGACATTAAAGCCAAAGTCTAAGTCACAGAAGCCCCAGACTCCCATGACAGCCCTCCCCATAGCTTTCGTTCCACCCCCCCATGTCTGCCGAGATGGCTGAGCGCATAAGGAATGAAGCCCAGGCAGAGATAGATCAGACTAATGCTGAGTATCAACGGCACGCTGTCGTTGTTCCTCCTTCGGTTACTTTTCCCATGGTGGTGGTTGATCCCATGGATCCATCGGCAAGGAGGAGAAAGGGTTCAAGAGTTCCTTAAGATGTTGGTATTGGTTCAGTGGGGACAAGGAAGAAGACTCTAAGCACCAAGTCTCAGAAGAAGCGGACTCCTGAGGTGCATCTCACTCATGCCCCCTCTATTGTTGCTACTCCTCCTTCTTCGCCTGTGGTCATATCTTCTCGTTCCCCTTCTGGATCTGAGGTATGTATGCTTGGTTTACTCATTCTCTTTTTTTCTTAAGGCAGACTGCATTTTCTTATTTATTCTTGGCAACTGTGGTGCAGGGGATTGGAACGGAAAGACCATACAGGACGTGCCATCACTCAAAATGGAAAGATAGGTTAGAGGGTTCCTAAGAAGAATACATTTCATCAGTTGGTTTATCTGTTAGCTTACCACCATTTATGAACCCATCTTCTAAACATTCAAGAAGGACACTCCCAATGAATGGAACTATCAATGCCAAAAATAATTTCAAAAGGTACAAGTGTACCACACGCACTCACCTGTTTTAGTACCTCCCCATCCGAGATAACCTCTCGTGCTCTACTTGACCATATCCGACAAGGCTACTGGAGCTATGTTTTCCTAATACATAGAGAGTTCCATAAAGGAACGTACCATACTATGCCAATAAAAATATCATCTCCTATGAACTTAAATACACCACTTTGGAAAAGTCTTGTGTAACTCTCATATGGATTACTCAGAAGATCATCCACTACACTATTTCCTTTAATATAAGACTCATATTAAGGATTGATCCCTTGAAATACCTATTTAAGAAACCCATTTTAAATGATTAAATGAATACTAAAGATATCTGAGTTCGAGATTATGTACGCCACATAAAAATCCACCAAAGGATAGTCAATATTTGACCTACTCGCTGGGAATCCCCTAACAGATGAAAAATACCAAAATGATGCAGAATTACCGAATGAGGAGCTCTTGACCTAAATTATAGAGAAACTTGGGGGCTCTACTTGGATGGGGCCTCCAATAAAAGGGGACTCAGTATCAAAATTCTCCTCATCTCTCCCGATATAGTGATTCCCCACTTTTGTCAATCTCACCTACGAATATGGAAACATGACTGAGTACAAGGCATGCCCCACAGTTTTTAAAACCTCTTTAGAAATTGGAATAACTGACCTAAAAGCCTCTATATTTTCCATCCAAGTCATCAGTTATATATTAAGCAAATGGAAAATTCAGGATGAGAACTTCAAGTGTATCATGCCTACCTAGAAGAAGTAGTTTCGTGATTTGAACATCTCGATTTGACTTCTTACTCATGGCTAAAAATAATTTAACAGATTCACTTGCCACACTAGCCTCTATGATAGATATGTCAGAAGGAACTACAAAATTTGCAAATATCGAGACTAGATGGATCACCATTTCTTACTTTTTTGAGGTGGATACCATCAAGGAGAAAAAAGTAGATCCTCAGAATCATACTATGACATATGTAACTTGCTTCATAAGAACCACTACCCACCCAATGCTTCTCAAATTCACTGGTTCTCCCTAATATGTGGGGTCCAACTCTACAAAAGAGGGTCTAACGGAGTACATTTACAGTGCTTCACCGAAGGCGAGATTCTCAAAATCATTGAAAAGATCCATGACAGAGAATATGGTGTTCACATTAGTGGGCACACCATATCTATGAAAATCCACATGAAGTCATACTACAAAAATACAATGTAAAAGGTTGAATGGATTATGTCAAGAGGTGCTTAAAATGTCAATTCTACATCCCACGAAATCATCTACGTCATTGATAACTCTACTGTATAACACAACCATACTCGTTCTCCACATGGGTGGTTGACATCATAGGGAAGTTAACACTAAGGTTTCCATAAGGAGTGAATTCATCCTAGTCACCATCGACTGTTTCACCAACTGGGTCGAAGTCGAATCTTACGCGGTTCTAAATGCTAAGAAAGTGGCCAAATTCATACGTAAAAAAATCATCTACCATCTTGGGCGTATCCTTTGAGCTGGTATCAAAAAATTGGTCTCACTTCAAGAAAGAGGTCTCAAACTGATTAAAAAATACAAGATTAATTGTCATAAGCCACCTCAATATAGATCACAAACTAGTGGAGAAGTTTAAGATTCTAAGAATATCATCAAAAAAATCATCATCAAGATGACTGCGACTTATAATAACTGGTCAGGCAAAATCCCATATGTCATATGGTGATACCGCACTATAGAGTAAAACTCAATAGGGGCCACCCCTACTCTTTAGTTTATGACATGTAGTCAGTCCTACACATAGAACTTGAGATATCATCCTTATGGTTCATTATATAAAGCCATATGGATGAAACCAATTGTGTCCATGACTGGTACGACAAACTAGCTCTCCTCAATGAAAGAATACTTGATGCCTCTTATCACAATCACGGCTACCACCATGCCTCAATGAAAGACTGGCTACCACTCGTGCATTTTATGAGAACGTAAAAAATAAAAACATACAACAGGGAGACCAACCATGATCAGACTCCTATAGCAAAATTTACACCTAGCTATGGAGGACCCCACCTTGTCACCAAGGGCAGATACCTTAGTCGTTCTTGACTGAGTCATGTTTTCCCAACCATTCAGTATAGATCGATTAAAGATATTATTTCCTTATGCCCACCTATGGTGAAAAGGAAAAGACAGACTTAAGCAACACAAAATTGGTCATAATAGGTAGGGGAGACTATGCTAGTATAGACAATTCCCAGCACTACATAAAAAATACCACTTGAGCCACTAACATTTTCTACTTAAGTGAGCTAAAAAATATTGTTCCCCTAACTTGTCGTTCCAAGAAAAATACGTAGACCTGATTATCTATTATATTTTTATTGCAGACATTCAATATATACAACTTGTTATCCTTAAATCAGAGATACGTAGGCAACCCAAGATATCACTTCGGTCCCGATTTATATAAACACCAAAAAAGCTAATTTTAGAGAGAAACCTGATTATGGTCATTGTTCCTTTCCTCCCAAAGAGTCTATGTCGTCTAAGTAAAGTAAGTAGAAAGTAATACAATGATTATGTAATGCATTTAAGACTCGACAGGGTTACCCTTATTTAAGAAACATTATATAACGGCTAATACCACAAAAGCAGTGGTCAGAAGAAGCCAAAACGGGATAATAAATTACCCTTAAACACTTCTTGCCAAGAAGATAAATACCAAACACCCTCCCCTTAAATTGCCTCATATTTTTTGAAGGGCCATCAACACGTAGACTGACTAAGGTCTCCTTAAAAAATGGTGCCTTATCTGGGACAAATAGCGAAAAGCTATTTATAAGGCTATGTTATAAAGGCTCTTTCCCAATAACAAAGCAATGACTGGTAGAACTTACTTCCCTCACCACTAAAACATCATCATGGATAATGGACTCACCACCAAATAGATAAAATTTATATCTCTATCTAAAGGAAAATCCTCAAAAAGACGGGGCACTTTTTCCATGTGTATATGTTTCTTTTATTTTTTATGTGACGCACATTTTAATAAATGAGTGTAAAATCACTTTTGTTCCCATACCTATATGTGTCGCTTTTTATTTTTATTATTTCCTTCTTTCTATACATGTGTATTTCCGCCATTATTTTTATTAAAAGAGATTAGTCTCATTCGGTCCACACACACGAGGTTCACTACTCTGATGCATGAAACTAAAGAACAATATAAAAATACAAAGTTATTCATGATCCAAGGAGAGTGCATTTGTTTATATAGATGATTTATAATGAAAATACCCATACATTTCAAAAAGGGTATTGAGGATTCTTTGTGTTCCTCTTAAAAGGCACAAACTACACAAATACAACGGGTCCTTACCCTAACCAAAAACAATAATAAACACCTTTTCAAGAATCTATATCAAATCCCACCCAAAAGGTCAGCCAAATATAATATCGTACTTGACTATCAAGCACGAGGCCTCTTCCCGAGAAGTCCACCTATAAAACTCACTTCCACAATTCCTGAACTTGGTAACCTAGACCCTACACATAATGCGGGAACTCCATCTGGATATATCGGTAACACCCCGTATTTTCATGGCTTTTAAATTTAGGGATTAATTAAATTTAATTGAGATAATTAAGTTAATTTTAATCCGGAATGTTGTTTTATATATTTACTAGCGTGACGAGAGTTAGTAATTATTGGAAATTTGTTATTTGTTGAATATTATTGGATGAGTATAGTAATATATGAGATTTATTTTTATAATATTGTCACGTGTGAATAAAATGAAAATTATGGAAATTTAAGTCGGGACGCGCCTGTGTAGTGTCGGGACTAAATGTTGATTTATAAAAGTGAATATTTCATAAGTTGTCTGTATGGTCGTTTTGAGTGCGCCAACGTGTTCGGAATGGTCGAGATAGTCAGAAAAGTGTACCCGGGGGGTTTAGTTTGAGTCTCAGGGTTATTTTAGGCTTAATTAGTACCCCGGGAGGGCATTTTAGTCATTTTTCATTTTTGGGTAATTAAACCCACGAAATTTCAAGGGTTATATAAGATGTCTAAGGTTGTCTTCTAGGGTTAGAACAACCAAAGACAAGTGACGGCCATAGGAGAGGGAAGGAAAGATCTTCCAAAGCAATCCAAGGCCCGAAATCCATCCGTTTGCACCGCCTCCACCACCAACGCATAGATCGCGAGACGGGGAAAGCAACCACACCAAATTCGGCACCAAACCAGAACGTCGAAAATCCCAGGAAAGTGTTTATCTTGCTTATTTCGTTGGTGCATCACTCATATTAGTGTAGGAATGATTAGGATGAGTTGTATGAAAGAAAAACCCCATTTGAGATAGGAAATTGGATGTAGGGATGATTTAAATGATATTCTGGAAACCCTTTTTCCATGTAGAGGATTAAACCACGAATTTATGATGTTTTATAAGAAGGAAATTCTGGAAAAGATGTGTTAGAACCATGTTTAAGATATTTCTAGGGTTCTTGATATTTACATGAATTTTGAGTTGTTAATCCATGTTTAGTGATAGAAATCTACATGTTTTACGTTGGAAATATCTGGTATGATGATATAATGTTAGTAGTATAAATTTTAGGATGATTGGTATTGAAAAATATGGATTTGGTGAAGGTTAGAAGATGAAACCTGTAACTGCAAATCTGCAGATTTCTGAAATACCTGTTTGATCGATCGATCGAGACTAAAGCTTCGATCGATCGATCGAGCCCCAGACCTCGATCGATCGACCCCACCTGGCAGACTAAAGTTTCCCCTTTTAAAATTGTTGAATTGATTCGAAATGAAGAAAACTCCTTAGACATCCTTGTTAAGATAATTTGGGAGATAATGATGACCAGTAAGATTCATTAATGAATAAGAGACCTTTAATGTAAGGTGAAATCTATATTTTTGGGATATCTTACATAAGGGACAATGTAAGTATATGTTAAAGGGAAGAGACACGTAATAGAGTTACGTTGGAACATAAATGAATACCTACTAAATTGTACCTTTGGAAGGATAGAGTCCATGAGGGCTACGTAGTAAGTTGGAGAAACCCTTCGAATTAAAGTGAGAAACGAACCATTATACGTGATAACTAATAATGGGAAGATAAGGATAAATGTTTTGAATATGGGTTATGAGATAAACCTAAATTCATATAATAAAAGTGGTATATTTATATGATTGTGTATGCATATATTATATACTTGTGAAAATCATGCTCGCGCAACTTGCTATCCTGGAGGTTACCGCGTTGGGACGATCTTATCTCGTGTGCCTTATGGGGGATATTGACTCGTACCCTAGAAGATATAAATCCTAGGTACAGGCTATCGAATCGGTAGTCACGGTCCTAAGAGATGTGAGGGTATGTACTGACCTCTTGGACTTGGAATCTATGCTTCGCCTCAATATTGTTTGTGTATGTATTTGTACAGTTCGAGAGTGATTCCGAACTTGTATTCCCTTTAGTGTGATTGATACGGGGATTGGATAACAGAGTATGCCCGCACCATAGTTTTTATGTGGGGTGCCGTTATGATATATGTATTATACGAGTAGTTAATATATATATGAAATTCTGAAATCTGGAACTGCCTACTGTGATTTGATATGTAGGACATGGTTGATGACTCAAATTATAAATACTTATTTTTAGAAAGTATAATATGACACTGGAAAACTTTATTGGTTAATAAAGTAAAAAGGAGAACTTTGGTTACAAATTGAAATCTTACGTTTTAAATACTTGTGTTGTTCAGTTGTAAATCCTGTGAATAACCTAAGATAAGTTAAATCATTGGGGAAAGATAGTGTGGTATATGAGGAGATAGATATTGGGAAGGTTAGTGCGATAGGTGTGCACATTAGAAGAGAGGTGAGAATTTCTCAAGAGAGTGTCACACTAATATGTTGTTGCATTGGCCTGTAATCAATTTAAATACTTGTTAAACGAATTTTTAAATCATATACACTATTGGGCTCTGACCCGTTCCCTTTTCTATTTCTCTCTTGTATATATATATATATGTATATATTACAGGTGCCCAGCCACATGGGCATCTTGCATAGGGTCCTTTGGCAGGAACGAGCTGCAGCTTAGGTGGGAGTTGCAGTCTTGTTGTTTAGATGACTTCATCCATTTGACTCTACTCCTAGTTCAGTTTTATCCAGCAGGGGCATGTGTCACCCTCTTTCTATTAATTAGTTGGTATTGTCAGAGATTGTAATTTTTACTTTCAGTACCTTTATGTCGGGATTTATTACTGTTAGGAAGTTTTCCTTTGGTATTGTAAATATTGGGTCTATTTATTGATGGTTAAATTCTTGAATGTTCATTTCTATTCTCATTCCAAATGTGTGACTCTTAAAAATGTAAAATGGTTAAAGGTTTTATAACCGGATTTAATAAAATGAGAATAAGGGTTTAAATGATTTTGACACTTAGCTTAATTAATTAGGGTGTTTAAATTGGAAAAGTTTTATTTTTTGACAGTGATGCTGAGAATGAACCAACTGTTCACCTTGATTTTAATTTAATAAAGGAGTGATCGCCCGGTATTTAATTAGGCGGGGTGTCACAATATCGAGCCATGTATAAACTGGGTGAGACCTATCGACAACATCATATAATCAACAACAACGTCTTCTATAATCTCCACAGTCAATCGGCATAAAGTCAAATGCCCTGACGACCATTGTGTTAGCATCACCCGTCGCATGGATTTGATATTGCCTCTTGAAAAGGTGATTTATAAACAGATAAACTCAACTAAACTTTATTGAAAAAAATAAATCAAATATTTATAAATGTAAAAAACTGTTATCGTTCACAAAAGTATGTGGTCCAAAGATATCACCCGTATGCCAAACGCTGAGTCGCGTTGATGAATGTATATGACTTAGTACTCCTCATGAAATAATATAGGCCCCATTTTCAAAGTGTTCTTTAGGTAAAAACAACTTGTCTTTCAAAAAATATTTTTCCAATTTTTTATATGCACCAAATTTGTGCACTAATTTTTTAGGATTAAATAGGATAAAATTGGACTTAAGTAAAATTGGTCCATAAACTTAGTGCGTATGAAAAATTGGAAAAAGATTTTCAAAAGAAAAGTTGTTTTCACCTAAAGCACACCTTGAACACGGTGCCTATAAATTAGTGTCATAGCTAGAAACATTTTTTACTGTGTTAATCCCTTGTGCTTGTAGGCATGAATTTCAAAATTATTGATGCTTTTCGAATTCCTATTTTTTACGGCATTCATTATTCTTATTGGAAAATGTAAATGAAAAGTGAACTTATAGCTATTGATGAGCATGTTTGGTTAGAGGTAGAAAAAGGTTGGTCACAACCGTTCTCAAGAGAGGGAGAGGCCATAGTTTAAAACCTGTTGAGTCATGGTCCAAAGCCGAACATGGACTTTCAGTTTATAACTCTAAAGGTTTAAATGTTATTTCCTCCTCTGTCACCAAGGATTAATATAATCGTATTATGATTTGTGAGACATTAAAAGAGGCTTGGGATGTTCTTGCACTCACTCACAAGGGAACTAGCATGGTTAGGGTGCCTAAACTTCAAAACCTCACTACACAATTTGAGATGGTTAAAATGTTAGATAGTGAGACATTTGATGAGATTTACACTTGACTTTCCCATATTGTCAACTCATCATTTAACTTTGAAGAGAAAATACCTCACAACTGTGTCATTAAGAAAATATTAAGATCGTTGCCTTAAATTTGACAAAGAAGTGATTGTTTTAAACTCATTGGGTATACTTGAGTCAATGAAACTAGAAGAGATTATAGGTGACTTAAAAACCTATGAACTTGACATGTTTACCTCTAAGCAAGTGACAAAGAAATAAAAGGGCATTGCTTTGAAAGCTCGATAGGAGGAGACTAGCATTTCGAATGATGATTTTGACACCAATTTCGAGGATGTAGCTTTGTGCAAAGAAGTTCAAAAAGTTTCTTATGTTCCAAAAGAAATCGAAAGATGCCAAAAGACTCTAAAAATTTAAGAACAACAAGGAGGATCAAGTCCCTAAGAATAAAAGTGAGAATTTTAAGAGGGATGAGTCAGATAGGTGTTTTAGTTGTGAGGGTTTGGGCCATAAGGTAGCGGAGTGTCCCACTAGACTTAAGAAGGAGGGTAAGAAATCGATTGGATATAATGACACCGTAAGTGATAGTGAAATGGAAGGGAAGAAAGTTCCCCCATTGAGAGCATCTATGTAGCATTTATGGCATGTCATGTGAGCGACAAAGATAAATCTTCCCATGAAAAACTCATATGAATAACACTTTTGAGGTCATATTGTGTGAATCCCCAGGAGTGAGGGTGATTCTAGTGAGGAAGAGGAAATAGATGTGGGAGAGTTTCAAGTTGCCTTTAATCATTTGTATAAGGAAGCGGTAAAGGTAAAAAAGGCTAACTTGAAATTGCAAGCTATGTTGAAATAGAGTGTCGTAGAAAATAATGATGCATTGATTGAGGATCTTAGGGCATAGGAGAAGACCCCGTGGAAGAAACGAGAATACATTGAGGGTGAGAGAGATAGTCTTTGTGGTTTGATGGAGGCTTTAAAGAAAGATATTATATAGTTTGAGGAGTCTAGGCATTTTCTTCAGTTTAGGATTAGTGAGCTTGAGGAGAGATTGAGAGACTTGAGTAAGGTGAAGTTTGATTTGGAGGCAAGGTCGATAAAAGTTGGATATGATTTTAGGCACTTTACAAATTGAGGATGATAAGTGTGATATAGGCTTCGATGGTCCTATTGCACCCATTCCCAAGGCCAATACCAATCATGTGAGAGATCCAAGTAGAAATCTTAGGAGAGATCCACATTAGGTCATATTCTTCATCGTGTTTTCACTTGCACTCATTGAGGTAGGAAGGGTCACCTTAGAAGTTATTGCTATGTCCTTAAAAATGCTCCTAGGAAATTTAAGAATAAATTTGTTTCGATTCCCAAAAACCCGGTTCCTCATTTTACACCTACTTGGGTTAAAAAATCGAACTTAGTGGCTTTAGTCATATTTTTCATACGCTGCTATTTTTCATGATACTTGCGTTAAAAAATCGTCCGCTCTCACATGATACTTCTCATGCTAAATCTAATGGATGATTGTGTTAATCATATTTTTAATATGCTACTATTTTCTTTATGTTATATATCTTAATAGTGTTATGACATGTTTATCTATTTATATTATATTTTTCATTTATTTGAGTCTTATTGAAAAATATGAAAATAATTTTGGTTTAATATATTTTTGAAAAAATAAAACAAGATTTTGTTTTTTAGTCAAAAATATGTTTTCAAAAACACAAAAAGATTTTCGTTTTATTTTTTTATCATGACTTTTCATGTTTGAAATGACATATTGGTGTGCTTGTACCCCCATCATTTCATTATCCATGTGGCTAGGACATTTGTTCATAATTACAGAAGCTTAGAATGATCTTAACCATTAATTAATGGGGTTGTTTCGAAGTTGATTTTCATTTGGATTCGACTTTGTTTATATGCCATCATACTCACGTGCACGAGTTTATATGAATGTTTCACTTCTCATGCGTATTTGATTTTGGTGAAACGTTTTCCTCTCAATTTTGTCATCTATGCGTAATAAAACTTAGGAGGAGGTGTGCATGTAAGAACCGTTTTCCGTGAGGATTGATATTGCTTAAATTGAAGAAAAGGTGAGTGTCCACGGGAAAGGGATGCGAGAGAATAATGATCTCATCGTGAAATCCACCATTTAAAAGAGCTCGAGAAAAAATTAGTGTAATAAAAAGAAACATATCATAAAATAGGGCCAATAGGATTTGTCTAAGGTGAGAAAAATAGAAACCTCAAAAGAGCTAGAAAAATAAAATATGAATATATGGGGTTGTTTGGATGGAAAAATAACAACGGGTTTGCAACACGAATCCTATGGTTGATAAATCGTGTGTTGATGCTATGATTTGTTGAACCGTCAAAATTCAGGATTTATGTGCATGTTGTTCGTTTAGTTCATTAAGCTCAATATATTAATTATCACATATGGATAAAACTTGGTTTGATGACATTAGCTATCAATTAGAGCTTCTTGATCATTTCGATGTGTTCTTGATGTGATTAATTTGTTGTAGTTCAAGCCCATTCATTCCATATCTATGTTTGAGCACATTGATACTAAGTTATCATGAAACTCATACTTGTTTTATTTTTTTGTTTTGACTCTGTTTTGCTACTGTTTCGTATTTCCAGTTGTTTTTTCTGAAAATTTCTTCACTGGGCAAACGATAATCATTTTTAGAGTTGGAATATGAAAATTTTTGAAGTCGTCCAAATGACTTCTAGACGTCATTTGAATGACATGTCCAAGTCATTCAAAGTTCGAATCGTGCAATATGAGTTTCGAGCCATTAATTGTAACATGTATGGTCACAAGAAAGGTCATTTTTACGGTTGTAAGATAGTTTCTTTGAACGACACCTTAATGTTTGAGGTTGTTTTTAACCTTGTTCAAACGACTTTCCTATGTCGTTCAAATGACATAGCATAGTTGTCCAAAGGACCTAGAGAGGATTTTCAAGCCTTTGTTCTGTATCAATACCTAATTCATAGATGTGATAATTTCATACTGTTTTGGTACTTTTGGGATCATTCAAACAATTTATGTGTAGTCGATATTTATTATTCATACTTGATTCTTATACTGGATTTATTCGTTTAGTCACATCTTTGCTTAGATTGATGATTCATTCTTTATGATTATTTTCTAGCGACGTTTTGGTATCTTGTGATTATAATTACCTATCTTTCCATGTTTACCAAGATATGCTTAATATGATTCTTTTATTCTTAATATGATGATATTGCTTATCTTTTTCTGTAGTTGTCTATCCGAGACAAAAAGGAGGGGGAGATGTTATGTGATGTAGGGGGTTTGTCCATTGAGCACTTATGTTTTACATTGGTATCATGTTTTAATCATATTGTTTACATATTGATAACATTGATTTGAGCTATAATGTTTGTAAGAGGGTACTTTATATTAATGGAGGCGTAACCCCTTTTTGAGTACAGTAATGATGAGTTAAATAGAAACACTATTGATTAAGCTTAGGACATACAAACACTACTCAATGAAGATAGACTCAGTTTGAACTCACAGATATCTCGTGTATAACTCAGACGGTAGTAATGAAATTAGAAGTAACTTAGCTAGAGGGAGAGAGGAGTAAGAACCCTAGATACACCTTGGTAGGTAGCCAAACACATTAACCATCCTGAAGAATCTCTGTCAAGTATTAAAAGCTTCGTAATAAATGACAATGGTGGGTGAGTAAAACTCTCTGATTCGTAATAATTCTCTCTGAAGTATATTATCTCTAGTAATAACTTATGAACTCTCAAAAAGATCATCCTCTCCTCAAAGGTGGTTGGGGTCCTTAAATAGCCTCCCACACCACCCCCGAGGCGACTCCGCCATTAATCCATGTGAAAGAAATCCTCATACTTTAAGTCACAAACATTAAATACCTGATGCACTAGTTGTCTCCACCTCATAAACATTAAATGCCAAGACATGTCTTTAGCCTAACCACTCTATGTCAGGGGGATGTTGTCACAGGGGTGGCTCACCAACTATCTGACAGCCCCAAATACAATGATGGTTTACTCAAGTGCAGGTCTGCCATTGTCTAGCTAGTTAGTGACATCAGATAAAGTGGATGTGAAACTAAGTAGAGGGTTGTTTGGCTCACAACTCAATTCCCAATGAAACTCAAGTCTTCTCCCCCCGAGGTTCCACGGCCAGGGTCCTTCGGTATTTTACCAGGTATATGTAAGATGGTCGGATAAGACCCAATGGTGCCTCACTTCTCAATCCTCTAAACCAAGTCCCTCTAAAGTTACCACAACGAGGTCATTCAATAGAGCATAAAAGCTCTCTCAGGCCCTGCGAAGCCTGGTCTCTCGCGAGTACCATTTGACCTCACACTAAAACTCATTATTATTCTCGTTACATCATTACAACTGTTATAGCTTATAGTCAATATAAACAAAGATACAATATGACTAGCACAACAAGCTAACGTATGAGTTACCACAGTAATTTGCCTCGCTGAGTTACCACACTGAGCTGCCTTGGTTTCTTAATCCCAAACCCTATTGCTAATGAGGGAATTATCACTAATCTCAAGATTACCTTCAAGCCCCCTCTACAATGTTTATGTATATCTTTTTGGCATCATGTGTTTTTCTCACACGGTTTGTGTTTTCAAATTTGGTATTTTATATCATTTGTTCCTCCATACTTCGCTGGGTATTTATCTATTTCAATATGTAGGTATTCTTCAGCGATTCAAGATTTTGAGACTAAAACATAATCAGACAACTCATGCTTATCGGACCAGTATATACTAGTCCTTGTACTGTAACTTTTTATTTTGGGTTTTATGAGATGGGATTTAGGTGTGATATGGCTGGACGGCCTAGTTTGGGCATTTCACTATTTTGGTTTTGTGCCGAAATAGTTAAAGGGGGATAGTTGTAGATATAAAATTTCTAAGTATGTCAATTTGTATGTAATTGACTTTTTTTCGAACAAAACTTGTTTGAGTCATAGATAGATTTTTATCTTGTCACGATACCCACATAGTTTATGACATGTTGTTTGAAGACATAGCAACCAAGCTTCAACATAGATCATGCCGTGTTTATTAGTTCATGTTTCATGTCTTCATATCACATTGCATTCTGAGATACTCTCAGGTATGAACTCATAATATCTATGGGACTCGAAAAATATTTTAAGGATGTTATTTTATTTATAAATTATTTTAAAATGTGAAAAATGATTTTAAATGGTTTTAACTTCGTTTTATCTGAGATAAATACTGTTTAGAGTCATATGGATCAGATGTGTTTTGTGAGAAATGATGTTAAACAACCTTGGAAATTTATTTAGTCTTTTTTAATTAATTAAAATTTCCTAATAAACATGCAATTCATTATCCAAGCATATGATCATAATAATAATAAGTGTGGAACCCATTAGATTAGGCCCTAAAGTTCAAGTAACCAAAGCCACTTGTGTAAAAATAAAGAAAATTACTTACCTATAAAATTCTCTCAGAAGACAGAATATCGATCAATCTGTCGTGAAAAAGGGAATGGGATGAGCCAATACCTAGTAGAGGGTCCCAAAAAAATACAATTGAGATATGAATGACAAAAAGAACATATGTAATTTAGTAACTCACATATTTCTCTCCAATGCGTATACAATATTGTATGCCACTACTGTACAATGTGTGCATTATCCATACTTTTTTTTGCTAACATTGTCTTTATGTCCAATTAAATCCTAATAACCTTTATCTTCCATTTTATTGAAAAAAAACTCATTTAATCCATTAACTCTCACTTAGACTATCTTTAAATTTTTCGGGTTCCTTACAAAAGTATCCATCTATACTTAAGTTAACACATGCCAGTGTTTCTTAAGGATAATATTTCATCAAATGAAATCGATTTTGAAAATAACTATTCACGCAAAAACATGTCAAGTCTTTGTATTGTGCCACCACCCTGGGATTACTCACACATCTAATTAGTAACTATTTTTTCATTTATCCTTTTGAGAACATAGTAATTTACCCACACATACCCGTGTTATACATGGGTATATATCCCACTATAGTATTACTTACCCACCAAGTAGTCATCTTATTTATTATTTTAATTTTCAAATACTCCGTCCTTTATTTTATTTCATCACTTGGGTTCGTGAATTTGCTTTATTACATATTTAACCACGATCATGGACTATCATATTTAAAATCCATAATGAAAATTCCATGAGCCAATTATTCACCAATTATGTTTTTTTTTCCTTAAATTTACGAAAACATTTATTTCACAATTTCTCTTTTATATTGGAGTTCACCGAATCCCATTTATGTTTATGGGATTACATTACCTACCATAAATGATGCATCCAATTTGTTTATTGGCTAGTTGAATTCGGGCAAAGCAAAGTTTCACCCTAGGGATTTGGGTCCTTCTTATGTTTTTTCATTGATCCAAGTGTCTTTTCATTAATATTTAGGAACATATTTTCACATTTTTGTGTCTTTTAATCAAGACGACGAGGCCAACCTTTCCAAGGTATTAACCTACCATAAATTTCCTTGCTAACACAATTTAAACACCATATTTAAATTAAGATACTAACATTCCCAACTTTTTTAATACCAACATCAAGTCTCATCATGTTTCCAAAGTTTTTGAACTTATATTGTAATTATGTTCGAATATTAAATTCATGTTCTCAATATTCAAGTTTTAAGGAAGTTTTGTAATAATTATATTTTTATAGGATCTGCTATGCAAGACGGAGTGTAACGCTTAGGATTGTTTCCTAAAATTTTTGTTTTCCAGGGATGAAATTATAAGCTTACAACCTTAGGGGTTGCTTTGCGAATAATAAATTTTAGGTACTATTTCGTTATTTTAACAACATATACGAAATAAACCATCTTTATAATATTGGAATTATATTTTATGCATTTTTCACGTTTATTATTTAGTATTTTGTCCTAAACTTAATTACATGTTAAACAACATTTATACACTTTTTAATTATTTTTTTGTATAAGAGGAAAAGTATCTCCGCAAGTTTTATTAATGAAAAGAAAATGGAAAAAAGCCTTATGTGTGGCTCACATAGTGGAAGGGGGACATAGAAACCTTACATTCTTGTAAAAGAATGTAAAAGAACTTATCCCATCATAGTATTTATAATAGAACAAGGAGCTCATAATTAAAGGTTATGATATATACCACCAACCCGACCTTAAAAACAATAAATACAAACTCAAATGTAAACACATTGGATTAAGATAACCTATACTAAGGAGTAGTTGAAAGATCTTTAGCAATAATAAAAACAATTTCAGGAGGATAATTTCACCACCATTTAACATCAGCACGAAGAAAACCCATGTCTGTCCATCCAAGTCAAACTCCTTTGGCGCGGGACGGCCCTAAAATTGGAGAGATCCCGCTATCCCTCGCGTGAAGGGATTCGAGGACATGGGAATCCTCTTTCTGCAAATTGCACTAAATCTTCGCGAGGTGCCTCGGATATAAATTGGTCATCATCAACTAGGGATAGACACGAAGGAATAGAGCCTTCAACTTATTTTTCTCAACACAGGAAAAAGAAATGTAATCGTCCCAAGAGAGAGGTATTAAAAGACATACTAATGCCCACGGAACCAAATGAATCAAGGGTTCATGGACTAAGTTACAGAATGAAAAGGTGTTAGGCACTCATATCACCCTTTGGTCTCTCATTGGATATGATAATATTATCCTTTTATCCAAAATATTATGAGTGTGTTCATGTGTGGAGTGTGATTAACAAGAGAAATGAACCATCCGACTCGCGTCATGAGAAAGACGGAGCGAAATCATCCAAGGGAGTGTAAAAAAGAAATAACATAAAGATATAATACGAGGGTCATGGAAATCACAAATCACTATGAAGAAGTGAATGTGTATACCGAGAGAAACACGAATATGTAGGAGTACTCAGTCTTGTAGATACTAATAAATAGAAGAAATTATGAAATGAGAAAATAGGACTAAAAACTCAGGATTAGATCGGGATGCCTACCTAGCCCTAAGGGCATTAAAGCTCACTTCGTTTAATAACACTCAAGGGTGTGGTTTAACCCATAAATCCTAATTTAGGACTCCCTATAAGTTTCTTTTTAGAAATTGTGTGAAAGTGTAGAAAGTGTGAAAAATGTGGAAATCCCAATTTAGGGTTTATAAGAAAAATCTCTTTTTGGGTTTTTTTATATTTTATAAAATTGATATTTATGTGTACTAAATAATAAAAAAAATTAAATTACTTTTGATGTGAGATAATGAGTAAATATATGTCAAAAGTGGAAAGGAAAGTAAATAATTACTACTCATTAAATGAGTAATAAATGGATAAGGGTAAAAATTTTAGAGAGCTTTAATTGTGACTTTGCAATGGTAGGATGCTTATTTTAGTATGATTAGATGGTCGTGAGGTAAGGATGGAAAGTAGGGTGGAAAATGGAGGAGGAGGATGTAAGTAAATGTAGAGAATGTATGCAAAAATGTAATTTCAGCGCACTGGTTTTGAGGGGAATGTTGTGATTTTAGAAAGTGACCCTTGGGGATGAGGTAATGGTCTCCTTAAATAGTGAAAAAAATATGGTTTCAGGGGGTTTCAATCATCATGGCCCTTGGCAAGACGATCGGCATATCCCTTGTTTGATGACCAAGAAAAGTACACCATACCGATAGAAGGGGATCTAGGGTGCCTATAGGGAGTTTGAAATGGACTATTTGGAAAAAAATGGGCATAAAATGCAAACCCTAAGTCCTAATCATGACGGACTAGATCATTGGAAAGGGTATTTAGAGCCTTATAAGAAACAATTAATCCACTCCTAGGATTGAGAGTTGACTGAAGTCAAACAGGGCTCAAAAGAACTTGATGGTCTCTAGACGAGGGATTTTTATTGTAAAAATGGAAGTATGCACGAACTGTGTGGATGTTTCAAGTACGATATGGACCATTAGAGAGGGGATTCAGATATCTATAAGATTTCATTGAGCTTCACTCCATTATGAAGCTGAAAGTGTCCAGTGGCTTCTTAGAGTAAAAAAGTACGTTCGTGTGAACCGTGAGGCTGATTCGCGCATGATATGGATCGTTGGAAATAGGATTCATAACCATATGAGGTTTCATTAAGTTTCGCATGGGTTGAATAATTTAATGAGGTCAAACAGGGCTAAAAAATTCTCGATGGCCTCTAGATCAGATCTCGAAGTAAAGAGGCACATTCATGAAAATCGTGAGTTCAATTTATGCATAGTATGGATTGTTTGAAAGGGGATTTTGAGAACTATGAGGTTCATTAAGCTTTGATCATATTAGAGAGTTCACCGAGGTCAAATAGGGATCGTGAGCACCTAGTGGCCTATAGACTAGGGTTCGGAGTACGACCTAGGGTCTTAGGGTGTGATGAGGGAGTATTAGGGACCTAAGGAGGTACTTAGGATGGTACTAGGATGGGATGTTTATAGAGACCTCAACGGGATAGCTTGGAATAACTGGATGTCGTCAAAAGATGGATATATCATCTATCTTTTAAGGGTTGAGGACTCCATTGGGGGATTGAAAATGGTTGGTTAAAGAGTTGAGGTTGGTTCTATGGATCTTAAATGTTAAGGTGATCAATTCAATGGGTTGAGGTTAATTATATAGACCTCGACAGTTGAAACGACCGATTCAATGGGTCAAGATCAATTCTGCAGACCTAAAGAGTTAGGGTGATCGATTCATGGGGTTGTGGTAAATTCTGGGGACCTAAAGAGTTAAAATGACTGATTTAGAGGGTTGAGGTTTATTATGTGCAACTAGGTCAATTATGGGGACGTAAAGAGTTGAGATGACTGATTCAGAGGATCCTGGTCAATTCTTCAAACTTAAAGAGTTGAAATGACTGATTTATGGGGTCGAGGTCAGTTTTGTGAACCTAAAAACATAGGGTGATCGATTCAGGGGGTCGAGGTGAGTTCTACGGACCCAAGTTAAATTTCTAGACCAAAAGAGTTAAGGCAATACATTTAGGAGGTCGATGTCAAATTTGTGGACTTAAATATTTGAAATGACAAATTTGGGGGTCGAGTTTTGTTATGTGGACATAAGGGCTGGGGTGATGGATTCTGGGGGTCAAGTTTAGTTTTGTGGACCTATGTCAATTATGTAGACCTAATGAGTTATAATGACCAATTCACAGGGTCGATTCTATGGATCTAAAGGGTTGAGATTTTTGATTTAGTGGGTCGAGGTCGAGTTTATGAATCTAGGTAAATTATACAGACCTAAATAGTTTTGTAAATACCAATTTAGTTGAGTTGAGGATTCGAAGATTCGAGCTTAATTCTGGGAACCTAAAGAGTTGAAATGACCAATTCAGAGGGTTAAGGTTGATTATGTGGTCCTATGTCAATTTTGGGGACCTAAAGAGTAAAATTAACAATTCAAAAAGTCGATGTCGATTATGTGGACCTAAAGAGTTAAAATGACCGATTCAAGGGGTGTAAGTTAGCTCTACAGACCTAAAGAGTTGGGGTGACTGATTCAGGTAATCAAGATCAGTTATGTTGACCTAAATCAATTCTTTGGACTTAAATAGTTAAGATGAATAATTCATGGGTTAGAGGTTTATTCTCATACCTAAAGAGTTAAAATGACCGATTCAAGAGGTCAAGGTCAGCCCTACGAATCTAAAAAACTGGGGTGATCGATTCAGGGAGTTAAGGTCAATTTTGAAACCCATGTCAATTTTGCAGACCTAAAAAGTTGAGATGAACGATTCAGTAGGTCGAGGTCGATTTCATAAACCGAAAGAGTTGAGATGACCGATTTAGCGGGTCGAGCCGATTTTGTAGATATAGGTCAATTCTCCGAACCTAAATAATTGTTTATAAGGAGTGTTTAATGATTCTCTCTCTACCGGGGAGGGCTTTGGTTATCACGAGTTCAATCAGACTTGGATTTTGATTCAGTTGGGGAGTATGATGATGACGAGATCTTTTATGACTCCTCATGATCTTGTTGGGGTTTAACAAGAACTTTGTAAATGGTTTGGTGCTCCTTTTAATTAGTTTTTCTTAGAGTACCGATGTTCTTATCTGTGTGAATATTTTTTGAGATCTTTTCTGAAATTTTAAGGCCATTTTTAGATATTTCTAGCATTTTTGAAATGAAATTTTGAGGGAGGTACCGATAGGCATCGATGGGGAGGTTCTTATAAGCATAGAGCATGGACTCCTAAGCTTCTTGAGGGAGAGGAAAGGTCACTTCTAATAAGAAGGTCGATGGGACTGATGATTTATATATCCCTTAGCCTCCTATAAAAAGGGGTGGCCCTTTTCAAGTCATTAAATCTCTTGCTTTTTCTCTCTAAAGGTAAATTTTTAGCCTATTTTCTCGACAACAACTCCTAGACGGTACTTCTGACAACAATAACAACTGGACAAACGTTGATGACTGGGATGGTTTGGAATAGTGGGCGCTCTACTGCTAGCATTGGAAAATGAGAATGCTTACGACAACTTTGAGTTTGTGCTAGATGAGAAGGTTCTGCTAAGGTTGTTAGCACATCACCATTCTACGATGGTGAAGAATCCTAACGGCTATGTAAGTGTTTGACCTTTGGTTTCCATTCTTTTTATTTTCCTTCCCTTTTTATCCTTGGGATGCTGAAGTATTTTTCATGGTTTTTATGAAGGTTGACATAGCTTCTTTGAGAATCCACTCCTAAGGGTTTGTCGGAATGAAGGAGGTCCGCAATTACCTTTCGATGGATGTTAGATTAATGGTGGAGTCTACAGGGTTCGACCCATTGGTAGGGACTTTAGATGAGACATCTCTTTCCACAAAGGTGCTCTAGTTTTAGGGAGATGATGGTCAATTCTCTAGATATTCATTAGCTGATAGTGATAGGGGGTGAGGTCGAGGAGATTATGGTGGATCGCACGTTGTATGTTTTGAAGGTAGCACTGTGGGATGCTTTTGGTGATATAGGGAGGATTGCATCAAAGGACTCTGTTCGCATCTCCATCCTGAAGAAGATTTTGTTGTCCAGGTGGATTGACGAGACCGACGGGCGGTATATGAGGTAAGAAATTCGTTTATTTAATCTGCTTTTATTTGGAGGGGTGGTGATGAGAGGCAACATATTCCATCTGGTTTTTGATGTCATCATGAATTTATTATGTGGAGAATATGCCTCCACCTATAGAAGGATTGGGGAGATGGACCAGCATACCAGCGATATCTGCCTATAGCACAAGGGGACTGCGATGGCGTTAGCGAAAGAGGTTTTGTTTCCCCATATTTCCCACCCTTCTTACGATATTCGAGTACATGGAGGAGATGTGATATTGGTCCCTCATCGCCCTAATGCGGTGATAGATGGATTCAATAGTTCTCTTGAGGAGGCTTTTAGGGAATAAGTCTAACCCTTATTCTTTTAATTTTTTTATTTATTTTCTTCTTCTTATTACTGACTTGCTTTGGCTTTCATTCATTTACAGACTATTCATGTCCCGATGACCTAGATGCAGGACATTCGAGACTAGATGGCATTATTGTCAGATTATGTGAGAAAGTCAACACGTTCTTTCTTGGTGCCATCAATAAAATCTGAGGAGAGATTCAGTTCCGATAGTGGGGGTTCATCGCAAGTAATCGGGGGAAGCACGTTCACAAAGGCACTTGATTGTAACGGGGCTTTTGAGCGATTTATGAGGATTCAGGCTGTGTCCCGATTTAAATTTAATCTTTTTTCTTTTTATGCTCGTACCTGTAGGAAAAATTTAATTATTCTGGACAATTTAAAAATAAGAGATGCATTTTTTGTGTTTTCTTGATTTAGTGGACTACTCTAGAGGAACTTTAATTTATTACTGAGGTTTTTTATTTCAAAGATAAGATAAAATGAGACAAATAAAATGGGGGCTCGAAGATTGATTTTTAAGTAAAAGAAGTTTTAATATTGGAAGCTATGTACAAAATAGGAAACTAAGGAATTTCCAAAAAGGAGGATTGCCGATCGGCATACCCCTTGTCCTACCTATCGTCATAAGGTTCTAGTCAAAATAACTTCCTTAGCTTTAATTGCACTTCATATATACTTCTGGGTACTTTGGAAGAAGATAGTCTATTAGCATCATAAATGACTTGTCCTTTGTATCTGTTTGCAGTATAAAAGGAGGCTTTTAAAGAAGGTTTTCCATCATCACATCTCAATTTTTTTCCATTGAAACTTTTCTTCTTCTACTGTAATTTCACCTCCAATGTTCAAGACTTTTTTATCTTACCCCGATAGTTTAGAGATAATTTCCCTTTTATAACGTTAAGTAGGAAGATTTCGGTTAGCTCCATGTGTCCCTATGGAAAAATCACCTCCTACGCTGGAATATCTTGGAAGCGATCTTACAGTTTTGGTTCCTTGAAGACTATGTCATTCAATTTTGCCTCGATGAGGTGTGTCCCACCTATGAAATACTTTCTGCAATGCTAGGTGTCAACCCAATTATGGCAGTAATTATGAAAAATTTATCTCGTTCTCTTTGGGTGTCACTAGTTGAGTTTCTCCATGTTTCTCCTTCAGCTTCCCGACCGTTGGTGCATGGAGGGAATATCATACTACCAATGGTAATAAACTTCGTGTGCTAGAGGTATTTCATTGATACAGGCTTTGTCTGTGACGTAGCCCTGGGATTGATTGTCAGGCTTCTTTTAGTGGTAGGTGATACGATGGTTGACCCTCGGGTAGCAACGATAGTGTTTTGAATGTCTTATAATTATTATCCAATTTTTGTTATATTGACAAAGACTTTGAATGTTCTAGATTCCTATAATGAGGGTCGGTTTGACTTCTTACAAGGTAGCCTTATCATGCTTCTTATGCGGTTATTCAAGAGATTATTTTTGGAAACCCCTCCTGAGTGCCCTTTGTCGGGTGTTCCCAACTTCTTTTCTAGGACTTTCTTTAGCTTTCACCCATCGATAGAGAACTGAGTAAACTGGCTTATAGAGTATGGGGCCCAATGTCAACTTGTAAACTATTTTACAGCTCGAGGATTACAGATACATACGGTTGGTGGGACTTCACCAAACCTCTATCTACTTTTTATTACGACTTATGTGCCAAGTAGGATGGGAACGAAGCATTCTTCAGTGCATAAACAATTTTTTCTTGTGGAGGATGATATTGGGGACCTTGTGTCAATGTCATCGAGCATTTACTTACCCGCCACAATCTATTGGAAAAGCTCGGTTCATATCTGGGGAGTACCTGAAGTGGGTGGTTGAGAAGATTCTAGCTAAGGGGACTGGGTGGAGATAAATAATAATATTTAACACCATACAAGAGGGTATCGTGATTCATCTAAGATTATAAAGGCCTATCATCGCATGGAGGACATTCGGAGCGGTATCCAAGAGTGAGATTATTGGAGGCCTCTAGGGACATACAATGATAATTAAGGAGTCCCATCTGGTAGTTTAAGGTAAGGTCTTGGGGTATAAGAAGCTTGTGTTGGTTTTCAATTTTTTTTAGGAAGGTTGTATTTGACTTTGGTATGTATTTGTATTTTTTGTGATGATGTTAATGGTGTGAGATTTTATATTGTATAGGGGTTTGTAAGGGAGTGGGTTTTTTTATTCCTATTGTTAATACACCATGTAATAGTTGTAGTCTGGATTTTTAATAAGAGAACAGTGATTTTGACATAATTTGTTGTGTCTTTGATGAATTTCATATTTGAAATGTTTATACCGGTCATTAAGTCATACATAATCCTTTTGTTTATTTAAATGATCAGGAATACCATCATTCTCGAAGGGAGAAAATAATAGCATTCTGTGAGAGGGAAATAATTATGCCCATGTATGTCTTATGAGCTGCTTATGTATCTCTGTAGGTTTGAAAATTTTGGAGTTTGTTTCGAAAATGGGTTTATGAGATGATAAGGTCCTACATAGTTTTTAGTAAAGGGGAAGGATGATATTTTTTTATGAATGGAAGTGGGATAAGAAAAGTCTTAACTTTTTCAGACGGTCCAAGTTGACTGGACTCTCCATTTCTGCTCCGTTGAGGTCCATGACCATAGACTCACCACCAAACATGATTTTCTTCACAATGTAGGGGCCACTCTAATTGGGTTTGAACTTTCCTCTTGAATCCTAGATGGATTTTATAAAAAAAAAAATTAGTATAATATCTCCTTCTTGTGCACTGAGGTCCTTGACCTTCCTATTGAATGATCATGCAATTCGACGATGGAAGCCTTGTACGTGGTATTGAGCTTATAATATCTTTTAATTTTGGAGTTAGAGTGAATTGAAGTGGCTTTGATGCCAATATTCTTCACTGGCCTTACTTTCGAGCATAACTCGTAGAGAAGGCACTTGCAATTCGTCAGGGAGAACTGCTTCCATACCATATACGAGAGAATAAGGAGTTGCCTCAATGGTTGTCCTAATAGAGGTACGATATCCCCAAAATGCCTATGGGATCCTATTGCCCTATTATCTACAACTTTTAATCATCTTTCTAATCATGGTCTTGAGGTTTTTATTGGAAGCTTCACAAATGTCATTGGTTTGTGATTGGTAGGGAGAGGACTTTTGTGTTTGAATTCCATATTCATCGAATAACTTTATGAACTCAACCTCAAAGTGGAGTCTATTTTTTGACATCAACTCGTGCTAAACTTCATAGTGGTAGATGATGTTCTTTGTTATGAACTTGGGTACCTTCTTCATATTCAGAACTGGGTATGACTCTGCTTTGAACTATTTTATGAAGTTATCAGTGCCAACCATGATGAATTCATGACCATTTGGGGATTTAGGAATGACCTTCCATAGGATGTTTATGCCCTAGTGGAGAAGGGCCAGGGAGAGGTCATGTTGTACAAATATTGAGTAGGCCAATGCTAAAGGTTGGCAAACTGCTAGAATTTGAGGCATCTTGAAACATAAGCAGTGTAGTATTGAACCATGTTGGTCTATTAGTACCCTTAATGAATGATCTTCTCGATAAGTATGTGATCGTTTTATGCAATGCACGTGGATTCCAGCAAAGTTTCTCTTGAAGAGTGTTTTATCATAAATAATCTTCTCTACAACCATCTTGTAAAGAGTCTCATGATCTTTCTTGTCAGCATCTTGAGGTACCTATAATGTTTTAGGAGGTGCCAAATGCTATAAACCAAAATTCTATCATCTTTTGATCCTATTTTGTAATGAGTTCGATGTGATAACAATGGATGGGTGCAGCTTTTATTGAACCAAAAAGGGGGCCATTCTTATTGCCTCAAGCATGCCGACTATGAAGGCCAATGTTGCTAGTTCATTGACTAGGTCATTCTTTGAGCGAGGAGGGTAGTGGAAGGTGACATATTTGAATTAGGAGGTGATCTATTATACGCAAGCATGGAAAGGTAGGAGCTTATTGTTTTTCATTTTCAATTTTTCTGAGGATCTGCCCCATGATGAGGGTTGAGTCTCTGTAGACATCCGTATGTTTTATTCCTTTCTCAAGGGCAATCTTGAGAACCATGGTGCATGCCACGTACTCTTTCATGTTTTTGGTGCAAGGGAAATCCATTTTAATGGAAATGGTGTGTCAGAGTCACCGGGATCTATCAGGAGTATCCCAATACCATATCCTTTCTTATTGGGTGCTCCATCAAAAAACATCTACCACCTGAGGTGCTCCTAAGAGGTGAAAATGATGTATTCATATGGTAATAAAAAAAATCTAAATCTCAATTCCTTCCATCCGATTATCCAAAATATAATCGAAGATGGCTCTCCCTTTGATAGCTTTTTGTGTGGCATAAATGATGTCGAACTCAGCCAGTAACATTAGACAATGGGCTATGTGGCAAGACAAAGAGGGCTTCTCTAACAGGTATTTCATGGGATCCATTCGGGACACTGGTTTGATTGGGAATGCGAGCATGTAGTGTTGGAGTTTTTGTGTGACCCAAACTAGAGCAACACACGCCTTTTCTAATGCAGTGTAGTTTACCTCGTACTAGGATAGCTTTTGACTAGTGCAGTAGATTTCTCTCTTCTTACAATATTCCTCAATGTATTGGGTCTATATAGGCCCTATTGTAATGTCAGTGATAGTCAAGTAAATAAGGATGAGGATATCTTATCGGAGGATGTATGAGCACCGAAGGTCAGGTTAGGTATCATTTGATTTGATCGAAGGCTTCTTGGAATGCCTCTTTCCAAACTTTGGTTGAATCCTTCTACAGAATTATGAAAATAGGCCGGTAGATAGAGGTCAGTTAGATGATAAATCGATTTATGTATTCGAACTTTTCTAAGAATCCATGCACTTCTTTATTTGTCTGGGGTCGTAACATCTCGAGTATGGCCTTTTTTTTGGTGGGGTTTGCCTCAATCTACTGAGCATGAATCCGAGGAGTTTGCCCTTAGTGGCACCAAATACACATTTCTTTGGGTTGATTCACATTTGGGATTGTCATACTCGCTCAAAGAAATTCCTCAAGTTAGGAATGTGACATTATCGAGTATTGGACTTGATGATCATGTCATCAACATAGATTTTGACTTCCATATGGATAAGTCCATGTAGGATAGTTTTAGCGATCCTCTAGTAAGTAGCTCCAGCATTCTCGAGACCACCTGTCACTACTATATAGGAAAAGTTTACCATGAGGTAATGAATGAGATATTATCTTGGTGGTTAGGATGCATCTTAATTTGATTATACTCACAAAAATCCTCAACAAATTACTTGGGGGCATACTTACAGTGTTGTCTATGATCATGTCGATGTTGGACAAAGGGTAATCATACTTCGAGGATGCCTTGTTCAGTTCTTGATAGTTAGCCCACATGTAGAATTTCCCTCCCAATTTCATCACTGGGCCGATGTATGCAACCCACGTAGGATATTCAATAACGCAAATTAAGCCTACGTTTAACTGTTTCACCACCTCATCTTTGACTTTGAGGGACAATTCTATTCGGAGCTTTCTTAGTTTCTGCTTGATAGGTTTGATCTCGAGGAAGGTATGGATCTCATGTTGAGCTATCTTTGGGTTAATATTGGGCATTTCGTCCGAGGACCATGCAAAGACATCCATAAAATGTTTCAAAAGCTCTTCACATTATGACCGCTCATTCTTGTCGGAGGTGGACCCTATCCTAATCTCGTGAAGATGGCCACTAGAATCAAGATTAATAAAAATATTCTCCACCTCATTAGTCTGAATGTGGATATGTTTTTTATTTTTTGTCTTATTGAGATGAGTTATGAATTGTTCATTTACTAAGTTATCTTCGATAAAAAATTGATTACAATCAAGGAAATTAATGTAAGGCACAATAAAATACTCAAACTCCTCGTTTGTTTCATTAAAAGAGTTTGCAAGAAATATAGCAGTGAGGACCTCATCAATAGAGTCCTCATTTATAATTATATCAGAAACATGTGAAAAATAGTAGGCTCAAGCATCTTTTGGAGAGAATGGATGGCAAAGTCTATGTTAAATTGGGCAAGTTGAACAAGAATGCATGCATGTTGAGGAGGGGTTCTTTAGTAGAGTTGGTCTTATTATACGGGTCAGATAACACAACTTTTTAGTGAATCACGTAGAGGTCTAGCCCCAGTGTGTGCAGGTTGAATGACTCATCTATATCACTATCCTCATAATCTTTAGTGCTTTTTATGTCTTTTTGGGTTGGAGGATCCACCTCATGTTTCTTCCCTTCATTCTAGACAATGTCATCCTCCAATAATATTCCTAGCACTGGTCTTATCTTTTTATCGGTAGGATCATACCATGGTTGAGGGAACCCACAAAATAGGAAATCCTCACCTTCTGATTCATCATTTGAGACTTTGAAATCATAGCCCATGTGGAAATATTGGGGCTTCCCCCTTTTCTTTTTAGGGCTACCTTTGACGCGCGCATGGGATTGTGTCCTTTCTCAGGGCGCTTGGCCATCGTCAATGTGGGATAATGTGTAGAGATAGAGTTTCCAACCTATTTTACACAAAACAGGAAAAATAAATGTCCTCACCTTGAGAGAATAACATCAAAGACAATACTGATGATTGCGAAACAAAGTAGTTCAAAGGTACAAGGACTAAGTTATGGAATGTGTTAACCTTTAAAACTCTCATGGGAATGTGTTAACGTTCTCCTCTTAGACACTGTGAACTATGTGCTTATGTGCATAATATAGATGGAGAAATGGAATCATTCTACTCACATCATGGAAAAGGAAAGACAGATTTCATCCTTAGGAGTGTTCTCAAAAAGAACAATTCAAAATATAATATGAGTGTTTTTCTAATCACAAGTCGTTATAGAAGAACGAATGTATATATTGGACAAAGCACAAGCGTGAAAGAATATGGCATTCATATAGAATATATATATATATATATATATATATATATATATATATATATATATATATATATATATATATATATATATACTATGAAAACAATATTATAAATGCGCACAAGGGAGCAATCAAGTCACGGGATTTACCCAAGATGCATATGTAGCCCAAGGGGCATCAAACTTCAAGTAGTTCGAATATGACATGGGGTGGGGTTCAATCCATAAATCCAAACTAGGGATTTCTCTTATGTGCGTGTGTAGATAAAATATGTATTACAAGTGTGAATGTGGAACTTAAATCCCTCTTCTGGAATTTATAGATAAACCCTATTTTTCTTGTTTTTGTTTTTTTGACAAAATAGAGCATGTGCAACTACTACTAATAAAGGCGCGAGATTAATATATGTGATATAATGAAATAAAGTGCTAAAGTAGAAATAAAGAAACTAATACTAAAATAAGAGAATTGGACCTCCTTATGAATTCTTGATGTTAATCTTAGGTGTAGATATGGTGATCTTGCACAGGATGAAAGCGGTATGAAGAGATCGGGGAATTTACAAAATGAAGTAAGAAAGTGATGGAATGAAATGTGGGAAATGAGATTTTTAAGAAAGGAACAACTCTAAATTAGGGATATCTAAATTTCTGAGAGAGATGTTCAGGGGTGCCTTCCATGTGAGGTCATGGCCTCTATTTGTAGGTCCAGGGGAGTGCCGATTAATAGGTTCCTGGACCTGCCTATCAGCACTGAACCTCAGGCACACTACCGATAGACAGGATCCTAAGGGTGCCATTTCGTAGTATGGGATGTAATTTATGAGTCAGAATTGCACACATGGGCAGGCCGTTAGAAAGGCTATTCAGAGACCTTGAAGAATCCATTGAGCCACTCCCGGGTCTGGGAGTTGACTAAGGTCAAACGGGTCCTGAAAGCATGCGTTGCTCTCTGGATAAGAAACACCTGGAGGAAAATGTATTTTCCATCCATACCACAATGACTATTCATGCACGAAATGGACTATTGAAAAGGGTATTTAGTTCCTTTCAATATTTCATTCAGGTTCGAACAAGCTGGCAAGTTCACTAGAGTCAAATGGGGCTCGAGTGTGACTGATGATCGTTCGAAGTAAAATGGGTCATTCATATGTATTATGAGGCTAATTCATGCACGGGATGAATCATTGGAAAGCGTATTCAGTTCCCTCTGAGATTTTATTCACATTTTCTCGAGCTGGCTGGTTAACTAGAGTCAAGCGGGTCTCAGAGCACTCGGTGGCATCTAGATCAATTTTTTGAGTAGAACATATTATTTATCCGAACTATAAGGATAATTTGCACACAGGGAGGACTATTGGAAAGGAAATTTAGAGCCTTTTAAATATTCAAGAGCTTTTTCTCAAGCGAGAGAGTTGATCAGAGTTAAACGAGGTTCGGGAGAGTCTAGTTGCCTCCAAATCAGTACTCAAAGCATAGGTCATGGTTTATGCTAGATGAATGAGTGCTAGGGCCCTATGTATACACTTAGGATGGTCGTAAGATGGATTATCTACAGATCCCCTTGGAGGGTGAGTTTGGAACAAGTAAAGGCCATCGAATAATAAACATCACATCAACGCTAGGGAAAAGGATTGTTCGGTCAATTTGGTGGACCTAGATAGTGAGGGTGATTGATTCGACGAGTTGAGGTAAATTTTATGGACCAAAAAGAATGAGGATAACCGATTCAGTGGGTTGCGATAAATTCTTAGGACCTATAGTCATGGTGACCAATTATGCGGGTTGAGGTCAATTCTGAGGACCTGTAGTTGGGATGACCATACTTAAGGTCGATGTCAATTCTGAGGACCTATAGTTTGGACGAATGATTCAGTGACCAAGGGAAGTTCTGAGGACCTATAGTTGGGTTGATCAATTATGAGTGCCGAGGTCAATTCTAAGGACATAAAGTTTGGAAGATCGATTTTGAGAGCCGTGGTAAATTTTGAGGGCCTAAAGTTGGGTTGACCGATTTTTAGCGCTGAGGTCAATTTTGAGGACCTAAAGTTATGACGACCAATTATAAAGGATGAGGACAATTCTTAGAATCTAAAGTTATAACGACCATGTCTGAGTGTCGAGGTCAATTCTGAGGACCTAAAGTTGGGACGATCGATTATGAAGGCTGAGGTCATTTCCGAGGACCTAAAATTTTGATGACCAATTATGTGGCTTGAGTTCAATTCTAAGGACCTAAAGTTATGACAACCAGTTGTGAGGGTTGAGGTAAATTCTAAGGACATAAAGTTGGGAGGACCGATTATAAAGGTAGATGTCAATTCTGAGGACCTAAACTCGTGATAACTAATTATGAGGACCTAGAGTTGTGATTACCTATTATGTAGGTTGTGGTCAATTCTAAGGACATAAAGTGATGACGAATAATTCTGTGGGTTGTTGTTAATTCTGGGGACCTAAAGTTATGACGACCAATTCAGAGGGCCAGGTTAATTTTGAGGACCTAAAAATATGACGACCAATTCTGCGAGATGAGGTCAATTATGAGGACCAAAAGTTGGGATGACCAATTCTGAGGGTCCCGGTGAATTCTGAGGACCTAAAGTTGGGGTGAATGAATCTGAGGGACGAGGTTAATTCCTAGGACCTAAATTCGTGACAACATATTCTGAGGTCTGGGGTCAATTTTGATGACTTAAATTTGTGACGATCAATTTTGAGCGTCGAGGTCAATTCTAAGAACCTGATGTTATGATGACTAATTCTGAGGGTCGAGGTCACTCCCGAGGACCTAAAGTTTTAGTGCGGGGAATAACTCTTCTTAGAAAATTTAAATTAACTTGGGGGTGTATGTGTAATTGTGGTTTCGTAGTGGATTGTGTTGTCATGAAAATCTATCGGGGGAATATGTAGGTTTGAGGAACTAGTCGAGGAATTATAGTGGGATGGGGATAAGAATGTTAGATTAATCAAGCTGAGGATTTTGAGAGTTTAGAAGGGTCTTAGTGCCTAGTGTTCTAGAATTTTATGGAATGTTTCATGCAACTTTTGGATTTTTCTGGAATTTTTTTGTATTCTCTTGTACAAAATCTTAGCAGACTACCGATATGAAGGCTTGAGGGGGTGCCAATGAGTAATGGCACGGACTTTTGGGCTTCCATGGGTGGAGGAAAGGGGGTTTGCCGAATGGTATTGTATAGGGCTGCCGATCGGTATGGGCCTTTTATCCTTTTATAAAAATAGGGCAATCCTTTCCCATTTTTCACACCTTCAAGTGTTTGAATCTTTTTTTTTCTCTCTGTAAAAAATATTCATCAAATGGATGGATCTTTAAGTGAGGTGTACAATAATGAGTGGCTGGACGTTGATGAATGGGTTGGCCTTGAGTGGCGGTCTAGGGTGCCCCTTGCATTGGGCAATGATAATGCTTTGATTTTTTTGAGCCTATTGCTGATGAGCATACCTTGCTATGCGAGCCCACATATCATCGTTCATATAGGGTATAGAAACCTGGTGGTTTTGTAAGTATGGTGACTTTTGGTCTTTTGATTTATTTTTATCTTCGTTGCTTTCTGACGCGACTCAGAATGTGTCTCTAATGTCTGTTCACTCTAGGCTCAAGTGCAAGCCTGTCGCGTTAGTAATAAACCTAGTAAGTCGGGTATCTATCCTCAGGGAACTAAGACAACGAAGTTGTAACGACGGGAAAAGACTAAGGAATCCTAACTTTGACTCTAAAAAGAAAAATAAAAAATGATTTGGTTTTGGGAATGATTAAACTAAATGCAATTGTGAAATTATGAAAAGATGAAATTATACTAAATTACCTAAATTGATGATAAAAAATGATTTACAACTTTAAACTATGTATGATAAAAACAGGATGGGAATACAATCCCCCAACCCTAGTGTAGTGCAGTTATAATATTAATCGTAAATTTAACTGATTAATTTGACCCGCAATTTAGTACTCCCAAGCATTACGTATACGAGGTTCAAGCCCGCGTCATACTTAATCTGAGGACGAGTAAATCAGTATCGCGATAGTGACACTCGAATTGCATTCTAAATCATCCCGGTTACCCAGGGGTAACCGAGATATAAAGATCTACAATTGTTGTGTTCCTACGCAATACGATCGTAATCAATCACTAAATTCAGAGGGTTAATGTTATACAAATGCAAATAACACATCAGGCCGGGTTCATGTATCCCGGCCTTAGAAAATCTAGCCTAGCGTGCTGAAAATAATGAAAACAATGCTTGATTTGCAAAAAAACATGATTAACTATGGAAAATTGGTAGAATGATGTAAAACAAAATTAATCAGACGAAATTACTTACTAATCTTACCAAATCACTCAAATTATTAACGGGAGTTACTTGTAATTACTGAAATCTGATCAAAGCTTCAATCTTGAGAATAAAAGAACAAACTGTATCTAAACTAGGGTTTCTGAAAAAGTAAGTGAAATTACACTAATTCTGCGTTCCTATAATAATAATAAAAATGGGTTTTTATACCCTACAATAATTCAAGAGTTTCAACTGCACAAGGATTCTTTTTCGAAGAAGATAAGATTTGGAAATCTCGATAGTCGGATCGGTCCGGGCCTTAGGCAGACCGGTCTGCCTCCAAGGAGGATCGGTTCTTTTTATTTCCAGGCGGACTGGTCCGAGGGAGGATTGGTTCTTTTATTTTTCACCTTCTTCGGTTTGCTTTCGATCCGAGGTTTACTGGAGTTTTGCAACGCGGATCGGTCTGGGGCAGGGGCGGATCGGTCTGCCTGTTGGACTTTTTGCTCAACTTTGACTGCACATATCTTTTGTTTCGGGATTCCGATTGAGGTGCCATTTCTTCCTATGTGCTCATGAATGTGATATCTTATACTTCTCTTTAGGTACCTCCTCCGAATGTCGGGTGGAAATTACACTTTTGCTTTTTTGACTTTCCTTCCTGTCTTTCTTGATTCTTTCGGTTTCCTTCTTCCGTTTCTTGACATCAAATACCTGTAAAATCACTACAAAATACCAGAAACTCGGTGTACTCATTTGGATTAGTCAGTAGCAAGATTATGAGATAAAGTCAAATCGATTACTTTGTTCGAGGTGCTAAAACTACCTAAATTAAGGGATAAATTACGAAGAATTTATGCCTAATCACTTTCACTTGATGAAGGGCTTTTCTTCTATTTTCTGGCAGACTAACATAGCTCCTTTGAAAATTCAGTGCCGGGGGACGACTGGGTTGAAGAAGTATTAGGATAATCTACCTAATGACGTGCATTGGATGGTATCGGATGTTGGGTTTATCCTATTGGCGAAGGCCCTAGATGAGACACCACGTTCCGCTATGGTGTTATGTGCTCTGGGAGAGAGGTGGTGGGACACTACCCACACATTCCATCTTGGATTTGGGGAGATGATTATTACTCCCATTGATGTTCAACAACTTACGAGGTAAGATTGTTAGGTGTTCTAGATAGTGGTGGATCGTACTTTGAGGGTGACATTAGAGGCAGTGCACGCGACTTTAGGGAAGTGGTAGAATTGTGTTAGGATATTCTATTCAAATTTTTGTCTTAAAGGATGTTTTTCTTAGGAGGAGGGTGGACGTGACGGACATGTAGCAGGTGAGTCAGAAGGCCCATTTGTTTATTTTTGTTTTGCTTGGTGGTTTCTTGTGGAGACGAGAGGCGGCATCGTCCATCTTTGGTTCTTATCATTTATGAGGACAATTTCGGATGTCGAGTTATACGATTGGGGGAGACTGACTTTTCCATCCATTTATTCTTCTTTGGATGCTTTTAGTTGGTGCCACCGACAAACCTTTTTGGGAGCCACGTATCTTTCGGAGGTAACTTTGGATTTATTTTCCTTTTTATTTCCTTGCATTGTTCCTTTATTCCTTTTTGTTCATTCTTGTCTTTTATTAATGTCGTTCTATGAGTTGATAAGTCTTAAAGTGGGGTTGCTTGCCCGAAAGGATGAGGATGTGGGGGAATTATGCTGGATGTTTCGATGGCATAATTCCAATCGGAAATGGAATCAATCCTTATCTTTGATGTGTGACGGTCCTAAATGCCCTGATGAGCAACTAGGTTATCTTTTTGTCTTTTCTAACTTCTTAGCATATTTATTTATCGAGTATATGCTAATTTTCTAATAGTATTTATGGGTGACCTTCTAAACCTGGATAATGGCTCCATAAAACAATGGGGTTACGAGCATGCATGCGCAGATGCAGAGGTTAATTAAGCATGAGTTTGGGTATGTCTAGTACTTAGGAGAGAGGGTGGTGAGGCGGATAGTGGAGGAAGAGGTTGCATTCCAACCGTCGGTACCCATAAGTATTTAAGGCGGGTGATGGAGATTTCTAATGATGTCGGGTGCGGAGATGATAGGCGATTACACGGATAAAGTGGATAGAAATGATTATTTGGACTCTATGACAAGCTGGTTGATGCCCTCCTGTATTTTTTATGTGAAGAACATGCCTCCACCCTCCATGGCTTCCGATAGGGGTACTAGTATACCGGTGGGGTTGGCCCACATCATAGGTGGTGGTACGTCAGCGGTAGTAGAGGATTCTCATCTTATTTAGGTGACTCCCCCTTCTTATAATTTTTGGTTGGGAAATAAGGAGTCATTGAGTGTGTCGTACCATCCTCTTGCTATGGTGTTTGGGTTGACTAGGCTTACATATGAGGCCCTCTGGCCTGAGGTATATACCTTCTCTTTTCTATTTCCATTTATTCTTTCTTGACTGGCTCGTCTTTTGTTGCTCTTTTTGCTTGAAGTATATTCGGGTGCCAACTAACTAACTACGGGATGTCAAGGATTAGATGTCTTCCATATTTGAGTATATCAAGAATTCAGCTCCTTCCTACTTTATTCCACCTTCCACTTTAGATGAGGAATATTGTTTTAGGAGTGGAGGGTCTATCGCTCGTTGTCAATGGAAGCATGTGCTCCACAGAGGCTGAGGATTTTGGGGATGGTTTGAGGGTTCAGGAAAAGTCCCATTGTATATTTTTCTTTTTTTTTTGTATATGCAAAATGTAATCATATGAAACAAGAATATATATGATAAATATGCACTTTAATTTTCTAGTGAGGTTTTATAGGGAAAATATGTTTTTTGGAATTTTTTGAATAGAGGGAGGACATGGAGCTTGGTTAAAGACAATTTCCCTTTATAGGGATTTAGTTCGAGAAATGTATTTTTAGAGATTGATTTTTGGCAAAAGAGGGAAATGGAATTTTCTAAAATAGGGGGTTGTTGATCGGCATACCCCTTGACCTTCCTATTGGCATGTGGTACAAGTCAAATCACTCATAAGCTTTAATTAAACTTTCCTGCATACTTGTGTACTTATGTGGGGTTGAGAATTAAACGAGTTTCTAGAAATTTTATTTTTTGCCAAGGATTTTTTGTATAAAGGGAGGGTATAAGGTGTTTTTTCTTCACTAACACCCATAGTTCTTTTCTTGCTTCTCATTTCCTATTCCTCAAATGGCTCTTCCGATGTATGAAGAATTCTCCTATTATCTTGAAGGTTTAGAGGACATGTTCCTTTACAATGTTGATTGTGATACTTTCATCTTACGCTAGGTTTCTCTATAGTGAACTCGAGCCATTTACTAGAACTTACTAGTAGTAGCGATACATTTCTTGTACCCTGAGGACCATGACTTCCATTTTTTCCTGGATGAGCTCTGTCCCACCTACGAGAAATTCTCAGCAATGTTAATGGTTAGCCCCAATGTCTCGGCAACCATGCCTAGTTTTTCTTGTTCTCTTCGGTCAATCTTGGCATAGTTTCTCCATATTTCTCCTTCATTCGCTCGATTATTAGTTAATGGTTGGACTATTTCTCTTCATGAGGTTATTTATTCAGTGCATCAGAGGGCATTTGATGATGTTGGCTTTACTGAAGTTGTTGTTTTAGGCCTTACTGTGAGACTTTTACTACAGACATAAAACTTAACATTGATCCCCAAGTGGATGCAATAGTAATGTGGATATGTTACCGCCGTAATCCTATGGTGGTGGTGCACGTGGAGACCTTGAACGGTATAGATGATTGGAAGGAGGGTTGTTCCAATTTTTTGAGGGGGAGTCCGATGATGTTGTTCATGTGGCTTATTAAGAGGTCCCGTCTCGTGGACTCTCTTAAGTAGCCCTTGGTGGGTGTGCCTAATTTTTTTGTCCGTCCTTTCTTCAGTATCCATCCATCGATATATAACTAGGTCAACTAGTTTGTGGAGCACGGATCCCGATGTCTTCTTTGGTCAGTGCCATCGTGCGGACATTTTTAGTCCATTTTGTAGCTAGGAGTGTACTGGTATTTGCAGTTGTTTGCCCTTTGCCTGAAATTTTTTTATTTTTCCTAGCGGATTCGGTTCCGAGTCGAATGGGAAGAAATTATTCCCCCTCACATAAAAAATTTCTTCCCGATGGGGGATATGACTGAATCACTGCGAATGATGTTAGGTTCCTTGTTGCATTGTCTTCGACTATCTACCCGTCCATCAAAATCTGTAGGAGTGGTCTGGCATGTGTTCAGGGACTACCTGAAGTGGTTGTAAAAGAGGGTATTGGATAAGGTTATGGAGGAAGAGAATGGTTAAAGGTGTCTTGTTGCCTTCGACAGCATGGAGGAGCATGTTGTGATTTCGTCCAAGCTTGTCAGGGCGTATCACATCGTAGAGCACATACAGAGTGTTAACCCTAAGTGGGAGACTTAGGGACCTCCAGAGGCAGAGAATGATAATAAAGAGGGGCCATCTGGCTGTTGAAGACATCATAAGTGAATCTGGGGTAACATTTTGTGAAGCTGGGTTAATATGTATTTTAGATTTTGGGGGTTTTGTGTTTTTTTATGGAGTTAGAAAAACATTTGGGAAGATGGTAGCGTTAATAGTTTTTTAAGATGGTTTTGGTCAGTGGAAAGGGGGTGGTCTATTTGACTCCCTTCACTTATTTCTCATGTAATGATGATATATTCCCTTATTAGAAATAAAAATGATTTTGATCATATTTTGTTGTCACTTTGGATGACTTTTGCATTTTGAACTATTTATACCAATCGTTGGGGCATATATAATCCATATGTTCATGTGAATGATGAAATTAACCATTATTCTCGGAGTTTAGAAAAGAATAACATTTTGTGAAAAAGAAAAGGACCGTGCCCATGTATGGCGTATGGGCTTCCTACATTCGTTTAGGGGTTTCAAACATTTTCATGAGTTTTATTTTTGAAAAGAGAAGTTGTTTAAAGGATCAGGTCCCACGTAGTTCTGGGTAGGAGGAAAAGAACATTTTTTTATATAAAAGGGGGATGAGAAGAATCGTGGCACGTTGAGATTTTGCACTATTGGTAAAATTTCTTAAGACGATCTAGATTAACTGGATGCATTATCTCTTCTCTATCGAGGTCTGTGAGTATAGTGGCACCACCTGAAAGAATTTTCTTTATACTATAGGGGCCGATCCAATTCAATTTGAATTTCCCTCTGGGGTCCAAGGCGGGTTCTATGATCTCCTTAAGAGCAAGGATGCCTTCCTGGAAACTTTGAATCTTCAGTTAAATGATCGCGCTAACTGGCGATGATACCCTTGTATATGATATAAAGCCTTAAGTCTTTTTAAATCCAAGAATGATAGTTCATCAAAGTGAATCTTATGTCAGTCTTCTTCACTAACCCTACTTTTGAGCATGATAAGTAGGTAAGGTAATTCTAGATCAATGGGTAGGACTGCCTCCATATCGCATACCAAAGAATAAGGGTTCGCACCTATAGGTGTTATGATTGAAGTGTAGTAGCCCCAAATGGCATATGGGATCCGGTTGGCTAATTCTCTACAACTCTCAATCATCTTGCTGATGATGTCCATGAGGACTTCATTAGTATCTTCGATAGAACAATTGGTTTGGTGTCGATAGGAAGAATATTTGTGTCTCTTAATTCCGTATTTATCGACCAGTTCTATGGCATTGGCTTAGAAGTGGAGTTCTTTATCTAATACTAACTTATGGGTAACCCCATATCGACATAAAATGTTCTTTATGATGAACCTGATCACTTTTCATTAAGAACTACATATGACTCGGCTTAGACCCATTTAATGAAGTAGTCACTGGAATCCAGGATAAACCCATGACCATTAGAAGCTTTGTGAGTGACCTTCCCAATGATGTCTATGCCCCAGGTGGAGAAATGCTAGGGAGAGGTCATGTTGTATAATTCCTGAGAAACCAAGTGTTGGATATTGTTAAACTATTGAAACTTGAGGCATCTTTGAACATAGGCAGTGTAATCTTTAACCATGGTGGTCTAGTAGTACCTTGATGGATGATCTTATTAAAAATCATTTGATCGTTCATGTGGGGCCCATATTCCCCATTCTGGATTTTCTGCATTATTTCTATAGTATTAGCCTCTATTATGCACTGTAAATGTGTTCCATTTAAATTTCTCTTGAAAAGTGCTTTATCGCAGATGATATACTAGGCAACTAATTTACGAAGGGTCGCACGTTCTCTTTTATCTACGTCTTGGGGATATTTACCATGTTTGAGGAGGCACCAAACGTCGTAGTACCATAACCCGACCATTTTGGAATTTTCCTCGGTGACAAGATGGTTGTGGTAGCAATGGGTTGGCATGGCTTGTTTATGAATCAGGAAATGGGTCATTATTATTCCTTTAGGCATATCGACTATGGAGGTTGGGTTCACAAGGGCATCAACTAAAATGTTTTTTGCATGAGGAAAGTAATGGAAGGCGACATCTCTGAACTAGGAGGCTAGATCTTCTAGGTGGATGTGAAAGGGTAAGAGCTTCTCGTCTTTGACTTTCCATTTTTTTAAGATTTTGGCCAACTATGAGGGAAGAGTCTCCATAGACATCTAGGTGCTTGATACCTTTCTTGAGGGATATTTTTAGGCCTACAGTTCTTGCCTCATTTTCAATTTTATTTTAGTTGCAAGGGAAGTCTAATTTGAAGGCAATGGGTGTGTGTGAGTCATTAGGGGCGATCAAAAGTATTCAATGTCGTATCCTTTCTGACTAGAAGCACCATCAAAGATCATCTACAATCTAAGGACTTCCTAAGAGGTGAAGTAACTGTCTTCATCCGGGAATTTAGAGATCAAAACATTGGTTCCTTCCATGGGGTAATAATCAAGGAGGTCATGAATGGCTCTCTTTTTCATTTCTTTCTGCACGATGTACATGATGTAAAAGTCAACTAGTAACATTAACCATCGAGCCATTCAAATGGACATTTCGGGTTTCTCTATCAAGTATTTGATGGGATCCATTCGGGATACTATTCTTTTGGTGAAATCAAGCATGTAGTGTCGTAACTTCTAAGAGCCCAAGACCTGGGCGACACATGCTTTTTCTAATGTAAATTAGTTGACTTCATACCCACCTCATTTTTTACAGGCATAATAGATGGGTCTTTCCTTACATAATTCTTTAATATATTAATCTGAAATAGTCCCTTTTGCGGTATCTGTTATGCTTAAGTGTAAAAGGATTGGTATACCTCCCTACGGAGGCATAAGCACCATAGGTCGGGTGAGGTATCTCTTGATTTGGTCAAAGTCTTCTTAGCATGCTTCGTTCCAGACATTGGTTGAGTCTTTTTGGAGAGGTTTAAAGATGGCTTCACAAATAGAGGTCAATTGGATGATGAACCAACAGATGTACTGTAATTTACACAAGAATCCTTAGACTTCCTTCTTTATCTATGTTGTATCTTAAGTATGTATTTTAACTTGGAAGGGTCCACTTCGATTCCCTTTTCAGTAACCATGAATCCCATGATTTTTCATTCGGTGAGGCTAAAAACACACTTCTGTTGATTCAACTACATATGGTATTATCGTAATCACTCGAAGAACTTTCAGAGGTAAGTAACATGACCTTCACAAGTCTTAAACTTAATGCTCATATCGTCTACATAGACATCAACCTACTTGTGAATAAGATCATGCAGGATGGTTATGGCAGTCCTTTGGTAAGTAGCCTTAGCATTCTTGAGTCCAAATCGCATAACAGTATATCAGAAGGTTCCCCATTAGGTGATGAAGACGGTTTCCCCTAATGGTTAGGGTACATCTTGATCTAGTTATATCCGGCGAATCCATCGATAAATGATTTGAGGGCCTGACTAACTGTGTTGTCCATGATCATGTCGATGTTGTGTAATGGGTAATCATCCTTTTGGGATGCTTTATTCAAATCATGGTAGTCAACAAACATATAGAATATTCCTCCCAACTTCGGAATTGGGACAATGTTGGCAAGCCATGTTGGGTATCTGACCATGTAAATGAATCTCATGTCCAACAGTTTGACCACTTCCTCTTTGACCTTGAGTGACCATTTGGTACAGAGTTTCCTTAGCTTTTGTTTGATCGGTTTATATTTTGGGAATGTCTGGATCTCATGTTGAACTATTCTAGGGTCACTGCCAGACAAGTCATCATAAGACCATGCAAAAGACATCCACGAATTCTTTTAATAGTTCTTCAAATTGTGCACGCTCATAAGGGTGGACACTATCCTAATCTTGTGATGATGGCTACTAGAACCGAGATTAATAATAACAGTCTCATCATCATTAGTTTTAATACGGTTATATTATTTGTTATTCTCTTTATTAAGATCAGCTAATAATTATTCATTTACAAAGTCATCATCACCAAGAGTTTGACTAGAAACAAGACAATTAATGTAAGGCATAACAAGATACTCAAAATCCTCATTTATGTCAATTTTGGAAGAAAAAAAACATCGAGAACATCATCAAAGGAGGTCTCAATGACATTTGGATTAAGAAAAGGAAAAACATGAACAGGTGAAGAGACTTGAATAGGTGAACATCAGGGTTGGGTTGAATTTGAGAAGGTTGGATTGGTAAGACATTCCAGTTGAGGAGAGGCATGTCAGAAGGGTTGATTTGAGAGAACGGGTCTGATGGTGTAGCATCTGAGTGGATTATGCATAGACTTAGACCCAGTGTCTGCAGGTCGAATGAGTTTTCGAAGTAACTTTCCTTAGAGTATTCAGTAATTTTCATAGCTTTCCTTATGATAGGTTACACTTCACGTTTGCAGTGTTCAGCCCAGGAGTTAACATCTTAAAAGACTATTTCTAGCCCCAGTTTCATCTTCTTATCAAGAGGGTCGTACCACAGTTTTGATAATCCAGAGAAAGGGAAGTATTCACCCTCCTTGATAAACCTTCCATTCAAAGAGTATCCTAAAACATTATTTTTATCTTCCAATATTCTTTTTGGACATGGTCGGTGAAGTGCTTTGAGTTTATCCGGTGAAGGTTGGTAACCTAGGCCACATGGGGGAAGGCCTCTTTTATGTACTATGGGATTAAGAATTCTTTGATATCATCGCCCTATCCATATTCCATGCATGAAGTGCATGTTCTTAAAAATCTAAATTATATCGACATTGTCATAAGGGTTGTCTTCTAAACAGACTTGATATTTGAAGTTTCCCCTTCTTAGAGGGGTGGCGGGTCAATATTAAAACTCGAGAGGAGCATGTCATTGGTCTCGTGATGAATCTCCAATACTGGGCTACTGGTGCTGGTGCGATCTGTACTATTATTGTCCCCTAAAATGGTGATAGTCTGACCATTAACAAAAAACTTAAGTTTTTATGCAGAGAAGAGGATACCCCCCGGATGCTATGGAGCTAAGGGAAACCAAGGAGTAAATTAAAGCAAGAAGGTATGTCGATTGCTTGAAATTCTATGAGAGGATTGATACGGCCAACCCCTAGTGTGATTTTTATAGAACCCATTACTTCTCGACGAGTGTTGTCATAAGCGCGCACAATGGCACGTATAGGAATGAGATCACTGACTTTCAGTCCCAAACAGTTGAGAGTACTGAGCGGACAAACATTGAGAGAAGATCCATTACCAACAAGTGATACAAGGACTATCTTTCCCAAGACTTTGAAGGATATATTGAGAGCATAGTTATGCGTAGGGGCAAACTTTGAGGTCCGAGATCCAACCATATTTACTCCTTATTTAGGAGTAGTAGAGGGAGAAATGGTGGGTCTTATGGGGAGTTTTATCAGGGAATTACGGTGTGGCTAAGAGGACATAAAGAATCCTCATTAGATAATACTGGCTTGGGTATTCTTGTGGTGATCAAGGATATTTCTCTCTTTGATGGTCATTTATGGAATGGGAGGTTCTTTGGAAACTCCCTTTCCATTATCTACACATGGTGACTAAGGATTCAGATCTTTTTAGTGTCTCCCTAACCTGGTCATGTGGTTCATATAAGCAGAAAAGAATAAGAACCATATGGCTTTATCTACCTATGGTTGAATGGACACCTTATTTATTTCCCTTAATAAATCTTCAAAGGATATCATTCCATATAGCCAAGCTACCGGACTGAATTCTTATTGACATGGTTCATCATTTGAGTTGACCTTGCCAAAATTATCCCCTCATCCGGTGGCGACTATGTCCTCTTACGAATAGTAACTAATATATTCGACTACGTTAATGGATTCATTATATAAATCTTCCCACTCATCGATGAAATGCAAAAGTGAAGGGACTAAACATCCCTGAAGCTTCCAAGTGGTGAGAAATTCACTTGTCTGTTGATATATATTGGCCATGGTTTGTACCACATCATCTAGACTGACTTCTTCAATAGGTACTACCCATTTATGTGATTCCCAATCCCACTTTCGAGCTTCCATAAACAAGTCACGTAACTTCTGACAATCAACCGACAATTCTATGGGAAATTTTAGGCCAAACTCCAAGAGTTAGTCTAACACAGTAGGCAACCCCATTCTCCACCCTTGGATCTAGTGAGGATGGCGATGCAGGCCCTTGGATGGGAAAACCTAGAGAGGTTAGGGTGAGAGTATAGGGATTATAGGTGTTTTTCTGGACATGATCTGAGTAGATGGGTTAAATTATGGGTTATTTTCTAGGAAGAGTTCATTTGTATTTGCTGGAAGTGGGTTATGAGGGGTATTGGGTTTAGGATTTGCTGGTGGGGGGACGATGCCCCCATCAATTAGGACTTGGACCATATTTTTATGGTGGAAGCATTGGTCGGTGGTATGACCTATAGATTGTTAGAAATCATAATAGTCAACAAGTTTGAAGTTTATTGGATTTGGTATGGATAGGGGTCCAAGGGTTTGATGAGATTTTAGCTTAACAATGCCTCGTAGACTTTGGACAAGGGAACATGAAGCTCGGTGTATTCTTTCATGGAAGGATTAGGGAGATTTTTTGGTGCACAAGAGGTAGTAAGTTGTCAAATGTTATTGTTGGTTGAGATGGTAGAACTGGCAGGTTTCTCATATCTTCGGGGAGTGAACTGTTCAGTCACTTTCTTTTGTTTAGACTCCACTTTGGTGATACCATCCTTAGTTTCTACGCTAGCCTCTCGAAGGGATCAAAAGTATGGGTAATACTCTCCTCCCATGGATGCTCGGATATAAGGCAAGAGATACTTCATCACAATATTAACTTATTCCTCCTCACAGGGCCTGGTGGTCATGGTGGCAGCTTTCTCTCTCCACCTTCCTATGAAGCTACTGACTGTTTCCTTAGTTTTTTTTCTTAAAAACTTATAGATCTCGTCCCATAACCTTTATCTCCTCATTATACTTGTACCGAGACATGAATTCTCGAGAAAAATTATCCCAACAATTGATCATGTATTCTTCGATGGATAGAAACCACCAGGGGGCATTTTCCCTCAAGGTTTATTGAAACATATGGGCCATTATCTCTTCGAAGGAACCAAGGAGGGTTATGGCTCGGTGATATCTTTGAAGGTGAATAATTGAGGGTACGCTTAAACCAAACTTCTTGATATCTGACATCTTGAAATTCTCTAGTAGTCTAACTTTGGGATAAGGAAACATATGGCTATAGTCCATGTAGTTCTTGAATATGTAAACTTGGTTGAACTTATTTGGTATTAGTTTTAATCTATGTAGTTCTCGAATATCTTGACTTGGTTGGGAAAGATTCGAAATACGAAATTAAGTCCGTGGTGGCTCATTAGTAGATGGGGTATGCGCAACATGTTGATACTCTTCTGGGATCAAAACAGGCTTGGGAGCGAATGGACCTATAGCATGAGAAAATAGAACCTCGTGTTCAATAGGAATTGGGGTCCGATGTTGTTGCAGTTTATGGATCTAGATTTGAAGGTTTTCAATCATGGCAGTAAGTTCGCCTAACATGACCACTAGATCTAGATGAATATTTTGTTCTTGATCATTGTTTTCCATAAAGATCGCGTGAAGGTAAATCCCAAATTCGGACGAAGTAATAGAATAAGTGGTGGATCTTCGGAATGGTTTGATGGAAAACCTAAGACAATTGGGAGCCAGGCAAAAATCGATTATGCGATCGACCTGAGAGGGAAAATGGTTTGAATTTACTTTTCAAAGAAAGCAAAAGAAAGTTTTTTGTATTTTTGAAAAACAAAAGGAGGAAATAAGTTTTTTTGTATATTGGTTTTGAAAAGAGAGGGAAAAGGGAGATGAATCTTAGCATGATTATTATGATTAGTGTTATCATTAGGTTTTCACTGTTATTAGATTTTCTTAAATGCAAGAAAAATTTTAGACTGGACCCGAGCCTGGGAAAATAGGATTTAAAAATATGTAAGAAACGGGATGAATTATCTCTAGGCATACGAATAGTGTCTTGTTTTAAAAAAAATTGAAATAACATGAAAATTTAGGCAGTATGGCATCCCGAAATTTCGACAGAGTTTCGCATGATAACTAGCAAACTATGTATGAGTGCACTATTGGAATTAATATTTAATTATTAATTAATTACAAAATCCGTCCAAATTTATAATTATAAATTAAATAATTTTTTCTCCTAAATTATTGTGGTCTAAATAAGGGGACGAATTTGATTAAATTGATGAAATTAATCATAGAAAATTATTCCAAGAGTCATATGACTTTTGATATGTTTATGAGTCCCTTTAGATACTTTAGTGGAGAGTAGATGATAAGACAAAAGGGAATTTCGGGTCCCCTTCCACCCTATATATAGTGAATCAATCTCCACCAATTGGTACACCAAAACACATAAAATATACCTGAACTAGGAAGGAAAACATCCATTTTTCTAAATTCCCCCATAATTTCGAATTCTGGCTATTTTCTAAGATCATTTCTAGAGCTTGAAGAGGGAAGATCAAGGAACTTTTGGAAGTTGTTCTTGAGGAACAACAACTGCGACATAAAAATCAAGTCTCAATGGAAAAAGGTAATTTTCCATAAAGTTTGTAGTTAAAAATAAAGTGGTGATTGCATGAAAATAATGAAGATCCTATAAGAATTAAATTGATGCTATATGTAATTCTTATTCACGTTGTATTATGATTTACATGTGATATCAGAGCTACGTTTAAATATTATCATGCTATCCCTCTACAAATTTAAAATATCAAACTATATATGTTGATAAACCCAATTTTTAACGTTTAATTCCGCACTAATTTGTTTATCTTGATGATTCGTATAACACGATAATTTTTAATGTTTTATTAAGAACTGATTTGTTTTTCATGATGATACGCATTCCATGTTAATTATGAAAGACATTGTTCTTGTGTTTCTTGGCAATTCTGTCAATTTTGTTAAGAATTTTTCCTGTCACAGTATTTGTTTTTTTTTTTAATATGTCAAGAACAATTTTAAATGTATCGGGACAATATATATGTTGTTTTTATGTTATTTTACTAGTTTTCGAATCTGTTTCTATCAACCCTACAAATTTCAAGAAATTCTAGAACAAAAAATTTCAAAAAGCGCTTGCGATTAATCGTGGTTTTTTCCCCGAACATGTTCCGAATGCGATGAAACTTGGTAGTATGATTGAAAACGGGATATAAGCCATTTTTCACCACCTTTATTCATGATGTACACTGTTTTTCGGCGATCTAAGATCGTTTAGGCCCTCAAAACTCTAATTTTTCCATTTATGGTAATAATCTCGGGGGTATATATCACTCCAAATTTTTTTTTTAATTTCGTCTAAAGTTTTGAGATTCTGCAGTATTTTTCTATAGATTCAGGATGCTAACTCATTTTTTGGTTTTGGTAAAATTTTATGTTTTCACATTTTATTAGTGTTGCATTTAGAACTGTTTTACAAACCTTGTTCTAATGATCCCGTTTTAGTTGAATATTCATGTCAAACGCAGGCCAACATATTTTATATGGTAGGATATTAGACTTGGGCTGATTTAATATTCATATTTTGATGAATCTCGTGCCAAACACAGACCAATGATTCATAATATTGAATATTAAATAAATTAAAATTTATTTTTGAAAAATTATATATATTCAATTTTTGTTTAGTCTCGTGCCAAATATAGGTCAATGTCTCCTAGACTTGAATATTATTGATATTTTTTATTTAAGTGTCTCGTGACAAACATAGGCCAATGACTCATTACGTGGACTACCAAATTATTGTCCATTCTAATGTTTCTTATTATTTAGATTTAAACAACTTTAGAATTATTGGTTGAATATTCAATTTTCCAATACTTCGTATGTTTAATAACAACTTTAGAATTATTGATTGGATATTCTGATTTTATAGTTTTGTGATTTAATATTAAAGGGAAACATATGATATAATTTTTTATAATTCTGCCATCAAAATTTTAACAATAATATATATTCATTTCATTGCAATTTTAGTTATGCGTGTAGTTTTTAGTTAGAGTGAGCATTTTGTAGCAAATATTAACCAATTTTTTCAAGCCTCATCCATTTCGAAATTTGACGAAACTAATATGTCGGAATGGTGCGAGAAAACTTAGTTTAGCCTTGGTGTTTTAGACCTTGATGTAGAACTTCTTACTGACGAACTCGCTATTGTTACTAACAAAGCAGTGAGGATGATGTTCTCATTTATAATACATTGTCAAAATCGAATAGGCTTTATCTCATGTTCATAAGAACGTGCATCGCAAAAAATGTGGAAACTTTCATGTTCGAAACCACCAATGTGAACCATTATATGACGAATATTAAGGATAGGCTTTGCACTGCTAATAAATCCATGGCTAGGAAACTTATGGATGACTTGACGAGTATTGTGGTTCGATGGAACTCGAAATATGAGCGCACACATTATTGAGATGAACAACATTGTTTCAAAACTGTGGACTTTAGGCTGTGCCATGGACGATTCTTTCTTTTAGTCCAATTTGTCTTAAACTCCCTGCCTTATGATTATGGGTGTTTTCAGATTCATTACAATACTATTAAAGATAAATGTAATGTGAATGAACTACAAAGCACGTTGGTTCAGGAATAAGGACGTATTAAGCCGCAAAGTGGTAGGGTGGGTAAATTGCATGTGGCAAATGTGGTGATAAATAAAGGAGTTGGTAAGCAAAAGAAAGGAAAAGGCATCAAGCGAGGTCCTTGTCCTTCTAACCAAAAGAAGGAAAAAATAGCAGTCACATGTCATTTCTGTCACAGGAATGGCATATTCAGAAAGACTACATTAAGAGTAAAGTATGGTTTGAAAAGAAAGGTATGTCTTGTTCTTTTGTTTGTTTAGAATCATACTTAATTGTTGTTCCTTCTAACACATGGTGGATTGATTATGGTTCTACATGTTATGTTTCAAGTACTATGCATAGTTTCCTCTCAATCCGGAAAATAAAACCAAATGAAGATTGTCTTTGTGTGGGAAATAGGGCAAAAGCAAAAGTCGAAGCAGTAGGATTTTTTCATTTAAAATTACAATATGGCCTCTATTTTGATCTTGAAAATTCTCTTTTTTCATCCACAATTTCTAGAAATTTATTTTTCTTGTCTAAACTCTCAAAAATGGGATTCTCTTTTAATTTTCAAGATGCTAGTTTTACTTTATATAAGAATAATTCTGTTTTTGGCACGGGTTTCTTATCAAATAGTTTGTTTCAGAATCCTTATTGTCTTTGCATAATAATGTTGGAACTAAATGTACCTTATTTAATGAGATTTCTCCTTGTTTGTTGCATAAAAGATTAGGACACATATCCAGAGAAAGAATTGAAAGGCTTATTAAAGAGGGAATTATCCCTGATCTGGATTGGTTCGATTTTGGTGTATGTGTGGAGTCTATTAAGTGTAAACAGATCAAACACATAAAAACAGGAGCCACAAGAAGCACACGACTTTTTGAAATTATACATAGAGATATTTGTGCTCCTTTTGATGTTCGTTCCATTGGTGTAGAAAAGTACTTTATCACTTTTATAGATGATTTTTTTCGATATTGCACATTGTATTGAATGATAAATCTCAATCAATTAATATGGTCAATCTTTATATTATAGAAGTAGAATGACAATTGGGTAAAAAGGCTAAAATCATATGATCGAATAGAGGTGGTGAGTTTTATGGAAAATATGGTTATTCAGGGGAACACCCTGGTACTTTTGCTAGAATCCTTGAACATTTAGGTATTTGCGCAAAATACACAATTCCAGGTTAATCTTGACAAAATGGGGTAGCTGAAATGTGTTATCATACTCTTATTGAAATAGTAAGGAGTATGATAAGAAGAACTAATTTACCTATGTTTTTTTGGATGCATGCTCTCATGACTACTGTACATATATTAAATAGGGTTCCTAGTAAGGCAGCTCTAAAGACCCCTTTTGAATTGTGGAAAGGTTGGAAACCCTCTTTAATTGATATTCGTGTTTGCGGATGTACAATAGAAGAAAGAATTTAAAATACATAAGAAAATAAATTGGACACTAAAACATTAACTTGTTATTTTATTGGGTATCCAGAAAAATCCAAAGGTTATAAATTGTACTTTCCTAACCATACAACAAGGATTATTGAAATCAAAAAGCCTAAATTCATTGAACATGGTGAATTTAGTGGGAGTAATGAAGTTAGGAATGCGATAATTCAAAAAAAGAAGGAAAATCCATCTCTTCTAAGGATTTCGGATAATCACAATTTTCCTAATGCTCCAATTGTTCATAATGATGTTTTTGTGTCGATTATTGATCCGAACAACACCAAAGAACAACTGGATGACCAAAATAATGAACAATCACATAATGAAGCCATTGCCGAAACACCACAAGACATAACTTCAAGGAGATCTCTGAGAAATCGGAGATCAACTATTTTAGATGACTATGTGGTTTATCTACAAGAAAAATGAATTTAACGTTGGGGATATTGATGATTCAATATCTTATGAAAAAGCTATTTCTAGCATATATTCTAATAAATGGAATGATGAAATAAAATCTATGGATTTTAATTAAGTTTAGGAGTTAGTCAATTTTCCTAAAGGTTATAAATCACTCGGGTATAAATGAATATATAGGACCAAACGCGACTCAAGTTGTAATATTGAATGACATAAAGCTATAATTGTTGCCAAAGATTTTACTCAAAGGGAAGGCATTGATTATATTGAAACTTTCTCTCAAGTTTCAAAGAAGGATTCTGTTATAATCATATTAGCACTCGTAGCTCATTATGACTTAGAGCTACACCAAATGGATGTTAAAAAAACTTTTCTTAATGGGAGTTTAGAGGAAGAAGTCTATATAGAACATCTAAAGGGCTTCATTCAAAAAAGAAACGAACCCAAAGTCTGTTTATTAAAAAAATCAATATATAGACTTAAACAAGCTTCTCATCAATGGTATTTTAAGTTTCATCATGCCATTACATCTTTTGGGTTTAAGGAAAACACTGTTGATCGGTGTATATTCCTAACGATTAGTGGGAGTAAATTTGATTCTTGGTACTATATGTTATTGACTTTCTTATAACCAATAATTATATTGGTTTACTAAAGGATACTAAGTAGTACCTTTCGCAAAATTTTAAAATAAAATATATAAGCGAGGTATCCTTCGTGACCGTGATAGATATTTATCATGATCGATCACATGTATTGATAGGATTGTCTCATAAGGATTACATTAAAAAAGTTTTACAAAGGTTTGGCATGAAAAATCATAATTCTATTAACATTCAAATTCTAAAAGGGGAGAATTTCAACTTAAGTCAATGTCCCCATACTAAATTGGAAAGGGATCAGATGAAAGGTGTGTTATATGATTTTCTTGTAGGGAGTTTATTATATGCACATGTTTGTAGTTGACCGGATATTAGTTCTTGAGATACTGGGTAGATATCAAAGCAATTCGGGTGACTTCCATTAGAACGCTACAAAGAAGCTGTTAAGGTACTTGTAAGGAACAAAAGACTAAATGCTCACTTATAGGAGATCTGATCACCTTGAGGTGGTTGGTTATTCAGACTCATATTTTGGAGGATGCCATGATAGCGGAAAAAGCACTTCGGGTTATGTTTACCTTATGTCAGGAGGGGTCGTTTCATGGAAAAGTGTTATGCAGAGTGTCATCGCTTCTTCAACTATGGAGGCTGAGTTTGTGGCTTGTTTTGAAGCTACAAATCATGGATTGCGGTTGCAAAATTTTACTTCAGGACTTAGTATTATGGGTTTAGTAACTAAGCCAATGAATATTTATTGTGATAATGTCGCAACAGTCTTCTTTTCAAAGAATGATAGATATTCTAAAGCATCTAAGCATATGGATATGAAGTATCTATCTGTCAAAGAAGAAGTTCAGAAATAAACTGTGTCAATTGAACACATTAGTACAAGTGATAACATAGTTGATCCTTTAACAAAAGGGATATCTCCGAGGATATTTTTGCAACATACTAAAGAGATTAGTCTCGAGTAGTTCATTGTGTAATTGCTATTTTCTTAGTTGTTTAACACAACTTTTGATATCAATAAAGAGTTTCTAAATTCTAAATTTTTGTCTTAATTGTATACATGCATGTGAGTGACTGAATGTGACAGAAATAGTCTTTTATAAAGACACTATTAGACCATTATGATAAGTCACATATTTATCCTCATGAAGTATGACATTAGTGGCATGGTACATGGAAGTATTCATCGTCTTGAATAAGTGTGGAACCACCATGACTCACACTAATGAAGTATTTACTTAAGGTGCTTGCTGATGTTATAAGATACTTGTCTAACTTATGTTAATCAATTCGTTATGTATAACCTTATTAGGACCAAGTGGAAGACTGTTGGAATTAATATTTAAGTATTTATTAATTACAAAATTCGGCCAAATTTCGTAATTATAAATTAAATAATTTTTTTCTCATAAATTAGTGTGGTCCAAATAAGGGGACGAATTTGATTAAATTAATGGAATCAATCTTAGAAAATTATTCCAAGAGCCATATGACTTTTGGTATGTTGGTGATTCCCTTTAGTTACTTTAGTGGAGAGTAGATGATAAGACAAAAGGGAATTTCGGGTCCCTTTCCACCCTATATATAGTGAACCAATCTCCACCAATTGGTACGCCAAAACACACAAAATATACCTGGGATAGGAACGGAAAAATCCATTTTTTCCAAATTTCCTCATAATTCAGAATTTTAGCCATTTTCTAAAAGCATTTCTGGAGCTTGAAGAAAGAAGAGGTAGGAACTTTTGGAAGTTGTTCTTGAGGAACATCAACTACAACAAACAAATCAAATATCAATGGAAAAAGGTATTTTTTCGTAAAGTATGTAGTTATAAATAAAGTGGTGATTGCATGAAAATATTAAAGATCCTATAAGAATCAAATTGATGTTATATATAATTCTTATTCATGTTATATTATAATTTACATGCCCTAGGTTTGACAGCTACAGAAGGTTATGCAATTGTTGGGCGAGTGGAAGGGTTACCCCCTTTGGCATGACTTCCATGATATACCTCTTGCCTATAAGGGTAATCATTCTTTGGCACGTATGGATAAGCCATTTGATATACATGTGTTTATGTGAACTTCCTCACACTATACCCCATGGAGACGGTACACGTGTGAGCATATTCGATATACTTGACATTCGTGAATGAGTTTCCTGATACCTCTCATTATGAGTTTGGTCAATAAGTATGATGCGAGGGGAACCATTAGATATACATCAAAGTTACGAGTCAAATAGAAGGTAAGAGTCATATTTCTTTGGTTAACTGTGCCCCACCAAACCAGCACCCATCACAAAGTGACCCCCCAGTAAGAGACAAAATTTTAGTTAATATTGCCATGCTCTTGGTGATGTAATGTACAAATATGCATGAGTTTTAGTTAGTGTATCATGGAGAGAGAGTATTTTTTTTATTTGCATGATGAGTAAAGGGAGTCTTATACTAATGAGAGAGCATATACAAGTGTTGTGAAAAGTAAATTTAACACGAATCATGAAGAATATACTAAGCATGGTGAAAGTAAAGCATGGGGATATATACATGTGAGTGAGTGACATGTGAATATTTATATATGAGTGTGTGTGGTAGTGAGCCTATACATGGACCAACTATAAGTGGTGTGCAATATGTGTAAGTGAGTAGGGAGATATATACTAGTATTAGAAGTGTGGGTGTGCGCTAGTGAAGCCTAAGCATGGATGATCTAAGTTGTGTGTGGAGCATCTGAGAAGAAATAAAACTATATAAAAGTTTAAGTGTGTGAGGTGAACATGGAGAATATATATAAGTCTGTGAAGTGTAAAAGTGAGTGAAAAGTGATTTACACATAAGGAGGGAGAATGATAGATATAAGCATGAGGTAGATATACAAAAAAAGTAAATTGAGGAGTAAAGGGAACATACAGGTAGGTGAATATGAACACATGAAGAAAAGAATAACACCCATGTAGAATTAGAGTCTAGTCCTCTTAAATTACCATCCCCGCCAGAGTCGCCATTGTAGCTATCCCGGAGCTCCTCCGTTTTCTTTTTCGGACATTGGCACATTCATGAGATTCCATCATTTTTTGGGATGCTTGGCCATGGTCAATCTAGGATAATGTGAAGAGATAGAGTCGTCAACCTATTTTACACAAAATAAGTAAAAAAAATACCGTCGCCTCGAGAGAATGACATCAAAGACAATATTGATACATGCAAAACCAAGTTGTTTAAAGGTCCGGGGACTAAGTTATGGAATGCGAAGGTGTTAGGCACCAATCCATCCCTTTCGATCTCTCATGGGTGTGGCCATCCCAATAATCGCGGCGGGAGAGGATCCTGGTCCCCCACATCCCTCTCAGGAGCGCTTCGGTCGACGTCGTTGATGAGGTGAAAATTGTGTAGAGGTGGAGTCACAAATCAATTTTACTCAAAACATACAAAAGAAAAGGGAGCCATCCTGAAGGACAACATCCAAAGACATAGTGATACATACGAAACCAAAATGATTCGAAAAGGGTCCGGAAGCTAAGTTACGAAATAGGAAGGAGTTAGGCCCCCATTCCGCCCTTACAGTCTCTCATGGGTTATTGCTATTTTCATTTATTTACCCGTGATATGTGTGCATGTGTATACATAGTGGAGATAGGAATCATCGACTTATATCATGGAAGAGATAAAATGAGTCATCAATAGGAATGTACCTAAAAAATAATATTAGAAAATAGGATTTACGCGATTATTCTCGCGTTGATCGTTATAACGGGATGCTAACGCACATGAGAAAAGTGTGAGAATTCCCATTTGGAATTTATGAGCAAACCCTCGTTTCTTGTTTTTTGGGTTTTATTTATATGAAAATAAGAGATGTGAAATAATACTAAATAAAAAGTATATTAGGATATGTGATATGAGAAAATAAGAGTTGTAAGTAATAAAACAAGTTAATGCGAATTTAGGGGAATTTAAAGAGAGGGTTGAGAAAGTTGAACCATCTTGAAGATCTTGAGCTTGATCATGGATGTTAGAGAGTAGCCATTGTAATTGGGTGATTATGGAGGATATGTAATTAACCAAGTTTGATGAAGAAAGTGATGAAAGGTGAAGGTTCAAAAGGGATTTGGATGTCGAAATCACGCTGAATTCGAGAGGGGTTTTCTGAGCTTGCTAAGAGTGATGGATCTCTGATCTTCTTCCTCATACAAATGAGGTTAGGCCCTCATTTTTATAGGCTCAGGGCATCGCTGATCATCATAGCTCTGCTCCTACCAATCGGCATGTGTGTTTAGGCACACTACCGATAGGCAAGGTCTGGGACCTACCGTTTGGCAGTCTCTTTCAGGTTCCTTCGAAAAATCGATCGTAGAGCGCAAACTATTGATCCAAATCGTACACGAGGCAAATAGTTGGAAAGGTAATTTAGAGAACTTTGAAGCTCCTTTGGACTTCACGCGGGTTCTAGAGTTATCTTTAGGTCAAATGTGGCTCAGAAGCGCTCGTCGATCTTTCGAACGGGGAAACTTTGGACGCAAACGGATCGTTTGTCCGCATGGTAAGTCAGAATCGTGCATGGGGAAAACCATTGGAATGGTTAATATATTTACTTCGACATTACAAAGAGTTTAACTTTTTTGGGGGTGTTGACTTTGGTTAACCGACGCCTGGAAGCGTTCGGTGACCATTCGGAGTAAAACAGATCATTCATCCATATCGTAAGTCAAAATCATGCACGGGGCAGACAGTTGGAAAGGGGTTTTAGTACCCTTCAAAGATTCATTCAGTCTCAGTTGAGCTTAATAGTTGACTTTGGTCAAACAAAGCCTGGGAGCGTCTGGTGACCTCCTGATCAAGTTTCAGAAGAAAACGGGTCATTCATCCGCACTATAAGTTAGAATTACACAAGGGATGAACCGTTGGAAAGGGGTTTTAGTGCCCTTTAAAGATTAATTCAGTATTGTTCGAGATGAAGAGTTTGACTTTTGGTCAAACGGAGCCTGGGAGTGCCTGATGGCCTTTAGGTCAGTACCCGGGGTATGACTTGGGTTTATAATGATAAAGGGAGGTGCTAGGTACCTAAGGAGAGGTTAGAAGGGTTTTAGAATGGGGTGTCTATATATCCCCTCGATAGGTGAGCTTGGAACAAACGATAGTCGTCAAATAGACACCACGTGATGCCTTTGAAAGAGGATGAGCATAGGGTTGAGGTCGATTCTGAGCACCTAAGTATGAGGATGACCAATTCAGCAAGTCGAACCCAATTTTAAGGGCTTGAAGATGAGGGTGATAGATTATGTGGGTCGAAGCCAATTCTAAGGGCTTAAGGATGAGGGTGACTGATTCTACGGGTTGAAGTCAATTTTGGGGGCTTAGAGATGAGGTTGATCGATTCTGCGAGTCGAAGCCAATTCTGAGGGCATTAAGGATGAGGGTGATCGATTCTGCGGGTCGATGTCGATTCTAAGGGCTTGGAGATAAGGGTGACCGATTATGCAGGTCGAAGCTGATTCTAAGGGCTTAAGGACGAGGATGACCGATTCTGTGGGTCGAAGCTAATTCTACGGGCATGAGATGACCAATTTTACGGGCTTAAGGTCAGATGACTAATTCTACTGGTCGAAGCCAATTCTGCAGGCTTAAGTTTGAAATGAGCAATTCTGTGGGTTGAAGCCAATTCTGAGGGTTTAGGTTTGAGATGACCAATTCGACAGGTCAAAGCCAACTATGAGGGCTTCAGATGAGATGAGAAATTATGCGGGTCGAAGCCAACTCTGCGGGCTTAAGGTGAGATGACCAATTCTGCAGGTAGAAGCCAATTTTGCGGGCTTAAGGTGAGATGACATTTTCTGTGGGTCGAAGCCAATTCTGAGGGCTTAGGTTTGAGATGACCAATTTCGGGGGTCGAAGCCAATTATGCGGGCTTAAGGTGAGATCACCAATTCTGCGGGTCAAAACCAATTGTGCGGGCTTAAGTTTGAAATGACCAATTCTACGGGAAGCCAAGCCTCCGAGCTTTAGTTAATATGACGAATTATGCGGGTCGAAACCAATTCCGAGGGCATAAGTTTGAAATGACCAATTCTCCGGGTCGAAGCCAATTCCGCGGGCTTAAGTTGGGGATGGCCAATTCTGTGGGTCAAAGACAATTCTACGGGCTTAGGGTGAGATGACTAATTCTGTGGGTCGAAGGCAATTCTGTGGGATTAGGGTGATATGACCAATTATGCGGGTCGAAGCCAATTCTGTGGGCTTATGGTGAGATGACCTCGAGGAACTCTGTCGGGGAAATACCTCGTGATTTTTATTTGAGCTAGGGAGCCAATTGCTGGGGAAGTCAATTCACCCACTTTATATGGTGGTCTAGGGTTTGAGACCTTTGGGGAATAGGAGATGATCCTGAAGTTTTGGATATTTTGGAGGTCCTCTAGGGACATTGTCAGGGAGAGATTCGCTTGTCTTTTGAGCGTTTCGCTGGGGAAATAGGGGTTCCTCTTGAGGAAGTGCAAAATTTTCTTGGTGAAAATGGTCTAAATCCTTTCTGGGATTTTTTAGGAATTCTCTGAAGATTTTTTCGGTGAACTTTTACCCTTAGGGGACGAGTGTTCAGGACATGGGGTTGACTGGGTTGAATGCATTGGTGAGGCATTTGCTAGCGCATGAGTTTGGCCACTCTTGGTATCTCGAGGAGATGGTGTTCTGACGGATTGCTGAGGAGGAGGTGGTGGTACCACCTGCGAGGCCTCCTATGTCTATGAGGCGGCTGCTATTAGAGGATGCGAGGATTGCGATGATGATTAGCGAGTCCTACCTATCATACACCGATACGACTGTGCCATATGATTATATGGACTTTGTGATGAGCTTAGTGATGGCGCCAATCATATATGATGCGCTACCCTTCCCTCCTGTGGGTTCGAGTCGGCCAATGGGGTCCTCCCACAGCGGTGGCGGCCCTTCAACATCTGTGGCGGCGGTGACCTCAGAGGTCCCCTTTGTGCGGCTGCATACTCCTTCATATAATATTCAGTGGGCTGACGGAGGGATGGTGCCTATGCTGCATCTTCCTCATGCGATGGACCCAGAGGAGTTGGGATTGACAGAGGAGGTTCTTCGTCCTGAGGTATATCTTTTTTGTTCTTCTCCTTTGGTTTCTTTTAATCTTTTTGCTTGAAACTGATTCTGCCTTTTCTTGCAGCACGTCTGGGTGTCCACCACTTGGCTAAGGGATATTAGGGACTAGATAACTTTGGTGACTGCCCATATTCGGGATGCAGTTCCTATTCCTTCTTTCTTGGTGCCACCTGCCTCATCCGGGGAGGAGTCTGGTTCAGGTAGCGGTGGTGCGTCATCTCGCCGTCAGGGAAAGAGAGCCCGTCACAGGGGTGGAAGCTCTTAGAGGAGAGAGAGAGAGAGAGAGAATAAATGTGGGTTGGGGTGAGTCCCGTTTGGTTTTTTTTGTTTTTCTTTATTTTCCTGCAAGATTGATGTAACAAAGAGAAATATATATGCAATTGAATGAAGTTTTTTTTTATTTTTTATTATCTTCTGTTAATGATGAATGAATGCATGCACATGCACTTTTTACTTTGCTGTTGAGACTGTAAAAAGAAATATTTTTCGGATTTTGAAAGAAAGTATTATTCAAAATGAGAATTTATATAAAGATGAAAAGGGTATTTTTGAAATTCTGTTGAGAATATCAATTTATTTTGAGTTTTTTAAACTTTGACAAAAGAGGAAAAAGGAAAATTTCCAAAAGTAGGGGATTGCCGATCGACAAGCACCTTGTCCTGTCTATCGACAAGTCAGTCCAATCCCATCAATTCAAAGCTTTGATTAGTACCGTCTTCAACCTTTGGTACCTTATGGGGCAAGATTTCTTCCAATTTCTGCAAAGGTTATGTCTTTTATGGGAGTTTTCAAGTATAAAAGAAGGGTAAGAGTGGAGTGTTTTAATCACACCCTCGCATCCTGAATTTCTTGTTCTGTGAGATGGTTCTCCCTGGTAGTGTTGAGTTTTCAAACTACTTCGAGACTTTGGAGGCAATGTGCTCTTATAAAGTCAACTACGATGCTTACAACATGCGTCAAGTTTCTTTATGGCATAATCGGCCCATAAAGTGGAACATGCTAATGGCGGCGGTACAATTCTGGTACCCTGAAGATCATGTATTCCCCTTTGGCTTGGAGGAAGTCTATCTGACTTATGAGGAATTTTCTACCATATTGGGGATAAATCCCGGCGTTGCTACGGCTCGGCCTGAGTTTTCCCGTTATCCCCGGGAGTTATTGGCGGGGCTTCTTTGTGCTTCGTCCTCGAAAGCCAGATCACTGGTGGCTGGAGGTATGATTTCTCTTCTGATGGTGTTGCGGTCTATGCATTTCCAAGAGGTTGGTGATGCTGGGTATGTCGGAGCTATCGTTCTAGGCTTAGTTTCAAAATTGCTGCTAGTGAACGGGGAGTTATTAGTGGACCCACTACCTGTAGCTATTACTTCATGGATGTTCTACCGTCGTAATCCTGCGACGGTGATACTGGCGGATACTCTAAATGAAGGAGATTCCTGAAGCGAAGGTCGTTCTGACATTCTAAGGGGTACCCCTATGATGTTGTTCATGTTGTTATCTGAAAGATTCTGCCTGGTGACTCCTCTGGAATACGCTTTTTCGGTTGTACCCAATTTTTTTTTGCGCCATTTCATCAGTGTTGGCCTGGGTATTGAGAGCTGGGAGAACTGGTTCATGGAGCATGGGGCTCTAAATTTTTACTGGTCAGTACCTTGGTGGGGATAGCTGCTGCCTATTATGGAAATGTGAGAATACTCGTATGTCCGGTTGGTTGGTCTTAGATAGACCTCTTTTAATTTCCCTTGGCTGCTTCTGTGCTAATTTGTCTAGGAGCATATCGTGCCACCTTGGACACTAGACTTCTTTTCAATAAAAAGATTTGACAGAGCGTCTGCGCATGCGGCTTGGCTCTTTGTGGGAGAGTTGACGTCCGTCGACCCGTCCCTCTCAGTCAGCTGGGTGATTTTGGGACATCCCTGAGTATTATATAAAGTGGTTGTGGAGGAGAGTAGCTAGCCAGATGTTGGAAGTGGAGACTAGACAAAGGTGGTTCAACTTATCTGATACCATGGAGGGAGGTGTGGTAGTTCTTTGGAAGTTGTTTCGAGCTTATTAGTCCTTGGAGAATCTGCGGCACTCCATTCATGAAGGGGAAGCTTTGGGACCCCAGGATGTAGATGCTAATAATGGAGCGGGCTCCTTTGGTAGTTGTGGGTAGGGATCTTGCGGGGAGTTTATTTTGTACTGGGAAATAAATTTGGGAATTTATTTGTCTTTTTTAGGAAGGTAGGGGGAATGGAGTTATCCGTTCCTTTATGTAATTGTATTATAATTTCTTATTAATGAAATAAACAAGTTTTTGATCATCTACCTGTGACTTTGGATCGATTTTGTATTTTGAATTATCTATACCGATCGCTAAGGCATGTAGAATCCTTTTGTTCAAATATATGTTATAATGGACTGTCGTTCTCGGAGATAAGAAAATAATAGTTTTTTGTGCAAAAGAAAGGGTCATGCTCATGTAAGATGTATGAGATGCCTACGTACCTCTGGGGATTTTTGAAAATTTTCAATTTTTTGGGGAATGATTTTTGCAGAGGATCAAGCCCACGTAGTTCTGGGTAGGGGGAAATGAAGAGATTTTTTTCTAGAATAGAAGGGAGATGAGAAGAGTCGTAGAGCCCCAAGATTTTGAAATAGGGGTAAAATTTCTTGAGACGGTCTAGGTTGACTGGACGAGCCATCTCTTCTCCATATAAGTCAGTGAGAATGGCAGCACCGCCGAACAAGATCTTCTTGACAATGTATGGGCCGCTCCAATTGGGTATAAATTTCCCTCTGGGGTCCTAGATGGGCTCTACTATTTATTTTAGGGATAAATCCCTTTCTCGGACACCGCGGCCCTTGACTCTCTTATTGAATGAACGTTTTATTCGGTGATGGTACCCTTGTATGTGATACAATGCGTTCAAGCTCCTTTCATCCAGGAGTGGCAGATCGTCGAGGTGGCTTTGATTCCAGTCTTCCTCACTGACCTTGGTTTCAAGCATGATGTGTAACGAGGGTATTTCTAGCTCCATGGGAAAGACTACCTCCATGCCATAGACTAGAGAGTAAGGGGTAGCCCTAGTAGAGGTTCGAATTGAGGTTAGGTAGCCCCAGAGGACGTATGGGATTCGATCAGCCCAATCTTGGTAACTTTTGGTCATCTTGTTGATGATGGATTTTTGGTTCTTATTGGCGGCTTCGACTGCAGCTTTTGTTTAAGGTCGGTAGGGAGAAGATCTGTGTCTCTCGATCCCATACTCGTTGACCACTTCTGTGACTTTTGCCTCGAAATGTAACTCGTTATCTGACACTAGGTCGTGTCGGACCCCATATCAGTAGATGATGTTTTTCTTGATGAATTGGGCCATTGTCTTGGCATTTAGGATTGTGTATGACTCAGCCTTGACCCATTTGGTGAAGTAATCGATGGCAACTAGGATGAACTCATATTCGTTGGAAGCCTTGGGTTTAACCTTACCTATGACGTAGATGCCCCAGCTGGAGAACAACCAGGGAGAAGTCATATTGTATAATTCTTGTGGAGGCAGGTGTTAAAGGTTAGAGAACTGTTGGCATTTGAGGAATCTCCGGACATAAGCAATAAAATCCTAGATCATGGTGGTCCTGCAGTGGCCTTGTCGAATGATCTTCTTGGCAAGAATATGACCGTTCATGGGGGGTATGCATTGATCGCTCTGGATTTTCTGCATTACCTCTTTAATGTCAACCCCTGCGATGTAGTGTAGATGGGTTCCATCAAAGTTTCTATCGAACAGTTCTTTGTGACAAATGATATATTGGGTAGCCAGTCTTCGGAGGGTTGCCCATTCCTTCTTGTTGGAACCCTCAGCATAGTTACCCTATTTGAGGAGGTGCCAGATATCATAATACCAGCAGTTGGGTAGCTCGGGATCTTCTTTGGTGATGAGTTCAATGTGGTAGCATTGGGTTGTTTTATCTTTCTTTTGGACCAGGAAGGGGGCCATTATTATTCCTTTCGGCATGTCGACTATGGAGGCTAAGGTAGAAGGGGCATCGTCTGGGTTATTCTTTGCTCGAGGTAGGTAGTGGAAGGTTATGTCTTAGAATTGGGAGGCTAGTTTTTCTAAGTGGGCATGGACGGGTTGAAGTTTCTCATCCTTGACTTTCCATTTTCTGAGCACTTGACCAAAGATGAGGGAAGAATCCCCATAGACATCTAGGCATTGGATACCTTTCTTGAGATACACTTTGAGGCCTACTGTACATGCCTTGTATTCAGTCATGTTGTTGGTGCATGGAAAATCCAATTTAATGGCGATGGGAGTATGGGAGTCATCTGGGGTGATCAAAAGTATCCCAATGCCATATCCCTTTTTATTGGCCATGCCATCAATGAACATTTTCCATCGAAGGTCATCTAGAGCAGCATAGAAGATGTTTTCATCTGAGAATTCAGAGATCTAGTCATCAGTCTCTTCCGTGGGGTAATCAGCGAGGTAGTCAAAGATGGCTCTTCCTTTCATGGATTTTTGTGTGATGTACACGATATCAAACTCGTCTAAGAGCATCAACCATCGATCCATTAGGCTAGATAAGGCGGATTTCTCAAGCAGGTACTTGATGGGGTCCATTCAGGATACAATCTTAATGGAGAAGGCGAGCATATAGTGTCTCAACTTTTGGGTGAACCAAACAAGCGTGACACGTGATTTTTCTAAAGAAGTGTAGTTGACTTCGTACCCAACCACTTTGCGACTAGCGTAATACATGGCTCTTTCTTTGTAGGAATGTTCGAGGGATTTGGCTAACAAAGCCCCAGCTGTAGTGTCGGTTATAGTTAGGTATAGGTGAAAGGGGAGACTAGGTTGTAGTGGCATGAGTACCGGAGGTTGAGTCAAGTATTGTTTGTTCGAAGGCTTCTTGGCAAGCCTTGTTCCAAACATTGGTTGAATCCTATCGGAGGAGTTTGAAAATTAGTTCACAAATGGAGGTGACCTGGATGATGAATCGGCTGATGTATTGTAATTTCCTAAGGAAACCTTGGACCTATTTCTCCATTCGAGTAGGTGGCTTCTCAAGTATGTCTTTTAGCTTGGCAGGATTTACTTCTATCCCTTTTTCATTGACCATGAATTCCAAGAGTTTTCCCTTTGTAACGCCGAAAACATATTTCTATGGATTGAGTCTCGTCTGATATCGTCGCAGTCATTCGAAGAACTTTCGGAGAGAGGGAACATAACATTCTCTAGTTTTTGATTTGATAATCATATCATCCATATAGACCCCGACTTGTTTATGAATAAGTTTGTGTAGGATGGTTGTGGCGGCCGTCTAGTAGGGAGCCCCAGCATTCTTGAGACCAAATGGCATAACAGTGTAGCAAAAGGTTCCCCATGGGGTGATGAACACTGTTTTTTCTTGATGATCTGGGCGCATTTTGATTTGGTTGTATCCAACAAACCCTTTGACGAATGACTTGAGAGCATGACTGGTTATGTTGTCCACGATCATGTCGATATTGGGTAGCGAGTAATCATCCTTTGGAGAGGCTTTGTTCAAATCCCGGTAGTCTACGCACATCTGAACTTTTCGTCTAGATTTTGGCACAGGAACTATGTTGGCTAGCCACGTAGGATATTCGACCACACGAATGAAACCCACGTTCAGCTATTTGACCACCTCTTCTTTGAATTTGAGCGACTATTCGGTGCGGAGCTTTCTCAGCTTTTATTTAACCAGCTTGTAATCTTGAAGAGTGGGGATCTCATGATGAGCAATTTTAGGATCAATGCTAGGCATATAGTCATAAGACCATGCAAATACATCCACTAAGTCCTTCAATAATTCTTCGAGTTATGCGCGCTTATGCTCGTCAAAGGTAGCCACTATTCTAATCTTGTGTAGTTGGATACTATAACAGAGGTTAATAGGAATAGTATCTTCTTCATTAAATTGAATTTGGTTATGTTTTTTGTTATTAACCTTATTTAGATTAGTTAATAATTTCTCATTTGCAAAATCATCATCATCAAAAGTTTGATTAGAATCCAAACAATTAATGTAAGGCACAACAAGATACTCAAAATCTTCGTTTATTTCATTGATAGGAAAAACATCATTGAGAACCTCATCAAAGGAGATCTCTATTACATTTGAGCAAGGATAGACAACAGAAGAAGAAATAGGGTAAACATTGGGGTTAGGTGGGATTTCAATAGGTAGAACTGGAGCAGCATGCTAGTTGAGGCGAGGTTTATCAACAGCTTTAATCAAGTGGGATGGATCCAGTGATGTAGTGCTTGAATGAACCATGTAGAGTGCCATCCCCAATGTGTGCAAGTTGAACGAGTCCTCAGAGTCACTTCCCCAGTCTCTTCGATATCTTTGATGAACAGTTGTACATATTATTGGGAACTTTCGGCCCATGGGTAGGTGTCTGGGAAAGAGATCTCCATTCCGAGTTTTATATTCTTGTCTTCATGGTCATACCATGGTTCCATAAATCCGCAAAAGGGGAAGTGCTCACCCTCTTTGATGAATCGTCCATTCAAGGAGTCACCTAAGATGTTTTGGTGGCAGTCTAATCTTCTCTTTGGTTGAGACTGGTGGATCATTTTGAACTCTTGTTTTGATGGTTAATACCCCAAACCACAAGGATGGAATTATTTCTTCAATTTAATGGGCTCAAGTATCCCTTGTTGTCTTTGCTCTAGCCCAAGTCCGGGCATGAAGTGTATGTTTCTGAACATTTGAATCACATTGACGTTTCCATGAGGGACGAATTCTGGAAAAACCCTTTTTTTAAAATCGTCCCCTTCCAGAAGTGGGAGTTGTTTAACTAGGAATCCCTATAGGAGCATATCATTTGACCCGTGTTGAATCTCAAGGATTGGATTACTGGTACTTGCACCCTTGGCATTGTCGTCGTCGCCCAAGATGGTGATGCTTTTCCGTCGATGAAGAAATTCAATTTATGATGGAGTGAGGAAGGTACACCATTGATATTGTGTAGCCAAGTTCTTCCCAATAAGAGGTTAAAACAAGTTGCGATGTTAATAACTTGGAATTCAACGATGGGGTTTATAGGGCCAGTCCCAATTACAAGTTGTATGGATCCCATCACCTCCCGACGGGTATTATCATAGGCACGTACAGTAATGGATGTTGGAGCGAGATCACTTTCCTTAAGTCCTAAGAATTTGAAGGTTCTTAATGGGCAGACATTCAAGGATGATCCATTATTGACAAGGGAGAGTGGTACGACCTTCCCCATAACTTCGACGGAGATGTTGAATGCATGATTGTGGTTCGTCCCAATTCTGGGGATTTCTTTTTCAGAAAAGGATAGCATTCAGGTAGAGGTTAAGGATGTGACTAAATGTAATGCTTCTTCTGGTGTGGTAGAAGGACGAACTGTGGGTCCAGTGAGCAATTTGATCAAAGCATTTTTGTGCAGCTAGAAAGACATGAAACGCCCCCATAGAGTGATGTTAGCTTTAGTTTTCTTCAGTTGATCGATGGTCATTTCTGGAATAGGAGGGTTTTCAACTCCCTTCCCTTTGTCATTGGCTGGTAGTTATCTTGGGATCTGGTAATTCCCCCTGATCTAGTCATGTGAGTTACTGAAGAAGGGAAGAACATGAACCGTATTTTTTTGTCAATCTGGGGTTGTTCTGCCACTTTATTTATTTCTCCAAGGATCTCCTCAAATGATATCATCCCACACATGTCGTCTACTGGGCCAATTTTCTAGAAAACTTGTTCTTCATTTGGATCTTCGAATTCATCCCCCCATCCGGTGGCAATAATTTCGTCTTTCCCTATAAAGTCAACGCATTCCAAAGCTTCAATGTCTTCTTCATACATGTCTTCCCATTATGTGGGGATATGTAAGGGTGAGGGGACCAGGCGCCCTTGAAATTTCAGAGTATCAAGTAACTAGGTCATAATGAAAATGTCATTGGTTTGCCTGAATAATTCTTCCATGATTTGGATGACGTCATCTAGGCTGACTTCATCGGTGGGTACTACCCAATTATCTGACTCTCGAGCCCATTTTCGTTCTTCCAAGAACAGCGTGTTGAACCTCTGGCAATCAATGATCACTTGTGAGGTCAATTTCATCCCAAACTCTAGGAGTTCGTTAGTAATGATAATTCCATACCTCCATTTTCAAAATGGGTGAGGACAACAATGCATGCTCTAGTAAGGAGTGACAGTGCCTGATCAACGAGGCTAACAGGGTATAGGAGGAAATATGGGCAAGTTTGGAGAGGTTTGGGAGAGTGTATGGGTGTGATTTGAGTTGATGGATCAAATTATGGGTTCATTTCTAGGAAGATAGCATTGGTATGATTTGGGAGTGGGTTGTGAGTAGTGTTTGGCTTAGGATTGGCTGGTGGGGCAATGGTACCCCGGTCAATTAGACCTTGGATTATGTTTCGGAGGTTAATGCATTGGTCGGTGGTATGACCAGTAGTTTGGTGAAAGGAACAATTGGCATCTTCCTTGAAGTTTCTTGGTAGTGGATTCGGTAATAGACGAGTATCCAAGGGTTTGATGTGGTTTCAGCTTAAGAGGACTTGATAAACTTTGGATAGGGGAGCATGGAGCTCGGTGTATTCCTTTCGGACTGGGATAGGGTGGCTTTCTGGTGCCCATGAAGTGGTTGGTTGAGAGATGTTATTGATGGTGAGACTACAACACTGAAATCTTTGTCATATTTTCTGGGGGTCAACTGTCAGGACACTTTCTTTGGTTCAATTCCTATTTTAGCAACACCTTCCTCAATTTCTACACCTTCTTCTCTGAGAGCTTGGAAGTGGGGATAGTATTTTCCTCCAATGGTTGCTCGGACATGGGGCAAGAAGTTATTCTTCACTATATTGACTTGTTCTTCCTTGGATGGACGATTGGTCATAGTGGTTGCCTTTTCCCTCCATCGGAATATGAAGTTACTGATTGATTCCCTAAACTTTTGTTTGAGCAACTTTAAATCACGGCAGGTGACCTCAAGCACTTCATAATATTTATACTGCGACATGAATTCTCGAGCTACATCCTACCGAAATAATTGGGCCATCACTTCTTCAGAAGCCCTTAGGAGAGTCATGGAATGGTGATAACTGCGAAGATGAATAATCGGTGGTCCACTTCCTCTAAATTTATTGATATTCGACATCTTGAACTTCTCGAGTAACCTTGCCTTAGGATAAGGAGACTTATAGGTGTAGTCCATATAATTTACAGAGATTCAAACTTGGTCGACCTTCTTAGTTAACATCTTAAGATCTTCTTTGAACTTGTTCAATTCTTCCTCCTTTGGATCAATGATCATAGGCAAGCTAGCCCCAAGATGGGCAAGGTTTGGCAGAGGAAGCTGGGCAGGCGACGAACCATTAATAGGAGGGGCACGTGGAGCATGATGATACTCTTTGGGAACCCAGATAGGCTTGGTTGGACCATAGTGTGAGGGAATAGGGCCTCGGGCTCTTGAGGAACAGCAACCTAGTTTCGTTGCATCTCTCGGACCTCAGTTTGAAGGTTGTCAAACTTGAACATGAGCTGAGCTAAAACTGTCGTCGAATATGGCTGCGCAACTGGTACTTAATCTGTGTTTTCCATCGAAAGTGGATGGATCCCAGACTTGGAAGAGGTAGAAGGGGAACGAACGAAACTCCGGGGTGATTTGACTGAAGACCGAAGCCAATAAGGAGTCAGGTCAAGGATGTGCGATCGACCTGAGAGGGCGTAAAATGGGATTTGTTTTTGACAAAAAATGATGAAAATATTTTTGACATTTTTTCTTTTCGATTTTTAGTAAAAAATATTTTTTGATTTTTAGTAAAGAATGGAGAAATATTTTTGGATTTTTTATAAAGAAAGGAGAAATGTTTTTGGAAGACGGGTCTCAGCATGATTATTATAATTATTATGTTCTCACTTCTATTAAATTCTCCTAAATGCAAAATGAAATGTCGGACAAGACCCGAGCTTCGAAAAGTTAGGTTTGTAACATATACAAAGTTATGGATGGACTTGTAACTAGGCTCACGGGTAGGGTCTCGTTTTAAAAATCTGCGAAAATTTGGCTAGTAGGCCGACCCATGAATTTCGACAGAGTTTCGAGTTGAAACTGGAAATCTAACATGTGTGTCATAGGCTTGACACCTATATGCGGGTATGCATCTTGATTGGGTGAATCGGAAAGGGTTTAGCCCTTTGGCATGGCTTTCACGATATACGTCTTGCTTTTGAGGGCAATCGGTACGTGTGGATAAGCCATTTGATATACCTGAGTGTACGTGAATTGCCTCACTATATACCTCTTGGGGACGGTAAGTCTGAGAGTGAATTCGATATGCTCGGCATACGTTAATGAGTTCCCTGTGATAGACCTCCTGTCATTACTTCGGTCAAGCGGTACGATGAAGGGAAATTATTCGATATACGTCGAAGGTACTTGGCCAATGGAAGGTGAGAGTAATATCTATTAGGCTAACTGCGCCCTGCCGATCTAGAGCCCATCACGAAGTGACCCTCTAGTTACTGGAAAAAATTTGGTCAATCACAATGCTCTTTAGTGACATCGTGTGAATCATGCATGATTCTCTTATTAGTATCTTATGATGAGAGTATCTTTCTTGATCATGCCCAACAGGGAGCAAATTATAAGCACAACTTGTATACCAAGTATGGGTGATGCGTGCAACATGGGGATATATGTGATCCTAGGTTCACGTGGTGTGAAGTGTACATGGAGAATTTTTTAAAAGTTTGAATAGAAGAATAAGTATAAGGTAAACATAAATAGTAAAGAGGAAAATAGGGGGATACATAAGAAAATAAAATACCCATGTAAATAGAGTCTAGCCGTCAAAATGAAAATCCCCAGTGGAGCCGCAAGTGTGTCCATCCCCGATCCTCGCAATAGGAGAGGATCCTGATCCTGCGCGTCCCTCTCGGGAGCGCTTCGACCGATGTCGTTGATGAGTTGAAAAATGTAGAGAGATGGAGTCGCCAGTTTATTTTACTCAAAACAAACAAAATAAAAGGTATCCATTGCGACGGACATCATCCAAAGACATACTGATACATACGAAACCAAAATGATTCGAAAAGGGTCCTGAAGTTAAGTTACGAAATGGGAAGGTGTTAGGTACCCATTCCGACCTTACGGTCTCTCATGGGCTGTTGTTATTTTCCTTTATTTCCCCATGATATGTGTGCATGTGTATACATAGTGGAGATAGGAATCATCGACTTATATCATGGAAGAGATAAAGCGAGTCATCCATAGGAATGTTCCTAAAAAATAACATTAGATAATAGGATTTACGCTATTATTCTCGCATTGATCGTTATAACGGGATGATAAAGCACATGGAATAATATGACACTAAGAACAAATATATGTATATGTAAACATATAGAATTTAAGAGAATTGAGTTCAAGGAATCTAGAAAAAATAGAAAATGAGAGAAAAGTAGGAATAGGACTCGAGTCACGGGTTTTACCCCGAGATGCCTACATAGCTTATAGAGGCATCAAAGTCCATGTAGTTCGTAAGCGAAATGAGGGGTGGGATTTATCCCATAAATCCAATCGGGGACTTCTCTTATGTGTGTGTGTGTAAAAAATATTTTAGTTGTGAGTAAAGTTTGAGAAAAGTGTGAGAGTTCCCGTTTGGAATTTATGAGCAAACCCTCTTTTTCTTATTTTTTGGGTTTTATTTACATGAAAATAAGAGATGTGCAATAATACTAAATAAAAAGTATTTAGGATATGTTTGATGAGAAAATAAAAGTGCTAAGTAATAAAACAAGTTAATTCGAATTTAGGGGAATTTAAAGAGAGAGTTGAGAAAGTTAGCCCTTCTTGAAGATCTTGAGCTTGATCTTGGATGTTGGAGAGCAGCCCTTGCACTTGGGTGATGATGGAGGATACTTAATTCACCATGTTTGATGAATAAGGTGATGGTTGGAAAGGGTTTTGAATGTGGAAATCACACTGACTTCGAGAGGGGTTTTCTAAGCTTGCTGAGAGTGATCGATCTTTAATCTTCTTTCTCCTGGAATGAGGTTAGTCCCTATTTGATATAGGCCTAGGGAATTTCCGATCGTCATGGCCATGGTCCTTCCAATCGGCACGTGTGTTTTGGCACACTATCGATAGGCAGGGTCTGGGACCTGCCGTTTGGCAGTATGTTTCAAGTTCCTTCGAAAAATCGGTCGTATAGCACAAACCATTGATCTGAATTGTGCACGGGGTGAACCATTGGAAATATACTTTAGAGGCCTTTGAAGGTCCTTTAGACTACTCCCAGGTTCGGGAGTTGACTTTGGGTCAAATGTGGCTCGAAAGCGCTCGTTGATCCTTTGGACGGGGAAACTTCGGATGCAAATGGATCGTTCGTCCGCATGGTAAGTCAGAATCGCACACATGGTGGACCGTTGGAAAGTTTAGGAGATGTACTTTGACATTACAAAGAGATTGACCTGGTTCAGGGAGTTGACTTTGGTAAACCGGGGCCTGGAAGCGTTCGATGACCTTTCGAAGTAAAACGGATCGTTCGTCCTACCGTAAGTCAGAATCACGCCCCGGGCAGACCTTTGGAAAGGGGTTTTAGTGACCTTAGAAGATTCCTTCGGTCTTAATGGATCTAAAGAGTTGAATTTGGTCAAACAAAGCTTGGGAGTGTCCGGTGAACTCCTGATCGAGTTTTGTGAGAAAATGAGTCGTTCGTCCACACCGTAACTCAGAATCGTGCATGGGATAGACCATTGGAAAGGTTTTCAATGACCTTCAAAGATTCATTCAGTCTCGTTTGAGCTAAAGAATTTGACTTTTGATCAAATGGAGCCTGGGAGTGCCCAATGGAATTTAGGTCAGTACCCGGGGTATGACTTGGGTTTGTAATGATGAATGGCAGTGCTAGGGACCTAAGAAGAGGTTAGGGGGTATTAGAATGAGGTGTTTGCAATGGGCGTGTGTTAATCTTCTCATATTAGTTTCCTTGAAGTGTGTGCTTATGTGCATAATATAGATGAAGAACGAAATCATTCAACTCCAATCATGTAAAAGGACAGAGTAAATTCATCCTTAGGAGTGTTACCGAAAATAATAATTCAAAATATAATATGAGTTTTGGTGGATTCACATGTCGTTATGGAAGAACGAATGTATATATCAGATGAAACACAAGCATGCAAGAATATGACATTTATTAAGAATATATAATATGAAACAATATTATCGACGCGCATAAGAGAGGACTCGAGTGTCGGGGTTTACTCAAGATGCCTACGTAGACCAAGGGCCATCAAAGTCCATGTAGTTCAAATATTACATGGGGTGGTGTTCAATCCACAAATCCAAACGGGGGATTTATCTAATGTGCATTTGTAGAGAAACTATGCTTTAAAAGTGAGAATGTGAGATGTGAATCCCACTTTTGGAATTTATATGAAATTAGAGTATGTGAAACTACTATTAATAAAGGTTTGAGATTAATATATGTGACGTAATAAAATAAAGTACTAAAGTATAAATAAATCAACTAATACTAAAATAAGAGAAATGGAGAAAATGGGGAATAATTGGACCTCCTTATGAATGCTTGATGTTGATATTGAGTGCAGATATGATGATCTTGCAATGGGATAAAAGTGGTATGAAGAAATGGGGTGAATTTACTAAACAATGTAACAAAGTGATGGAATGGAATGTGGGACATGGTTTTTTTATGAAGGAAACAACTCTAAATTCGTGAGAATGTTCTCTAAATTGCTGAGGGGGATGTTCAGGGGTTCCTTTCAATGTGAGGTTATGGAATCTATTTATAGGGATAAAGGGACTATCGATCAGCAGGTGCATGGACCCACCTATCAACATAGCACCTCAGGCACACTACCAATAGATAAGGTCCTAAGTGTGCCATTAGGCAGTCTAGGACAGTTTTTTCAAAAAATGGTCATAAAATGCAATCCGTAACTCAGAATTGCGCACAAAGAAGGCCGTTGGAAAGGGTGTTCGGAGTCTTTTAAGAATCCATTGAGCCACTCTGGGTCTAGGAGTTAACCAAGGTTAAGTCAGGCTTGGAAGCGCCCGTTGGTCTCTAAACAGGAAATCCTCGGAGGAAAATAGATCATTTGGCCATACCGTATGGACAATTCATGCATCAGACGGACTATCAGAAAGGGTTTTTAGTGCTCTTTGATATTTCATTCACGTTTGCTTAAGCTGGAGAGTTGATCGGAGTCAAATGGGGTCCATGGGCACTCGGTTAACCTTCAGAGTAAAATGGGTCGTTCGTCCGTACAGTGAGGCAAATTCGTGCTCAAAATGGACCATTGGAGAGGTTAATCACTTCACTTCGATATTTCATCAGGTTCTCTCAAGATGTCTTGTTCATCAAATTCAAATAGGGACCAAGAGTGCCCAAGCACCTTTACATTAATTTTTTTAGTAAAACATATTGTTCATCCAAACTGTAAGACCGATTCATTCATGGGGGAGATTGTTGGAAAGGTATTCAAAGCCTTTCACAGATTCATTGATATTCTACTTAGGTGAGAGTGTTTATGGAAGTTAAATGTGTCCCGAGAGTTCCCAATGGCCTCCAGATCAGTACTCGGAGCATGGATCATGGTTTATAATTGATGGATGAGTGTTATGATCCTAAGGAGACACTTATGATGGTCCTAAGATGGGGTGTCTACAACACCAACCCATTATAATGATGTCATCTTTGTGAGAGTAACACACTCAATAACTTCCACGACTTCATCATATAAATATTTCCAATCAATGGTGAAGTGGTGCAATGAAGAGACCAATTTCCCTTGGATCTTACAATCATAAGAAACCATATAATTCTTTTTTTTGAAGGAACATATCTGATATGACCTACATGATGTCATCTTGGCTAAATTCTTCCATGGGAACAACCCATTCATCTGACTCTCGATCCCACTTCCGAGCCTTTATGAGTTAACTGTTGAACATATCACATTCAATTGTTATTTTTCAGGAAAATTTCATCCCGAACTTTCGGAGCTAGTCTAGAATTATAGATAATTCCATTCCTCATGTAAGGACACAAATTTCCAATTGATTTTATGTAGTGTTGGCTCAATTCCAGATAAAAACATTTTAGTTATAGGCTATATGTTCTTGTTATATTCTTCCAAGCCTATGACTTATTTGAGTTGAAGACGTAGTGTGCAGTATTTCAAAGTGAATTTATCAAAGTGCCGAGTTTACAAAGTGCCATGTTTTTATGTCAACAACAAATTGTTTCCAAGGTCTCCAAAGGTATGAATTATATATATATATATATATATATATATATATATATATATATATGTAGAGACTTGGAATATTTTTCTTGGGTGTAATTTTATTTAAAACGAATTTTATTTTCAGAAAGTTATTTTACAACTTTGAATAAAATGTTTTTGGCCCTAAAATGAAATTTGACTATTCTAACATTTCGTTCAAATGAGAATGTTGTTTGAACGAGTTTTTCCAACGAGTTCCCCTCCTGAGCACTAACATATCGTTAGAAGGGTCATTCGAACAAAATGGCATTCGAACGAAAATGTCGTTGGAATGAGATTTCTGGCGGGAACAACTTTGGTAGTTTTTGTCCATTTTCCCACTATTTTGTCCCACTACTTTTTGACAGTTTTTATAACCTTCGGGACCAGATTTTTCACAAGACTTTTGAACACACTTTGAGACCTTTTGAGAGAAAATTCTTCCAACCAAAAGGCCATGTTTTCATGTGTTAAAACTTAAAGTAAATTCCTATAAAACACATGTTACACCCATAGTTTCATTTATTTATTCGAGTATCTCTATATATATATCTATTGCTTGGAGTTCATTTTGGCACCATTTTTTCATCTCTACCACAAAGAGGGAGAAGTTTGGCATTATTGTGGCATTATCATATGGTGAAAGGCACCGTGTGTGGTTGATGGGTTTCAAAGCTATATTGGAGGAGTCAAATGTTCCGGTGGAGTTCGGGATTATCAGCTAAACAGAGGTTGGTACAGGAAGATGCGTCAGGGGCTTAAAAGGGAGCCGAGTCGATTTGTGTAAGTCATCTTTCTTGTAATTGTAAAATTCCGTACTTAGTGGACTTAAGACTAGGGGTCGTCCAAGGTTTTTCCCATTTGGGGTTTTCCTCGTACATCGTGGCGTAGTGATTTATTTCTCTTTATCTTCCAAAATCACCTTAGAATGAATGCTTAGGTAATTCAAGATAAAATTGGGTTTTATCACACTAAAGTTTAATTTGGTGCTAAAATTATTTTGGGTAAAGATGTTAATTTAATTCAAGTTGTCACGAAATTCTTAATTCCCTTGTTTCACTTGATAATTATATCAATTTGGTCTGTGTGAATTTAAAGTGTGTGTATGTTTACTTTAATTCACTTTGTAGTGTTTAATTTTAGTTTGTTTTAAGAAATTAAAATTTGTGTTTAATTTAATTTTTCATCTTTTTAAGAAAAGAAAATTAAATAAATTTTGCAAAATTAAATTTTGTTAGTAACCATCATATTCTGCAATTTTAGGAAATTAATATCTAATTTAAAAGAAGAATTTTAAAAATTGGGATCTTATATTTCCAACAATTGGTATCAAAGCAAGAAGTACTAATTTACTGTACTTAGGTCCTTTTAATATTTTTGGTTAAAAATGGATTTTTCCCATTTTCTAAAATTCCTACTACTTCGATGGTTCTAATTATGCATATTGGAAATCACGTATGCATTCGAAACTTAGGGCGATAGACGAGAGGGTTTGGCTTTCAGTCGTTAATAGGTGGCCATCACCGACTATGATAGTTGACAATGTTCGTGTACCCAAACTCATCGAGAGATGGAGTGAGAATTAATTAAAAATTGCAAATTTTAACTCCTGAGGTTTAAATGCCTATTTAGCGTGGTCACACCGATTGAATTCCAACATATCATGACGTGCGAAACTGCTAAGGAGACTTTGGATATTTTGCAACTCACTTATGAAGGAACAAGTGTCATAAAAGCTTTTAAACTCCAAAATCTCACCACACAATTTGAAACCATCAAAATGAATGAAAAAGAAAAATTTGATGAATTTTATGCTAGACTTTTCGATATAGTAAATTCATCATTTAATTTAGGAGAGAAAATACCCGACGGTCGAGTGGTTAAGAAAATTTTAAGGTCCTTACGTGATAGGTTTATCCCAAAAGTGATTGTGTTAAATTCTTTACCAATTTTAGCCTCTACAAAACTAGAAGAACTTGTAGGTGATTTAAAAACCTATGAACTAGACATATTTCTCTCCAAAAATGAAAAGAAAATTGATAAGGGTGTCGCTTTGAAAGCCTAAAAGGAGGTAAAGTTAGTTTCGGACGATGAGAGTGACATCGATTTCGATGAGACGGCTATGTTCGCTAGAAAATTTAGAAAATTTCTTAAATTTAATAAAGACAATATTAAAAAGGATTTTAAGAAATTTGATAAATCAAAGTATGACAGAGCTGAAAAATTCCCTAAAAATCATAATGAAGATCTTAATAGAGATGATTCAAATAGATGTTATGGTTGTGAAGGGTATGGCCATAGGGATTTTGAGTTCCCCACTAAACTAATGAGGGAGGGAAAACAACCTATTTCATAAAATGCCACCCTTAGTGATAGTGATAAGGAAGAGGGACCCGATTCCCCCATTGAGCATAACTTTACCACATTCATAGCTAGTCATGTTAGTGAGCGTGAGATATTGTTCGACAATGACATCTCAAATCATAACACTTATGAGGACTTTATTTATGAAATTAAAAAAGATGATGGTAATGAGTGTGGATAAGAGAGAGAGTGAAAGTGATGAGGAGGTTAAAGAGAGTGAACTTCAAATAGCTTTTAGAGAATTATACGAAGAATTTATTAAATTACAAAGATCCAATTTGAAGTTAGAAGCTATTTTAAGGGAACGTGCCAAGGTCGTTGATGAGACTGCATTAGTTGATGACCTTAGGATACGTGAGAGAGCTCTTCAAGAGAAGATTGAATTTGTAGAAAGCAATAGAGATAGCCTTAGAGGTTTGATGAAATCAATGAAAATCGAGCTTCTCATGTTTGAAGAGAGGAATGTTTTATTAGAGTCTAAAATTTTAGAATTAGAAGATAAATTAAAAGACTAGTAAAGTCAAATTTGATTTGGAATGTAGGTCCCTAAATTAGATAAAATTTTAGGAACCGTCCAAGTAAAAAATGACACTTGAGGTTTAGGCTTCGATACTTGTAATGAGTCTACTCTTAAAGCCAAAACCAATGTTTTGAGAGAATCACCTTGGAATGCTTCGAGAGGTCAATCCTTAGATACCGCTTTTCGACGTGTCTTTACTTGCCCACATTGTGGTCGAAAAGGTCATCAAAGGAAGTTTTGTTTTGATCTTAAAAGAATTTATAGGAAATACAAAAGTAAGGTAACCGAGGTAACCAAGATTTCTAAACAACGAGATTGTCACTTTTCGTTAGTTTGGGTTAGGAGATTCGACTTGGTAGCTTTACAAAATAGGATTTTTTATTCTCATTTACTTTCACACGATACCTCCCTTGCTAGTTGAATGTGTTAGTGTAACAACCCAAAGATTTGAGCTACTATTTTATACTATTTGGCCTAAATGGGCTAATTTTATAAAATAGGAATGTTGGAGTAAAAATTATTTCCCGTGAGACTTAGGGATAATATTTACTATGCTTTGTCTATTTACCATTATGAGAAGGTAAATAGTGTTATATTGTGTATTTTGCGTCGTTATATGTAAAACGACGGTTATGACCTATATTTAAATCGGGTATAATTAATGAATTAAAAATGGAATTGGAACGTAAAAATAGTTCACACTTTCCCGAATGCCAAAATAGGGGGTGCGGTTGTTTTTAGAATAGTCGAGATAGTCGAAATAAGTGCCCAGTTGTAATTTTTGAGATTTAGGCATTTTAAGGGGTTATGACTCAATTAAGTGGTTACGAGTCATTTTAGTGGTGTATTAGCGTTTAGGAGTGGAGGTTTATATTTTTAGACCCTTATAAATCCCCCACCCCTTTTCTTTTTCTTCATTTGTGTGAGAAACCAAAGGAGAGAGAGAGAGAGAGAGATAGTTGGGAGAAAGTAGAGAGAAAGAGAGAAATGGAGGATTTGGGCCTGAATCCGTCGCTACCGGAGGTGTTCAGAGACTACGAACCTCGAGGCAAGTTTCTTACTTGCTAGATATTGATTTAGTGTGATAAATTGCATGTGTAGTTAAGTTTTGGGAGGTTTAACCCATAAATGGGTATTTGTTGATTTTGATGTTTAAACCTTTAAATCTTAGTTATAATTGGATTTGAGGAGTATATATTAATTATAAATGGTGTAGGATTGATTTAGGTCGAATTGTTGTTGTTGAAGTTGGGAGAAATCAAGTTTTGGGGTTTTTGGGATTTTAGGGTTCTTACACCCCGTAGCCCAAATTGGGCAAAATCTCAGGACCGAATCGATCCGGCCCAAAGGGCGAATCGATTCGGATAAGGAGAGGGTTACAGGTCTTGCAGACCGAATCGATTCGGATTTAAAGCGAATCGATTCGGCAATTGCAGAAGGTCAGTTTTTGCTCACCGAATCGATTCGGCTGTCTAGCGAATCGATTCGCAAGGGCGAATCGATTCGCACGGGCGAATCGATTCGGCCCAAGGGGCGAATCGATTCGGTTCCCCTGTTTTTGTGAGATTTTCTTATTTTGATTTTTACCCCTTTTTCTTTTAGGTCCAAGGTTTAGGAACCTTCCTTTGGGAAGTAATGGGGAGTCCTAGAGGGTTGTATTGGGTAGACTAATGTCCTAGGCTAAGAATGGAGATTTAGGTTTACCCGAGGACTAGTTTGGATTAGGTTAATGTCCAACGGATTTAGGAGATTAACCTAAAGATATATTTGAAGTTAAAATATAAATGTAGAGATTTTGAGAGACACTCCATTATGGAGACTCACTTTGAGGGCTTATGAATTATATAAACTAATCGAGGCTATTTTGGGGTTAGTGGCACTTTGGGGTCTTAGGTCATTAATAAAATATATGACTTAATAAGAATGTATTGCACCTTCTAAAAACTTGGTGCTTAAAGGCTAAGTGAATGATTTTTGGAAATATAAAATATGAGTTTCCAAAAATGGAAAAAGTAATGTTTTTCATAAATGTTAAATTATGGTTACACACCTCTCTAAATCGCTATCATAAGGGAAGTCGCGCGCGTTGTGGTGAAGCCCCCTGGCTAATGAATGCAGGGTGGATATAGTCCTAGGCCATGGGAGCGCTTATGGTTGTATATTTTTCTGTGCTGGTAGGAAGATTTCGGGTGTGGTCTTGGCTACCACGCAGGCTCATGGCCGCTTCCCGACGTTTCGATAGGATCCCAGGTTGTCTTGGAGTCCCTGGAAGATGATAGCCATTTAGGGGCGCGCACAGTGGGAAAACCCGGACGGGCGGTCTTAGAATCGTTATATATATATATGAATATAACTATTCTAAATCAAGTTGGACTTGATGTATGTAAATGCCATATAGAGCATGATGAAGTGCCATGAAGAGCACGATGTAAGGCCATAAAGAGCCTATGATGATGATCATATTCCTGATAAGGAAGATATTTTTATAAAGCAAACAATGGTGATAAATGCCACTAGAGCATGAAAAGTATGATTATATTTCCTAGTAAGGAACAAATTCATGAAATGAATTAGTATATGATGAAAAATTAATTTGGTAAACACTTGATAAAGTGTTGTACCATTTATATGTATATTCCTAAAGATAAAATTAGGAATTGTGCCAATAGATGATGGATGGGTTTTACTTTTATAGTTTCTTTGTGTAGCTGTAGACGTGACCTCCCACACTTATGCACACACATGTATTTATTTATTATTTCGTGCTTAGGGTCTGATGGATCTCGACGATCAACCTTGCCTAAGTAGTAGTGTATCGGGGGAGTTCCTTGTTTGGATTTCGCTTTGCGAGACACCCCACGCACGAATAGGGCATAGTGTTGAGACTAGGGAGAAGTTAACCTTTAGTACTTAAATTAATTAGGACAGGGCCTAATGTATCTCGACGATCAACCTTGCCTAAGTAGTAGTGTATCAGGGGGGTTCCTTGTTTGAATTTCGCTTTGCGAGACACCCCACGCACGAATAGGGCTTAGCGTTGAGACTGGAGAGATGTTAGCCTTCTGTTCTTTCTATTAACCTGAGCATCATTCATATTGCGCTAGGTTGCTGCTAGATTGAGAGGTGAGGAATATTATTGTTATCTGCGAGAGATTTACGCACACCTGCCATGCATTTTAGTCACATGGTAATCATATCAAACCCGGCCCTGACCGATTTCTATAATTCCTTGTATCTGCATTTCTTTGCCGTTACAGGTGCGCTTCCTCATAGACATCTGTATTTACATATCCCATTCCAGTTGTCATGGAGCTACAGCATGTTGCGGATGTTGTAGGATACTTGTAGTAGACGCTCCTTTCTTCTATACTCTAGTTACGTTCAGTATAGTTATTCGGGCGTGTTTGACCAAGGTTTTGCACTCTTTTATTATATTGTAAATATTGGATTGTAATATTTAATATATCTTTTGTATTGGTCTGTGCACCGACAGCTTATTCGGTGATTATTTATGGTGTTGTCATACTATACTCATCGATTTTGATACCCACCGTTTTCACAAATGGGATTGTCTAAGTGTTTCTCTTTACTTTTAAATTTTTTTTTGTATATGACAATCCGTTTTCTAAAATGATTGGTGGTTATCTCATACTATTATGTTAATCGACAGTGATGCTGAGAATGGACCATCTATGATTCCTGTAATTATTGGAGTATTGGGCTGGCCACCTATTATTTTAGTAGGCGGGTTGTCACAGTTAGTTGTTTGCATACTCTGGCTTTTTGTGCTTTATATCATATATCCTTGCTAGTTGTATGCATGTTTATCATGTTCTAGTCATTGCTTTATCACATATCTCATGCTAGAATTATGGTTTTTCTTTATCTTTTGTATCAAAGTTCTTTCATTTTAGTTATCATTAAATGAAAAATACAAAAATATTTTAGTTTATCATTTGTGTTTTATCATAGGAGTAATTTAGGCTTAATGGAAAATACAAATTATTTTTGTTTATCTTTTGAGTAAATGTTTTTTTCCAAATTGGTATCTAAATTTTCAAAAACTCAAAAAAGATTTTATTTTTGTGTGTATTTTGGTTTTACACACCTTTTGTGGCATATGTTTGTGTTTGAATCCTAATTTCGCTTCCATGTGGCTAGAACCTTTGGTTAAAAAATTTAAATCCTTAAAATGTTATTCGTCATGGTTACATGGAGTAGTTTGAGTTTGGCTCGCTTAATGGATTATCTTTTTTATGCCTTCTCACACACATGCACGAGCACATTTGAAATTTTAACTTCACCTGTATATTTGAGCTTTGTGAGGTGTTCTCTTACCAATCTAATCATCTACATATCTTATGACCTAGGATAATTTGTCCATGTTAAATCCATTGCACGTTACATTTGTGTGATAAAAAATTGATATATTAATATGCACGGGGAAGGGCTTAGAAAGGACAAATTATCCTTTGCAAGTAAGACACCGTTCAGAGTGGACCTAAAAGAAATACATGGTCCAAAGGACTAAAATGAAAAAATATGGCATTGAAAAAAAAAATTGTCAGGACCTATTTTATTTAGTATGTTATAATCATTCAAAAGTATTATATGCATATTTTGAGGCAGTTTGGATGGTATATCAACGGTTTTGCACAATGTCCATTTATTCTAGTTAAACTTTCATTGTCATGACTCTATTGGTTTGTAGAATCATCAACATGCTAGGCTTCTAAGCATTGTGTTTGTTTGTTCATGAGTTCACTTTATCCTGTCACATAAGGCTAAATCTATTTGATAAGGTTTTGCAATCAAATGGGAACTCTGTGAACATGTTTAAGTGATTTGGCTTTAATTCATTGGTATCTTGTTCGCACCGCTTCACTTTCATTTCCATATGACACATTTATGCTATAAGAGTGGGGAAAACCCATGTTATTTTATTTTGTCTCATTTGTGTGTTTATATCTATATATGTGTACTTATGCTTATTTTGTATCTATTTTGTATACATATATATGATATTTTGTTTGTTTTTTTGTCCTTGACATATAAGCTAATCCATTTACACTTTTAATTCATAATTGGTATCTATCCTGTTGTAAATTTTGGTTGATATGCCATGCTTATGTTGAATACATTTTAGTTCATATCATAATTTGTTTGTTGCATCATAGTTGGTATCCTTTAATTTTTGTATGGATTAGTTATATTTTTGTTACCCATATGAATTCATGTTCTTATCACTTCATGCACCTTTAATTTTTGTAATTTTTAGGGGGTAAATGGTACTTAGTTAAATTGGGGGAGAAATGAGTAATTACTTAATTCTTTACCCTTTGTCTATTCCTGAACAAAAAGGGGGAGAAGTGGTTTCTAAACCTTTAGTTTAGGAGATCTATCTTAGGGGGTGAATGCTATCTTCTTAGGTTGATCATATTCGATAAAGGGGGGCAAATTAATTTAGGGGGAGTAATTATTTTAATATTTTGATATTCCCTATGCATTAAATATTTTGCTTAAGTGTGAGGAATTATTCTAATGGAAACTTTCATCTGCAAAGATATTCATCCTTGGATTTTGAGTCAAGCTCCTTTTTTTATTTTGGGTGGGATGTTTTTAGTCTAGTTGAGCTTGATGGCGCTTTAGGATTTTTGTTCAGTTTTTGTCCCAGAATTGCCAAAGGGGGAGATTTGTAAGGACACAAATCTCGAATGAGTATTATGTAGTGTTGGCTCAATTCTGGAAAAAAATATTTGAGTTATAGGTTAGATGTTCATGTTATATTATTCCAATCCTATGACTTATTTGAGTTGCTGACGTAATGGTCAGTATTTCAAAGTGAAGATATCAAAGGGCCGAGTTTACAAAGTGACATGTTTCTACGTCAACAAGAAATTGTTTCCAAGGTCTCCAAGGGCATGAATGATGTATATATATATATATATATATATATATATATATATATTTGTGTGCGTGTGTATGTGTGTGTGTGTGTGTGTAGAGACATGGAATATTTTTCTTGGGTGTAATTTTATTTAAAACGAATTTTATTTTCAGAAAGTTATTTTAGAACTTTGAACAAAAAGTTTTTAGGCTTAAAATGAAATTTGATTATTTTGACATTTTGACATTTTGTTTGAACGAGAATGTCGTTCGAACGAGTTTTGCCAATGAGTTTCCGTCTTGAGCACTGAAATATCGCTAGAAGGGTCGTTCGAACGAAATGTCGTTCGAAACGAAAATATCTTTCGAACGAGATTTCTGGCGAGAACAGGTTTGGTAGTTTTTGTCCATTTTCCCACTATTTTGTCCCACTCTTTTTTGACAGTTTTTATCAACTTCGGGACCAGATTTTTCAAAAGACTTTTGAACACACTTTGAGACATTTTGAGTGAAAATTCTTCCCACCAAAAGTTCATGTTTTCACGTGTTAAAACTTAAAGTAAATTCCTATAAAACACATGTTATTACACCCATAGTTTCATTTGTTTATCCAAGTATATCTACATATATATCTACTGCTTGGAGTTCGTTCTGGCACCATAGGTTCATCTATACCACAAAGAAGGAGAATTTTGGTTTTGTTTATATTTCCCATAAAAGAAGAAGTCTTGTTTTTGTTGTGTCATTCTCATACGGTGAAAGGCACCGTGTGTGGTTGACAGGTTCCAAAAGATATATTAGAGGAGTCCATGGTTCCGATGGAGTATGAAATTGTCGGCAAATCACTGATTGGTACAAGAAGACGCGTGAGGGGCTTGAAGGGAGTCGAGTCGAATTGTGTAAGTCATATGTCTTGTATTTATAAAATTCCATACTTAGTGGAATTAAGGCTAAGGCCGTTCGCAGTTTTTCCCATTTTGGGTTTTCCTCGTACATTGCGGCGTAGTGATTTATTTCTCCTTATCTTGGAAAATCACCTTAGAATTCATGCTTAGGTAATTCAAGATAAAATTGGGTTTTGTCACACTAAAGTTTAATTCGGTGCTAAAATTATTTTTGGGTAAAGTTTAAGTTAATTTAATTCAAGTTGTCACTAAATTAACTGTTTAAAATTCTTGCTTACCTTGTTTAACTTCATAATTAAATTAATTTGGTTTGAGTGAATTTAAAGTGTGTGTGTGTTTACTTTAATTCATTTTTTAGTGTTTAATTTTAATTTGTTTTAAGAACTTAAAATTTATGTTTAATTTAATTTTTCATCTTTTTAAGAAAAGAATATTAAATAAATATTGGAAAATTAAATTTTGTTAGTAACCATCATATTCCGCACTTTTAGGAAATTAATATTTAATTTAAAAGAAGAGTTTTAAAAATTGGGGTCTTATATTTCCAACACCTCCCCCTTTTGAATGGGTACTAACGACATTACATGCCTCCGATGTGAAGTGATAGAGATTGATCGGTGAGGCTTGAGGGATGCAGGAGAAAGGGTGGACCAACCTTGAGAGGTTTTGGTGAGATTGGAGGCATTATGGGCATTTCGATGGGCTTGATTCTGGTAGAGGGGTCGAATTTTCGATTTCCTTCTAGGTAGATGGCGTTCACCCTAGTACGATATGTTGAGGGAGAAATATGAGTGGTGTTGGGTTTTGGATTGGCTGGTGGGACATTGATACCCATGAATATGAGATTCTAGATCACATTTTCGAGGTGGAAGTATTGATCAATGGTGTGCCTTGCAATCTAGTCAAAATCACAATGAGAATCATGTCTAAAAATTTTAGGCAAAGGATTTAGTAATGGGTAGGGTCCCAATGGCTTAATTAGATTTTGGGCAAGCATATCTTGGTACACTTTTGATGGGTGACCATGGAGTACAGTATACTATTTTATGGCAGGGTTGAGATGATTTTGAGGTGTCCAGGAAGTGGCAGGTTGGGATATGTTATTGATGATTGACACTAAGGTGCTGGACAACTTGTCATACTTTCGCGTCACGAACTACTTGGTAAATCTTTTTGGTTTAGATTTTGCTTTATTATTAGCAACCTCTTTTTTAATCTCTACACTAGCCTCATATAGGGATCTGAAGTAAGGTTAGTATTGACCTCCCATCAACACTCAAATATGGGGTAGGAATGTTTTCTAATATGCTTGCTTATTATTTTTCTTTTGATGGCATGTTAGTCAAGATAGTAGTTTCTCTCTACATCTTTTGATGAAACTACTGACTGACTCTATTGGATTATTCTTTAGTAGCTCTAAGTCTTTACGTATGACTTGTAACTCTTTATTATACTTATACTGTTACATGAACTCTCTGGCCGTGTCCTCCCAACTATAAATTTTGGATTCCTGGATGGATAGAACCACATTAGGGCACTTCCTTGACGATTTTCTAGAACATTTGGGCCATTATCTTCTCTGATGCCCCAAGGAGAATCATGGAGTGATGATATCTGTGTAGGTGCACAATTAGAGGCCCATTGCCTCCAAATTTCTCAATGTCCAACATTTTAAATTTCTCTGGTAATCTGACCTTGGGATAGGGATACATGTGAGTGTAGTCAATGTATTTCTTTGAGATTTTGACTTGATCGAATTTCTTTGACAACAATATAAGGTCCTCCTTGACATTGTTCAACTCTTCCTCCATTGGGTCCCTTGGTACTGGCAGATTAGCCCTAGGATGAGCAATATTTGAGATCGATAGTTGAACTGGTGGTGGCGTATATATCGATTGGACACGAGGGGCATGTTGGTATTCTTCTGGGACAAAAATCAATTAAGGAGCAGGTGTTCCCATGACACTGGGAAAGGGGATTTTGGGCTCGGGAGGTTATTAATATTAACACTGAGCATGAAAAGGATGGTCGTCATACCTAGTTGAGCATTTGTAGCCTGGTCTACATTCATCATAAATAACCTCATGAGGGAGATCTCAAACTCAATGGAATAAGCAAAGGAAACTGTAATGACATTTTTCTCATGTCCAACATGTTACATTTGTGTATGTCGTACGCCGCTACATTTGTCACGTCACCTCACGATCTCACATGACGGCCTCTATCTGAATTCCGGGAATCAAGCATTCAACATCTCCATTGAAGAGCTAGCCGCAATGAAGATACTGAAAGAAACGGCACCTCAATCCGAGCTACGGTGAAGGAGTTATGACCTTTTGAAGTTGGAGAAAATTCCTTGAAGAATGATGTTTTTTTTTTAACCCCAAACCAGAAAGGTACCCCAAATCGATGTACCCCAAACCGCATAAGGTACCCCAAACCGGTTCGGGGTACCTGTACGCTGGATAGAATTTTAGTGTTTTTATTTTGCAAAACTCTTCATCTATTTTGCTATTTAAACCACCTTTGGGGGAGAAGTTTTGCAAGACTTTAGAAGACATTTTTGAGAGTCCAAATTACTCTAGTCTTCATATTTTTTGAGTCCCAAGACTCATGTTTTGATTCACACAATGGCCAAACCTTTGTGAATCTTTTTGGTAACCCCAGAACACAACTTTGGTTTGTTCAACCCTTGTGGAGAAGTCGTTCTCTTCTTCATTGCTGCCCTCCTGGAAAGGGAAAATTCCAGCCGCCGACATAGGAACCGACACCTGCGGGTATTTCTGTGTCACCCTGTTTCTAGCCGTTACTTTGAAGGTTTACCGAAGACACTGTGCGTTACACTTGTGGGCGATTATCAGGTTGTCTGTAAGTCAATGATCTTGTAAATTCTTTAATGTTTTAGAAATAAAAGGTTTTGCCCTTCGGGGATTTTTCCTTAACTTTGTGTCGCATGCTTTATATTTGATGGGTTGATTTAGATGCATGTTTAAGGGTTGATTTTATTTGGTTTAAAAGTAGATGCTAATTAAATAAGGGTTCTTGGAAACTTACGAATTTAATTTAAATCGATATTACACGCGTTCTCAAATTGGTATCAGAGCGGGTTACGCTAATTTATCGCGTGATCCTGATTTTTTGAGGATTTACTTTCTGATACAATTTTTCTACTCACGCTTTCAAATTGGTATCAGAGTAGGTTACGCTAATTTATTGCGTATTCCTATTTTTCGCAAAATTTGTGTGATATTGATTTTTTAAAAACTCAGTTTTGTGAAAAATCGCAAATTTTTCAATGGAACACCCGTTTAATGAGGAACCTATTTTTGAAAAAGTTCACGACCATGCTGAAAATTTAAAAATTTTGAATTTGAAACTTTGCAAAAGAATTAAAGTTTTGGAAAAAGAAAATTCTCGTTTTAAATCCGCGATGGATCTTTTGCAAACGGTTCAAAATCAAAGAGATTTTTATCGTGAAAAGGTTGTTTCCTTGGACCATCACTTTGTTTCTTTAAAATTGTCCAAGAAGGAGAGTGATGAGAGAGTCCTAGTTTTAGAGAAGGAATTAGAGGACTTAACAAATTCTAGGGTTCCCGTTTGTGCCGTTGAGGATAAAAAATTAATCGATGATTTTACGGCACGTGAAAAGACTCCTAGAGATAAGTTTGTTTTAATTGAGGGGGAGCGTGATAAACTGTTAAATTTAACTGATAATTTGAAAAAGAAATCCCTCAAATTGGAAGAGTCTAATTTTTTGCTTGAGTAAAAAATTTTGAAGTTAAAAAATGATTTGACGGACTCAAGTAGGTTTGATAGTGATGGTAATGGCTCATCTTGTTCTCATGCTTCTAGTGCTAAAGCCAAAACCATTATTTGTTTTAGAGGGTCAACTAAGTCCAAGGATGTTAGAAAAGGTCAAGCCATAGGTGTCATTCCACCCGTTTACACATGTTCATATTGTGGTAGGAAAGGTCACCTTAGGCGTTTTTGTTTTGATCTTGGAAAAAGTCCTCGGAAGTTTATGTCCAGTGTTCCCGTGATTTTCAAAACCCCCACACGATGTTTCACATCTATTTGGGTTAGAAAATCACTTTTAGAGGCACTAGATTTTAGACAAGTTGATTCCCGGTTGCTTGCACATGATTCTTCACTTGCCATATCATATAGATGATTGTGTTTGCATGTTTGTCATACACTAGTTGTGGTTTCATGATTTATACTTGTTTTCTAGTGTTATGACATGTGTACTTTTTGTATATATTTTTGTTTTGAAGAATTTTGAAAAATACAAAAAGATTTTATTTTGATAAATTTTTGTGAAAATACAAAAAGATTGTTATATTTTGTTTGCACCGTTTATGGATGAAGACTTAGGATGACCAAGTCACAACATCATTCCATTTTACATGTGATTATTTGATAGTGTTTTGAGACAATAGGTCAACTCATCCTTTTGCTTTATAATGTTTGGAGTCATTAAGATGTAATTAAGTGTTACTTCCTACATGTTTGACTCATATTTCCTTTATTGCACACATGCACGGATTTTTTTTATTATTGTGCTTGTCTTATCACATGCTGGTTGGGTGTTTTCACTTCAATTCTATCCTTAAAACGAACCAAGCGCGATAATTTTTTTATAAGGAAACTGTGCATATAAGAACCGCTTTGTGAGTTTGTGTGCTTTATTTAAAAAATGGGGAAGGGCTGCGAAAGGTTCATTTTGCCTTTGCGAATACTAAGCCACCGTTAAATTGGACCTAAAAAATGGAGGAATTTTATTATCCGGGGTCCAAAGAGGTTTGAAAGAGCCCAAAAAAAATTAAAGGCAATAAAAAAAGATTCATGCCAAATTCTGGGCCAATTAGGTTTTTGCACCAATTCTCCAAAGTTTGAGAATTTAGATTACCTCTAAAAGATAATATATTTGAGGGAGTTTGGTTGGAGAATTTAAAACGGGTTTGCACGTCCTTGAAATACTTGAAAATGCGCTACATAGTTTTGGAGGTTATTGGTGTGGAAATCATTTGACTTTGATTTGATGATTTGCATAAGACGATGTCATCTAAATTCAACAAACTTTTACACCTAAGGATACCTTTGATGTTCATTCGTTAGGAGTACACGTATGCATCGTGCACATATGATTGATTGAGTTGATTTTCCTATCGAATGTGTTCACATCCATTCATTACATTTCCATGACTTGGTTATTTGATTCTAAATCCATGGTGTGTTTTTTGTATCATATTTGTTCATATTGGTATCCTATCTTTGTATGAAAAATTTGAAAAATTCAAAAATAGTTTGAGAAGATTTGTTTGAGCATCTCCTTGCAAGAGCACGTTTACCATATTGTTTGATGCCCTGTTTTGTATACCGTGACACCCCGATTTTTCTTATTTGATTCATTCTTCTCATTTGTCTATTTGGGTACATCATAAAAAGAGGGAGAAAGAATTATCATATTATGGGGGAGTTTGAATTCTGGGGGAGTTTGAATTTTGGGGGAGTTTTTGAGATTTGACTTATGCTTATCATATATTGGTATCTACGTTTATCTCATTTCAAACTCAATACGTCACTTGGTATTTTTCTTTATCTCATGTGTGTAGGTACTATATTGATGATCTCTGAATTGCACACCCTGATGAGAAAAGATTTGAGATTCCTGAAGATTTGAAGATCAAACGATGAAGACAATTCATTTGTACCTTTCCAGTTTTGGGTTCATGGGAGGGTAGATTTGTATAGGCAATTTCATATTTGATAATTCGGATTTTTTATGTATGTACCGGCATAGACATAGGGGGAGATTTGTAAGGACATTTTTCTCATGTCCAACATGTTACATTTGTGTATGCCGTACGCCGCTACATTTGGCACGTCACCTCACGATCTCACATGACGGCCTCTATCCGAATTTCGGGAATCAAGCATTTAACATCTCCATTAATGTGTCCCACATCTGCCTCAACGACTTCACGTTCCGAGATTTTAGTGACTTAATGCAAGTGGTACGCAAGGGAAGTCAAAACTGTGAAAAAAGGCACGATAGGAGAGTTCAATGGCATTTTCGTAATTTCACATCCTTAGTCCGGAGGTCTGGTCAACTTTAAAGTTGAAGATCTCTCCACAACGAAGATACTGGAAGAAACGGTACCTCAATCCGAGCTACGGTGAAGGAGTTATGATCTTTTGAAGTTGGAGAAAATTCTTTGAAGAATGCTATTTTTTTTAACCCCAAACCAGAAAGGTACCCCAAACCGATGTACCCCAAATCTCATAGGGTACCCCAAAACGGTTCGGGGTACCTATACGCTGGATATAATTTTATTGTTTTTATTTTGCAAAACTCTTCATTTGTTTTGCTATTTAAACCACATTCGGGGGAGCAGCTTTGCAAGACTTTAGAAGACGTTTTTGAGAGTCCAAATTACTCTAGTCTTCATATTGTTTGAGTCCCAAGACTCATGTTTTGATTCACACAATTGCCAAACCTTTGTGAATCTTTTTAGTAACCCAAGAACACAACTTTGGTTTGTTCAACCCTTGTGGAGAAACCATTTTCTTCTTCATTGCTGCCCTCCTAGAAAGGGAAAATTCCAGCCGCCGACATAGGAACCGACACCTGCGGGTATTTCTGTGTCACACTGTTTCCAGCCGTTGCTTTGAAAATTTACCGAAGACACCGTGCGTTACACTTGTGGGCAATTATCAGGTTGTATGTAAGTCAATGGTCTTGTAAATTCTTTAAAGTTCTAGAAATAAAAGGTTTTGCCCTTCGGGGATTTTTCCTTAACTTTGTGTCGCATGCTTTATATTTGATGGGTTGATTTAGATGCATGTTTAAGGGTTGATTTTATTTGGTTTAAAAGTAGACGCTAATTAAATAAGGGTTCTTGGAAACTTGCGAATTTAATTTAAATCGATATTACACGCGTTCTCAAATAGTAGAGCTTCGAAGTGGTTCGACGAAAGACCGAACCCAATTGAGAGGGAGGCAAAAAATTAGGGTACGCGATCACACCTGAGAGGAAAATTGATTTTGGTTTTATTTTGAGGGATGGAGGACCCTTTTTTGTATTTTATTTTTCTTTTTAAAAATCAAGGGAAAATAATTTTGGGTATTTTTAAAAAAATGGGAAAGGAAAATTCTTAGCATGGTTATTATTATTAGGTTCCACTTGTATTATGTTTGCCTGTGATGCAAGAAAAAATTCGAATAGGATCCTAGCCGGGAGAAAAGATAGGGTACATGATGTAAGGCTTAGCTTGACTTGTTTCTAGATTCTCACATAGGTTCCTATTTTAAAAATGAAAAAAATAGCGCAAATTCAGGTTGTAAGACAACCCAGAATTTTGACAAAGTTTTGCATTATAATCGACAAACTAGGTATGAGTGTCCTAGGATAGATGCTTATATGAGGTTGATTCATTTGGTGGGTTAGTGGAAGGATTCCACCCTTTAGCATTATTTCCATGATATACCTCTTGCCTATAAGGTCAAACATTCCTCAGTAAGTGTGGACAAGCCATTTTATATACCTGAGTGCAAGTGAATTACCTCACGATATACCTCGTAGAGACGGTGCGTGTGAGAGATAATTCGATTTACTCGATGTATGTGAATGAGTTCCCTCCTCCATACCTTGCATCATGAGTTTGGTTAAGTGGTATGTTGCGAGGGGAACCGTTTGATAGACGTCAAAGGTATGAGGCCAATGGAAAGTGGGAATCATATCTCTTAGGTTCACCGTGCCCTACAGGGAGGCACCCATCATGAAGTGACCTCCTAGTACGAGATAAAATTTTATTCCATATTGCGATGCTCAGGTGATGTAATGTGAAAGAATGCATGAGTTTTAATTAGTATCTTATACAGAGTTTTATGTATGATAAAATAGGATAGGTACTTCTACAATGAAGGAGATCATAAAATATACATGCATCACGGGATAAGGGGAATAAAAATAGAGAGTAAAACTAGCAATTATATATATGAAGCATGGGAACTATAAAAGGTATGATGATAGATACAGAGTGTGAAGTTTATGAATATATAATTAATTTCAAAATATGTGTAAGGTCAGAGAGTGACATGTTAATATGTGAGTTAAGGTAGTATATGAATCTATACAAGTGAGAGAAATGTGGAAGTGTTTGCTAGTGAGACTAAGCATGGATAATCTACATGTAGCGTATGAAATGTGTACAAGTTATCATGAATATATATATATATATATATATATGTATATATACACTAATGTATGCCCGTGCCTAAAGGATCGACATAAATTTTGTTCCCCGAAAAAAAAGTGTAATTTTAAAAAAATGGTAGTGCTTGTGATTGGTAATTTTCTAAAGTGTATAATAAAACTTCGCAAGTTTACAAAAATTGGACAAAATGTCATTTGTTAAGATAGCTATCCAAACTGTTTAGACAACACAAAATACCACAATAATAAAAATAATTGCCATATTGGACCTTGCATATATCATCAACTGTTTAACCCAAAAAATAATCGGTATTACAATAGATAGTATAAAATTTTGACCAAAATTCTATTCACCCACGGTCATTATCATCTACAATTACACCCTACCGCTATTATTGCCCACATCACGCTTGTCTCATTCCTCATCACAAAATGCTTATATCAAATATATATCTTCCATAAATGAATCCAATAATAGAGTGGATTTTGGCTTATATACCTTTAATCGACACAAAGTGACCAGCATAGATGATAATTGAACCATTAATAGGGCTATTATATTCAAAAACCAATGTCAAAATATCTTCAAAATCCAACAATTATCAAAAACCAAACGTCAAAATATATTAACCTTTATGTACATGTAACGACACATGTGCTTGTAACCCTCTTAGACTTCTCTTTAGAATTGTTCTTTTGCTTCGAATTGAATCTACTGAACATATCATAGAAAAGTATATCAGACCAATCAAATTAATGTAAAAAAGCATATATCGGTATAAATATAATTCATGTACTGAAGAGAAAAAACTGAAATATTATTCCTATATAACATCCTCGGTTTGAACACCTAAAATATAACCCTATAATTTTCTTTGTTCATCAATGATAAAAGCAACGATAAAAAAGTTAGTAATTTCAAACTATGTTATAGCAAAGATGCAGTATGCAATTCATGTTCTTTTTTATGGGGATTTTCATTATAATCACTTTATAATAATTGATCCATAGTAGTTGATCCTCTAATAATCCGTGGAAGATATTCAATTTGTTTGAATCTGTAGTAATTGATCTGATGTAATTCAGTTAAAAGAGGTTATAGGAGAGGTTAGACAAGTTAAAACAGTGGACATAGCAAAGGTTATAGTTGATTCAAACTCTACTATAACCTTTTATTATAGCTCATCATAACAGTATATAGGTCATAGCAGTACTATGATTAGAGCAATATGCAGGTTATAGAATTATATAGTATGCTATAACCTCTAATTCAAACTCTGTTAAAACAAAAGTGATTCAAACTCTATTACCTACGATTATCACCATTCAATTTGAAACCATTAATATGATGATCAATAAATAAATGGAATCAATTTTTCATAACATAAAATAATAGGTCAATAATAAAAATTACCGGAGAAAACTTACCCGAACTAAATCCAGCAACGAAAATTGACAAATTATGAATTCTTCCACTTCTGCATTTTCCTATACTCCATCTTGGATTTCTCCATATTGGATTTATCCATCCTCTATTTCTATTCCCTCTTCTTGGACTTCACTTCGAACTTTTTCTGCATTTTCCCCATTTTTTTGGCCTTCATCAACTCTTTTATTGTTTCCATCTCTTTCTTATTTTTCACACTTTCTTCTTGATCTATTGGCCTCTGGTAATTATTTTTTCATCCATTAATGAGTTCTTCCACAATTGTTTCTTATGCAATCTCCACTGTATATACCATTGACTCCCATTATCATGTCTATAACAACCCCATCAGGGCCCCCACTTGTTGGCCCGTTATAATCTACGCTGCCAATAAAAGCTGGAGGTGACTTAAAGGAACAAAGTTGTTGTGAGAAGTAATTCCATATAAGCCTATGCTGGCCCATTATAGTAACAAATTTGTTGTAAAAAATAATTGAATACCGAAGTTGTGGATGGATACAAATGAGTTGAACTAATCAATTGCCACTCCATTATTCAATTGGTGAAGGATGCATCTAGATTGTTCTTATCCACGATTATAGTCCCGAACCATAAATTTGAGATGAATTTCAAATGTCAATAAAAAAAATACAACATATATTGGCAATAAAATTTTTTCATACTATGTTTATAAAGTTTGAAAATTCAGCAATCAAAATGGTGAAACACTTTATGAAAAGTGGTTGATATAAATGCAGTGTAGCAGCTATGATCAGTGATCAGTTTGCAACCAAAGATATGAAGAGTGCAAGCGAGTCAAATATGACCAATACTATGAACTCAGGCTTTAGAAAAATATTCGATTCTAGAGTGAATATAGAAGGAAGATTATTAGGGTCATTAGCATATTGGTTGGGGATAGTGAAAATGGAGGCGAAGGTAACAGTGGCTTTGCTTTGGTAGCCATTTCCATAACAACATTACATCGCGAGATGCCTTCGGTTGGATTTCTAAATCAGTTTGAATTGCAAGATGCCTTTGGCGGATTTGCTTTGAAATTAAAGAGAGGAAATTACCTACAATACATCAGTTAATCGTGAGTAAAAATACATACTTAACACACCAATTCAATTCAATAAAAAGTAGAGAATATAAATTTATTCAATGATGTTATCATCCCATTCATCAAAAGTTTGTACTTCCAAATGATGGTGAACGGGCCGAACTCTGCTGATAACAGTTAAATTCTCACTCTCTGACTATAGTCATTATAAATTGAGTAGGTCATCCACCAGTGAATGAAACAACTTCTAATTCCTCTTTTGATTCTCGTCACTCCCATAAAATTTCAAAAATGATTAGTAGTTTCCATAGTTGGCTCATAACAGCAATGACATTTTTATGGTCCTTTCCAACCTATAGTATAGATATTTTCATCAAGAGGCATCACTCCTTTTATCATCTTCCAAATCATCACTGAAACTTTTGGAGGGATTGCTCTGTTCCATATGTATTTAGATGTCCACGAAGAAGAAAACTGAGCATGAGTTGGTAGCATATGTTTGAAGGAAACACTCACTAATTATAGAATAATTCCACTGCCCAGTTGAGTCCTTAAAATCATGCACGCAACTCAACGCCTAAAACAAAAAAAAGGTTTTAATGACTTAAATAATTACACATCTGCACTTTAGGAAATATTATAAAAGATCATGTATAAAAGGTACAAATATAAAATAAATGATCCAATTTAAAAAACAATGAACAGATTCAAGTGCAAGATGATTAAACTATGTATGGAAAAAGCAATAAAGTCTATTTATATCTGTAAAACAAAGGAAATGGGGAAATGATTAAAATTTATGTAGATCTGCAAAAGAAAAGAAAATATGAGCGAAATGACAGAGTATAAAGAACCTACGATATGGCCCACACTCACATCGCGATAGAGGAGGTTGACTTACAACCCGATAACTCTTATGAGGAGAGAAAAGTGGCTATTCTAGACCATAGTGAGAGGAAATTGAGGTCGAAGGTAGTTCCATTTGTACGGGTCCAGTGGGAATATCATAATGTTGAGGAATTCACTTGGGAGCGCGAGGCAGATATGCGTGAAAAATATCAAGATCTATTTTTACCAGGTATGCCTTATTTTCCGAAGTTCAGGACGAAATTCCATTATTAGGGAGGAAGTATGTAATACCCCGTATTTTTACGTCTTTTAAATTAAGGATTTATTAAATTTAATTTGAGATATTAATATAAATATTTACTAGCGTGACGAGAGTTAGTAATTATTGGGAAATTGTTGAATATTACAAGATGAGTAAATTAATATATAAGATTGATTTTATTAAATTGTCACAAGTGAATAAAATGACAATCATGGTAATTTAAGACGGGACGCTCCTGTGTCGTGTCGGAACTAAATTATTATTATAAAAGTGAATTAATTATACGTCGCAGGTATGATCATTTAGAGTGTGCCAACATGTCCGGAAGGGTCGAGATAGTCAGAAAAGTGTACCCGGGGGTTTAGTTTGGGTCTCGGGGTGTTTTTAGGCCTAATTGACATCCCAGGAGGGTATTATAGACATTTTGTATTTTGGGGTAATTAAACCCACGAATTTCCCTAAGATATATCAACCATTGGGAGTTGTCTTTTAGGGTTAACAAACACAAAACTTAAGAACGACCATTAGAGAAGAAGGTGGAGAGCTTTCCAAGCAATCCAAGGCCAAGAACTCAGTCAATCGCACCGCCACCAAAACGTAGATCGCACGACGAGGAACGCAACCATATCTTTTTCATCAACAAATCAGACCCTTGAATTTCAGGCAATTATCTATCTTGTATTGTTTTTAGTTAATGTTTCACCCATGTTATATTAGGATTGATAAAAGCATGTTTCATAGACGAATTTGATAACTTAGAGAATTTAAATCATATGTTTTAGAGGAAAAAGATATATTCTGGACATCTCAATCATATGTAGAGGATTACCCACCAATTTGTATGGATTTAGAAGCAAGAAATGTAGAAAAGAATTAGAAGAATGGAAGTTTTATAAAAAAATTAGGGTTCTTGATAATTATGTTAATTTACCCCATTAATTCAATACCTTTGATGAATTTGGACATATTTCACGTTGGAAATCATGTATATAGGTATATATAAGCAGTTGTAATCTTGTTTGGGAGTTTGGGAATCATAAATGGGGTTTTGGAGAAAATTGTTGGATGAAACTCGTAGGTCCACTTTGAAGATTCTGGGAAAGAACTACTTGATTGATCAATCGACCAAGAGACCCTTTCCTCGATCGATCGATCCCTCCTGGAAAATTACATATTTTTTCCCTTTTTGTTTAATCCGGTTAAAATACGAAGGAACACTTGATTATTACTTATAGAGTATAATGGGTTATGAAGAGGATTAGTAGGCTCTAAGTAGACTCCATTGAGTGAATTTAATATGGGATGAAATTGTGGGTTAACGGGGAGTTATTCATACAATCGAAGTTGTGCGTACATTCATTAAAGAATTGAGACTCGCGAAAGATTTAGACCAGAAGGTAAGTGAGGGTATACCTACTGAAATTATACTTTATGAGAGAGAATACTTCGAGAGATGAGAAGTAATGTTGAAATAAATTCTAAATGAGAATAAAAGAGACGAATCCGTTATGCGAGATAATTGAGTAAATTTTTTGATAAGAACGGATAATAATAATGTTGGGTCATGGGCGAACCTAATTTGGGAAATGTGAATATCTATATATATGACTGTGTGTATATATATATTATGTATATGTGTATAATCATTCTCGAGCTACTTACTATCACGGAGGTTTCCGCACGGGGATAGTCTTATCTTGATTGGACCTTTATGGGGGATATTGACTCGTACCCTAGAAGATAGTATCCTAGATACAGGCTATTTGAAAATGATAGTCAGATGGTCCTAAGAGACGTGAGGGTATGTGCTGACCTCTTAGTGACCTGGAACTATGCTTCGCCTTCATTTGCATGTTTATTGTGTTAATACAGTTTGAGAGTGATTTTCAACTAGTATTTCCCTTAGTACGAGTGATACAGGGACTTGATAGCAGAGTATGCCAGCACCATAGATTTTATATGAGGTGCTGATAGTATATATATTATATGAGTGACGAATATATATATATATATACACACACTTATATATGTATGTAAACTTTCTACTATATGTATAAGTAGTTAAGTAATGAATAAATGCTCCAGCTTCATAACAAGTGTTCGTGAATTTTGTAACAGTACTGATTGGTTCTAAGTAACGTAAGAAAATGGAAGAGATCAATTTTCTAAAACTAAATATCAGGGCCTTAATATTTATCGAGATAAAACTTCATGAAAATAAGCTACATAGACTGTTGAGATGAGTAGTACGGTAGGTGTCCACACTACATGAGATGTGAGAATTCTCAAGAGGGTGTCGCATACTAACATGGTTATCACATTATCCAGTAAGCATTTTAAATACTTGCTAAACTATTTTAAACTGTTTTACACTCGAGCTCTGACCCGTTTCCTATTATTTCTCTTTCTTTTGTAAATATATGTATGTATTACAGGTGCCCAACCACAGGGGCGTCTCCCATAGGTTCTTTGGGATTGGGCGTGTTGAAACTTATGTGGGAGTTACATGCCTTTACTTTAGACGACCTCTTCGTTGACTTAGTTCCTATTTTATTTCTTTTTAGTTATGGCATGTGTCGCCCGTTTTCCTATTCCGTTTGGATGTGTCAGAGATTTATGTTTATTTATATTTCCAATATTCAGTACTCTTTGAGAGTTAACTATTGTCAGGATTATTTCATTTATGGTTCTTAAACTTAGTTTGGTTTATCTAGATGGTTTAAATTCTTATGTGTTAATTGTCACCCTTAACATTCATGTTATTCTTAAATTGTTGGTTATGAAAAAAGTTTTATATCGAAAATTAATAAAATAAAAATTAAGACTTTAAATTATTTTGACACTTAGCTTAATTATTTAGGGTGTTTAAATTGGAAATATTTATTTTGCGACAGTGATGATGAGAATGAACCAACTGTTCACCTTGATTTTAATTTAATAAAGGACTGATCACCCAGTTTTTAATAGGCGGGGTGTCACATGTGGTATCACATCATCAGGTTCTAGTGTCCTTTAGGATCTTTACGGCTTATTTCGTATCCAGCTTAGCGTCTTTGATTTAGAGCCCTATTTTGAGGACTTTTGTATTCTTGTGTTTACGCTTACGTCTTCAGATATTTGAGATTTGACAATAACTCTGAGCTAATAAACTTCCTCCACGTTTCAGATGCCTCTGAAATGCGCACCCCGAGATAGGAATGCCCAACTCGAGTAGCCAGGAGCTCTAGCTCAGGGAATGATGAATGCAAGTGAAATAGCCGCCATTGTTGCTCAGGCGGTGAATGTCGCATTAGAGGTGGTGCAGCAGGCTCCACCCCAGGTTCATGCAGTGGCACAAGTAGAAGCACAACTCCCCACTACATGGGAGAGGGTTAGGGATGCCTTTTAGAAGGCAAATCCCCCGGAGTTCTCAGGTAGTTCGGACATCGTAGTCGCCAGCCAATGGAAGAAGGATATCCAGAGGCATCTGTGCATGTATGAGTGCACTGACATGCAGAGACAGTTAATGGATTCCTTCAAGATAGTGGGGGATGCTTTGCAGTGGTGGGAATCCACGACCACCTTGGAGGAGAGGGACAACATACCAATCCAATCATTTTGGGCACAATTTGACCGTAAGTATTTCCAATCCGTCATTCAGACTGAGATGAGGCAGAGGTTACTTAATCTCAAGAAGGAAATTAGGACCATTACTGAGTATGAGGAGGAGTTCACTTTACTTCTCACTGTAGTGTCGGATGAGGCACCCACTGAGGAGAAGATGATACTATTATTTTCAGATGGATTAACCTGAAGGATTCGTCAGCACCTCATAGATAATCTATCGTTGAGTACTTACATGGACATACTTAACACTGCTTTGTTGCACCTAACGGGATACCATCAGCTACAGATTCGGGAGCAGTATATGTCGAAGAATGCTTTCTTGACGAGATATGGATCCTATGACTTCAGAGTCATGCCGTTTGGGCTGACAAACGCTTCAGACGTATTCATGGATTTGATGAACCCAGTGTTTAAAGAGTTCTTGGATCAGTTTATCATCGTCTTGATAGATAAAATCTTGATTTACTCACAGATTAAGGAGGAGCATACCGAGCACTTGAGACAGGTTCTTCAGACTCTATGAGGGCATCAGTTGTATGCTAAGTATGATTAGTTCAGATTTTGGCTATGGTATGTACAGTTTCTGGTGCATGTTATATCAAAATTGGGGATATCTATTGACCCAAGTAAAGTGTCGGTAGTGAGGGAGTGGGCAAAACCCACGACACCGATAGAGGTGGATAGTTTTTTAGGGTTAGTCGGGTACTACAGGAGGTACATCTGAGGCTATTAGAAGACAGAGGGTTCGTTGACGAATCTGACTCACAAGGGATTACGGTATGTTTGGGATGATGCTTGTCAATTGGCTTTTGATGACCTGAAAGATAAGTTGACTTCGGCTCTAATTCTTTCTTTTTCTAGGTCGAGAGTGGAGTACCTGGTGTAAACTGATGCCTCTTTATGGGGACTCAGGGGAGTACTTCAGTATGAGGAGTAGGCTATAGCTTTTGCCTCCCGTAATCTTAAGCCTTACAAAAGTAATTACCCGACCCACGACCTGGAGCTAGCAGAGGTCGTATTTGCATTGCGAATTTTGAGACATTACTAGTTTTGGGGGAAAGTTCCGCTTGTTCACAGACCACAAGTCACTGCAATACTTATTCACTCAGCGAGAGTTGAACACGTGTCAGCGCAAATGATTGGAGTTTGTGAAAGACTACCAGTTCGAGATACAGTACCATCCGGGGAAGGCTAACGTAGTTGCTGATGCGTTAAGACATAGACTGGAAGGTGACGTCGCGAAAGTCAGGAGAGAGAACTGGAAAGAATTGGGTCACCAGGATGCGGTAACCCGTTCCTTTATATCGGTTATATCTGTCACACTCAAGATTATCACGAGGGTGATACAGGCACGGGCAGCAGATATGTTTTGCCAGGAGCAGATTGTAAGGCTCTTAGCTAAGGGTGTTGAATCCTATTTAGTGAGATCTGATGGGGGTTTGAGATTTAATGGGAGATTAGTGGTCCCAAAGGGAGAATACTTACATCATGCAGTTATGACACAATCGTACGGATCTATATTTACGGTACATCCCGGAGAGGATGAGATGTACTAGGATATGAGGCGGCAGTACTGGTGGAGTGGGATGAAGAAGTACATTGCTTAGCTCGTGTCCTAATGTTCTACCGGTAAGATGGTAAAGGTCGACCATCAGAGACCAACAGGGTTACTTAAGCCGTTACAGATACGTACGTGGAAATGGGAAAGTATTTCTATGGACTTCATTCTTGGGTTGCTTACATCACAGCGGGCTCACGATTCCACATGGGTTATAGTGTACCAGTTGACCAAGGTAGTTAATTTTCTACTAGTAAGGACAATATACACCACGATCCAATATGCACAGTTATTCATTGCCGAGATTGTTAGGCTACATGGGGTGCCCTTGGATATTGTGTCTGATATAGATAAGATTTTCGTGTCGCACTTTTGGGTGATCTTTCAGGAGGCTATGGGTACAGATTGGAGATTGAGTTCAGCTTACCACCCATAGACAGATGGACAAACAGAGCGTACCAATCAGATGTTGGAGGATATTCTACACATGTGCGTCCTTGGAGGAAATTGGGAGCCTTATCTTCCACTGGTGGAGTTCTCTTATAATAAATCCTATCAGTTCACGATCGACATGTCCCCATTTGAGGCAATGTGTGGTAGGCCTTATCTTTCTCCCACTTTTTGGCTAGAGGTCGGGGACAACAAGCTTCTTGGACCAGAGGTGATTCAGGAGACTTCAACTGGGATTGAGCTTATCAAGAGTCGCATTCGGGTAGTCCAGGACCGACAGAAGAGCTACACCGATGCGAAGCGGTCCTTTCGAGAGTTTAGCATGGGGGACCAACTATTACTATGTGTATATCCTATGAAAGGAGTATTGAGGTTTGGGAAGAAAAGTAAGTTGGCTCCGAGATACGTGGGCCCATTTCCCATTATCGAGAGGATTGGGCCAGTGACATACAAATTGGAGTTGTTAGAGAACTTGCGTTGTATTCACGATGTATTCCACATCTCGTCGTAGAGACGATATCTTCAGGATGATATGGCCCACACTCACATAGCAATAGAGGAGTTTGACTTACATCCCTACAACTCTTATGAGGAGAGACCAGTGGCTATTCTAGACCATAGCGAGAGGAAATTGAGTTCGAATGTAGTTCCACTTGCAAGGGTCCAGTAGGAGCATCATAATGTGGAGGAATCCACTTGGGAGCGCGAGGCAAATATGCGCGAAAAATATCCAGATCTATTTTTAGCAGGTATGCCTTATTTTTCGAATTTCAGGACGAATTTCCATTATTAAGTTGGTAGTATGTAATACCCTATATTTTTACGGCTTTTAAATTAAGGATTTATTAAATTTAATTTGAGGTATTAATTTAATATTAATTCGAAAATTAATTTTTAATATTTACTAGCGTGATGACAATTAGTAATTATTGGGAAATTATGGAATGTTACTAGATGAGTAAAGTAATATATAATATTGATTTTATTGAATTTTCACACGTGAATAAAATGGAAATCATGGGAATTTAAGTCGGGACGCGCCTATGCTGTGTGGGAACTAAATTATTATTATAAAAGTGAATATATTATAAGTTGCCCATATTGTCGTTTCAAGTGCGCCAACGTGTCCAGAAGGGTCGAGATAGTCATAAAAGTGTATCCGGGGGTTTAGTTTGGGTCTCGGGGTGTTTTTAGGCCTAATTGACATCCCGGGAGGTTATTATAGACATTTTGTATTTTTGGGCAATTAAACCCACGAAATTTCCCTAAGATATATCGGCCATTAGGAGTTGTCTGTTAGGGTTAACAAACACAGAACCTAAGAACGACCATTAGAGAAGAAGGTAGAGAGCTTTTCAAGAAATCCAAGGCCAAGAACTCACTCAATCGCACCGCCACCACCACCAAAACGTAGCTCGCACGACGAAGAAAGCAATCATATATTTTTCATCAACAAATCAGACCCTTGAATTCTAGGCAAGTATCTATCTTGCTTTGTTTTTAGTTAATGTTTCACCCATGTTAGATTAGGATTGATAAAAGCATGTTTCATGGACGAATTTGATAACTTAGAGAATTTAAATCATATGTTTTAGAGGAAATAGATATATTCTGGACATCTCAATCATATGTAGAGGATTACCCACGAATTTTTAAGGATTTAGAAGCGAGAAATATGGAAAAGAATTAGAAGAATGAAATTTTCTTGAAAAATTATGGTTCTTGATAATTATGTTAATTTAACCCATTAATTCAATACCTTTGATGAATTTGGACATGTTTCACGTAGGAAATCATGTATATTGGTATATATAACCAGTAGTAATCTTATTCGGGAGTTTGGGGATCATAAATGGCGTTTTGGAGAAAATTGTTGGATGAAACCCATAGGTCGACTTTGTATATTCTGGGCAAGAACAACTTGATCGATCGATCGACCAAGAGCATCGATCGATTGATGATCGATCGATCGACCCCTTTCCTTGATCGAACGATCCCTCCTGGAAAACTGCATATTTTTCGCCTTTTTTTTCATCCGGTTAAAATACGTAGGAACCCTTGATTATTATTAATAGAGTATAATGTGTTATAAAGAGGATCAGTAATGTAAGTATACCCCGTTGAGCGAAATTTAATATCGGATGAAATTGTGGGTTAACAGGGAGTTATTCATACCTTGGAAATTGTGCGTACGTTCATTAAAGAATTGAGACTCATGAAAGATTTAGACCAGAAGGTAAGTGAGGGTATACCTACTTAAATTACACTTAATGAGAGAGAATACTTCGAGAGATGAGAAGTAAGTATTAAATAAATTATAAATGAGAATAAAAGAGGCGAATCCGTTATGGGAGATAATTGAGTAAAATTTGTGCTAAGAACGGATAATAATAATTATGGGTCGTGGGCGAACCTAATTTATGAAATATGAATATCTATATATATGATTTTGTATATATATATATATATATATATTATGTATTTTTGTATAATCATACCCGAGCTACTTGGTATCATAGAGGTTTCTGTGCCGGGACAGTCTTATCTCGATTGGACCTTTATGGGGGATATTGACTCACACGCTAGAAGATAGTATCCTAAATACAGACTATCTGAAACTGAAAGTCAGATGGTCTTAAGAGACGTGAGGGTATGTGCTGACCTAGTAGTGACCTGGAACTATGATTCGCCTCCATTTGTATATGTATTTTGTTAATACAGTTCGAGAGTGATTCCGAACTAGTATTTCTCTTAGTATGTGTGATACGAGGACTTGATAGCAGAGTATGCCAGCACCATTGATTTTATGTGGGGTGCTTATAGAATATATATATATATATATATATATATATATATATATATATATATATATATATATATATGTGTGTGTGTGTGTGTGTGTGTGTGTGTGTGTGTGTGTGTGTGTGTGTGTATGGAAAATTTCTATTGTGTGTATAAGTAGTTAAGTAATGAATAAATGCTCCAGCTCTAGAACAAGTGTTCGTGAATTTTGTAACGTTATTGAGTTGTTCTAAGTAACTTAAGAGAATGGATGAGATTAATTTTCTAAAACTAAATATCAGGGCCTTAGTATTTCTCGAGATAAAACTTCATGGGAATAAGCTAGATAGAATGATGAGATCAGTAGTATGGTAGGCGTGCACACTAGATTAGAGGTGAGGACTCTCAAGAGAATGTCACATTCTAACATGGTTATCACTGACGCGACTGAAAATGAGTCTCAGAAATGCGTTCATTCTAGGCTCAAGTGCAAGCCTGTCGCTCAAGAAATAATACGATAAGGCGGGTATCGATCCTCAGGGAAAAAGTACATCGAAATTGTGACGACGGGAAAAGATTGAGGAATCCTAACTTTGACTCTAAAAATAAAGGAAAAATGATTTTATTTTGGGAATGATTATAACTAAATGCAAATATGAAATTATAAAAAGATGCAATTACACTAAACTGCCTAAAATATGATTGAAAATTGATTGGAAACTTTTAACCTAAGTGATGGGAAAAATAGAACGGGAATACAATCCCCCAACCTAGTGTATTGCAGTTATAATACTAATAATGAATTTAACTGATTAATTTTTACCCAGAATTTAGTACTCCCAAGCATTATGTATACGAGGTTCAAGCCCGCGTCATACCTAATCTGAGGATGAGTAAATCGGTATCACGATAGTAACACTTGAATTGCATTCTAAATCATCACGGTTACCCAGAGGCAAATGAGATATAAAGACATACAATTACTGTGTTCCTACGCAATACGGTCGTAATCAATCACTAAATTCAGAGGACTAATTTTATATACATGCAATTAACACATCAGGCTGGGTTCATGTATCCCGGCCTTAGAAAATCTAGCCTAGCATGATGAAGGTAATGAAAACAGTGTTTGATATGCAGAAATTCATGATTAATCTAAAGCAAACTTGTAAATTGACGTAGAATAGAATTCACAAGAGAGAATTACTCACTAATTTTTACCAAGGCAGTAACAACAGCAATGAATAAAACTGGTAATCAAATAAATTCTGAATAAAGCTTCAATCTTGGAATTAAAATGGAAATTGTATCTAAACTAGGGTTTGCTGGAAAAGAAAAGAAAAATTTATTATTCTCCCTAAAATCTTTGTTTTAAGAATGATAATAAAATGGGTTTATATACCCTACAAGACTCCAAGAGTTTTAGCAGCACTAGGACTCTCAATTAGAGGAAAATTAGAAAATTAAAACTGCGACAACCGAACCGGTCCCCCTCCTCCCCCGGACCGGTCCTAGGGCGGACCGGTTCTTTTAATTTATGGGTGGACCGGTCCCAGGGTTTGACAACTTTTTTCTTGGATTTTTTTCTCAACTTCAAATTGGCATAACTTCTTCATCGTAGCTCGGATTGAGGTGCCGTTTTTTCCAGTGTTCATGTAATTCAAAGCTCCTAAATTTTCCAGTTGGCCCCACCTCTGGAATAAGGCCGAAAAATTATGAAAATGCCATTCAACTCCCCGATTCTTGGTTTCTTTCACTATTTTGAGTTCTCTTTTCCATCTTTCTTGCATGAAATACCAGTAAAACACATAAGAGATACACAAAATACGAAATACTTGTCAAAAAAGGGTTAGTAGCATAAGTATGAGACAAATCCAAGTTATTTATACCACACAGGATCATAAAAATACCGAAATTAAGGGGATAAATATGAAGAATTTATGCCGAATCAAGCCCACCTAACTTAGAACTTTGCGCGTCCCGAGGAATGTAAAAGAATCCTAGCAAGTCTTAACTCTTGAAAATCACATTTTATTGGGATAAAATACCTTTTTCGCGGGCAAGCGATTGCATTTAGCGTATGCAACAAGCCTTTAAACCCCTAGGTCACCCTAGTAGGACGAGTTGTGTCTCGTGAGGGTTTGCAGTGAATATACCCACAAAATTTGTTATTGACACAAAGAAAATTCAAAATATGCAAAAATTGTGCAATTAAAACTTTTCCCGAAAATAGTCATCATCAAGTCATATGTACAAGTCTCAAATCATAGTGCGTGTGTGCGAAGCCAGAATATAACCGCCAATTTCCACCGATTGATCATTACGTTACTTATCCAAAAATTCGTTTAGATTTCAATTTCTCACGGAATGCTCTCACAAATGAATCTCTCGAATTATGGCTATTCTCTCGGTATGCGTGATATAAAGAGTAAATATAATGGATGCAAAGTCACGCATACAAGTAGAATGACGGAAATTTCAGAATGATAGGATCTCATCAATGGGTTACGGTTTTAAAAACGGGAACATTGCATCTTTTTCGCACATTCAATCTCTTATATTATCTTTTGGTGTATTAGCTCTCCACGCGGTAACCAATTTCGCAATTTAGACTCGGTTAGGAGTTTTTCGGGTTTTAAGGTATGTGGGGTAAAATGACAATTGTCGGGAAGGTTGGAATTGGAAAAGTCATTAATGATGTCCATTTGTGCTTTTTCCGGGCTATTGCTCTTTTTTTTCTTCTTTTTCTCTAATTTTTTTTTCTTTTCATTTCTTTTCTTTTCTTGCTATTTTTGTTGAGTATATTTATTTTTTTCTTGTCCCTTTTTATGCACTTTCCGGATATAAATTCTGAATTTTCTCATTTTTCACAATTTCGGCTATTTGGGTTTTTCGGGTTATCAAACGAAAGGAACAATTTGTTTGGCTCAAATTGGATTACAAAAGGGGTAAGTTTTTGCTACTTTTTCTGGCCAATATTTTTGGGTGACAAACGAGGGCCTACTTCATTGCTCAAAATGCCAATTGCGTTACCATATGCGCTTCGAGATGAATTTAAGTTTAGAGATCAATTTGGCACGTTTTTTCAAAGCAATATTACACACATTTTTCAAAACCGATCAAAATGAAAGGATTGAGATCCTTGACAACTTTTTAGGCACTAAAAAGAACTTTGAGTTAACAATTAACTCGGATTGATTTAAAAACTCGCAAAAAGTGATAGACTCGAATCTCACCCGGTTTGTTAATCTCCACACTTATTCGTTAAGTCGTCAATTTTCGCTCAATTTCCATCTTTGGTCAATTTTGGCTTTTTGTACGTTGAATTTTACAACTTGAGACTTCAATTCGATTTTTAATGATATTTTTGAAAATTTAGAATTCCAATTTTTATTTATTTTGAACAAAAATATTTTTGGGTTTTTCAAAATTTTATGTTTTTTTTGGAAATTTCTAGGCATTTTGGCAAATTTGTGAAGTTTTAGAAATACGCACTTGTCACCCCCCCTAACTTAGACTTTTGCATTGTCCTCAAGCAAAAAAGGACTAAAATCTAAATAAGGAAAAATAATAAGTGTGATAAATAAAACAAACAAATGGGAAAAATGCAGCAAGACACTATATGACACTCATGTATGACTCAAAAATACACTAACAATCACCCCATACGTGTCGGGGGTGCGACGACCTCTCATCTCTCCACATACTCACCCGACCCCAATCGCGGGGTTCGATGCTCTCCTCGTTTCTCCCATCCTAGGATTATAATCCAACAATCGGAACAAATTGGGACCTTATCCATAGATAAAGGATAGACCGGGAGACTCATCGTGACTAATTGGAAAGGGATCCTCGTGATGCTGGCTCAAAGTGTGGTCTGCGTGCGCTAACTCAGAGGGAACACCTAGGTTTCATTCAATTTTTAAGATGCATGGGTCGGGCTCTAAGTCAGATGAACCACAACTTTTCTCCTCACTTGCCCTCGGGGCCTCTAGTGTTGTTGGTGGATTGTCACAACGAAGGAATTCATCAATTTTTTCTTTCAATTCACTTTCGTCTAAGTGACTACATGAATCCAATAGGGATTGGCCTTCAATAGTAATACTTTCATCCACCTGCCCGAATTCTCTTTCAAATTCTTCCATGCTCATGTCTCCTAGTTCTCTCTCTCGAGTAGTGCCTACGTCCTCTCTTACTTGCTCGATCTGCAACTCCACCAGTTTTCTCTCTTCTAACCCCTCTCTCTCTCTTTCAATTGCGGTCACTACACACCTCTCCCCCACTTTTCTCTTATTGCCACAACTACCACTATTACTTGATGAAATAGGGAACACCCTAACGGCTCTCTCTTGTGGGACCCCTCATTCTCATGGCTCGACACTAAGACGGACCCTAGGGCATCTCCACAATCATTTTCCTCAAAGTACTCCCCTACGATCTCGTCTATGAAGCTCACCGCGTGAAGGTCATCTTCTTACCCCGTATGTTGAACGACATGGAAGATGTTGGTCTCTAAGGTCATATTCCCAAAGGTGAGTTGCATTCGCCTATTCCGAGTATTGATGATTGCGTTAGCCATAGCTAAGAAAGGGCGCCTAAGGATGATGGGAACATGATTGCTCGAGTTAAAGGAGGGCTCCGTGTCCCAAATGACAAAGTCTATTGGGAAGTAGAAAGTGTCAACTTGGACGATCATGTCCTCGACTATGCCTCTTGGGATCTTCACGGTTCGATCCGCTAATTGGAGAGTGACCTTTGTGGGCTTGAGGTCGCCCAAGTCAAGTTGGCTATAGATGGAGTAAGGGAGGATATTGACACTTGCTCCCAAATGAAGTAAGGCTTTTTCGATTTTGTTTTCTGCAATGATGCAGGAAATGATGGGTGCAACGGGATCTTTGAATTTAGGTGGGAGATCATTGAGTAGAATGGAGCTCACATTCTGTGCTAGAAAGACATTTTTCTTTACCTTCATCTTTCTCTTTACCGCCAACAAGTCTTTAATGACTTTTCCATAAGCTGGAATTTGCTTAATGGCATCGACGAAAGGTAAATTCAGCTTAACTTGTTTTAGCACGTCTAGCACATCATCACGTGGGTTTCCTTTATGGGAAGGAATTAGCCTTTGAGGAAACAGTGCCATGGAGGGTGGTTTCACTACTACCTCGGGCTCACTAGTGTCTTCTTTGTCACTCTCATTCAAGGTGACATCTTCGGCCTCTTTCGTGTCGAGCGAAATCTCCATGTCTTTAGGTACATCTCGTGGGGGAGGTGACAAGTCAACTAATCTCCCACTATGTAGAGTGGTAATTGTGCTACATTGCTCAGGATGGTCTTGGGGTGTCGAGCTAACACTAATTTGACCTTGGAGAGATATTTGGCCCTGGGTAGGAAACTTTCTCTTCTCTTAGATACTCCACAATGTTTGCAAATGTGAAATGTTCGCATTCATGTCATTCATCATGCGCTCATGCCTAGAATTAGTTGCAGTCTGGGTATTGATAAAGTGGTTGATAGTATCCTCGAGACTTCCCCACGGTGGCGGGATAAAAGATCCTTGAGGTGGTGGTGTTTGCACATGTCCTTGCATGTGTGGGGTTTGTTGAAAGTTTTGTGGTGGAGGAGGGGAAACATGGGAAGTAGGGTTCATCGTAGCATGTTGTTGCCCATAGCTAAAACCAGGGTGGTTTTTCCAAGAAGGGTTGTAAGAATTCCCGTGCGGTGCACCGAAATTACCCTTAAAACCTCCTATACCACTAACTTGCTCTTGAAGCATCACTTTGTAGGTGGGTATGGTAGGGCATTCCTCAGTTAAATGACCCGCCTCACAAATTGCACAAACCTTTTTAATGGGGTTTGGTATGGATCCATTTGGTCCTCTTCCACATATCCCACGTAGGTCTCGCACTTCTTTCTCAAGTATATCAACCCGGCTGTCCGCTATGGAATTCTTTTTTACATGAAATAGGTCGCACGATGACGGAGTGGTGGTCACTTGACGATTTCGATTTTGAGCATTAGGGTCAGATGTATCCCAGGATTGGGTAGTCTCGGAGACATACCTCAAGTGAAGCTCAACATCGTGGGCATCTAAGTCGACAAAGGGACCACTTCTCATGGTTTCAACAAGTTGCTTGGAGTTGAGATTCAGCCCATTATAGAGAAAAGAGATAATTTGCGCTGCATCAAATCCATGATGGGGGCATGAAGTAACTAACTCATTGAAACACTCATAACATCGATGAAATGGCTCATTTTTAGGTTGTCTGAACGCTTGAATTTGAGCCTCTATGGAGATTGTTCGATGTGGTGGGAAGAATTTCTTGAGAAATCTCGATTGTAACTCGTTCCAAGATGGAATCGAGCTGGAAGGTAAAGACCATAGCCAGGTCTTAGCTTTATCTTTGAGCGAGAAGGGGAAGAGTTTTAGGCGGATCACCTCTTGTGTGCAAGTTTGATCATTGAGAGTATCGCACACATCCTCAAATTCCCTAATGTGGAGATATGGCTTTTAAGAATCCATACCATGATAATGGGGTAACATCTGGATCATCCCGTTTTTAAAGAGAAATTGCCCGACATTATACGGGAGTATAATGCATCCCGAAGTGACAGTGCGCTCGGGATATAAGATTTCTCTCAGCGGGCGATACGGGGCCTCTTCCTCACCGGCAGGTGCATTACTGTGTTGGGACATCTCTCTCTCACTTAACGACTCGGTGCTCTCACTTGATGTACTTGGAGTGTGCTCTAAAGTGTGTCCTAAGAAGGAAAACAGAGTGTTATTAGAGATTGAGTGTGACGGTGTGGGAGGTGGGATCTAGAACTGTGGGGCGTTAGGAGTGTGGGGGCTATCAGGGTTGTACTCAACGATTGGATTTTCGTGAATGCTGGTTGGAGTATTATGCGGTGTGGGAGTGAGTTTAGAATTTTGCATTAATGTCTTATGAGAGATGATGGTGAATATTTTTGTGCTTTTTGAATTTTTTTATGTTTTTTTTTTTTTTTTTTTTTGAAAGTTTTTGGTCAAAGCTTTGGATTGACTCGATCTAATCCTAAGTCTACCTAAATCCCCGGCAACGACGCCAAAAACTTGACGCGCCTGAAAATGTGTCTCTGAAATGCATTCATTCAAGGCTCAAGTGCAAGCCTGTCACTCAAGTAATAATCCGACAAGTCGGGTATCGATCCTCAGGGAAAAAGGACAACGAAGTTGTGACGACGGGACAAGACGGAGGAATCTTAACTTTGACTCTAAAAATAAAGGAAAAATGATTTGATTTTGGGAATGATTGTAACTAAATGCAAATATGAAATTATAAAAAGATGAAATTACACTAAACTACCTAAAATATGATTGAAAATTGATTGGAAACTTTTAACCTAAGTGATGGGAAAAATAGGACGGGAATACAATCCCTCAACCCTAGTGTATTGCAGTTATAATACTAATCATGAATTTAACTGATTAATTTTGACCCAGAATTTAGTACTCCCAAGCATTATGTATACGAGGTTCAAGCCCGCGGCATACCTAATCTGAGGACGAGTAAATCGGTATCACGATAGTAACACTCGAATTGCATTCTAAATCATCACGGTTATCCAGAGGAAAACGAGATATAAAGACCTACAATTGTTGTGTTCCTATGAAATACGGTCGTAATCAATCACTAAATTAAGAGGACTAATTTTATATACATACAATTAACACATCAGGCTGGGTTCATGTATCCCGGCCTTAGAAAATCTAGCCTAGAATGATGAAGGTAATGAAAATAGTGTTTGATATGCAGAAATTCATGATTAATCTAAAGCAAACTTGTAAATTGATGTAGAATAGAATTGACAAGAGAGAATTACTCACTAATTTTTACCAAGGCAGTAACAACAGCAATGAATAAAATTGGTAATCAAAGAAATTCTGAATAAAGCTTCAGTCTTGGAATTATAATGGAAATTGTATCTAAACTAGGGTTTTCTTGAAAAGAAAAGAAAAATCTATTATTCTCCCTAAAATCTTTGTTCTAAGAATGATAATAAAATGGGTTTATATACCCTACAAGACTCCAGGAGTTTTAACAGCACTAGGACTCTCTATTAGAGGAAAATTAGAAAATTAAAACTACGACAACCGGACTGGTCCCCCTCCTCCCCTGGACCGGTCCCAGGGCGGATCGGTTCTTTTATTTTGGGGCGGACCAGTTCTTTTTATTTTTGCCTTCTTCGGTTTGCTTGTGATCTGGGGTCTTCTGCAGTTTGGCAAAACGGACCTGTCCAAGGTAGGGGAGGACCGGTCCTAGGGAGGATCGGTTCTTTTATTTTTGGCGGACCGGTCCCAGGGCCGACCGGTTCTTTTAATTTCTGGGCGAACCGGTCCCAGGGTTTGACAGCTTTTTTCTTGGATTTTTTTCTCAACTTCAAATTGGCATAACTTCTTCACCGTAGCTTGGATTAAGGTGATGTTTTTTCCAGTGTTCTTGTAATTGAAAGCTCCTAAACTTTCCAGTTGGACCCATCTCTGGAATAAGGCTGAAAAATTACGAAAATTCCCTTCAACTCCCTGATTCTTGGTTTCTTTCACTATTTTGAGTTCTCTTTTCCATCTTTCTTGCATGAAATACCTGTAAAACACATAAGAGATACACAAAATATGAAATACTTGCCAAAAAGGGTTAGTAGCATAAATATTAGACAAATCCAAGTTATTTATACAACACGGGATCATAAAAATATCGAAATTAAGGGGATAAATATGATGAATTTATGCCGAATCAGTCACATTAGCCAATAAGCATTTTAAATACTTGCTAAACTATTTTAAACTGTTTTACACCCGGGATCTTACCCATTTCCTATTATTTCTCTTTTTCTTGTATATATATGTATGTATTACACGTGCCCAGCCACAGGGGCGTCTCGCATAGGTTCTTTGGGATTGGACGTGATGCATCTTATGTGGGAGTTGTAGGCCTTTGCTTTAGACGACCTCTTCATTGACTCGGTTCCTATTTTAGTTCTTTTTAGTTAGGGCATGTGTCACCCGTTTTCCTATTTCGTTTGGATTTGTCAGAGATTTATGAAGCACCTTATACTCTTGACTCACTTGAGTCTATATTGTATAAGTGTTCATCTAGTTTGGATATTGTGACAAAATTATGTCTATCCTAGAATCCAAAGAACCCCAGAGCTTGGTTTGCTATTTCTCCTTCTTAATTGATTGATCTAGACCATATTACCAACACTCACACACAGTAGAATTGATCTCATACATTTCATATTGCATATAATTATGTGTATATATGTTGAGTGTGTTTAAATCCCTAAAATTGATTTTTAAATATTTTTTTGGGATTTTATAAACATTTTAAATAAGTTTTTATTAATAAAAACTTGTTTTTTTTAAGTTTTTGGGGTCAATCTGCAATTAAGGTTTAATGGTTATATTGGCTTAAAGTTGCCTTGGGTAGACTCCGAAAGCGGCACAGACTTCAGGGTGTGTTTTTAATTAATTTTGACGCGCGTTTGATATGTTATTATTGGCCAACATTTGTTGTCTTCTGATTGGTGGAGAGTGTGTTTCTTTATAGAGAGGGAACCAACGCCTGTTTTCAACCCTTGGATCATTTTTTTTATCAACGATCTGCATGCGCCCTTTCATAATCCCTGTGAACCCCATATGAGCCAATCAAGAGAGATTTAATCACCGCATATCGTGAACCCTTGGATCAAAGTCAATCAACCTTGACTCAATCAGAACCCTTGATTTTTAACGTTATTCTCGAATCTTCTCAGCCTCCTATAAAAGGACCCCTTCACTCAGCCTTCTGAGACTTTTGCCATTTCGTCATTTTCAGGAAAAAAAAGAGTAGAGAGAGAAGAGAGAAAAGAGAGAGAAGAGAGAAACCTGAAGAGAGAAAGAGTTTGAAACCCTAACGCTAACCCTAAATCGTCAAAACCATTTTTCAAACCTAAAATTCTTTTCAAACTCCGGTATATCCCAAACACAACCTTGAGTGTTTGAGTGTTTGAGAATTGGTTTGTGTAGTTGGGTTGTAGCTGTAACCTCTCCGTTCTTTAGATTTTATGTCCAACTTAAACATTGTGTCTTAGATCTATTTTCTGCTTTATAGAAATTTCAGATCTGAGTACTTCATGTTACATTACACTTAGATTTTCATATTTTGTTTCTCAACTTGAGAAATATATTGTTGATGATTTTCTGTAAATGATTTTTAAACTTTGAAATCAACAATAATGTTTTCTGTTTCTATTTCTCTTGAAACAAGACCTTTGACCTAGTTTGGAATCGCACTTAGTGATTTTCAATCTCAAAAATCTTTTCAAAACTGAGATTGATTAAGATCTTGATACGTCTTCTGAGCAAGATAGCCGTGGATTCTGGGATTGTTATAAAGGTCAAATAAGGTTAAGTTTTGTGAGAAAAGAGAAAAAGAAAAATCACAGCATATAGTCTTATATGTAATTTGTTAGGACTGGTTGTACATAATAAGTGTGTGTGTGTGTGTGTGTGTGTGTGTGTGCATGCATGTGTTAGAAAGCACCTCCACAAACACTATCAACCCAACACACTAAAAGTGTTGGTAATAAAATCTTAATAACAAGAGTCGACGTAAAGAACTTGAAGAAATTGGAAGTTATCAAACTGAGAGGAAAACATCAACAATCAGAACTGCAGAGAAGTTATAAGTACACCAGAGGGTACATTCCTAAACTTATATAGGTCTGAGTTGTATGCATGTTTGTTATATAGTTTGTAACTGTTAAAATTTGTTTATAGTGGAATTTTTGGTTTACTCCATAGAGGGAGTCGTGGATGTTTCCTCAGTTGGGTGAGGTTTAACCATGTAAAAAATCTTGTTCTTAATCTTTCTGCATTTCCTCATCTCATTCTTGGTTGTGCTGAGTTTAAAGTTTTTAAATTGTCTTATAAACCTGTTAATCAAATCTTGAACAGATCTCGTACATACTTTTGTTAAACACATCTTGTGTTCAATTAGTTTTGGTTTTTTAAGAAAAGAGTTTCCTAAAAAAAACTGTTCGGAGTTACTTAAATAGTTTAATTATATTAAACGGATTTAGTAACAGATTTTCAATTTATGTTTATTTATATTTCCAATATTCAGTACTCTTTGACACTTAACTATTGTCACGATAATTTCATTTATGGTTCTTAAACTTGGTTTGGTTTATCTAGATGGTTTAAATAACATGGTTTGGTTTAACTATTGTCACGATAATTTCATTTATTGCCATCCTTAACATTCATGTGATTCTTCAACTATTGGTTATTAAAAAGGTTTTTATATCAGAAATTAATAAAAGAAAAATTAAGACTTTAAATTGTTTTGACACTTAGCTTAATTATTTAGGGTGTTTAAATTGGAAATATTTATTTTGCGACAGTGATGCTGAGAATGAACCAACTGTTCACCTTGATTTTAATTTAATAAAGGACTGATCACCCAATATTTAATTAGGCGGGATGTCACAGATAATATTCTCCTTTTATCCAAAATGTGATTCGTGTGTACATGTGTGTGACGTGAATAAGAAGAGAAAAATTTCATCCGACTCGCGTCATGGAAAAGACAGAGCAAAATCATCCGAAGGAGTGTACAAAATAAATAACATGAAGATGTAATATGAGTGTCCTTTAAATAATAAATCATTACGAAGAAGTTAAGGTGTATATCGAGATAAACGCGAATATGTAGGAGTACACGGTCTCGTAGATACTAATAAACACAAGAAAGCATAAAATGAGAAAATAGGACCCGAATCCGTGGATTGGATCAGGATGCCTACATAGCACGAAAGGCATTAAAGTTAATGTAGTTAAATACATGCAAGGGGTTTCACCCATAAATCCTAATTTAGGACTTCCATCAATTTGGTTTTTAGAAATTGTGCGCAAGGGTAGAAAGTGTGAAAAATAAGAAATATCAATTTAGGGTTTATAAGAAAAAACTCTTTTTGGTTTTTTTATATTTCATAAAAATGAGATTTATGTGTACTAAATAATGAAAATGAGATTTGTTTTGCTGTGAG